>JASDFA010000016.1:110703928-111312857 GCA_035772735.1 Datura wrightii | reverse complement strand
GGCATCAGCAGGATCGCGAGTTACAGCATCCCCGACTGGGCGTAGGCCCTCAGTTTCAGCAGGCAAGGGCCGGGGCAGATCAGGGGCCTCCAGTACAGGTGCAGGTCCAAGCCGCACATATGCCTTACCAGGAAGGCAAGATTCAGAAGCATCGCCTGATGTTGTGACAGGTATGCTAACTATCTGCTCACACCCTGCTTATGTGCTAATTGATCCAGGGTCTACTTTGTCCTATATTACTCCATTTGTGGTACGGAAGTTTAGTATTGTACCAGAATCATTACAGCAGCCCTTCTTAGTATCTACGCCCGTCGGTGACCCGATCACAGCTAGCCGAATTTACCGCGGGTGTACAGTAGAGGTTGCTGATCGTCAGACCACAGTAGATCTGGTCGAGTTAGAAATGATAGACTTCGACGCCATAATGGGTATGGATTGGTTAGTACCATGTTTTGCTAATGTTGAATGTTGGACCAAAACGGTCCGATTCCACTTCTCAGGGGAGGCAGTACGGGAGTGGAAGGGCAGCACCGCGACGCCAAAAGGTAGGTTTATTTCCTACCTTCAGGCGAGAAAGTTGATATCTAAGGGGTGTATTTATCATCTGGTCAGAGTTCAGGATGTCCAAGCAGAATCTCCGACACTCCAGTCTGTCCCAGTGGTAAATGAATTCCCAGATGTATTTCTTGATGAGTTACCTGGTATTCCCCCACAAAGGGAAATAGACTTCGCTATCGACTTGCTACCAGGCACTCAGCCAATATCAATACCTCCTTATCGTATGGCTCCTGCAGAACTTAGAGAATTAAAGGAGCAATTGAAAGACTTGTTAGATAAAGGTTTTATCAGGCCGAGTACTTCCCCGTGGGGTGCGCCAGTCTTGTTTGTGAGAAAGAAAGATGGCTCGCTCTGAATGTGCATAGATTATCGGCAGCTAAACAAAGTTACAGTAAAGAACAAGTATCCTCTTCCCAGAATTGATGACTTATTTGATCAGTTGCAGGGAGCCAGATACTTTCCTAAGATTGACTTGCGGTCCGGATATCACCAGGTCCGAGTACGTGAGAGAGATATTCCTAAGACAGCATTCAGGACCCGATATGGACATTTTGAATTTCTGGTTATGTCCTTCGGGCTAACGAATGCCCCAGCAGTCTTTATGGACCTGATGAACAATATTTTCAGACCTTTCCTAGACTTGTTCGTGATAGTATTTATGGATGATATTCTAGTGTATTCTCGCTCTAAAGCAGATCACCGGACTCATTTGCGGACAGTGCTCCAGATTCTCAGGGACCGCCAGTTGTATGCTAAATTTTTGAAGTGTGAATTCTGGCTTAACTCAGTGGCCTTTTTAGGGCATATTGTCTCAGACGGTGGTATACAGGTAGACAAGCAGAAGATAGAAGCAGGTAAGTCATGGCCTAGGCCTACCACCCCGACTGAAGTTCGTAGCTTTCTGGGGTTGGCAGGATATTATCGGAGGTTCGTTGAGGGATTCTCAACCATTGCAGCACCTTTAACTAAATTGACATAGAAAGCAGCAAAATTTCAGTGGACGGAGGCATGCGACCAGAGTTTCCAGGAACTAAAAGACAGATTAACCTCCGCCCCAGTATTAGCATTGCCAGAAGGCACAGGAGGTTATTCAGTCTATTGCGACGCGTCAGGTGTCGGATTGGGTTGTGTGTTGATGCAGCATGGTAGAGTAATTGCATATGCTTCCAGACAGCTGAAGAAGCACGAAAAGAATTACCCCACCCATGATCTAGAATTGGCCGCAGTAATTCATGCCTTGAAGATGTGGAGGCATTACCTGTACGGCATCCATGTTGATATTTATACAGATCATAAGAGCTTACAGTACATTTTTACTCAGAGGGAGTTGAATCTGCGGCAGCGCCGCTGGTTAGAACTGTTAAAAGATTATGATGTGAATATTCTATACCACCCCGCAAAAGCCAATGTTGTGGCAGACGCCCTGAGCCGTAAGTCAATGGGGAGTTTGGCGTATTTGCGACCTGAGAAACAGAAATTAGCTAAAGAAATTCATCAGTTAGTTGATTTAGCCGTCCGAGTAATGGAAACAGAAAATAATGGGGCAGTAATTCAGAATTCTACGGTGTCATCGTTAGTTACAGAGATAAGAGAACGACAGTATGAGGATCCCGATTTAGTCCAGCTCAGAGATAGAGATCAGAAGGGTAAGGAGCCAGATTTTCAGATAACCGAGAATGATGTGCTACATTGTAAGGGCCGCCTCTGTGTCCCGAATATCTCAGGCCTTCGTGGGCAGATCATGCATGAGGTACACTACGCTCGCTATTCCCTTCACCCAGGGGCGAAAATGTACCACGACATCAGAGACATCTACTGGTGGCCAGGTATGAAAACTGAGATAGCTGAATTTGTATCTAGATGTGCTAATTGTCAGCAGGTGAAAGCAGAACACCAGAAACCGGGTGGTTTGACTCAAGAGATAATGATACTTATGTGGAAATGGGAAGTAATAAACATGGATTTTGTAACAGGGTTACCCCGTACTAGACGCAGAAATGATTCCATTTGGGTAATAGTTGACAGGCTGACAAAATCAGCTCATTTCCTGCCAGTAAGGGTTACCTTCTCAGCTGAGGATAATGCCGAATTATATATCAGAGAAATAGTTAGATTGCATGGAGTGCCGGTATCTATTATTTCAGATAGGGGAGCACAGTTTACAGCTAGATTCTGGCAGTCATTTCAGAAAGGTTTGGGGACGCAGATTAACTTGAGCACAGCATTCCATCCTCAAACAGATGGGCAGGCTGAACGTACAATTCAGACGCTCGAAGATATGCTACGAGCGTGTGTGCTAGATTTTGGCGGTAGCTGGGATGAGCATCTTTTGTTGATTGAATTTGCTTATAATAACAACTACCATTCAGCTATTCAGATGGCGCCTTTCGAGGCATTATACGGGCGAAAATGTAGATCGCCGGTGGGCTGGTTTGAAATAGGAGAATCAGCATTAGTTGGGCCAGACATTGTTCGGCAGTCCGAGGAAAAGATAAAGCTTATCCGAGAACGTTTACTGACCGCTCAGAGCCGCCAGAAGTCTTATGCAGATAGGCGGCGCAGAAATCTAGAATTTTCAGTAAATGACTGGGTATACCTGAAAGTGTCCCCGATGAAAGGGGTAATGAGATTTGGTAAGAAAGGTAAGCTTAGCCCAAGATTCATTGGGCCATACCAGATTCGGCGAAGAATAGGCCGAGTTGCATACGAGTTGAACTTGCCTCCAGAATTAGCATTTGTTCACCCAGTATTCCATGTTTCTATGTTAAGGAAGTTTGTAGGGGACCCTTCTACAGTAGTTCCAGTTCAGGATGTTCAGGTCACAGAGGAGTTAGCCTATGAAGAGGTTCCCATAGCTATCTTAGACAGACAGATTCGCAGGCTGAGAACTAAAGATGTTGCATCTGTCAAAGTATTATGCCATAACAGAAATCGGGAGGAAATGACGTGGGAGGCTGAAGAAGATATGAAAACCAGATACCCTCACCTATTTCAGGCATAGTCAGATGACAGGTATGTCCGTATCATTACTTATACAGTACCTTATGATTGTATGTTTGTAAATGATAAAGAAGAAGTGATATTTAGTTGTCCAGTGAATCTTAGAATATTGTGTGCAGTGCCTGTGTTGGACTTTTCTGCATTTCATGTTTTTCGGATAGTCCATATTACAGGGGAAACTCTGCCAAAATTTTTCCAGAAAGTAAAGTAAGCAGTCCTCTAGATAACAGTATACATTCGAGGACGAATGTTCTTAAGGGGGGAGAATGGTATACCCCGTAGAATTCCCGGCACCTAGACGACCTATTCGCACGTCGGTTAAGCATATTAGAAGGCCATACGTGCTAGAGAAAGGCCGGGAAAAAGATCGGACGAGAAACCCGTCGAACCATCGCGGGAGGAGCCGAGGCAGAGCCCCTCCGCGATGGCAGCGTGTCACGGAGGTGAGGCCTCCACAATGGCTCCGTGACACGTTGCCCAAGTTCAGGCCCAAGTATATAAAGCCCCCACTTCGGTTTAAAGTCACTTAACACTTAAAAATTTCCAGAAACGTGCAGTAAGGAGAGGAAGACGAAGGAAAATTATATATTTTCGTCCGATTACGCTGCCAAACGCTGCCCAAACTTAAATTAATCCTAGATACCGAAGTATTTAGCAGCAGAGAGCATTTCTACGGATTTAGTTTCGTGAAATACGGCCGACGAATCGGCGAGTCACCGAACTAAGGTAAGTAGAATTGCTCTAAATTAATGTCTATGTGTTCCTAGCTGAGAAGTGAATACTTCTCCCTTCTGGGCCGCCGAAAAATAGCGAGTTTTCGACCGTCTTTCGATAAGCCTAAGTTTAGGCTATAAACTATATCGAAAGTAACGTTGCTCTTTACAATAAAGCTGTATTTAGTATTGATTGACGTATTTATGAATGCAGTTGGGAGAAAATAGTTGAAGTACCGGCCGAGCCTCGTCCGACGGACGAATAGTCAAAGATAAGGTATGTAAAGTTAGTTTCCTCGGCAAGTTAAGTAATATTGAGACAGTATAGTAATTTACAGACCAGTAGAATGTTCAAAAGTCGAGTATTGTATTATTATGAATATTGGCACAATGTAAGAAGCTTTGGGTGGTAACACGTACGAGACTTATCAGTATGATATAGATTCGGACGTAATTGATTAAGATTGCCCAGTATATTCAGTATGTGATGTAATATGCCATGTTAAGATATTGTTGTGTTTAGCTGAAACCCCGTGAAGTAGTACAGTATCCGTAAAGCATTCCAGACATAGAATAGTAACTAAATAAAGTTTAGAAAGCATGTTAGAAATAGGAAATCATGTTAATACAGAAACTCAGTAAACAGCATAGCTTTCAGTAGAAACACCCTCTTGTATAGCCTCTGCTCCAGTACAATTTGACAGGAGACTATATTCATATTTATACTTACCTGTCTCAGCGTGTATCAGACACTTACAGATTACTATTATTAGCTCAGCATGTGATTTATATGATACTTTACCCCTGTTAGCCTTAGCTTATGAGATACACAGACAGCATGACTAGTTGAGACCGTTGTATTGATTGGGGTTGGATTACCTAGCATCCCTGACCGCCCAGGGTTAATAGCTGTATCGACTCGTCCGCCAGAGGATGAGGATACGTCACTCCACGGAGTGATATGCCGTCCCGCAAGGGGACGAAGATGGGATGCCAGTTTCCCCATATTGTGCCTTGGTCGGCCCTTATACACCCCCGTCGAGCGGGTACGCCCGGGGTGTTGATTTGGAGTCCTTCGGACTCAGGTACAGTTATAGTCAGGGGCTCAGCGAGCCCAAGTGCATACCCAGGGACCGGCAGGATGCTTACAGCCACTATAGGAGATGGGATGACCGGGGTAGGGGCATAGATTCTGTGTTGATTGTACCTCCCGGCTTATGGGGGCCGGGCAAGGTTTGTGTGTGCCATGTTATGTTATATATGTTATGCTATGTTATATCAAACATGAGTAGATTAGTAGTAGAATGATACGTCTCCCGATATGACATCTACTCCTCCCAGTGTGATTGAGAACAGGTACGACTTACATCATCAGACAGATAATCTAGTTCTTCCTATTTCAGTTTCGTCGGTTATATTATTGATTTCAGATATCTTTTTTAGTCATTGCTTTACATACTCAGTACCAGCGGTACTGACGCCCGATGGGGTGCTGCATTACTTGCCTGCAGGTACTCATAGACGAGCAGGCGATTCTACGTGACCCCCTGTCAGCGGTCGAGTATTCAGCTCCAGTCATCCGGAGGCTGAATTCCAGAGGTGTAGTTCAGTTCCTTTTGTTGTATACTGTGGGTAGGTCGGGGCCCTGTCCCGATCAGTTCTATTGCTATTCCTAGAGGCTTGCAGTCTGTATATATTCCCTGTGGTCAAATGAGCCGGTCGTGAGAGGCCGTGCGGTTGTATAGTTGTTAGCATTCCTTCTTTCTATTGTGATGGTCGTGTGGGGCCATAGTTATCAGTAGTGGTGACCTTGCCGGTCACGTAGCTTTTTAATACGTTATGATTGAATTGCAGATAACTAGACAGCATGGTGGCCTTGTCGGCCCGCATAGGTTTCCCTGAGTGGATATGTTTCTGGTCAGCTGTTAGTACAGGTACAGGAGGCTATAGGCCAATGGGCCGGGGGCTGTGTTTACAGCCGTTATATAGCCTTTTGTTTCCAGAAATGTGAGTTAGAGCCAGCCAGGCACCAGATGTGCCCAGGCTTAATAGTCCAGCAGGTCAGGTCCTAGTAGGGCACGAGGTGCCAGTCATACCCCCCAAGGCGGGGTGTGACACAGTGTTGGTTGGCCCAGATATTGTTCAGCAGTCAAAGGAAAAGGTAAAGCTTATCTGAAGAATGCTTACTGACTGCACAGAGCCGCCAGAAATCATATGCAGATGTGCGGCGCAGAAAATTGGAGTTTGATGTGTATGACTGAGTATTTCTGAAGTATCCCCAATGAAAGAGGTAATGAGGTCCGGCAAGAAAGGTAAGCTCAGCCCGAGGTTTGTTGGGCCTTATCGCATTCGTCGAAGGATAGGCTGAGTAGCATACGAGTTGAATTTGCCTCCAGAATAGAATCCGCTCATCCGGTCTTTCATGTATCTATGCTAAGGAAATGCATAGGAGACCCGTCCAGAGCAGTCCCAGTCCAGAATATCCAGGTTACGAAAAAGCTGGCCTATGAAGAGGTTCCAATAACTATCTTAAACAGACAGATTCGCAGATTAAGGACTAAAGATATTACGTCTATCAAGGTATTGAGGCGTAACAGGAACCGAGAGGAGATGACTTGGGAAGCGGAGGAAGATATGAGGACCAGATATCCTCACCTATTCCAGGCCTAGTCAGGAGACAGGTATGTCCGTATTATTGCTTATGTAGTATCTTATGGTTGTATATGTATAAGTGAGGAAAATTGATACGTAGCCATCCAGTGAATCCTACAGTATTATGTACAGTACCTGTATTAGACTTTTCTGCATTTCAGGTTTTTGGTATAGTCCATATTACAGGGGAAACTCTGCCGAAATTTTTCTAAACAAGTAAGTTAAGTAGTCCTCTAGATGGCAGTATACATTCGAGGACGAATGTTCTTAAGGGGGGGAGAATGTTATACCCTGTAGAATTCCCTGCACATAAATGACCTACTCGCACATTGCTTAAGCATATTTGAAGGCCATACGTGCTGGAGAAAGGCCCGGGAAAAGATCGGACGAGAAACCTGTCGAACCATCGCGGAAGGAGCCGAGGCAGAGCCCCTCCGCGATGGCAGCGTGTCACGGAGGTGAGGCCTCCGCGTTGGCTCCGTGACACGTTGGCCTTGTCCAGGCCCATGTATATAAAGCCCCACTTTGGTTTTAAATGATTAAACACTTATAATTTCTAGAAAACAGAGTAAACCATCAGAGAAAGGACATAGAACGAAGAAGGTAATATAATTTTCGTCCGATTACGCTGCTAAACGTTGTCCAAACTCAAATTAACCCCAGATACTGAGGTATTTAGCAGCAGAGAGCATTCCTACGGATTTGGTTTCGTGAAATATGGCCGACGAATCATCGAGCCACCGAGCTAAGGTAAGTAGAATTGCTCCAAACTAGTGTCTATGTGTTCCTAGCTGAGAAGTGAATAGTTTTCCCTTCTGGACCTCTGAAAAATAGCGAGTTTTCGACCGTCTTTCGATAAGCCTAAGTTTAGGCTATAAACTATATCGAAAGTGATGTTGCTCTTTAAAATTAAGTTGTATTTAGTATTAATTGACATGTTTATGAATGCAGTTGGGAGAAAATAGTTGAAGTACCGGCCAAGCCTCGTCCGACAGATGGATAGTTCGAGGATAAGGTACGTAAAGCTAGTTTCCTCGGCAAGTTAGTAATCCTGGTACAGTACAGTAATTTAAAGGCCAGTAGAATATTCAGAAGCTATGTATGATGTTTACTACGAATGATGGTACGATATTAGAAACATCATGTTATGATCAGCGCGAGACTTGCTAGCACGATATAGATTCTAATATAAGTGTTAGGAACTGCACAACATGCTCAGTATGTGATGTGACACAAAATGTTAGGATATCATTGTATTCAGTTGAAATCCAGTAAAGCAATGTAATAATTATAAGACATCTCAGAAATAGAATGATAAGTTAAAATGAAGTTGGAAAGCATATTAGGACTAGTAAATCATGTTACTATAGAAACTCAGTATACAACATAGTTTCAGCAGAAAGACTATATCTTGTTCAGCATTAGCCCCAGTACAGTCTGGCAGAAGACTATATTTGTACATATATATTATTACCAGCCTCAGTATGCATTAAGTACATACATATTACTATCGCTAGCTCAGCATATAGTATATACAAATACTTTACCACTACTAGCTTCAGTATGTGGGACATGCAGATACTATTACTAGTTGAGACTGTTGTATTGTTTGGGGTTGGACTACCTAGCATCCATGACCGCCCCAGGGTTGATAGCTGTATCGACTGATCTGCCAGAGGACGAGGATACGTCACTCTACGGAGTGGTATGCCGTCCCATAGGGGATGAAGATGGGATGCCAGTTTTCCCCATATTGTGCCTTGGTCGGCCCTTATACACCCCTGTCGAGCGGATACGCCCGGGTGTTGATTCAGGAGTCCTCCGGACTCAGATGCAGTTATAGTCAGGGGCTCAGCGAGCCCAAGTGCATACCCAGGGGACCGGCGGGATGCTTATAGTTATTACAGGAGATGGGATGACCGGGGTAGGGGTATAGATTCTGTGCTGGTTGTACCCCCCGACTTATGGGGGCCGGGTAAGGTTTGTGCGTGCTATGTGATGTTATGATATGTTATGCCATGTACAGTAGATAAGAGTAGATCGACAGTAGGACGATAAATCTCCAGGTAAGACTCCTACTCCTTCCAGTATAATTGAGAGAAGGTATGACTTACATTATCAGACAGTTAATCTATTTCTTTCTACTTCAGTTTTATCAGTTATATTATTGTTTTCAGATATTTCTTTTAGTTATTGCTTTACATACTCAGTACCAGCGGTACTGACGCCCGGTGGGGCGCTGCATTACTTGCCTGCAGGTACTCATAGACGAGCAGGCGATACCACGTGATTCCTGTCAGTGATCGAGCATTCAGCTCCTGTCATCCGGAGACTGAATCCCAGAGGTGTATTCCGTTTTCTTTTGTTGTACAGTACGGGTAGGTCGGGGCCCTATCCCGATCATTTCGATTGCTATTCCTAGAGGCTTGCAGTCTGTATGTATATTACCCTGTGGTTAGATGAACCGGTCGTGTGAGACCGTGCAGTTGTATAGCTGTTAGTACTTTTGTTTCCTTTATGTTGGTCGTGTAGGGCCATGGTTCGACAGTAGTGGTGACCTTGCCGGTCACATAGCTATCCAGTACTTCAGGGTTGAGTTATAGATAACTAGACAGTATGGTGGCCTTGTCGGCTCGCACAGGTTTCCTTATAGTTGCTTGTTTCTGGTTAGCTGTTATTACGGGTATAGGAGGCTATAGGCCAATGGGCCGGGGGGCTGTGTTTACAGCCGTTATATAGCCCTTTGTTTCCAGAAATGTGAGTTAGAGCCAGCTAGGCACCAGATGTGCCCAGGCTCAGCAGTCTAGTAGTTCAGGTCCTAGTAGGGCACCAGGTGCCAGTCATACCCCCCAAGGCGGGGTGTGACAAACTTGGTATCAGAACAGGTCGTGTCCCAGGGAGTCTGCAAGCCGTGCTAAGTATAGTCTTTTCTATGGATGTGTTGTGCACCACATATTATAGGCAGGAGGCTGCAAGGCATGATAGGATGGTTACCCTTCCTTCTCAGTCAGTCGTGCTTTAGAGAAGTACAGTACAGGGTGGAGTCTCTAAAAACTTACCGTATTCTTTGATTACAGATACAAAGGGAGATCAGCATTACCCTATTACAGGCAGAAGATCAGATATAGCAACAGAAGAAGGCATCAACCAGTTACATGATAACTACGGTAGCAGGAGGAGGTACCCGAGACCTCCCAGCATGATACCTTTATCGGTACTACCTTGCTGCACCTTTTTAGTGTAGGCTGTGGCAGGTTGAAGGTCCTTGATTAGCGTGGAGTACTCAGCACAAGCTTTAGTGTCCTTCTTTCCAGATGAAGCTGGGTCATTTTGTTTTGTCAATTATTTAAAATAGAGTTCTTGTACCTGTCGAGACTAGATCGTGGGAGATTCATGTCTTGGGAATCTTGTAATTTTATTTTGTTAAAAATTTTATCAGTTAATGAGAAGTAATGAAAATATTTTATAATTATTTTCTTGTAGATTTATAGAAATGTTGTAAGGGTTCTCCTATCGAGTAGAGTCAATGTAAGTTCCCGCACGGCCTATTCATTTGGGCCGTGAAAAATTGGTATCAAAGCGTCTAGGTTACCAATCTAAAAGTACAAGTGCAATGTCGAGTAGAATCCTGTGAATTGGTGTGTAGACTTCCATATTTAATCTTCGGGAAGCTATAAGGAATTTAGGAATTCCCACTTATTTCTTTCTCATCATGTCATCCAGTTGGGTCGATCACCCTAGTTTAGTCCAATTGGTATCTGGAAGATTCCAATTGGTATGTCGACAGGCCTAATTGGTATCTACTTAGGTGTGATTAATAAAAACCAGCAATAAATCTGGTGGGTGGAATTTGACTTGACTTGGCCAGAGAGACAAAGAAACCTTGTTATACATTCGCTCCACTTAGCGAGTTGCAGCAAAGTCTATTCCACCGTAGTCGAAGAAGTACCATTGTCACGAATCCGCTATCACAGAAGGACAACCGCTACAGAGGACGTGGTCAAAACATAATGACAGATTTTAGAATTTCAGTACCCCCTATTGTGAACATCAAATAGAAAATAGAACCAAGTGAAAAATGGATAAGTAATGCAAGTATAAGTAAAACCAAAGTGATAGAATGTAAAGGGACCAACACGGCCAATGTCAGCGAACGCCGAATGGGCACTCGAAGGAACAAGTACGAACATCCAAAAGTAGAAATTGAAAAAGGAAATAGTATTTCTTACAAGCCCCAAATGGAGGCTACCCAACAAATAGAATAAAGCTAGATACTGCGACCCATCTAGGTGGAGGTCTCATCACTTCCACTGTCTGTTTCCATGTCCGCTCCCTCCTCGAGCACGCTAAGGAAGGAGAACCCAGGGAGATCCTACCGAGTCACCTGTGGAGGCCTTTCTCTGGGGGCTAGGGTCTTTAGAGTTTTCTTATCCCCTTCCACATTTAGATAATCAGCTTGTCCCAAGAGCATCGTCTTCTCATCTCCCGCTCCTAGTCCTCTTGGAGCTCAACATGAGCCTGGGCTAGGGCAGCAATCCCCCCTGCATCTCTCCTGAAATCAATAGCGGATGCACCATAGGGGCAACTGGTGGAGGGTCGACTCGTAGAAGGCCTGCTGGGGGAAGGACGTCTGGGAAACCCTCCGAGGAGTTCATGCATTGCCGCTATCTCAGGCTCTATCCTCGCAAACGGCCCCAAGGGCCTAAAAGTGTCATTCCTTCCATCACCCTTAGCTGACGCAGACTTCCTCTTCTTCCTGCCCCTCTCTGGAGACCCCTTCACTCTTAAGGGATAAAAGTGCCTATCATAATCCATGATGACATCCCGGGATTCCTGGTGCACTCGGGCCCGCTTGCATAGCCTGGTGATAAGGGAAGGAAATGGCAGACCAATGTTAGTCTTCAAGTGGAAATACCTCCACTCCATAATCATTTGGGACCCCACATTGACCCTCACCCTACTCAGAATGGAAGCCACCACAAAAGCCCGATGATAAGTCACGTCCGTGACATTAGAGGATGGGCGGATCCTCAAGGAAACTAGACTGAGTCACCTTTTGGCCTCCATTGTAAAGTGGGTGCTCTTGATATCCGTACTGGTAATGCCCCAATTGGTAGTTTCCCTTTGCTCCTCCACCACCAAAGTGTTCACTAGCCACTGCCCGTTCTTGGGTACATCACGATCCTTCAACTCAAACTCGGGAGGGTTAGGCAAACACAGTGTTGTTTATAGCAGCAGGGGTCAAGATAATCTGCATGCCCCTGACATACGCCACCGGATCATCCCGGCTCTATGCTACAGTGGGGAGGTTAGCATAAAACTCCCGCACCCAGGCTTTATTTTCCTTACCCGAGTCCTCCACCAAAGGGCCCTACCCAATCTCATGAAGGAAATTATAGAACTCTAGGGCTTTCTCCTCCACATCCTACACAATGAAACCCCTTTCATGCTGCAGATCCTTCGTGGCCTATTCATTGTACTGGAATTTACATTGGTCGTTAACAAAATGGATGTAGCCCTCGGTGTGAAATCTGCTGCTACAAGTATCCATAATGATTAACCTGCATTAATAGGAAGTATTAGAAGAGTAATCGAATTATTAGGAGAACTGGTATGGGAAAAAGGGAAAATCAGAATTTTAGAAGGGGCTACTACCCAAGTAAACCGTTGCAGCGGACGTATATTCGTCGTAGTGAGTTCACCACAGCGAAAGAGGGCTCGTTGTGGAGATACCGCAGCAGCGAACAAGGTTCCGCTGCAGTGGACATCATCCTCTCCAGACCTTCAGATCTCATCAATGGAGGTTCAAATTTCAACCTCTGTATTTCTCCAAATTAACAACAGCTTGGGAAAGGAGAAGACCTGATCAAATTTTAACAACTATTACCCACCCCAATAGGACGTGAATTCAAGCCCGAAAGGCTCAAAAAAAGTCAAAATCACCACCCTATCCAAACCACCTCATTTTCGACCCCACAGCCCCGTAAAACTGACAAGAATCATGCAGATAATAGCAGGGTACATTTGGAACGTAAATACAGCTATCATGCTATGGAAATCTTGCCATTAATTCAAAATGAGGAAAACCTACATATATCACCGTATAACAACCCCAAAAACAAGAGCAATATGCCATATGCAACATCCATTTCCTAGTAATGAAGTAAGGGATCCATGGGGAAGAGAATTACTTGGAAAATGAGGAGAATCTCCAGGAAAAGGTTGAGAGGAACCATGTAAGTGAATGAGAAAAGTGGAGAATGAAACTTGAAAATCTTCTTTGCTGCCTTTAACTAGCCCCGACGTCCACTACAATGGACCATATTATCACTTCAATGGAATCTCTATAGTAGGAAAACCCACCCGCTATAGAAGATCATTAAAAGTAGTGGTTGTGGGGATTCTACCATCGAACCTTGCCTTTTTGAAAACAATCGGTCCAAGTCATTTGACGAATTAGTAATACCAGGACATTCAAGTAGAGATGTAAATATCTGTAATACCGAAGAAAGGGTAATGAAGCAAATTAACTTTTGGGTCTAGGCTGAAACCTAGATGAATAATTAAGAACCTGCTAGAATTATCGGCTATACGTGGGAAAATTAGGAATAAGCCATAGTAAAGGGATTTTGAAAATAATCAGTCCAAATTTGAAGGCACAGAAGTCAACAAGACCCGACATTGGATAGAACTGAGAGAAATTTATTTACCGCTATTAAATATCAACCTGGGATGAACAAAAACCCCCGCCTCGATATCATTGCATTGTTAGGGGAAGAACAGATTTTTAATTGGTATCTGATATAACAACCCGCCCAGTTGTTATAGCATTTCGATCACATAAAGACGGATGAATTTAAAGTTTTAAAATTTGTGATAAATCCCTGAGAAATGAAGGGCGCACAAAGAGTAAATTTGAATGGGCTTAGATTCAATTTGGTGGACCTAAGTGGGTGTCCGCCATGGCGGGATGATTTCTGCCATAACGAAACCATTGTAGCAGGAAGGATGTCCACTGCAGCGGATGATGTGTACCAAAAATCTGCAATCCCGTTCTGATTAGGATTTTGAAAACCTAGTCTTTGAGGAGGACTTATTAAAAATGTCTAAAAATAGAAAATAGATTTTTTTGAGGAAACAAGAGGATCCAAGAGGTGGATATTAGACCTCCATGGCTAGGAGCTCTCACGAGAAAATCAAGAGAATGGCGTAGCCTGCAGTCAAGGATAATCGGGATGATAGCTTGGTGCCCAGATAGGCTATGATTTACTCACTTATGCGTTAGACTTTTGTTAGCTAAACATATACATGCATATAATTTATATGCTTTTGGTGAGTAGGATTGCACCTTTAACCATTCTTTTATCTATTAATCAGAATCAGTGAAAATCTAAGAACAAGTGGATTAGAAGAGCGGTGATTGAAAGCCCATAAATAAGGTAAATCCCTAGGGTAGATATTCCAGCTAATAAATAGGCTCATGTTCTAGAATATGAGTTGAATCAAAAATTATTGAGTAGATTAACTTTAGGGTGTCGTTGTCAGAATATTTTCAGGTATAAAATATGAAATTTCTTCTTTCTTTTGAATTGAAACCTTGGATGGGCAAATCACGTAGACTCGGTTTAGGAGATGCAATTAACGGGCTGGTTAGTAAGCTATAACTATGTTAGAGCATGAGATAAAGTGAGTGATATAGGATATTAATCTCTTACATAATGATTTGGATGTGCTGCGATCGGTATTGTATTTTCTAGATTGATGAATTTTGTCTGCATTAATAGCGACACTGTGGTAAGTTAATTGTTGTGGTACGCTTGTTATGACATTGTTTCATTATGGTGGGCATAAAGAAACCAAAACATGGGAGAAACTAGAGTAAAGACTGATCACAGTATTGCTAGCAGTATTGCTGTAGCGGGTAGTATATCGCTACAGCGAGACACTGTAATGGCAGTGATGCCGATGTAGTGGAGCCCAAACAAGTGAGTGGGCCAAGTAGTGAGCGAGCCAAGTAGGAAGTCTTATAACTTGCTAAAATAATTGTTATTACAATTGTTCAGACATGAGGTTAATTTAAATTCAGGTGATTGTACTTGTCGCGATGAATGTGTAATTCATGTCATGTGATGATTTTTTGCATGTTGTATTACATTATGCATCATGAGATTAAGGGGCGAATTAGCGTCAAATGAATGTGTAACTGAGATGACGGATAATACGATAGGAATGTCATCGATATAATGGTAAATGAGAGGTCTATGGCCGAAGGAAGGGAACTCAGATGAACAGGTTACTACAATCAGATTCCCAATAAGGATTGATACATGCGTGGCTTGCGCCCGAGGTGAGCATCCGGGCGAGCGGTATGAGTGAGTACAAAAACAGGTATGGCTAAAAGACCATGCGGTTGGGTGTACGAGTGAGTAAACAGATAGGTATGATTAATGTTTCATATGACTGGGTGTACAGTGCATGGATTTCCATAGTCCCCAGTAGGTCATGACTAGAAGGGCAAGCATAAGACCCTCTAACATGTGTGTACAGTGATATGACGGAGGCATGTACGCGACATATCACCGATAGTATGATTGTGAGACAGAAATTATGCGGGTATGATTTGATATACATACGGCTACAGATTCATAAAGTTACTAGATATACAAGTGTGATATAGGATATACCGATATAAATCGAGTTTGAGGTGAGAAACAGGGATGGAATACTGTATAATGGCTACCCGATCCAGGTACAATATCTTATGACATTTTCGTGGTATGAAGCCAAGTATGTGCATGTACTTTACTATTGGGGAAATTGACTCCCTCATATTGTTTTGATGATTTTTATATGTACTTGAGTTAATTAATCTATAATTGCATTTGAATGTCTTGTGTTAACTAATTTTTGTTGGCTATGGATGATAGCATGATGGTTTTGAATGAAAGATAGTGCGGTACCGTGAGATAGCAAGTAGATCTTATTATTTGATGTACTTTTTCAAGGAGGGTTGGAAAATCCTATAGATAATTAAATAGGTTAATAAAAGGTAGAAATGGACTTGGTTAATTCTAGTGAAATGGACAGAGAGATAGTGGTGTTGCCGAGTGTTATAGTAGGAATAAACAGAATCGGATTAGGGGAATTCGGGTACTGACTATGGGGTCTATCACTACAGCGGGCATATAGCCGCGGTAGTGGGACCGCTGTGGTGATCCGAGTATTCGCTGCAATGGAAGCAAAGGGAGATAAATTAGAGGACTTTAATAACGAATAGGTTCATGAAAGCATGCCATAAACTTTGATCAGATTTTAAGAACGTGAATGTAGTAGTTGTACCTAGTGTGGAGTTAGGGACTGAAATAATCATTACATTTAATGACATTGATTGTTTATTGATTATTATGCTATTATGTTAACTAACCCTAGTCGGCCGATGATGCCTACCTGTACGTGTGGTATGATGATACTACTTGCTACATCTTTTTGGTGTAGGTTGTGGTAGATTGAAGTTCCTTGATTAGCATAGAGTACTCATCACCAGCTTCAATGTCCTTCTTTTCAGAAGAAGCTGGGTCATTTTGTTTTGTCAAGTATTTCAAATAGAGCTCTTGTACCTATCTAGATTAGATCATGGGAGAGTCATGTTTGGGGAATCTTGTAATTTTATTTTGTTTTAATTTTTATCAGTTAATGAGTTGTAATGAAAATTGTTTGAAATTATTTTCTTGTATATTTATTGAAAGTTTTAAGGGTTCTCCTATCGAATAGAGCCGATGTAGGTGCTCACACGGCGTGTTCATTTGGGCTGTGACAATGACTCGTGGTGTGACGCGTGGTCTAAGCTTCCAACTTCATCATCTTTCTCTGACTCCTCCTATGATCTGTTACTTCTCACCATGAGTCATTCTGAGGGAAAAACACATATTTTTCTACTGAACTTATTTCCATTTCTCTCATCTAGTCTTAAGAACTTTCAGGATATTACAGAGAGTCAAGATTTTTGGGAAGCATTTTTATTTAATTTAATTGATGTTTTAAGAGAAATTTTTGTTGTGAAAGTTATTGAGAACTATAAATATTTATTCATTGTGTTAAAAAAAGGGGTTGTCCCACTACTAGAAATTAGACCTACTGCAACAGTTCCAAATGCGTTGCAATAGACAGCATAACAATTGCCATAGACCAACGATAATAGATTGAAGATTGTCACATCTGCTCGTGTTGCTATAGCTCTATTGCAATGGATATTGCAATGCTTCTCAGACCCATTTCTATAGGAACATGTATAGAAACAGTTATTCTTCCGTTTATAGCAACTACAAGATTGCATCAGTGGGTACGGTTAAAAAGTATTGCATTAGAATTTTCTGCAACAAAACACTAAATTATGTCAACGGTTGTTCTCGATCTTGCAACAATTAATTTTATGTTGTTGCAATGGTTTTAACTATTACTACAAAAGCTTTATACATCAGAGTAACTTTCCAAAAGGCTACCGCAATAGTTATATTTTCTATTGTAACGGTTTTGTATAGAAAAGCAGTAATTTATAATATAGTCTGTGCTGTAAATTTAATAATTAGATTTTATATATAGCCAAATCATTAGATATATGTAATCTAGAATATCCCAATCATATATACTATCCATACAGGCAAAATGTCCCATAGAAACTATTTCAGCAGTTACCACTCAATTTCATAGAAAACAAAAAGATGTAGCTTAGCACAAGTTTCAAACATCAGAAAATAAAAGAGTCTAGCTAGAAGTTGCAAAATATCATAAAACAAAAGAGTCAAGATAGAGCATTTGAAGTTTCTACAACTTCTAACCAATTATCTCAAGTAAGGTCTTCAATACTGTCAGCATCCCCTTGTATATTTTCTCCACCTACAAAAGACGACAAATTAAAGTTATGAACCAAAATAAAGATAAGTCTACACTATGAAATGAAGGAAATAAAGACATCTCGGAGATCAGATGCATACTAAATAAAAATGTAACATAATTATTAACTAAGAAGATTATAATCTACTACTATTACCAAAAGCTACTGAAATAAAGGAATTAAAGACTACTGTTATTGCCAAAAGCTTTATTATAGTTTGACAACTCATAGCCAGTTTCCCTCCTCCCCCCCCCTTCTACTTCTTTTTTCTCTTTTGAAATTATGGTTTATCTTCTCTATTTTTTATTTAAAAGAGGGAGTCGAGAATGCACCATAAAACGCACCATCCTGGACATTATGCTCCAACTCCAAAGTAAATTATATAAAAAGAAAGAAGAAGAAGATGATGATGATAAATCAAATTGACTTCAGAATTGGCAGTTTTGTTCATAAAGAAATACAAATATATTAGGAAATTAACAACCAGTAGTAAAATGATGAAATAATATAAGACACAAAATAAGTAAAAAAAAAACATAAGAGACACACAAGAGGATAAGTCCTTAGTGGAGAATACACAATAGATCAATCGCCAAAGATGGGAATATTTCACCAAGACACTAGAACAACTTGCTAAAAAGCATCAAGAAGCACAAGTCAGGTACTATATATTGTATCATTACAAGTGACAACAATGAGATGTAAAGTCAAACATACTACAGGTGAAACATAATTGTCCACTATATTGACAGCTCAAACAAAGAAATACAATAAAAGATATTGAAAAGGGATACATCAGCAAACCAATAGAAACACAAAGATATAGTGTTGCAAACAGGAATCCATTCCATATTATTTAGAGGTGGTTGTTGCATGGGGCCATCCAAGACTTAAAATCATCATATGGGTGTTGTATGAATAAAAGTAAGGTGAACATTCAAATATCATGTTATGCGTTCAGCTGTCTCCCGTATTCAAGACTTGCATAAGCATGTTTGAGAAACTATCATGGAGAACAGGCCTAATGGTAAACAATAAAATAGAACCTTTAGCTGTCTCCACGATCAAAATATATTAGAATCTTGTATTAACTATCATGGAGAACATAAAGAAAGAATAGACCCTAGCCAAAGATTAAGAAGCTATGCTACTCTATATGGAGATTGTTATAGCAAGATAAATTTATTATTAAGATAAGTGTATCAAAGTAGAATGCTCTAGATAGCTTTTACGCTAGTAGATGTCAACTGTGGTTTTGACAAAGCAAGCCTGCCAAAGTGATATGGATTTACATGACATATAAAAGCAATAGCAATGGTCAACTTAAGTTGAGGTAAACACCCATACTCATTTGTTCTGATAGAGATGCACTTTATTTGGTTATTAATTACTTTCAATTTAAAGAATACATTAGAATCTTGAATTGACGGAATACAACAGCTCTGGGACCATTACATATCTCATTATTATTAATATATAATCTAGAAAACCAAAGAAAGAATCAACTCTAGCAAAAATAAATAAAATGAATTCGAAAGCACCTCCCCAACAAGCAAAGCCTTCAGCAAAACGAAAAAAAATCATTGAAAAAATGAGACAACACCTCCCATCAACCAAGCGAAGAAGAAGAGGAAGAAGAGGAAGAAGAGGAGGAAGAAGAATACCTTGATTGTTGCTTCCGGCAGATGGCCGATTGATAGGTTTAATAGCTGGTTCCGGTGACTAAGCACACAGTGCTGCCAACATGTCAGCATCCAATTGAAGTCCAGGGTGCATACTATTAAGTCGTGCAAGAATGTCAATTGTAACGTCCTGATGTATGGTTGTCTTTTGTTGTTCTGATATTTCCACCATCTTCTGATGAATCCTCTCTTTCATTTCCTCTATTTTCTTGCACACTCTCATCTGTAATGCTTAAAGAGGGTTCAGAATATCCTTTCCTATTCAAAGTAAGTTTTCTAACTCCTTGCCCATATCATCTCACATACCCTACATGTTCATGTCCCATAGCTGCTGCAAATGCGTCAACTGACTGACTTCCATCATCGTTTTATTGACTCTTAATTTTCTCAATTTCAGATTACAAATCATAGTCAGGTAAAGAAAATTCAAGTAAATAAAACTAAGACAATAAGAACAAATAAACGCTATCATCAACCTTGAAACTAAATAAAATTCATATAATTTTACTGATTGTATCCTCATTAGAGTCCTTGTATGCTCGACCAGGTTTCCTTGATCTTGTAGCCATAAAGATTTCTTTAAGTGATAGATCATTGGAGGATTCCTTCTCTTTATCCTAATTACATAAAGGTAGGTATCAAAATCTTTTACAGACAATAAGTTCATATTTAGCGAGGAAGTAGTGAACACACCAAATTATTGTGGATCACAACAACACTTGTTTTACCAGCAGTATGCATATTCTTCAATTTTTTTCCATTCTTGGTATTTGTTTTGATCCTTTTCTCTAAATAAATGAGTCAATAGAATCTACTTAAACTTGAAACCAAAAACATAAAGACGATTCAGTGAGAGCATAAATGAACTGAGTCAAATCAGCAGGTTTTATTAAAAAAGGAATAAAGACTATATTTTAATGTTATGGAAGGTGTGAATTTAAGATGTTTTCCTAGATTTTAAAATGGTTTTCAATGTATTATGAACTATTGAAGGATGTCCATATGAATCAGAAGCATATTAAACTTAGTCATGGTTTATATCTTACCTTGAATTCTTTAGATATCCAAGATAGGAGAAGATCCTTAAAATCATACTCTGAAACATTTTTAGGCCTTTTTGCCATTTGAAGTTGTCACGACCTGAGTCTATATCCTGGACGAGACATGGTACTTGGAGTCACAAGTAACCCCAAACCAACCCATTGTCTATCATAACACTAGTAATCTGAGTAATCATAGTGGAAGCTTAAATAATAAAACCATCTAGGAAAGCTAATTTGATAAAAGTTCATACATTTGAAAGTAAAACTGAATGTCTGAGTCTATGTCTGAAAGCCATCTACGAATGATGAGGTGTTGGGATAAGCCCCTAGCTAACTCTAAAGTCTAACTGAAAAATAAAATATCGTCCTCAAAAGATGAGGACTCACCATTGCTACTGCTGGTATCACCTGAAGGAATCTAGTAATGGTGATGAGGTTGAGAACCGGTGTCTGTATCATGATATGATACAACATAGAAGGTATGCGTCAATACTTTGAACATATTGAGTAAGTGAGAGATAATATAAACATGAAAGAAACAATCAAGTGAACTGAAATGACCCACTGAAATACTGAATATTGAACAACTGAATATATATCTAATATACTCAATAATGACCCTGGCTGTTGGTCATAAACATGCCCTGAATTTGAGATAATGATCTGAGCTAACTATATTGAACTAAGTAAACTGAAATTGTACTGAGCTGAGCTAAACTGAAAATGTACTAACTAGTGGGAGAGTCTATAACCGACATATAACCACGTGAGCTAAACGTGGAGTTCGATGTATACACCTCATTGATAGGACCCAATATACCGTGCTAGGCTATAAAGGCATGCGCTGGGTGATCACAAGTCTGGGGCCATAAGGCCAATGAAATAACCTATAGTTGCAATGTAATTCTGGAAAATTGGGGGCGCTAGAACCCAAATCCACTCAGTGCTAATTCCTACTCCCACTGGATAGTCCAGGCTGACTACTAAGATGATAGCTCGAAACTAGAGTCCAAGACTATGTCAGGGATATCTTTCTGGAAGTACCATGAGAGTCTTATCGGATCGGATTCTGTAACTGGTGTTCTAAGACTAGACAGAGATGCTTATCTGGAAACGTCATAATCGTCTAAAGAATAAACTAAAAATGAAATTGGGGTTTTAAGACTAGTCAGAGCTGCTTATCTGAAAGTGTCGTAACCTTTTAAAGAACCAACTAAAATCTGATAACTGATATCTGAGTCTAATAACTGATAACTAGGAGGCACCACTGACACCTCAAGAAAAGACTCTAGTCAAACTGATCAGCTGACATTTCTGAAAATATTGAACATGCTAACAATCTGACTAAAACTGGACTAGCATGCTACTAACTGAGATTTCAACTAATATTAATAATATGGGAATCTCAACACTGAGGGAATCAAGAAATATGAATAACTACTCTATTATGCAAGACTCCAATTTACTGCATTCAAAGAAACTAGTTCCCACACGATTTCTAATAATTGGGAAAATATAGCAGCTAATAACATGGATAATATTCCACCTGAAATTTATCGAATTCTGTCTGAAAACTTTCTAAATTTCGAAACCTCAGGGCTATAACTGATAGAAGATTATGGAAGGGTTTTGGGGACACAAAGGAAGAACAATTCCCTTGTTGAATTCCCACATACCTAATGAAGAAATTCCAGAGAAAATCCCTTGAGAATCTGAGAAGAAAATCGATTTTCCTAGCTCCTGCGCTGAGTTTGTTTTAGAGAGTTTTACGATCTGACATCTGAGGGAATGAGAGGAGTGAAGTACATCATCAATTACCCCTCTAATTCCTTGAAAATAACCAAAAATGAAGTAGTTTAGGAGTTTAAAAGGTGGTAAGTTACTAAAATATCCCGATGAAAAATTCTAGAAAAATTGCCGACCGGGATCAATAGGTCACTCGATGAGTCATTGGTTGAGACCACGACTCGCTAGGACCAGTAGTTGGTCCTGAGGCCTAGATTTTTGGCTCACTGGAACTGGAAATGAGAGGGATCACGACTCGTTGGATGGACCAATGGGTCGTTGGTACCTCCCATGGACACTGGAAGAAAAATTTGGGAAGTCTAACAACAAGCAACACAACGACTCGTTCGTAGACTCAACGGGTCATTGTGTCGAGTCATCACCTCCACTGGAAAAGTTCTTATGATTCCTGAACTTGTCAACAAGAGTAGTCACAATGACTCGTTGTGTGATACAAAGGGTCATGGTTTCCACTCATTGTCACTGATTAGTATATCTAGGGAGGCCCAACTGACGACTCACACCACGAATCCTTGTATCCCACGATGACTCATTAGTTGAATCGTGGGTTCCTAGAGAAGGGAGTTCTGAGCTGTGGACCAACGAGTGACAAAACGACCCATTGTTTCTCACAACGGGTAAATCCATGTCCCTTTGGCTCTCGAAGGACGAAGACAGGGCTGATCACGACTGAGACAACGGGTCATTGGAGCTAACCACCACTCGTTGTATCGGTCGTTCTGAGGCAAAATTTCTGGTTTCTTCTAGATGTTTTTCCTGCAAAGTCTGTGTTTAGTCTAGGAAAGTTTTGGGGTGTTACAATATCTCCCCCTTGGGATCATTCGCCCTCAAATGAAGGCTAAAACTACTTGAGAACTAGGAAAAGAAATGCAATTCCCAGAATGAGACTATGAAGTGATTTCTGCAGGAGTAACTGACTCGGGACTGACCTAAACATGCTAACAGAGTTGATACAACTAGCATGCACATTGAAAATCTGAATAGAGCTAATAGAGTACGAAACTGAACAGAGTATTGAGGAGGAATGTAGTACCTGAAGCTAGAACTGAACTGGAAGGGAATAAATAAGGGCATTTGGCCATCATGTCTGCTTCTGCCTCCCATGTGGTTCCCTCAACTAGCTTGTTCCTCTACAAGACTTTCACTGAAGTGATTTGTTTCTCAAGTTATGAACCTGACAGTCTAGGATCTGAACTGGGACCTCTTCATAAGAGACACCATCTTTCACTTTCACACTTTCTAGTGGCTCAACCAAAGTCAGATCACCAATGCAATTCTTTAATAGTGACACATGGAAGATTGGGTGTACAGATGCTAACTCTGGAGGTAGTTCTAACTCATATGCCACACTGCCAATTCACCTCAGAATCCTCTAGGGTCCCATATATCTCGGACTGAGTTTCCCTTTCTTTCCAAACCTCATCACCCCTTTCATGGGTGAGATTTCTAGGTAAACCCAATCATCTTCAACGAATTCTAACTCTCTTCTCCTCACATCAGCATAGGATTTTTATCGGCTTTGTTTTGTTTTCAACCTTTCCCTGATAAGTTGCACCTTTTGCATAGCTTCATGAACTGAGTCTGGCTCTATCAAGGTAGCTTCACCAACCTCAAACCTCCCTATAGGATATCTACACCTCCTATCATATAATGCCTCAAACGGGGCCGTTTGAATACAGGAGTGGTAGCTGTTGTTGTATGCAAACTCAATGAGAGGCAAGTGATCATCCCAACTACCCTTAAAATCGATCACACAAGATCTCATCATATCTTTGAAGGTCTAAATAGTCCATGCAGCTCGTCCATCTGTCTGAGGGTGAAAAGTTGTGCTGAGCTTGGGCTGGGTGCCGAGTCCTTTCTGAAATAACTTTTACAAATGCGAGGTGAACTGGGTAACTCTATCTGAAATAATGGACAAGGGCACTCCATGCAGTCTGACTAACTCCCAAATATATAGCTAGCATAATCCTCAGTTGAGCCTGAAGTTTTGACGGGGAGGAAATGTGCTAACTTGGTCATCTGATCTATTATCACCTAGATTGAGTCATGCTGCCGATGAGTACGAGGTTGACCTGTAATAAAGTCCATATTCACTTCTTCCCACTTCCATGTGGGTATGCTGATATCCTGAGTCATACCTCCCATTCTCTGATATTCCACCTTAACCTGCTGGCAGTTCAGGCACTTAGGCACAAATTCTGCAATGTCTCTTTTCATGTCGGTCCATCAGTAAACATCCCATAGATCACGGTACATCTTAGTGGCACCTGGGTTGATAGAATATTTGAAATTCCGTGCTTCTGCTAGTATTTGTTGTCTCAACTCACATACATCCAGTACATATAGTCTGCACTGGTAATGGAGCACCCCATCTCTCCCTTTAGAGAAAGCCTCCACTTCTTTTCTTAGAACTGCTTCTTTTAGCTTAAGTAGTATGAGATCTTCATCTTGCCTTGACTTAACTTCAATTACTAACGAAGAATCTGATCCCCTTTGCATTATACTTTGCCTTCAGCTGAATCAACCAACTGCACTCCCAACCGAGCTAACCTGTGAATATCTTTTGCCAGTTCTTTTCTTCCCTCTTCAATACATGTCACGCTCCCCATGGACATCCTTCTTAGGGCATCAGCCACCATATTCACTTTTCTTGGGGGTGGGGGGTATAGCACACTCATGTCGTAATCCTTCAATAGCTCCGGCCACCTTCTCTAGCGAAGATTCAAATCTTTCTAACTAAACACATACTGAAGGCTCTTGTGATTAGTGAAAACATCCACATGAGCTCCATAAAGGAAATGCTTCCATATTTTCAACACAAACACCACTACTGCCAACTCAAGGTCATGACTCGAATAGTTATTTTCATGAACCTTGAGCTATCTGGAGGTGTAGGCTATCACTTTACCCTGCTGCATCAGAACGCAACCAAGTATTACTCTGGAAGTGTCACAATATACTACAAACATATCTTTTCCTTTAGGTAAGGTTAAAACTAGAGCAGTAGTGAGTTGATTGTTCAACTCCTGAAAACTCTTCTCACACACATCTAACCACTGAAACTTCACTTTTTTCTTAGTCAACTTAGTCATAGGAGATGCAATAAAGGAAAAACCTTCTACAAAACATCGGTAATAACCAGCTAGACCCAAGAAACTTCTTATATTGGTTGGGGAAGTAGGTCTTGGCTAGTGTTTCACCACTGCTATCTTTTGAGGATCTACCTAAGTACCCTCACCCGAGACCACGTGACCAAGAAAAGTAATAGACTTCAACCAGAATTCACATTTGATGAACTTAGCGAACAACTAGCGGTCTCTGAGCGTCTGTAGCACTATCCTCAGATGGTTAGCATGTTCCTCCTCATTTCTAGAGTACACTAGGATGTCATCAATGAATACAATGATGAACTTGTCCAAATACTTCTTGAAAACCCTATTCATCAGGTCCATGAAAGCTGTGGGGGAATAGTTAGTTTGAAGGACATAACCACAAATTTATAGTGACCATACCGAGTCCTGAAGGACGTTTTCGATATGTCACATTCTCTCACTCTAAACTGATGATACCTCGACTTGAGATCTACTAGCTATCTGAAACTAATCGAACAAGTCATCAATCCCTGGTAGGGGATACCTGTTCTTAACTGCGACTTTGTTCAATTCACGGTAATCAATACACATTTTGAGAGTATCGTCTTTTTTTCGCATGAATAATACTAGCGCACCCCATGGAGAGATACTAGGCCTGATGAAACGTTTATCAAGAAGGTCTTTTAGCTACTCTTTCAACTCATTAAGCTCAGCTGGAGCCACTCTGTAAGGAGGGATAGAGATAGGCTGAGTGTCCGGAAGAAGGTCTATGACGAAGTCTATTTCCCGCTCGGGAGTGGCTCCGGGAACATCTTCAGGAAATATGTCAGGAAACTTGCTGACAAATGGAACTGACTGGATAGTTGGGGTCTCAGAGCTGGAATCTTTGACCTGAACTAGATGATAAATGCACCCTTTTGTAATGAGATTCCTTGCCTTAAGGTAGGAAATAAACTGACCCTTAGGCGCTGAACCACTGCCCATCCATTCTAAAACTGGCTCATTAGGGAACTGAAATCTCATGACTCTAGTTCTGTAGTCGACTGAGGCATAACTGTAGTGGAACCAATCCATGCCAATAATGATATCAAAATCGATCATGTCTAACTCTACTAGATCTGCTGGAATGAACTTATTCGATACTGAGACTAGGTAGTTTCTATACACCTGGCTGCCTCTAACTGACTCGCCAATGGGGGTTGAGACTAAGAATGGTTCTGAGAGGACTTCTAGACTGATTTCAAATTGGACAACTACATAGGGAGTCACGAATGGTATTGTTGCTGCTGGATCTAGTAGGGCATACACAACTAGGAGGAAGAGACATAACATACCAATGACCATGTTAGATGAGCTCTCCTGATCCTGACTAGAGGACAAAGCATAAAAGTGGTTTTGGTGCTGACCACCATCCGTACCTAAAGTGTTGGTCTGCTGAGCTGGTCGGCTTGCTGGAGCTACTGAAGTGGTAGAATGTGATCTCCTCTGTCCTGCTAATGGGCATTCTCTAAGATGATGATTGAGCCGTCCACACCTAAAGAAACACTTTTTACCCTGAAGATGGTTCTTACCACACTTAGGGCAAGCTGGATAACGGTTGTTGGCACTGTGACTCTAGGACTATGAGCCAGATGCTCCACCCTTCCTATCCTTGTGGGACTAGAAAGTAGGGCCTCTGGCTGAAGTGGGTGTTGGAGCCCTATGTTGCTTCTGCTGTGGGTGGATACTATTGCCAGACCTCTGGTGTCCATAATCTGATTGGCCAGTACCAGCCCGCTTATTCTCCTGCTCCATGTCTTTCATCTTTTCTGCCTCTATCTGCTGGGCATGAATGTTGAGGCTGGAGAGGTCAATATCTTTTATGAGTATACCAGTCCTGCACTCCTAAAGTACCAGGTTTTCTACTTTGTTAATGAACTCAAGCATACGAGCCCTTGGCTTAGCTACCATCTTTGTACCACATCTTGACAATCGTGTTAACTCCAGTACATATTCCTCCACTGTCCTGTTGCCCTGCTTCAAATTCATGAACTCTACAACCTTAGCCTCCCTTAACTCGCAGGGAAGAATCTGTCTAGGAACTGCTGTGAACTCTTCTCGCTCCACCGATTCTACTCCTAATAGTCTCCCTTCTTTGCATTGATAGTACCAGATATGGGCTACCCCTTTAAATTAGTAGGAAGCCAGGTCAGCACTCTCATCAGAACTAACACCCATAATCCAGGTGATCTTCTGTACTTCATCCACGAACTCCTGTGGGTCCTCTCCCACCTTGGATCCATGAAAGACTAGAGGGTTCATTCGGGTGAAGTCTTGAACTCTGGCAGCTGCTGCAGCCTATTTGAGTTTACTGGAACCACCTGCTGGTTCACCTAGTTTGTGACTGTCTGAACTGATAGCTGGATTGTGGCTCTGAACTCTGCTGAGGACACTTGATCATCCTGAGGGGCTACTAGAGCTGGTGGGGCAAGTCGATTAGCGTTGCCAGCCCTTCTTCCGTTTTTGTGTCTTGGAGGCATGGTTTCACTAAAACGAAATAGAGCATGAGTTAGGAGAACATTTCTGGAGTTGAACTTCAATGCACGATAAGGACTATGAACAAAAAGGAGTTGTCATAATAACATCTTGTAGCCTCCCCGTCATAAGTGTGGCGCGCTCTACACTCATGAAAAAGACTCTACTTAACACGGCTTTCAAACATCCTAGGATACTCTAAACCTAATGCTCTAATACCAAGTTTTTCCTGACCCGAGTCTATACACTGGATGAGACGCGGTACTTGGAATCACAAGTAACCCCAAGCCAACCAATGGTGTATCATAACATTGGTAATCTGAGTAATCATAGCGGAAGCTTAAATAATAAAACCATCTAGGAAAGCTAATTTGATAAAAGTTCATACATATGAAAGAAAAATTGAATGTCTAAGTCTATGTATGAAAGCCATCTAGTAATGATGTGTTTCTGGGACAATCCCCTAGCTAACTCTAAAGTCTAACTGAAAGAAAATTATTGAAAAATAAAATATCGTCCTCGAAAGATGAGGACTCACCACTACTACTGCTGGTATCACATAAAGGAATCTACTAACGGTACTGAGACTGAGAACCTATGCCTATATCATGTTATGATACAACATAGAAGGTATGCATCAGTACTTTGAATGTATTGAGTAACTGAGAGATAATATAAACATGAAGAAACAATTAACTAAACTGAAATGAAATGACCAATTAAAATACTGAAAACAGAACACTTGAATATATATCTTATATGGTTAGTAATGACCCTAGCTGTTGGTCATAAATATGTCCTGAATCTTAGATACTAATCTGAGCTAACTGTACTAAACTGAGTTCAACTGAGTAAACTGAAATTGTACTAAGCTGAGCTAAACTAAAACTGTACTGACTAGTGGGAGAGTCTATAACCGACATATAACCACATGAGCTAAACGTGGAATCCGATGTATACACCCCATCGGTAGGACCCAAATACCTTGCCAGGGTATAAAGGCATAAGTTGGGTGATCACAAGTCTGGGGCCATAGGACTAATGGAATAACCTATGGTGGCAACGTAGTTCTGGGAACCTGGGTGCGCTGAAACCCCGGTCCACTCGGTGCTATGTCCTACTCCCACTAGATAGTCCTAGGTTTACTACTAAGCTAATAACTCAAAACTGGAGTCCAAGACTAAGTCAGGGATACCTATTTGGAAGTACCTTGGAGTCTTTTTGGAATGGATTCTGTAACTAGGGTTCTAAGACTGGCCAGAGTTGCTTATCTAGAAGTGTCGTAATGTAATTCCCCAGAAACTTAAAGACTAGACCCGGGACTTAAATTAGAGAAAACTAGAAAATCTGCACTTGGTCACAGAACGAGTCATTCTGTGACCCGTGGGAGGTGACCACGAGTCGTTACGTGACTCGTGGTGAGGACTAGGAACTTAGTTGAAAATTTTGGAAATGGGGTGACCACGGGTGTGACCAAGAGTCGTGGGGTGCCCCGTGTTCAGGGTTTTATCAAGATTTAGAGAAGGTTGGTAGTGTACCCAACGGGTCCTCACCATGAGTCGTGGTGTCGATCGTTGGGACTCTAGGGAAGCATGGGGTAGTGTAGTCCATAAGAGATGACCACGAGTCGTGGTCCCTAACCACGACTCAATAGTTCCCTCGTGGTGACCAATAGGGGAATCCTGGATATGTACCTCATGAGTGTGACCACGACCCATTAGGTCACCCGTGGGGACTGATGATCGATTTTCCCCTGTGAGTTTTTCAAGGGTCTTTTAGTAATTTCCTACCCTCCTAGACTATAAACTACGCCATTTTAAGAATATTTTTAGATTTATTAGAGGGGTTAAATGGTTTCTTTCCTCATTCTGCCAATTCAGACTCTCAAAAAACAACGTAGGATTTTCTCTTAGAGCATTTCAGAGAAAAAACTAGGAAAGACCTTTTTCTCCTCGATTTCTCAAGGAAATTCTTCATGCTTCTTCACCAGGTATGTGGGAATTCAACAAGGGAATAATTCTTCCCTTGTGTCCCCAAATTCCTCCCTACTTTTCTCTATTAGTTCTAGCCCTAAAATTAACGAATGTTAAGAAATTTTATTCATACTTCTTCTAATCCATGTGGAATGTTACTTCATGTTAGTTATAGATATTATCCACCAGTTTGTGACTGAAATGATGTTTATTCTTGTGAAGTGAAATTTAGCCCTATTTCTTGAACTAGAAAATCTTGAATTTGGCAATAGTGTTGAATATTAAAGTTTTGCATGATTTTATCAGTGTTTGGGACTCCCATGTTGTTAGTAGCATTGAAACTAAAACAGATTAAGTCAGTTCAGTTTTAGCCAAAATGTTAGAATTCTCAGTGTCTGTCAAAAATATCAACTGATTAGTTTGACTGCAGAAATTCTCAAGGTGTTAGTAGTACCTCTCTGTTATCAAAATCAGATTTAGAATTTAGTTTTTAGTGTTCCACTAGGCAGTCATGACACTTTAGACCAGCAGCTCTGACTAGCCTTCGGACCCCAGCTTCAGATTACAGTTAGTTCTTTAGACGATTATGACGCTTCTAGATAAGCAGCTCTGACCAGTCTTAGAATCCAGTTCCAGAATATGGATCGATAAGACTCTAAGGGTATTTTTAGATATGTATCCCTAACTAGTCTTGCACCCCAGTTTCAAGCTATTTGCTTACTAATAAGTCTGGGACTATCCAGTGGGAGTAGGAGTTAGCACTAAGCGAACCGGGGTTCCAGCGCACGCCGGTACCCAGAACTACGTTGCCACCGTGGGTTTCAGTTTTATTGGCCTGATGGCCCCAGACTCTTGTAATCACCCAATTCATTCCTTTATACCCTAGTAAGGTGTATTGGGTCCTACCGATGGGGTGTATACACCGGACTCCATGTCTAGCTCATGTGGTTATATGTCAGTTATAGACTCTCCCACTAATCAGCTCAATCCAATTTTAGCTCTGTTCAGATTGGTACTTCAGATTTAAGACACGTTCTTGACCATCAGATAGGATATTTAGGCCATCTCAGTTATTACAGTATTCAGCACCGTAGTTTCAGCTTGTCGTTGCATGTATTTTTAATTCAACATGTTTATATTGTGTATGGTTTCTCTCACTTTCTCAGTACATTCAATGTACTGATGCATACTTTTATGGTGTATCGTTTTATGATACAGTTGCAGGATCTCAGTCTTAGCCTCGCTAGCCGATCACTCACTGAAGACTCCATAATTCTAGTTGGTGAGTCCTCATTCTTCATGGACGAAAATTATTTAATTCAGTTATGTTTTTCTTTTCCTCTATTTAGATTTGGAGTTAGCTGGGGGCTTGTCCCAGCAACTCATCAGTCATAGTGGCTTTCAGACGCAGATTTGGTTTTCATACTTGTAGCTTTGGTTCAAATATATTCAAATATTGCGAATCAGGTTTATTCTCTCAAATGTTTATATTTTTTCTTTAAACATACATTATATATATTTATATATTTACTCAGAATGCCAGTGTATGATAGACCACGGGTTGACTTGGGGTTACTTGTGACCCCAAGTACCGTGTTCCATCCAGGGTGTAAGCTCGGGGCGTGACACGTTACCGTCTAAAGAACAAACTGAAATTGAAACTGCAGGTTCTAAGACTGGTCAGAGTTGCTTATATGGAAGTGTTTCAACCGTCTAAAGAACCAACTAAAATCTAATAACTGATATCTTAGTCTAATAACTGATAACTTGGAGGTACCACTGACACCTCAAGAAAAGACTGTAGTCAAACTGATCAGCTGACATTTCTAAAAATATCGAACATGCTAACATTCTGACAGAAACTAGACTAGCATGCAACTGACTGAGATTTCAACTAATATTAACAATATGGGAATCTCAACACTGATAGAATGAAGCAACATGAATAATAACTCAATTATGCAAGACTCTAATTTACTGCATTCGAAAGCTAGGGCTAGAATATTTTACAAGAAACTACTTCCCACATGATTTCTAAGAATTGGGAAAATATAGCAGCTAATAACATGGATAATATTCCACCTGAAATTTATCAAATTCTGTATGAAAACTTTCTAAATTTTGAAACCTTAGGACTATAACTGATAGAAGATTATGGAAGGGTCTTTGGGACACAAGGGAAGAACAATTCCCTTGTTGAATTCCCACATACCTAGTGAAGAAATTTTGGAGAAAATCCTTTGAGAATATGAGAAGAAAAGTGATTGCCCTAGCTCCTACTCTGAGTTTTTCTGAGAGAGTTTTACGATCTGACTTCTGAGGGAATGAGAGGAGTGAAGTATATCATCGATTGCCCTTATAAATTCCATGAAAATAACCCAAAACGACATAGTTTAGTTGTTAAAATGGTGGGAAATTACTAAAATATCCCTACAAAAATCTGGAAAAAACTGCCGACAGAGACCAACGAGTCACTCAATGAGTCGTTGGTCCTAGGGCCAGGATTTTTGACTCACTAGAACTAGAAATATGAGGGACCATGACTCGTTGGATGGACTAACAGGTCGTTGGTACCTCTGAGGAGTTGGTAATTTATCAATTTATTAGGGTCTTAACCTTGAGTTTTTGCTTAGTTTTTGTGTTGATTATATGGACTTAATACCCTTTTTGATTTTGTTGTGTGCAGATGCCTAAATGTGTAGAAAAGAGCAAAAATGGAGCAAAAATAAGGAATTGAGAACAAATAAGTGGTCCACCAATAAAAACTGGCAAAATGTCGGTCAAAGGCCGATTATCACTTCCTCTGAGGAAAAATGCCACCGGAAAATGGCGAGTTGCCATTGGCAACTCGCCAGTCTAGTCGTCGAAACTTACTCAATGTTTTGGAATGAAAAACAAAGACCCAACAGTTCACGGATTGAGATTGGCTAAATGCCGGATGAACTGCCGATGCTCACTAGAATTGAGTGATGTATCAGGTAAGATACTCGACAATTCATGAATTGGAACCGGAAAATTACCAGTGTCTCCGCCGATTCCAAAATGATGCTCAAGGGTAAAATTGTACAGCACAAAAGAAAAGATATAAGATTGCCCTATTTTCCTGGATATAAATACTAGATAAAGTATTGTGTACTGAGGGGGAGAGGGAGAGCAGATCATATCACATCATTGTTTCCTTTATTAGCTTTAGAACATTCCCTTAGCAGAGAAAAGGAAATTTTGATTGTTAAACATTGAAAAAGTACTCTTCTCTACTTCTTCTTCTTAATAGTAACTTACAACCATTGTTGGAGACTATTTGTGAATTTGATTTTACTACTCTTGTTATTAAATTCAATGAGTTTATTGATGAATATGCTTTTGAATTTATTAATCATGAGTACATAAATGATTAACTAGAGGTGTGTGATGATGAATACTTAATTAAAGTGGGTATTGCTTGAGTCATCTTTATATTGTTTAAATAAGTGTAAATCTGTTAGATTTTCTTTAATCTATAAATAAAGATCTATTGATTATGATAGCGGTCTATTTATTCTTGCTTGGTTGTTGTTTGTAAAAGAGTAATTAAGTACTAGAAGAGAATCTAATAGTCGGTATGGAGGAGAGATTGTGAAATTGGGCTAGAAATAGCTAAAATTGCAGTCTCATTCCTCATTAGTAGCTAATAGCTAGAAATTAGTGCAGTTGCTAATCAAAATCTATTCGGGTTGAGCTAAATAGTGGCTAGAGATTGGACAAAAATCTAGTAAGAGGTAGTTATAAGGCTGAAAAGTTGTAATTATCCACTTTTCGAGATTATTTACACTAATTGAACTTATAAGATAACCTAGCATGTCCCTATCTAGTTAGTATATTATCTACAACACACCTCTAGTCTTTCACATTCTTGTTAACAACCTTGCTGATCTTGCTATTTTGTTCCACTAAATTACGAAACATAATTCACTACAAATTCGAAACCCCCCAATTTATTTGTTTTTATGTTAACTCTAAGTGGTGCAAGCTAACTTCAATTTCTCAACCGACACTTGTAACTATCATTCACTAGTCCTTGTGGGATTTGACCCCAACACCCGTTGAGTTACTTACATTGATACTTCTGTCGCGTATATTCTTTACATTAAGGATATATTTTGGACATTATAAAAAATGGCATCATTGTCGGGGACTAGCGCTTGATATTCTTGTGTTGATTGTTAAGTTGGAATAGTTTTGCATCGTAGTTACTTGATGTGATTTTTTTGTGTTTGTTAGGATCTTACAACCATATGAGTCATTACTCTCAAGAAGGGGATAGCTCAATGGAAGGTAACATGGAGCACGACAAGGATAACCTGGTGATGCCAGAAATTGCGGCAGCCATTTGCCTACCACCTACGGTAGGGAATGCAGTATTTCATGTCACAAGTACCATGCTGCATTTGTTGCAAGTGAAGGGACTCTTTGGCGGTAAACCAAGTGAGGACGCAAATCGGCATTTGAGAAATTTCTTGAAGATATGCCAGTCCTTCAATATTACGAATATTAGCCAAGAGTCAATCAGGTTGAGACTTTTTCTTTTCTCACTAATGGGTGAGGCAGCAATTTGGTTGGAGGAACTCCCTCTAGGTTGTATTACATCTTGGCAAGAGTTAACTGAGGCTTTCCTGGATCGTTTTTTCCCTGTATCAAAGATGTTTTAGCTGAGGGACGACATCACAAATTTCAGGCAAGCACCCGAAGAGCCTTTGCATGAGGCATGGCTAAGGTTTAAAAAGAAGGTTTCTCTTTGTCCAAATCACAGACTGCCAGATGGAGTGCTTCTCCAAAGCTTCTACAGAGCCCTTGATTCCATCAATAAGTACATGACCAAAAATTTAGCTGGCGGTTCTATTATGGATCAACATATTGGTTGGCCAAAGCCCTTCTAGACAGAATGATAAAATCTAATAGGGCTTGGCACACATGAGAGGCAAATGTGTCTACACATGAGATCAGCTCAAGTGCATTGGTGGCTGAATTATGAAAAAGGGATGAAGAGCATGATGAGAATCTTGCCAAGATGATGACAAAACTGGAATTAATGACAAAACAAGTAATGGGGGAAGGGCCCAAGGTGCTAAATGTTGTGGGTATGCAAGGTCCTTTGCAATATGATGGGGAATCGTCATGGCCAAGATATGAGGAAGAATGTCAACACATGGAAAACCAAATGGGAGGTCCACGACCTAGATACCAAGGAACAAATCAAGGCCCTTGGCGCCCAAGGGATGAAAATCAAGGTTGGAGAAATCGTAATCCGCAAGGGTGGCCCAAAAGAAATGAAAGATGGGGAGATAGGGAGCAGAATCAAGAGGGTGATTGCTCTCATTAGAGTTCAAAGTCGTATGTTCCCCTTCCAAAAGTTTGAAACTCCCATAGTTAGTAAGGTGTGAGTGGCGCGGGTAATTCAAAAATCAAAGAAATGCTATCAAGAGTCTAAAGAAAGTGCAGTCAACCGAGAGCGGGGTCAAAGAGTTAAGAAGGGAGGTTTCTAACCTTGCCCAAATAGTGAGCTCACATTCCGCCTCCATCAAGCATTTTGGAAGCCCGAATGAATTATTTGCCAGCTCAAATGAACCCACGGATGAAGGGAACGCTTCCTAGTGACACAATGCCGAATCTAAAGAAAGATAGTCAATGCATGGCTATTGTCACTAGGAGTGGAAAAGTGATTGGAGATGCACCGGTGAAACCCAAAGAGGTTAATGACCCAAAATCGGATTAGGAAAATGAATTCGATGAGATACCAAAGACTCAAAGGAGTGAGGACAAGATTGAAGATGAACTAGAGGGGAAGGATGATGAAATCCTATCACATACTGATAACGATGAGGCGGGAATGAAGGCTCCAATTGATGACAAGGTTGAAGCAAGAGTCTCACCTCCTTATCCACAACGGTTGGCCAAGAAAAAAAGAGGATGACTAGTTCAACAAATTTGTTGACATATTTAGCAAGTTGTCCATCAATATACCGTTAGTGATTCTCTTCTCCAAATGCCAGGATATGTGAAGTTGATGAAAGAATTGCTAAAGAAGAAGAAGGAGGTTGATGCAGGTAGTGGGGATAAAACGCACCATTGTAGTGCAATGATGATGAGTAACCTTGCCTCCAAGAGGGAAGACCCGAGAGATTTCACAGTCCCCTGTGCAATTAGGATATGTGTGTTTAAAAGAGCTCTATGCGATCTTGGTGCCAGCATAAATTTAATGCCCCTGCTCATTTTCAAGAAGTTGGTACTTGGAAGCACAAAGCTACATCGATGAGGTTGCTCATGGTGTATAGGTCCATAAAAAAACTGGTAGGGTGTTAGAAGATGTGTTGGTAAGAGTGGATAAGTTCATCCTACCTGCTGATTTTGTTATCCTTGATTGCGAAATGGATGTGGAGGTACTCATTATTTTTGGAAGATCGTTGCTAGCTATCAGGGAGAGCTATGGTTGACGTGGAGCTTGGGGAGCTAAAATTCAGAGTTGGAAGTGAGGAAGCCACCTTCAAGGTGTGTCCATCAGCTGAAATTTCCCCCGAATGTAAGGTAACAGGGTGTTGCAAAACAAAGAGGAGGACAATGGTCTGGCGATGAAGGAGATGGAGTCGGAGGATGATTCATCAAAAAATAGGTGTTGAATGAAATCTACGTCATGCCATGACGTTAACTAAGGCGCTTCTTAGGAGGAAGCCCAAGTGTTTAGTGTATTACTTTTATGTATTTGTTGTTTTTGTTTTTTGTAGGAGCTATAAAGTGAGGAACAAAGGAAGAAAAAAATCACATAAAAGAGGAATGGCGCTGAACCAGCGATTTGCAGATCTAGAAGCGCAAACCGTCGTTTCAATATGACTGCAAAAAGAAGTCTAGGACTTAGATTAGTAGACCGGCAAACCCATCAGTGAAACGCCGATGCATAATCATGGGTCTCCGATGTAACACAGAGTACCTGAAGTTTTGGTGCCTAAGTGGAGGTTATTGGCAGATCACTGATCCAATTCATGAACCGCCAGTAAGTCACCAACTGAGGAATAGAGAACTGGGCATAATTACTCGGGAAAGGAAAGTTAAAGCGGCTAAACGCCGGTGTTTTTCAGCGAATCACTGATGCAGCACCGGTCGAGGTACGAATTTGTCTTAGAATGGAAATTAAGAGTAGACCCACCGAATCCCCAAATACTAGCTGAGCCACCCTATTCTGCAAAATATTCCCTTAGTTCCCCCTTTTTACCATTTTTTCATACCCTTTTTGTCTCTCGACTACCCAACATTCCCACTTCCCCATATTTCCCTCTTTTCCACCATTCCACTTTCCCCCTTTACACTTTCCCACCAACATACCAACATATTAACTCTTCACCTTCCCTCAACCTATCCATCTTCCACTTCTCACCTATAAAAACCTCTCCCTCCTTTCACTAACACATTCACTATGCTCACATTACCTTTCTCTACTACACATCCCCTGAAGTGCCATTGTTGAAAGTTGTCTAGCTTTTCAAGCTCCAGTGTGAAAGCATTCCGATAGATGGTAAAATATTTATTTCCCTTTTCATAATTTTAGCAATGGTGCTTACTTCTATCAGTCTTAATACTTTTCTTTCATTTCGTATTAAATTCATGAATATGCTCTGTTTATTGAAAGAAATAGGGAATATGTGTTCTATTTGTGTAAATTTTTAAATGAGTGAAGTCTGAGTAACACAATCAGAATGAAATGCAACGTTTTTCCTGATGATAGACTGAGTGACGCCATTCTTAAGGACAAACCGTCATGGGATTTTGTTTAAAATGTAGTTGTGTGTAGGTGTTTGTTAATGGGCACCTTTGAGTTGTTTAAATTCGATTTGGGGACAAAGGGGTCCGGTATTTCGCTAGCCAGGTTTGGCGAATCACCCATGGAATGCAGTCCACTTTAAAAATGGCTTCATACCACATAGTGGATCTCGCGTTATATCGGCGGTTCATGAATCAGGACAGGCGACTCGCCGCTTAATCGCCGATACACTCTTAAGTTGCCCAGTTTTCTATTTAGTATCGACGAGCAAGCGGTGGTTCTACAACTCGTCGGTGCTTCACTGATTCTAGTGATTCTTTATATGAGGTTTTCATATCTTTATTTCTCAGTTCACCCTTGGAATAGTTTTTGTTATTTTAGTTTACTTCTCAATAGCTGTTACGAACATCCTCCTTGCAGAAAAACCATGTCTTTATCCAGGAATACAGGAAAGGGAAAGGCCCCCGCCTCATCTTCTAGCAAGAGAAAGGTAAAAGAAAAGGACGCTCCACCACGTGCCAACACTAAGGAAGAAATCATCCTTTGCGTTCCAAATATGCAAGAGCGTTATGTCATCTGTCAGGGCCGATCCATCACAGTGGAGAAGTGATTTGATTTGGCGGGATTAAGGGGTGATCTTCCCAACATCACCGCCAATTCGCAGCATGATAATGGCATGCATATGCCAATTCTCTCCCACCTTACTACCCCAGCTTGGTGTCCGAATTCTATGTCTCATATCAGGCCCGACAAGATAGCATGCAGCACAAGGGAAAATTCGATTAGTTTTCATGCCTACCATCAGTTACGCTAAGGGGGGTGGAAATCGACATTGCCCCAGCGGCCATTAACTCCTTATTTTGGGAAGATGAAATTGAATCCGGTGCAGAGTACATGGACCGAGAAGCTGATATGAAGGACCAATTTTATTTGTTAGGCCGAATCATTGGTGTTGACACTCCTATTTGGGCCTCCATGGGTGGTGAAATATCTCGCCATGATCTGAAGTTCGAGACCAAGCTGTGGCTGGATTTTATTTGTGGTTGTATCATCCCCTCCAAAATCGAGCAAAGGGTCAGCTTAGAAACTGCTATTCTCATTGCCTGCATCATGAATGGAGTCCCCATTAACTTTAGGGAAATTGTCGCCCAACAAATGAAGAAAAGGCTCGACAGTCTAGCACTTCAATGCCCTACATCATCCTCATTTCCCAGCTTTGCTCACAAGCTGGAGTGCCTCTGTTCTCTGATGAACCCCTTCCTCTACTTTAGGTGTGATAGCCATCGACCGAAAGAGAGATGCCGATGCACCGACACTGAAAAGAAAAAGACTTCAAGCCTTTTGAGTTACTGAGGGATCAATTTCCCATAGGTCCAAAAAATCACCACAAGCCCTAGAGTTGAACGTGCCTCAGCCAGAAATGTCAGGCCAAGCTTCAGGCGACATGCCTCAATTTGGAGCATCTCCCCCTCCGCAATCCTCTCAACCAAGTGGTCTCCACAGACTTATGGAAATGACCAACTCTCACGAGAGTCAACTCTAAAGATTTCCTAAGAGCCTCCCCGCACTCATTGCCCAAACAATCAAAAAGGAGCTCAAGTGTTTATACGAGTGTGTCACCACTCTATTCAAGAGGATGGATGCGGTTTAAAGGGCTGTCACCTCCCTCCGGATTGAGGTACAAGAGTGGAAGAATCGGACTTTAACAGATGTGCAAGATATGAGCGTCCTTGATGTTGCAATGGCTTCTCCTTCCTCAGTTTGGGGTCCTATTAATGATCTCTTCGAGGTCCTAGGAGATGATTTTGCTGGGCTAGGTGAGGCCAGTGGTGGTGGTGCAGGTGATGTAGAGGCTGACGATGAGAAAGAATGAACTGCTCAGGGAGTTTCTTGTCCCTTTCCCTTTTGCATACATATATTGGAGACAATGTACTCTTGTAAGTGGGGGAGGGATGAGCGCAGTTGATGATGGGGTCATTAATGGATGTTTTCTTTGGATATTTTCTCTTTTTGTTTGAAATTGATTGAGTAGAGCCCTTGTTGGGATGTTGTTTTTGATGATTGATAAATTGCCCTTGCCGGGTTGTTTTGTTTTGAAAAAAAAAAAGAACGAATAACTTGGTTTAGTTCTTGATGGTTGATGGTTAGTGATTAAATGGGGTCTTTTCTTTAAATTGCGAAATTTTGCATGAAATGACCTAAAGTCTTTATTTTTTTCGCCTTCATAAATAGTAGTGTAGTAATCAAACTCTGAAGGTTTTCTGTAGACCACGGTTCTTTTTCGAGGAGCATTATTTTTTTCTTTCTATTTCATTGTCGAAATGGGTTGGCATTTCTCGATGATAGATTGAGTAGCGACATTCTTAAGGGAAAATGCCATGTTGTTTTAAGTCTATTATGAAGTTGTTTTGAGAGGCACCACCAAAAAAAATTATTGAAATGGAATTTTAAGAGGGCATGAAAATGAAGATGATGAGCAAATGTTGACACACTAGATAGCATTCTTTGTCATATGTTATAAATTCTTTGCTTGACTTATGAGTTTGCCTGCTTTGATGTCCTAACTTGAAATCTTGTGATGAGAATGACTCTTGTGGACCCTTTAAGGGTGATGTCTTGTGTAGTGAGGAATTTTTGATGAGTCTAATGCATGACTTCTTGTCTAGAACTTTCCCCAAATGTGATTCAATGTGAAATCCTAGATGTAGTTGTGCAGAGAACATGATTTTACGCTTTCCTTTGTCTAGCCACTTCACCCATATACCCTCCTTGAGCATTGATCCTTGTCAGCCAATGTTGAGCCGCAGACCCTTTCTTTGGAAACCACATTACAAACCTTAAGACCATTCTTAATACCTCCCTTTGGCACCCATTCTCCGTAAATTCTAGTGACAAGAGAGTGATGAAATGAGGCTTTAAGCCTATGAAAAAGGGAGTGATAAGAAAATGAGAAATGAGGCAAAAGCCTAAGCTTGGGGGTGTGCAAAAAGGGGAAAATAAGAATTTCAGTTTGAGGTAGCACCACATTGTGTCAAAATGCACAAAAGAATAAATTGAAAAGAGAAAAACAATTTGTGTGAACCTATGCTTCCTCTTGAGGTGATAAGGCTAGTTATGAAAGCCAAAGGGGTTATAAGGAGGATTGTTAAAGAAATGAAAGTCATAAATAATGAAAGAAGTGGAAAAAAGTGAAGTGAGTGGAAGGAGTTGATGGGAGGTATGTGTATGAAAAGCATTAGGGAGGATCTGGTCTCTACAATCAAATTTTCATCCTACCCTTAACCTATGACTACATCATAACCCGCAAGCCCTAAATGATTCTAAGTGCATCTACTCTACATTAGTGGCGAATTACATGAAGGGAAAGCCTATGGGTCAAGTGTGTGCATGAAGATTTCTTTTGGGAGAGTGAGTGAGATTGTCTCTTCCATACAATCCCTTGTGTGTATTCAATGATTACGTGACAGAAAAATCGGGATTCATATTTCAGTAAATGGCATCATCCCTTTTTTAGGACACAAGAGCATTCAGAATTAATGTGTGAATAGGGCATGAGAAGTGTAAACTCTAAGGCAAACTTTGAATGTGCACTAATTTTGACTTGAGATGCTATGTGTATTTCATGGTTGAGCGATACCCTTGTTTTACTAAATGAATCATTTCATGAACCTTGTTGGTGGAAAGTGGTAGCCTATTGAAACATCTTCATTGTTTTGGTCTCTTGGGGTATTTATTTCTCTCTTTCAGTGAGCGTGGTGAACATTTTTTTTTTGGGTTGTCATAGTTCAGGTGATTGGTGATGTTTCATTTTGTGTAAAAGTGGCATATTTTTCAATGAATGAGAATTGCATTTATTGAGGACAAGCAATGGTTCAAGTTTGGGGGTTTGATGAGTTGGTAATTTACCAACTCATTAGGCTCTTAAGCTTTAGTTTTTTCTTAGTTTTTGAGTTAATTATATGGATTTTATGCCCTTTTTGCCTTTATTGTGTGCAGATGCATAAATGTGTAGAAAAGAGCAAAAATAAGGAAGTGAGAACCAACCAGTGGTCCACTGATCAAAACCGGTGAAACGCCGGTCAAAGGCCGATTATCACTACCTCTGAGGAAAAATGCCACTGACGAACCACGAGTTGTCAACAGCAACTCGCCGATCCTGTCGCCAAAAAACACACGATTTTCTGGAAAGAAGAAAAAAGACCCGACTGTTCACGAATTGAGATCAGCTACACGCCGGATAAACTGCCGATGCTCACTGGAGTTGAGTGATGGCTCAGATAAGATACTCGGTGGTTCACAAATTGGAACCAGCGAATCGTCGGTGTCTCCATTGATTCCAAAATGATGCTCAGGGGTAAAATTATCCAGCATGGAAAAAGAGATAGAAGATGCCTTATTTTTTTGTATATAAATACTAGATAAAGTACTATGTACTAAGGGGGAGAGGGAGAGTAGAGAATATCAACCTCCCATGGCCAATGGAAGAAAAATTTGGGAAGCCTAACAACAAGAAACACAATGACTCCTTGGTATACCCAACGGGTCATTGTGTCGAGTCTTCACCTCCATTGTAAAAGTTCTTAAGATCCCTGAACTTGTCACCATGGGTGGTCACAATGACTCATTGTGTGATACAATGGGTCATTGTTTCCACTTGTTGTCACTGAAGGGTATATTTGGGGAGCCCCAACTTACGACTCATATCATGAATCATTGTATCATATGATGACTCGTTGGTTGAGTCGTGGTTTCCTAGAAAAGGGAGTTCTAAGTTGGGGACCAACGAGTGATACGACAACTCGTTGTTTCTCACAACAGATCGTTCCATGTCCCATTGGTTCTCGAAGGACCAAAGCGGGGCTGACCACGACTGAGACAATGGGTTGTTGGAGCTGACCACGACTTGTTGTCTTGGTCATTCTGAGGTTAAATTTCTTGTTTCTTCTGGATATTTTCCTGCAAGGTCTGAGTTTGGTCTAGGGAAGTTTCAAGGTGTTACAGAAGTTTGTCATTACCATAGTGTTTAAGTGCTTGTTATACAAGCATTCTTATACCTTCTCCAAGCACCTTGAGTTTAATTCAAAATCCATTCTCTGCAACATCGGGAATATCATATTTCTCCCATAATTTATTCTTTGGGTTAGTAAAAAATTTTAAGGTTTTAAATGAATATTAGAGAAGTAAGAACTCAAACCTTGGTATAATTCCACATATCTATTTTGGAGTCCATATTCCTCTAATTATGTATATGAAGAAGACAAAGCACTGCATTCATTTCCAATGTGCTAAGGAAGCTATACTAACTCTATTACTATGGATTTAGTAGGACCAATTGGTTGATTGTACCTATTCAGTATGATCAGTTTATGCTCTTGGTGTCAGTGTACAGTTTTCATTACTATATTACCTCTCTTTCCTTTTTTAGTGAAAGGACCTTTCAATAATACGAAGCAAAGTTAAACAACATATCCAAAATGTTAGTTGGTTTTATAATTGGAATGACATTAAAATATTAAAAGTAAATTTATATGTTCTTTCCATGTTCTTGATATAGTTTATTTTCTCCAGAATTCAGATGGAGTTTGTTTCACTTGGTCAGGTATACCTTGTGTTTCCAGAGTAGAAGCATCTGTTGGTACTTGTTTCACTCGTTCCTCTATGACTTGTGCTAACACAAAGGGAGAATCCAAAGGAACTTGTGTAACACCCAGAAAGTCCCTAAGATTAGACCGAGGGTTGAAATGGAGATAATAGAAAAATTTGCACTAAGTCATAGAACAAGTCATTCAGTGACTCGTCGAGTGACCAAACGGGTTGTTAAGTGACCCGTTAAGTGGTGTCAAATTGGATAAAATGTTCTTTACCAATAGTGATAATGGATGGTGTGACAGGTTGTTAGGATGCCCTATGATTCGTTTAGTAAATCGTTAAGTGTGCAGTGGTGAAGAAGGTGTTGAATTCAAGTGTACTTCATAGATTGAGGAAATGAGTTGTTAAGTTCCTTGATGACTCGTTAAGTGACTTGTTGAGTGAAGGAAAGATCAGGGTTTGGGTTTTTCTCTAGTGGAGACGGATTAGAAGATGCCTCACTACTTGACCCGACGAATCGTCAAGTGGGTCGTTAGGTATGGCAAGGTCATTCTCCTAGTCGATTCATTAAGAGTGTTTTTATAATTCCTAAGTTCCTAAACTATGTCCTTTTAAGATTCTTAAAGAGTATTTTAACGGTCTTTAACCTAGCCTAAGTCATTATTCTCTCATACATTCATTGAATTTGAAATCCTATTCGAAGATCAAGCTAGGGTTCGTTATCGGTTCCTTCCCCAATCTTCTTGGGTGTTCAAGGCAAGCTTAGAAATCAAGTTACCCGGGTATGTAGCACCATGAATGGGGTATTTATTCCACCCTTATGTCTAATTTCTTCTTTAAAATTCATGAATTCAAGTCTCTAATCAAATGTATAGCAATTCAAGGGTTTTAACCCAATTCTATATAAATATCCAAGCTATGCCTATGGGTCCAATTCCCTCATGTTTCCAATAATCAATTAAGACTAATGGGCATATTTTACACTCAATTTGATTATCAATTCATTATTTCTCGTTTTATGAGAATTATGCCCTATCATGCATGATTTATGAAATTCAAACGTATGAGTTTATGATTTCAAGTATCATGAATTATTTAGTATCCATGAATGTTTATGAATTCTTAACTTATGATTTCATCACTTTGAATTACGAAGCTTATTTCAAGTATGTATGATTCCGTGATTTGGGCAAGCCCATTCAAGTTAAGTATGTTTATCATGATTTTAGCCAAGGCTTACAAAGTTAGTTTTAAAAAGATATTTGGAGTCAAGACTCCCCAATCATTCAGATTTGAGCTATATTTTGACAATATGATTATATGAGCAATACACATATTTTGGAAGTAATGCCTAGAACCAGTAGACCAGGGATTTTGAGGACCCCGGTCTCTGAACTATGTGTCAACATAGGATGTATTCTTATTGGGACCTCTCAAGAGAGTACTCCCTATCACGACCCAAATGACCATGATTGGCACCCACCCTAACCCCCAGTGGGCGAACCAACGATTCCCAATAATATCCTCTAAGGTATGCATTCAGCAGGAAAGTATTTATTATAATAATATGAAGTGAACATTCAGAGCAATAACAAAACCGTTTACAAAAATTGTTATAAATAATCTCGAGACCTGATTGTCATTGCCCCAGACATCTATATACACCACTAGATTATAAGTCTATGAAGTAAAAGAAATGAATGTCCGGAGAGGAAAGACATCTTCGATGGAGGAGTGGTACTGCCTTCTTGGTCTACTCACCTTTCAAATAAACTGTTGCTGCTCTATAGGTGGGACGTGAGAAACTTCCTGCTTTGAACTCTACACCTAGAAAAGAAGTGTTGAAGTAGGGTAAGTACATAACGCGGTATTGGTATTCATCATTGGCCGATCATAAATAATAACATATAAGCATTGCAACAACAGTATAAAAAGAGTATTCAACATCATACATAAGTACAATAGCCATATCAAGTACACTAACTCTATACAGGTGACAACTGGCCTGCTCTTTGGATTGGGCCTTTCGCTGCAGCGATCTCACTGTAGCAGTTTAATGTCCGCTGCAGTGGTACTTCCTTAGGCAGTAGCTCGACTTAGCTACACCTTTATTAGTTCATCATTTCAGCAATTCACATACTCTACGGATTAATTCAATTGTAACACAAATCTGGACAACACTTAGTATAACTCATTATCCATACGGATTCCACATTTAATCACAAGAGGAATTAACTTAGCACCTTCTAACATTGTTACCAAGATACACTTAAGATCAAATCCATGTTCTTCACTCAAGTTATATATATTCATGATAAGAAATTGACCCAACCACTAAGAACATACTCGATCTAGTCTTTAATAGGATTACAAAATAACATGGAATAAAATAGGTGGTGACATGTCCGGTGCATGCCTATGCCATATCACCGTGACCACTCAGACAACAATATCAGTGTACACACATGCTAGAGGGTCTTATTTTTTCCCTTCTAGTCATGACCTATAGGGGATTCTAGAAATTCACGTACTGTACCGGCGTGGTACCCGCTCCCACTCATATGTTTGTTTGGATGCTCACTTGGGACATGAGCCACTCAACAAAATTGCTCGCTCAGATACTCCTCTTTGGGTATGAGCCTCTCATCTTAGGATATATTTACTATCCTACTCATTTTCCATCCACTGAATATAATAGGGTGTAATATATAAACACTTAGGGATTTATAATCTGATCCCTCACTTTCACTATTACAAACCATCAATCATCACGAAACAACATAAACATAATTCACTTCACAACTCCACAAAGTTTCACAACAGTTCAAAATCACTTCATAATAAACATGATTTTCACAATTTATTCAATAAGGAAATTCCGTAATAAATAATGTCTGAAGACCAATCATATATCATCATTGAACAATCATACATATCATTATATAGGGTCTAACCCTCTAACCATAACCTACCTTGATATTCAAATGTAGAAATTCAGCTATTTTGCAGGAGCCTTTCCCTTTCTTAAAGCTTCGGAACGCTCGATATTTACACAAAGTCAGAGTAATTTATTACTTACTCTTCAAATAAGGGTATAAATAGATCAAACCCTCCTTTTTCAGGGCACTTTAATAGTAAAACCCTCTAATTCAACCTAATTTTAGGTCTCCATTCCTGTCTAACACATATTTTTTAGCAAGGAAGCCTTGGGGAAACGGTTATTACTGATAAAACTTCTAGCCCTAGTCCATCAATCTAGGTTTTCTCACCATAAAAATCTACCATTAAAAGGTCCCCTAAGCTTTCTACAATAAACTATACCCATTGAAGGGAGAAGGAATCAAGAAACTCACCTTAGAATATGAATTCATTGCTCTGGAGAAAAAATCGCCTTCTGACCTTATTCTCTCACATTTTGGAAATAATAGGGTAAAAACCCTAGAAATCCCATTTAAACCCACTTTTTGATTTCCTTCATCCGCTGCAGCAGTCACATTTCCATTTTAGTGGACCCTTTACAGCAGTCAGGGCACCTTATGGCGATTTCGGTGATTATTTCCCAAATTCATCTCGACGGGACTCCGACCGGTACCACAGTCTCGCTGCAGCAGATATCCTATCACTACATCAGTCCGCGAAGCAGTAACTATCCAATTTTGACCAGTTTTATACTTATTTCACAACTTTTTCTATCCCTCCCTTAGATTGTTTCTAGTGCTTTGAGTCCATTCCCTTTACGTAACGACATTCGACTCATTACATTCCCCCTCCTCCCTGAGTTCACACCCGTGATATCACACCTCAGTCGTCCTTTGCCCTGGCATGGCTTAGGATGGTTCTCCTCCACGTGGGAAAGAAGTGGGGTCATCATGTGCTCATAAATGATGGTTGCCAGTTATAACCAGTCTCCCATTGTTCCTCGTGATTTCAATTACTCATGTTCATGACTCATGATATTATGTTTTCTAGCATATTTGACCCATTGGTAAGTTTATGAGCTTTAGTTTATGATTTCAAGTATGAAAAGTTATATAATTTTAATTTCTAAACTTTGGATCTTTATGTTTGGATTATGATGAATAGCTTATGAATATGTATATATGGCTTTTAGCATGCAGTCCTAACTCTCATGAACTTTCTTGGTTTAAACTTAGTATTTCAGAATATCAGTTCATTAGCATGTTTTACTTACCTTACATACTCAGTACATTCAAAGTACTGACTGTATGCTCTATGCTATATTATCTCATGATATAGATTCGGGTAATCCAACTAAGTCTCGCTAATAGATCATTCCCAACCAGTCCAGACATAGTCTTTTGTGGGTGAGTCCTCACCCTCCAGGGATGTTATCAATTATATGTTTTCATCATGATTTTTAGTTCTAGACCTAGTGAGCTAGTTGGGGGTGTTTTCCCATAATCTCGTCATATTGGTAGAGGTTTTTCAGACTATCATGTATAAACAAGTTCAGCGTTGTTGAGTAGTGTTTACGCTTTTGTCCTTATGAAATGCAGACTTCCGCTTATGTCATATTTATGATTTAAATTTTTTTATTAATTATTCTCTTACGTCATGCTATGTATGTACCATAGGTAAGCTTGGAGCCATTGATGGTTCTAGGTCCCGTGTCTTGGTGTTATACCCCAGAGGCTCAAAGCTCGGACCCAGGAGTTAAAACAAGAAAATTATAAAATTGATATTGCAAGCACCGTAAGAGTCATGAGACGACTCATGAGAAGACCCCATGAGTGGTCAGGTGGCTCGTGGGGAGGCCTGGGGGAAGTGAAGGGCTGAGGTCCCCATGAGTGAGGGAACGACTCGTGGTCAGCCACCATGAGTCGTCAAGTCAATCGTGGGGTAGTGTGGCAATATAGGTGGAGGAGATGTCTAGTGTATCTAACGGATGGGACCCAAGAGTTGTGGTCAGTCCCAACGACTCGTGAGGTAAGTTGTGAGAAAGCAAAGTGGATTTTCATTAATGTGAAGGCAGTGTACTTGATGGGAGGAGACCATGAGTCGTGGTTACTGAGGATGAGTCATTAAGTCCCCCGTTACGAGCCCCAGTAGTTCAATTAACTAGTGCACTTGACGGGCGACTCGACGAGTGGTTGCCTATCCTGAATCGTCAGGTCACCCATTAGGGTCACCTAGCAGTTATTTTCTGTGAAATAGTAAGGGCCTTATCATAATTTTCTAAGTTCCTAAGACCTATACTACATCGCTTAAGGCTTGTTTTAGTGGGTTTTAAGCAGGGGAAAACCTATTCTAAGTCATTCTTCCCATGCATGCAAGTTTGAAGGTTTGAAGAGGAGATTCAAGTCAAAATCTCAAGGTTTCCATTGGAATCTCAGCTTGGGCTATTAGAGGGTGTTAGAATTCACCATTCCCACATATGTAAGGCTATGAGTGGGTATTTCCTTCCACATCTATGCCCAATTTCTATCAAAACATGATGAATTGTTTGTGATCAAGTATGGGCTTTCTACCCAACTGCATAATTCTTTAATTTCTATACATGGGTATGATCGGATTGCATTTATACTGATGAATTTTAAAGCTTGGGCAGATTCTAAATTGTTTTCAATACACAAATTGTTTTACAAATCTTGAATCTAAAATTCCCATGGATGAGAAGTTCATAAAAGTAGTGAATAATGATGAATGCATGATGATGTTGAGATTTGATGATGAAAAGTATATTTCTAAAGCTACCCATTATTTTGATGTTGTTTTCAATAAGAAATGAGTAGATCCTAGCATGATAAAGTTTTGGGAAATGCCCACATGTTGATTTAAAGTGATGATTTTCCCGACATAAGCTTACCACATTGTTTGAAGTGAAATCTCCCAATTTTTCATAAATTCTAGCTTATGGTATGTTTCAAAATAAAGCTTCTCATATGCATGAATTTATAATTGAGATGTATGTCATTATTGAGCTTTGTCAATAGATGATGTTGAGCTTCGTTATATACGATGTAGAGCATTGCATGTTTTTGGGAGAAGAGTATAGCACCGAGCAGGTTAAGGGTCGATCACCCTATTCCCCAGAACTACGCGGCAACGGTGGTTGATAACTATTATGTTATTGGGACCTCCCTTGTGAGCTATCCCAGGCCCAATTGGCCCTTAAGCTTGATATCAATATCATTGTATCATCCATCACCCTGGCAAGGTTATGGACTGCTCTACCTACTTGAGTATGATAGTTGGGACCATGTAAGCTCTATCGTGGTATGTAGGTTAAGTGACGAGTCTCCCACTATCTATATCTTTTGGATTTGCATATTCATTACTCATGATGATTACCTTATGCATGCATGTTATAAAAGTAAGGTTTGACTCATTGTTCAACTTTGATATAAATGTTATGTTTTAGCTTTGAGTCATTCGATTAAGTCATGATGTTATAAAGTTATGCATGGTCATGTTATGATAAGATTGCAATTTCAGAATTAATGCATGTAGCCCATCTACTTATGCTTGAAAGCTTATGAAATGTTTTAAATGATTATTTTGTTTTGCGGTCTTACTTACCTTACATACTCGGTATATTTCACATATTGACCATATACTTTTTATGTTGCATCATTTCCTGATGCAGGACCCTGCTCTTAGTTTCAACCCCGCTCGTAGTCGCTTATCAGAGTTAGCACCTGTTTGGTTGGTAAGTCCTCATCTTTCCAGGACTAGATTATCATTTTCCTTTATGTATTTCCACTTTAAGTATTGTTGAATTTAGTTGGGGTTTTGTCCCATCAACTCGTCCATATTAGAGGCTTTCAGACTTATGTGTGTATAGCTTCGGATGTTATTCTGATGTTATGTTTAAATTTAGACTTCCACTGAGTTATATTGATGATTTCTTCAGTTTATCAAGTGAGTTAGTTGTATGCTTATGCCATGGGTCAACTCAGGGTCTCTCGAGGTCCCTTGTCTCGTGTCTATGATTCGGGTCTACGCTTGGATCGTGATACTCGATTCGGGGTCTCAGTTCAGGTCGTGACAACCCGCTGCACTCATACATGTACAACTCGTGCTTTTGGAGAGGAAGAATTTTGAGGCATTTGTTGCACTTGTTCCTACATAGCTTACGTTTTTAGAGTGGATGAACTCTTATGCAGTTGTTTCTGAATAGCTTGTGCTTTTGGAGTACTAAAAGAATTCAAAGACACCTGTTGCACTTGTTCTTGTATAGCTTGTATTATTAGAGAAGAATTCTACGGAACTTTTTGCACTTCCTCCTGTAAAATTGGTGCTTCAAAGTGAAAATTCTGAGATATTGGCCATAAAGGTTTAACATGCTTTCTTGTTGTCAATGAGGAAACTCTTTTCTTTGCCATGAATGTATGTGTTCCAGCTTGCACGTATTTCTTGCTTTTTTGCTTTTTTGGTTTCTAATGAAGTCCCCTCTTAACTTATCATGAGTATCCAAATCTGTTGGAAGTGATATAGTACTTTGAATACATCATCAAGATCAGAATAGTATTTCTCCTTTAATTTGTTTAGGCTTCAATACATCATCAAGATCAAAAAACATTTTCTCATCAGTACAAGCTAGCAGTTTAAGCACATTCCATCTTCAAATTCATATATAAAAACAGAACTAAAAAGCTTGCAAATAAAAGGGGAAAAGCCCAACAAATTATAATTAAAACATGAAGCCTTAACACAAGTGAGCAGGTTTATCCGACATCTTTGCAATCAGATACACGTAATCAAGTATCAATAAGCATACTAGAGTTGAGCATATAAATAGTTCTTAATATTTAGATTTTGAAAACTCCAATAAATACAGACTAAATGTTCTAAATTTTTAATCTTTAGAATTTAATACATCATAACAATTAGCACAATGCACATATATACATTTATTGACATGGTGGATAGTGAAATTCACCATATTCGTTGGCAAGGACTCAGTAACCAGTATCAATCCATATGTATTAGGCTTCTTGATCAAAGACTTGAGCTTAATAAAAAGTATTCCAGTCCAAGTTAGTTAAGACAGTTATACTGCTTATAGCATCTTTAAATTTCAATCTTCTTCAAGAATTTTGATAATAAAAGCTCAGCTAATAAGCTTCTATCTATTTGACTTTGTAGATCACTTTAGCCTTGAAGAGGGAAAGAGGCAGAACCTGAAAAGCTGATGTTGCAGATAGTTAGAGCAACACAGACTATCTAGTACACCTAGTCAGTTAGTAGTGAAGCCGAGACTCCCTTCAATGATTCACTAGCTAGATCACAAATTATATATTGAATCACCTGTAATATTGAAGCAAGTCAAAAAAAAATACTAAAGAAAAAGAAAAAAAATGAAAAATGACTTAATGAGATATAAATAAGAAGGATAATCATAAGTATTTCTGAGGAAAGGGAATTTATCACTCACTCAAAATAAATTAAAACAATGATGAATACATATTTACAAGAAGTTCAGAAGTTCCTTAAATAATCATCTGCCTCTATCCAATCCCAATCAACATCATCAAAATCATCTTCCTCTTCCGACATTTTTAGAGTTGTATCTTCTAAAAATGTGTATTAGATGGAATATCAACAACACCAACATTGATATCTTCTCTTGACCATCTAATGTCAACATCGAGTAATCTATCTGAAGGACCAATCTCTTCAGTAGGTTATCTCTATAATGTGTCTCCAATAGTAGGACAATTTTTTTCTTCCAAGTCATAGAAATTAGCAAGGACTTTATTCCTTGCATAGTAAACATCCTTCTCAATTGAATCCTCCACATAAAAAACTTGATGCACTAGAGATGCCAACACAAAAGGGTCATCCGTATTGCATAACTTTTTTGAAGTACACACGGGTTAACCCATATTCATCTATTTCGTTATGGAATCAATCACATTTAAATAACACAAAACTAAAATAATTGTAATAATCAATCTCAATGATATCTTGAATACCTCCATAATAGATAACCTCTCCATCAATGGGATTATGATCCCTAGTACTAGTAAAACTATCAGTTGTCGCAGTTAAAGATACTTCACTATTTTGAGATTTGCATGAAGAATCTTTTTCTGTTGTATGGAATCGATATCCATTAATAAATTATGTAGTATATATTTTGGTTGCCACCCTATTCGGCCCTTTAGTGTAAAGACCCGTATGATATTATGAGAGAAATAAGTTCAAAACACCCTAACTAGCCTAAGTTGTAGGTAGGAAGGCGATGGTTGAGTGATAGTAAAATTTCTGAGTTGGGGAGTGGTTTGAATATAGGAATATGGAGCTACTGTTACGGGAAACTGTTGCAGTGCAGGGAATTTCGCTATAGTGAGATCATTACCACGGTCATAGGCCCGTCATAACAGATCACGTGAATGATCGTTGGATCCGCCATGGTTGTGACCTAACCGTCATAGTGGGTTCACTGCAATGGAAAAGTGACCACTGCAGTGAACAACGTGTATCAATAAGTGGGTTTTATGTGAGATTTTAGGGGTTTTACCCCATTATTTATAGGGCACAAAGTTCTAAGGTTTAGAGGTAATTTTCCCCAAGAACAGAGCAATTCCCTTTCTCAATGTAAGAAACTTGATATATTTCTTCTACTTTCGATTCCTTAGCACCAATGGATCAAAGAGGGGATCCCTAATGGTGAAATCGCTAACAAAAGAACCCTAGGTTAATAGAACTAGGGCTGAATGATGGGGAACTGCAAGGTGTTGGTTCCTAGGTTTAGAAGGGATTAATGAACACTTCCTAAGGCAAAATTCCTTATAGAACTTTCTCCTTATGAAAGTTGAGACCTAAAACTAGGTGAAAGTTGAGGGAGTAGAACTTTCATAAACCAAGAAGGAATAATGATTGTTGGATTAATTTAAAAAATTAAGCCAAGGGTAACGAGGTGGACTATGATAACGAGTAGAATGGGGTGGGTTTGAATTCTCAAAACTCTTGATTTCAGAAGTAGACTATTGAATTATTCTTAATCTCTTCTTTGTTGATTTGGAATATTCGAAGGCATTGAGGAATCCAAAAGAGTAATTGACATTCAGAACCACCAAATTGAGGTAGGTTATGCTTTAGAAGGAGTTATACTTTACATAATGACAGGTATAGATATGGAATGATAATGTGTATATTGGTCTCTAAACCTTAAGTGCTGTAAAATCTTCCTTGTTGAATTTTCTAATTGAATGATCCTAACACGATGTTGTTACTTGTGTAATGTGGAAGTGAATGTGGATAGTTATTCATGTCCTTTTGGATTATTGAAAATAATCTTGAATTATTTGAATGTCTAAGTTAATAGATGTAAGATGAGGCCTCCTAAAAGTCATGTCAATGGACTTAATGATAATATACCAATGATGAGAATAAAAGTGGATTCTATGAAAGCCTTGAGATGAGTGACTCGTTCCTGACGGGAGAATCCAGGTGAGCTATAATGATTGAGTGACTCGTGTCCAAGGGGAGCATCTGGACGAGCAGATGAGTGGGAGCTGGTACTACGCCGGTACAATACATGAATTTCTAGAGTCCTCTACAGGTCATGACTTGAGGGGAAAAAATAAGACCCTTTAGCATGTGTGTGCATTGATGTTCAGTGATTGAGTGTTCATGGTGATGTGATGGAGGTGTGTGCTCGGCATGTCACCATTTGTTGTATTATTTGATGAAATATGAGAAGTAAAATTGAACTGAGAATGTGAGGAACTGACAAAACTGAACCTATGGTCATGTGTTTTGCTCATTGAGTTATTGAGGAATCATAATGATTTGATGGTTAGATGTAGTTGAATGAGCACTCGTGATGAGTTGTGAAACCCTTCATGAATGATTCATTCTATATTCTTTGTGGTTATATTGTGTCAATTGTTTATTGATGATTGTGAATAGTGTGCATGATCATAATCACGAGTATGTTGAATAGAGGTAATAGAATGGTGGGTGTGCAGCTAAGTCGAGCTACTGCCAACGCAATACCACTGCAGTGGGACTTATTCCATTGCGGCAAGACCGTGGCAGTTGTCAAGTGACCACTGTAGCGTGGCCCAATCCAATGAGTAGGCTAACTAGCACCCAGAATAGATTTAATTTATGGATGAGTATTGTTTATATAAATGATGTCCTGAGCTTATTGCATGTTATTGTTATGTATATATATTTTTTTTTAAGGTTGGCCAATGTTGCCTACCAGTACTGTATTTTGTACTGACGCTACTCCTACACTTCTTTTCTGAGTATAGAATCTGATCCCGAAAGCTCATCTCTACCTCACCTCTAGAACAACAGATAAATAGAAAGGTGAGTGCCACAAGATGTGATGTTCTACTCCTCCATAGAAGATGTCTCTTGTCAGGACGTTGATTGTTTTCTTGTTCTATTCTTTTTTGAATTACTCTTAGACAATGTTAGGTAGATGTCCTCATGTAGAATGAAAAATTAGGTTCTGGGAATTTTTTAGCATTTTGGGGTTCCTTTCTTTATATGGATGTTTTCATTAATTAATTTTACAAATATGTTCTATTTCTAATAAATGTCACTGGTTTTGGGGTGAAAAGTTGGGAACCATTGGTTCACCCATCGAAGGGTTAGCATGGGTGTCAATCACAATAATTTGGATTGTGACGAAATTGGTATCAAAGCCCTAGATTCGTTGATCTTATCACACGATGAAGAGTCTAGTAGAGTCTCATGCATCGATACGGAGACTTCCGTAACTCATCTTTGAGAGGCTGCAGGACTTTAGGAAAACTCCCTTCTTGCTTTCCTTTTCATGCCATTACTTGATTCCAATTGTTATCTATTGATCGAAATTGGTATCTTATAATTCTTCTTTATTTCCCTCATAGATGGTGAGAACACGTGCAGGTGGGAACAGAAATGAAGTACCTAAGCCAGCAGCAGCAACCGTAGTTCGTATTAATGGATAGGGCAGAGGTCACGGACGGAGGCCTACTGCTGCCAGAGGAGGGGCCCGTGCTCCTGCTCTAGTTTGTGAGAGATCAGCATCTCCAGCACCACCAGCAGTGCAAGAGAGGCTGGTTGTAGAGATGCAGGTTCCTACTCAGGGAGAGGTGGCAATCACTCTAGCATCCTTTGAGGAACTAGATCAGGTCCTTAACCTTCTAAAGGGGCATCGTGGGTAATGGGCAGCACTAGCGGCTCCGGGAGGGCGGCAGTTAGGGATACATCATGCAGCTGTTGTGTCTCCTCATATTGATATTATTATGAGGTTGTGATGTTCCCGAGGTTGGCAGTTGGACCGGTAATGACTGCAGAGGGACTTGTTCTAGAGTTTCACCAAGATGAAGCTTCCCACCTTTTATGATATCGAGGCGGAGGACGCCTACGATTTTATTATTGACTTCCATGAGAAGCCCCACAAAATGAGGGGTAATGGAGAAGTGTAGGATAGAGTTTGTCACCTTCCAGCTGATGGGTGATGCTAAGCTCTGGTATAGGGCTTTTATGGAGTGCAGACCAGCGGGGTCACCACCCCTGACCTGGACCTAGTTCTGCTCCACTTTTCTGAAGAAGTACATACCACATGCCCTGAGCAATTGGAAGCGGGATAAGTTCACCACCATTGAGCAGGGGACTTCCTCAATTGCTGCATATGAGGCCCGATTCCACTCACTATCCAGGTATGCTCTGTCCTTATTGCCCATAGAGGAGGAGAGGATCAAGCAATTTGTTAAAGACCTGAATGTGGGTCTCCAGCTGTCATCCCTTAAGATGGTCTCTGCAAGTAAAACTTTTAGGAGGTAGTTGAGTTTGTGAAAAATATGGAGGTGTTGAAACAGGATGGTTATGCGAAGAATGCCGAGAAGAAGGTTCGGAAGGTGTGTTCTTACGACTGTTCTTTTGCTAGGACTCCAGTACCTCGGGGATACTTGGAATGCCTTGTTCATTTAGCCATACAGGTGTTAGTCGAGGTCTACCAGGGACGAATCCGCAACCATCAGGTACAATCGGGAATACTAAGATAGTTCACTCGAATTTTGGGGCTCGTCCTATTTCTTTTATTCCGACTCAGAGACTAGTGATTGAGAAGGTATGTCATGAGAGTGAGGACTATGGCCAAAATACTAGATGGTGTCTCGGGTTTGATCAGGGTGGACAGATTCTTCCACACCCAGCTCCTCATGCTCCGGCCCCTATTGGAAGAGGAGAGAGTGCATTCAAGCGGTATCACCCACACCTAGGGAAGGGCAACCGTTAAAGGTGGCACCCAGTTGGGTAGAGTAGGTGCCCAGGTCGGAAGGAGTGGCAATCAATCTGATAGAGGGGTTGCACATCCCAACAGGGGTGAGTCTTAAGCCGATAATCAGACCCACATCTATGCATTTCTAGGTAGGCCTAAGGCAGAGGCTTCCAATTCCATTATCACAAGTATGATTTTTATATATGATAAAATGGCTATGGCTTTTTTTAATCCTGGTTCTACTTTTTCCTATGTGTCTTCTTATTTTGATTTGGGATTAGATCTTGCTTGTGATTTACTTGATACTCCTATCCATGTGTCTACTCCTATTGGGGATCCTGCGGTAGTGGATAGGGTCTGTCATACATGTATCATTGACTTCATGGGGTGTGACAATCTGGTAAATTTAGTGACCTTAGACATGATAGATTTTGCTATGATTCTAGGAATGAGTTGGTTGTCTCCTTACCATTCCTTTTGGATTGCCATGCTGAGACAGTCACCATATCAGGCCCAGGGTCTTCCAAGTTGAAGTGGAAAGGGAATTGTAGCGCTGCTCCTAAGAAACTAATCTGTTATATTCATGCCTGAAAATTGATAAGGCGGCTGTGTTCAGCATATTTAGCTCATATTCGGTATACCAATTATCAGCGTCTTTCTATAGAGTCGACCTCCATAGTTTGTGAATTCTTAGAGGTATTTCTTGGGGATCTACCTGGCATGCCATCGGACCACGATACTGATTTCTGCATAGATTTAGAGACAGGGACTAGACCTATTTATATACCACTGTAGAGGATGGCACAACCTGAGTTGAGAGAACTCAAGGAACAGTTACAGGAACTGCTTAGTAAGTGTTTATCAGGCCGAGTGTCTCTGTGTAGGGTGCCCCAGTCATTTTTGTGAAAAAGAAGGAAGGTAGTATGAGGATGTGTACTGATTCTGTTAGCCAAATAGGGTAACCATCCAGAATAAATACCCTCTTCCCCTGATAGATGACCGGCTTGATTAGTTACAGGGGCCAGTAGTGTTCTCAAAGATTGATTTGAGATTGGGCTATCATCAGCTGAAGAATCGTGTTGAGGATATTCCCTAGACAACTTTTTAGACCAGGTATGTCATTTATGAGTTCCTAGTCATGTCCTTCGGACTCGCTAATGCTCCAACAACATTCATAAGCTTGATGAATGGTATCTTCAAACCATATGTAGATTCATTTGTAATTTTGTTCATTGATCATATCTTGTTATACTCTACGACAAAGCAAGAACATGAGAATTATTTGAGGATTGTGTTAGTTTGCTAAAGGAGAAACAACTATATGCCAAGTTCACCAACTGTGAATTTTGGCTAGAGTTGGTATCTTTTCAAGGACATGTAATCTCCAAGGAGGGGATTAAGGTGGATCCACAGAAGGTTGAGGTGGTCCGAATCTAGGCTAGGCCTACTACAGTGATAGAGATTCGGAGTTTCATGAGGCTGGTCAGTTACTACTACCAATTTGTGAAGGGATTTGCATCCTTGCCTCACTATTGACAAGGATGACTTAGAAGGATGTGCATTTTCAATGGTCAGAGAAATGTGAAGAGAGTTTCTAGAAGCTTAAAACCTTGCTAACCACAGCACTGATCCTGGCACTACCGATGGAAGGTAAAGATTTTGTAGTTTATTATAATGACTCACGGTCTGGGTTGGGTGTTGTGTTAATGGAGGAAATAAAGGTCATTCCCTATGCTTCAAGATAGTTTAAGGTGCACAAGAAGAATTACCTCATGAATGACCTATAGTTGGTAGTGGTGATGTTCGCCCTAAAAATCTAGAGGCATTACTTGTATCGGGCTCATTGTGAGGTGTTCACAGACCATCGCATCTTGCAGTATGTGTTCTACAAAAAAAATATTAATCTGAGACAGAGGAGATGGATAGAACTACTTAAGGATTATAATGTTATAATCCTATATCATCCAGGGAAGGAAAACATGGTGGCTGATGCCTTGAGTTGGAAAATAGTGAGTATGTGCAATCTAGCATGTCGGCGGCTGATGGCCAAAGAAGTCCAGACACTGGCAAACAACCTGATAAAACTTTCATTGACATAAATAGGTGGGATACTAGCTAGCGTAGAGGATAATTCATCACTCTTAGAAGAGGTAAAATCCAAGCAGTTTGAGGATACAAAGCTAAGTAAGATTCAAAAAAAGGTCTTATGGGGAGAAGCTAAGGAAGTTGTGCTAGATGACGAAGGGGTAATGAGAATAAAGGAACATGTGTGTGTTCCCCGAGTTGATGAGCTGATTAAAACAATCTTGTTAGAAATTCACAACTCGAGGTACTCCATCCATCCTAGGGTTACTAAAATGTATCATGACCTGAAACGACATTATTTGTGGGGTAGGATGAAGAGGAACATTGTTGATTATGTCACCCAGTGTCTGAATTATATGCAGGTGAAGTATGAATATCAGAAGCCTGGCGGAGTACTTCAGAGGATGCCCATCCCAAAGTGGAAATGGGAGAGGAAAGAGATAGACTTCGTGGCTGGTCTTCCAAAGACATTGGGGAAGCTTGACTCTATTTTGGTCATGTTGACAGACTGACTAAGTCAGCCCACTTCTTACCTGTTTAGGTGACTCATAATGATGAGAGACTAGCCAAAATGTATGTGAAGGAGGTGATTCAGTTGCATGGGGTGCCAGTTGCGATCGTGTCAGATAAGGGTACTCAATTCTCCTACCATTTTTGGAGGACTTCACAAGCAGAGCTAGGTACTAGGTTGGACTTGAGTGCCTTCCATCCGCAGATAGATAGACATTCAAAAGGATAATTCAGGTTGTAGAGGACATGCTCGGGGCCTACATGATAGATTTTGGTGGCCATTGGGATAAATTTTAACCTTTGGAGGAGTTTGCCTACAATAACAGCTACCATTCAAGTATTGGTATGGCACCATTTGAAGCTCTATATGGGAGGAAATACAGGTCTCTAATCGTATGGGTCAACCCATTTGAGGTGAGACCTCAGGATACTGATTTTCTTTAAGATTCCTTCAAAAAGGTTCTATGTAATAAAGAACATCTGGTGGCTGCTCAAAGAAGGAAGAAGCAATAAGGCAACAAAAATGTGAGAGACATGGAGTTCATGGTGGGAGAGCAAGTGTTTCTCAAGGTATCCCCCATGAAGGGGGTGATGCATTTTAGGAAGCGGGCCAAGATTAGCCCAAGATACATCAAGCCGTTCGAGATTCTTTGGTGTATTGGGAAAGTAGCTTATGAATTAGCATTTCCACCAGGACTATCAGGGATACATCCAACCTTCCATGTTTCTATGTTGAAGAAGTACCATGGGGATGGGTCATAGATAATCAAATGGGACTAGGTGTTGCTAAATGAAAACTTCCCCTATGAGGAGGAGCTAGTGGTGATAGTAGATAGAGAGCTCCGCAAGTTGAGATCAAACGAGATTGCAATGGTAAAAGGTCCAGTGAACGAATCATCCCATAGAGAAATCTACTTGGGAGACCGAGATAAACATGTGGGACAAATATCAACTATTTGTGGAATCTGGTATGTCCTCTTCCTTGCTTTTGTAGGTTGTTTGGGGATGAATGATATTTTAATTGGTGTCTGATGTAATGACCCATACGAAATTACGAGGGGAATAAGTTCGTAACACCCTAACTGGCCTAAGTAGTGAATAGGAAGGTGATGGTTAAGTGATAGTGAAAATTCTTAGTTGGGGAGTAGTTTGAGTGCAGCAATTGGGAGCTACTAATTATAGGGGATCACTGCAGCACAGGTATTTCCACTGCAGCGAGACCGTTACCACGGTCGCAGGCCCGTCGTAATAGATCAGGAGAATGATTGTTGGATCCGCCGTGGCGTGACCTGACCGCCGTAGCGATTCTACTACAGCAAAAAAGTGACCGTTGCAGCGGATTATATGAATCAAAAAGTGGATTTTAAGTGAGATTTCAGGGGTTTTACCCAATTATTCTAAGTCACAGAGTTTTAAGGGTTAGAGGCAATTTCCCCAAGAGGAGAGTAATTCCCCTTCTCAAGGTAAGGGAGTGGATTTATTTCTTGTAGTTTCGATTCCTTAGCACCAATTAATCAAGGTGGGGATCCCTAATGGTGAAATTGCTAGCAAAAGAACCCTAGGTTGATAGAACTAGGGTTGAATAATAGGGAACTAGTGGGTGTTGGATCATAGGTTTAGATGGGAGTAATGAACATTCCCTAAGGTGAAAGTCCTTGTAGAACTTTGTCCATGTGAAAGTTGAGACCTAGAACTAGGTGAAACTAGGACCTTTACCCTTAAAAACTACTTAAATGGGTTTGAGGGTGTAGAACTTTCATGAACCAGGTAGGAATAGTGATTGTTGGATTAATTTTAAAAAATTAAGTCATGGAATAGATAGAATGGGGTGGGTTTGAATTCTCAAAAATCTTGATTTTGGAAGTAGACTATTGAATTATTCAAAATCTCTTCTTTCTAAACTTTGAGCGTTCGGAGGCACTACGGACATGCAAGGCTCCAGTGGCGTAATTGACATTTAAACCCTACAACTTGAGGTATGTTATGGTTTAGAAGCGGTTAGACTTTACATAGTGATATGTATAGATGTGAAATGATAATGTGTATATTGGTCTCTAGAAATTAAGTGTTTTAAAATATTTCTTGTTGAATTCCCTAACTGAGTGATCCTAGCACAATGTTTTTACTTGTGTCATGTGGAAGATGTAGGTAGTTGTTCATGTTCTTTTTAACTTTTGAAAATAATCTCAAGTTGTTTGAATGTCTAACTTAATGGAGGTAAGATGAGGCCTCCTAAAGGTCATGTCAATGGACTTAATGATAATATACCAATTATGAGAATGAAAGTGGATTCTATGAATGCCCTGTGATGAGTGGCTCGTTCTGAGGGGAGCATCTGGGTGGGTAATGATGGTTGAGTGGCTCGTGTCCGAGGAAAGCATCTGGGCAAGTAGATGAGTGGGAGGGGGTACCACGTCGATACATTACATGGATTTCTAGTCCCATGTAGGGTATGACTGGAAGGGCAAAAATAAGACCCTCTGGCTTATATGTATATTAATGTTTAGTGATTGAGTATTCATAGTGCTGTAATGGGGGCGAGTGCTCAACATGTCACTATTTGTTGTATTTTTGATTGAATATGAGAAGTAAGATTGGACTGAGACTGTGAGGACCTGACTAAACTGAACCTATGGTCATATGTTTTTCTCATTGAATTATTGAGATGTGGTAATGATTTGATGGTTACACATAGTTAAATGAGGAATCATGATGAGTTGTGGAACCCTTTGTGAATGATTCATCCTATATTCTTTGTGGTTATATTATGTTGATTGTTTATTAATGACTATGAATAGTGTGGATGATAGTGATTGGTATGTTGAATAGAGTTAAAAGAATGGTGGGTGTGCTGCTAAGTCGAGCTACTGCCAAGGCAGTACCACTGCAGTGGAACTTATTCTGCTGTTGACAGTGGTCAAGTGATTGTTGCAACAAGGCCTAATCCATTGAGTAGGCCGGCAAGCACCCTGAGCAGATTTAAGGTTTGCCAATGATTTCTAACAATACTGTATTTTGTACTGACGCTACTCCTATACTTCTTTTCTGAGTGCAGAATACGGTCCTAGAAGCTCATCTCGATCTCACTTCTAGAGCAACAACAGATTAATAGAAAGGTGAGCAGCGCCAGATACGTTGTTCTACTCCTCCGCAGAAGATGTCTCTTGTCCGGACGTTGATTGTTTTCTTATTCTTCTCTTTTTTGAACTAGTCTTAGACAATGTTAAATAGATGTCCTCGTGTACAATGACAATCAGGTTTTGAGAGTGTTTATAGCAGATTATTTTTAGGGTTCCTTTTTTTATATGGATGTTTTCGTTAATTAATTTTATAAATATGCTCTATTTCTAATGAATATTGCTGGTTTCAGGGTAAAAAGTTGGGAATCGTTGGTTCACCCATTGGAGCTTAAGCGAAGGTGCCAATCACGGTCATTTGTGTTGTAATATTTATCTAACCATATTAAATGATTGGGCACTTGAACATTTTTAACTTTCTCTTTAAACCAATTGTCGAATCCTCGACTATGATTTCTTGCTTTTGTCCATGCATTTGATCTAGTATTACTATCAATTAAATTCTTATGTTCCCTGGAGGTATGAATATTTCAAATTAAGTTGTTAGGCATTTATAATTGAAATTTAAAGTACCTCCTATTAACAGAATAAATGAATTTCAAATATAAATAATTACTATATTTTTATCTTACTTGATAAGAATCTCCACTTGTTCATCTCCAGTATTGAAAAGAACATATCGATGTGCTTTACAAGATAACTATAAATCCATGGTAAAAGCCTTTCCTTTTTTTTCCATTTCCAATTGGATGCCCTATCTCAGGAAACATAGATGACAAATCATCTCCCTCTCTTTCAATACCCTCATCATACTCAATTTGGTACCTACTGAATCTTGTCTTCACTCCAACATGTAGGTATCTTGAACAAAAGGTGAGGCATTTTTCGGCAAAAAACCCCTCTGCTATTGAAGCTTCTGGATGATATCAATTACGTACAAAGGCCTTATATATAGATAGGTTCCTCTCAATAGGATACATCCAACGAAGATGATTTGGATCCCCCCCCCCCTCCAAACTTAATTTTATCTACCAAATGGATAGGAAAATGTTCCATTGTATAAAAAAAAGTTTGAAGAATAATATTTAAAGTTCACATTTGGTTTCTTTGATTTCAGCCTGCATTGCCTCAAGATCTCCTCGTGTTATAACATTGCTACATATGGCTTTAAAGAAATTCTCCAACCTAATCAAGGACAATGAAGCATTCTTAGGAAACCCTTTTTGAACTACAACTTGGAGCAAGTAATTCATTATAAAATGAGCATCATGACTCTTATACCCAAATACTTTTATCTCTTCCACTTTTAAATGTCGTGGTATGTTTGAAGCACACCCTTTTGGTAATTTAGCATTTTTCAAGACGGTGTAAACTAACCTTTTTCCTTCTGGCTTCATGGAGAAACAAGATTTAGCCAAATAAAATTTTCCATTTGTATTATCTTTTATTGGTTGAAGCTCCTTTCGTATTCTCATTTGTTGCAAGTCATAGCGAGAGCTAATGTGATCCTTTGACTTTCCAGGTATATCCAATAAAGTCTCAAGCAAACTATCACATATATTTTTCTCAATATGTATCTAGATTGTGCCTCAACTTATTATGTGCCAAATATGATAATTCAAAAAAGATGAATCTTTTCTTCCATGGACCCTCATTATCTCCACGCCTTTTATTTTTTTCCTTTCCAAAAACATTAGTAAAATCATGTCACTTTTCAAACACTTCTACAACTAATAAGGATGTAGGTGCAGGTCTATGATCCTCCTTACCATTAAATGATATTTTGTCTCTTCAAAATGGATGATCAAGAGGAAAATATGCTCGATGGCCTAAGTAACACATTTTGGGAATATGTTTGAGATATTGAGAGCGTGTGTTATAGTTACAAGTGGGGCATGCCAATCTACCTTTACTGCTTCGTCCGGAAAGCATTGCTAGTGCTGGAAAATTGCTAATTGTACATAATAAAGCCGCACACATTTGAAATATTCCCTTTATATTTGCATCATATGTTTCAACTCCAAATTTCTAAAGTTCCTTCAATTCAACAATTAATGGTTGTAGATACAAACTGATATCCTTTCCTGGAGAGGAGGGACCTAGAATGATTATTGACAAAATTATATACTCCATCTGCATGCATATCCACGGTGATAAATTATAATTCATCAACATAACAGGCCATGTGCTATGAGAAATCTCATGGTAATGGGTTGAAGCCATCACTTGAAAGACCCAATCTAACATTATAAGATTCTTTTGAGAAGTTTGGATGAAAAGGATCAAAATCCTTCAAAGAATCTTCATCAGCAGGATGTCTTATATTCCCATCATTGGGTCATTCAGTAGCATACCATCTCATTGCAACCGCTGTACTAGAACACATAAATAGTCTCTGAAGTCTTGGCTTTAAAGAGAAGTACCTTACAAACTTTGCAGGTATTTTAGATCTTGCATTAGTCCAACCATCGCATACATCCGTCCATCTAGAAGACCCACACTTAGAGCAATTCTTTGCCTCCGCATTGTCTTTCCAAAATAGCATGCAATCGTTAGGGCATGCATGTATTTTTTTCATAATCAAGACCTAAATCTTTTATCATGTTTTTAGCCTTATTGAAAGTCTAGAGTAGTTCAGCAAAGAGAAATAATTCTTTTAACAAGTCTAATAGATCTGTAAAGGCCACATTACTCAACCCATGCAGACATTTAAGAAAGTATAACGGAATGATAAAACTCAGCTTGGTGAAGTTCTCACACCCGGGATATAACTCTTTTTTTCCTTCTTCCACTAATTTAATAAATCTCTTTGCATCTTCAGATAGTCCCTCTCTCTCTGATTCTTCATTCCCTGCATCACCCTCTATATTTCTAAATGTATCATGAAGTAGTTCATCAATATCATCATGCATGTTAGACTCTTCATCATTATTTCATGGATGTGTTTTATTCCTTGAGAAAAATCCTTCCCCGTGAAAAATCCATTTGTTATGTCCATCAACAAATCCATTTACAATCAAGTAATCCTCCACCACATTTCTATAATGCCAATAATGATGAATACACCTTTTGCAAGGACATAATATTTCATTTCCTTTAGAAGATCGTTCAAACGCCTTATCAAGAAAATTATTCACTCCATTAATATACTCATCGTGCATCTTCTCATAGTCATCCAATCTCTATCTATATTGTCCATTAAAATCTATGTTACACAAGAAAATCAGAAAATATAAGAGTTATGGTAAAATGTAAAACATAAAAGGCATCAATATTTTGCAAATGACTAATCTTGCTTCAATATGTACATGAAAACTATGTAGCTTAAAATTTACCAAAAGCACACACTACAATAAATTTCACTTTTACAGCAAGCATACAATAAATTTCACTTTTACAGCAAGCACACATTACAATTAAAGTTAAAACTAATTTTTCTTGTTGGATACCTAGTTTATATACCCCGAAAGCCCAAAAACTAGACCCAGGAGTTGAAATGGATAAAAGCTTTAAAACTGGCACCAGGCACAAAACGAGTCCTGGGATTACTTGTTGGTGCAGCCCAAGTCGTGGTGTGACTCGTGGGAAGGCTAGTAGGGAGTTTGGGAAGTTTGATAAAAAAGGACCCCACGGGCATGACAATGACTCGTGGTCAGACCCCACGAGTTGTTAGGTCAGTTGTGGGGTGGGAAAGGAAAGAAAAGAGAAGAAGGGAGGTAGTGCACTTGATGGGAGGACCCCATGTGTCGTGGTCAGTCCCCACGATTCGTGGGGTGGGTCCTGGTCAAGCAGAGTATGGTTTTATTGAAGCCTAGGCAGTGTACTTCATGAATGACTCCACGAGTAGTGACCCTTGATGACGAGTTGTTAGGTCCCTCGTTGGGACCACCTGACCGTTATTTTCTGCGAATTTAGTAAGGGATTTTCTGTAATACCTAAGTTCCTAGGGCCTAAACTACGTCGTTTTGAGTTATGAATAGTGAATTTTAAAGGGATTAAGTTCATTTTTGGCCTCATTCACTCATGCATGTAAGGTAGAATACTTGAGAGGGTGATCAAGATTAGCATTCATCAATTTCTTTTCAATTTCCTATTGTTCATCTAAAGAAGTGTTAAAGTCAGCTACCAACAGGTATGTAGGGTTACGAATTGGTGATTCCCTTCGCACCCATGCCCAATCCCTCTCTAAAGTATGAAATTCCTATGTCTACTCTATAGGGTTTTAACCCAAACGCATGAATCTCCTATTTATATACATGGGTATGATTTAATCATGATTCTACTATTGAATTATGAAGCATGGGCAATTTCTTATAATGTTTTCAAATTAAAATCATGTTTCTAGTTTTATGTATTAAAGCCCATTGAAGAGATGTTCATGAAAGATAAGATTCATGACGAATGTAAGATGATGATGCGATATTATGATGAAAAGCATGTTTTAAAGCTACCCATGTTTACGATTATGTTTTCGATAAGAATTGAATATTCCTGAGTATGAAAAAGCTTTGGGAAATGCCCACATGTTAAGTATGAATGCTGATTTTCCCAAATTAAGCTTACCACATTGTTTTGGAGTGAAGACTCCCAATTATATTTTTAGCTTGTGGTATATTTTGATTTAAAGTTTTCCTATGCATTTCTTACCACATAGTTTAGGAGCGAAGGCTCCCAATCATATTTTCATCTTGTGCTATGTTTTGAGCTAAAGCTTCTCATATGCATGATTTTCATATTTGAGATGTATTACTCATTGAGCTTCGTAAGTGGACGATGTTGAGCTTTGTCATAAAATTATGTAGAGCACATCCATGTTTTGGGAGTAATGTCTAGCACTAATTAGGTTAAGGGTCAATCACCCTATGCCTCGGAACTATGCGCAACATAGGTTTACACTATTATTTATTACTTTGGACCTCCCTTGAACTTCCCCTGCCCGAATGGGCCTTCAGCTTGATATCGATATCATGGTATCGTCCCTAGCCCTGGCAAGGCTTTGGACAGCTCTACCCACTTGAGTGTGATAGTTGGGATCACCTAAGCTCTATCGTGGTATGTCATTTAAAAGACGAGTCTCCCATTGTTCCTCATGATTTCAAATATACATGTTCATTTCTCATGAGATTTACATATATAAGCATGTTCTAAAGTAGGTTTGACTCAATGTTCATCTTTATTTATAAATGTAAGATTTCAGCTTTCAGTCAATCGATTTTGTTATGATATGTTATGTTATAATGAGATCATGATTTTAGAAAGAATACATGCAAACCCTACTCTCAGATTCTTAATGTTTATGTTTACATTATGCATTGTTTTTAAAAGATTTTTATTTACTTAAGTGGTTTTACTTAATATGCATACTAGGTACATTTCACGTATTGACCGCCTACTCTATGCTGTATCGTTTCATGATACAGGACCTGGCTCTCAGGTTCAGCCCTGCCCATAGTCAGCTTATTAGAGTTAGCATTCTTATTGTGGGTGAGTCCTCATATCCAGAGGACTAGACTATTCAGTTTTTCTTATATGTATTTTAGTTTCAATTTGATCAGTTAGTTGGGGTTTTGTCCCATCAACTCATCATGTTTAGAGGCTTTTCAGACATATGTATGTATTCATCTTCGGATTTCGTATTTTAATAATGTGTTCAAGTTATACTTCCGCTATGAGTATATTGTTGATTATTCAGTTTCTTGATTGAGTTAAATGTATGCTGATTCTATGGTCGACTTGGGGGCTCCTTGTCCCATGTTACAATCCGGGCCTCCGTTTGGGTCATGAAAAACTCGGTATCAGAGCCATTGGTTTGAAGTGTCCTTGGGTTTCTGAAAGCCGCGTTAAGTAGAGTATTTTCCTAGGTGTGAAGGATGCCACACTTATGACGAAGAGGCTACTAGATGTTTAGGAAATGTTCCCTTCTTACATGATCTATGTCGTGTGATGAAAAGTCTTTTTATCCTTCTAATTCAAGCTATTCGCGATTGTAGAATCATAGCTTCTCGAAGAGTGAATGGTAGGAGAAATAGGAATGGTGAAGGCCACGAGGATGGCAATGGGAATGGGCACCAGTAGGCACCACCAGTTCAGGAGCACTAGGCACCAGATCCAGTCGCTTACGCTGAGTTCCAGGGCGCTATTCACATGCTTGCGCAGGCCTTGACCACTCAGGTCAACCAGCAGGGCGCTGCACATGTTTCGAAAAATGGCAATGCAGCGGCAGCTCAAGTCAGAGATTTCTTGAGGATGAACTCGCTGGAGTTCCTTGGGTCCAAGGTAGATGAGGACCCTCATGAGTTCATAGATAAGATAGTGAAGATCACCCAAGCCATGGGGGTGAATGGAGTTGAGTGGGCAGAGTTGGCATCTTACCAGTTGAAAGGGGTCACCCATATTTGGTTTCACCAATGTAAGGATAGCAAGGTCGCCAGAGCAGGTCCTGTCACTTGGGAAGATTTTCATGTTGTATTCTTGGATCGGTTCTTCCTCCAAGAGATGAGGGAGCTGAAGGAAACTGTGTTTGTGAATTTGAAGCAAGGGAGAATGACAATATAAGAGTATGCCCTTGAGTTCACTTGCCTATCAAAATACGTCCCAAAGTTAGTAGTTGATTAGAGGGCGTGGGTGAGCAGGTTCGTGCATGGAGTGGCAGGCTATTTGGACAAGGATTATAGGAACACTATGCTCCACCAGGACATGGATTTCCCATGGATAGTGTTGTGCGCCTAGCAAATGGAGGCGGAACATCTGAGAGAGAGAGAGAGAGGCCAAGAGGGCTAGGACCAATGACCACAGATTCTCAAAGCCGAGGTCAGGTGGTGGGCACCGACAGCCGACCCACCAGAGATCATCAGCCCCAGCATCTTCGCCATTGAGTGTGCCATCTAGGCCTAGACATGATCAGAGAGAGTGAGCATCAGGCTCGAGGGGTCAGAGTAGCAGACCTGCAAATTATAGCATCCCAGCTTGTCGTAGATGTGGTCGGGGCAACACAGGCTAGTGCTTGGCAAGTTCAGGTGCTTGTTTCGGGTGTGGGAAGCCCGAACACATTCTTAGAGTTTTTCCAGCAACGAGACAAGATCAGGTTGAGGGCCGAGGCCCAGCTTCTAGTTCAGCAGCCCCTCCCGCACGCTCAGCACATCAGGAGACATCTACTAGCATAGCTGGCGGTTAGCGCCAGAATAGGTTCTATGCCTTAGCATCCTATCAGGAGCAGGAGGTCTCCTCGGATGTGGTCACTAGTATGTTGTGAGTTTTCCATATTGATGTTTATTCTTTGTTAGATTCGGGGGCTACCTTTTCTTTTGTGACACCTTATGTGGCCAGTTGCTTCAGAGTCAGTCCTAAAGTCTTGTCAGAACCCTTCTCAGTTTCTACTCTAGTAGGTGACTCAGCTTGATGGGTGTATGGAGGTTGCCCAGTCTCAGTCCTTCAGAAGGTCACCTCAGCAGATTTGATAAAGTTATCCATGAATGACTTTGATGTTATTCTCGGCATGGATTGGATATTTGCACGTTATGCTTCAGTTAATTGTAGAACCCGAGTAGTAGAGTTCAGATTTCTTGGTGAGCCAGTCTTAAAATGGAAGGGTAGTTCAGTTGTGCCTGTAGGTCGTTTCATTACCTACCTTAAGTTCAGAAAGATGATTTCTAAGGGTTGTGTAACACAACCTAGTTAAGGTTAAAGATGTTGAGTCCGAGACCCTGATTATCCAATCATTTCCAGTAGTACGTGAGTACCCAGAGGTCTTTCCATATGATTTACCGGGAGTCCCTCCCGAGCAAGAGATCGATTTTGGTATTGACCTTCATCCCGATACGCAGCCTATATCTATTCCTTCTTACAGAATGGCTCCAGCCGAGTTAAAAGAGTTGAAAGAGCAGTTGAAGGAACTGGTAGATAATGGTTTCATTAGACTGAGCAAGTCCCCATGGGGTGCACCAATTCTCTTTGTCCGAAAGAAGATGGTTCTCTTCGCATATGTGTTGATTATCTGAAATTGAACAAAGTCACCATCAAGAACAGGTATCCTCTACCCAGGATTGATGACTTATTCGACCAGCTTCAGGGTGCCAAGTGTTTCTCGAAGATAGATCTCAGATCTAGGTACCATCAGCTCAGAGTTCAGGAAAGTGACATCTCGAAGATAGCCTTCAGGATGCGATATGGCCATTATGAGTTTGTAGTTATGTCTTTTGGAAAAACGAATGCTCCTGCAGCTTTTATGGACTTGATGAATAGGGTGTTCAAGCCATACTTAGATATGTTCATGATTGTGTTCATTGATGACATCCTTATATACTCTTAGAGCAAGGAGGAGCATGTCGCTCATTTAAGAGTAGTGCTTGAGACTCTCAGGGATCGTCAATTATATTCCAAATTCAGCAAGTGCGAGTTTTGATTGAACTCCGTAGCATTTTTGGGCCATATGGTATCAAGTGAGGGCATAAAGGTAGATTTTTCAGAAAATTGAGGCAGTGAAGAATTGGCCTAGACCGTTGAATCCTTCAGATTTTCGGAGTTTATTGGGTTTAGCTGGCTATTATCGGTGGTTTGTTGAGGGTTTCTCATCTATTGCAGCACCTTTGACCAAATTGACCTAGAAGAAGGTGAAGTTCTGTCACTACCGGAACATACAGTTAGATCATAAACGCGGGACAAGGAGCCTCGAGAGACCCCAAGTCGACCCATGGCATGAGCATACATCTAAATAATTCATATAAGCGGAAGACTTAACATAAGGAAATGAAATAATGACATAATAATGGAGAAACGACAGTACATATTCCATACATAACGGCTGAATACAACTTGTAGTCTAAAAAGCCTCTAATCATGAAAGACGGGTTGATGGGACAATACCCCAACTAACCCTATAATACTGCAACTAGAAGAGAATAATAGAGTCTAAATATATGACCCTCAGAACATGAGGACTCACCAAACAAGTTGATAATGAACTCTAAAGAGCTACTAAGGAGGGTGAGCCTGAGAGCCGGGTCTTGTATCATGAAATGATACATCATAGAAAGTATGCGGTCAGTACGTGGATGTACCGAGTATGGAAGGTAAGTAAAATAGACATTTAAAATATATAAAACTCATAAATGATTAAAAGAGTAGGACATCAGGCTCATATCGTAAACATCATAACATAAGGCTCAAGGTTTTCAAAACATTCATAATACAAACATAATCATAATCATAGAAGAAAAGCTTTACTTAACATGACTTGAGTCAAAATACATAATCATAAGCATTCATAAATCATGAGGAACAGTGGGAGATTCTCTTAAACTGACATACCCCATATGAGCACAAATGAAGTCCGACTTGTAAACCTAGTCGGAAAGCTATTCGTACCTTGTCAAGGGTAGAACCATGAAAATGTGATATCACCATGAAGAGGGCCAACTGGGCCGGGGACAGTTATAAGGGAGGTCCCAACATACCTACAGTGGCACGTAGTTTATGAGATCCGGGGCAGAACCTGGGCCGCGAACCTACTAGGTGTTCGATACTACTACCAAAATATATATAGTGCTCATAGTATAACATGCATGAATTCATGGACTAGTTAAATCATGATATCATAAACATGCCTTTAAATACGTGAACTAGCCATGACATAAGACCCGTAGTCAGCCAAAACATATTTCATGAATCATAGGCTTCATACATACTTGTAGATCATGCATGTAACGTAAGAATCATTAAATCATGATGGGAAATTGAATAAAGTCAAACTTCAAATCATAAATCATGTTGGGATTGTAAATATTATCAATTGAAGTAAGGACCATAAATCAATTCATCATAGATCTTAAATAATTAGGCTTAATTTAGTAGAAATCAAAATCAATAATTTGATAATTAAAATAGTTGTAAAATCTGATCAAGATTCAAAAAATATAATTTAAATCACAATTTAAATCAACTCATTGGTAAATCATTAAAATTCCACAAGATTTGAATTAAAACCGCCATGAGATTTTTGATAGATTTTCATGAATTAATAGAGAATGGGCATGGGTGTGAACGGAAACACCCATTCGTAACCCTAGATACTTGAAAATAGTTGATTCTTACTCTCCCTTGAAAGCCTAATAAGGAATTGAAAGGATTTGAAGAAGGAAATCTTCAATCACCCTTTGATCACCTCTCTATACTCTTGAATGCATGAATGAGGACTTAGAATAGATTGTCCCTCTAAAAAACCCACCTTTCATAACCTAAAACGACGTACTTTAGGGTCTTATAGCATGGAAAAGTCGAAAATTCCCTTAATGAATCTTTCCAGAAAACTGTCCAGGTTGGTCCAACAGGTCGTACCAATGAGTCATTAGAAGGAACGACGACCCGTCGTATGGCCCATCGTGAGCACTGCTGAGACTAGCCTCTAGACGACTCATCCGTTAGACAAATGGGTCGTCAAGTCGACCATTGTTTGCCCCTTCACCAAATTGAACCTCCTTACCACGAGCCTCACTACGACTCATGGTTGCTTTCAACGTGTCGTGATCTTGATCCGTCACATGTACTGATATCCTGGCAACCAAATAACGACCGGTGACCACGGGTCATCACTTCTCACCACTAGTCGTTGGACGACCCGTGGTATCCCCAACTCCTAAGCCTAGCCTTTCCTACAACTGCCAATAATGACTCGTTGTTCCAAGAAATGAGTCGTTGCATCGCTCCTTATCTCCACTACCACTAGGACTTCCCCTTACCATGATTGCATCCAACGACCCATGGTTTGATACCACGAGTAATTACGTCGCCCGTTTTGTGATATTTTCCCAATTTTAGCAGTTTTAAACTTTAAACTCCCGGGTCTACTCTTAGGCACTTTCAGGGTATTACAATATCTCCCCCTTGGGAACATTTGTGCTTGAATATAGGACTTAAGAAGAAAACAGAAATATGCAATTAGCATATTCAAATATTGATCATTTAAACTGAAACTCACGGAATGACTACCTCCTATTTATATCATATAGCTGAATTATACCTCAAGTCGTAACTGATATGGTAGAGAATAACTATGGGTATTTAGTCATCATACCTGCTTCAGCTTCCTACATAGCTGCTTCAACATGTTGATTCCTCTATAAAACCCTAACTGAAGCTACTTCCTTGTTCCTTAGCTTCCGAACATGATGATCTAATATTTCGACCGAAACATCCTCATAGCTAAGGTTTTTTTTTACACCAATGTTGTCCACCTGAACAGCTGAAGTTGGATCTCCCAAACATTTCTTTAAAAGTGATACATGAAACACAAGATGCACGGAAGAGAACTCCGAGGGCAAGTCCAACTCATACGCTACCTTACCAACTCTTCTCATAATCTGGTAGGGACCAACAAAGCAGGGAATGAGTTTTCCTTTCTTTCCAAATCGCATCACTCCCTTCATGGGAGATACCTTCAGAAATACCCAATCGTCTAGCTCAAACTCCAAATCCCTCCTCCTCACATCTATATATGACTTTTGATGACTCTGAGCGGTTTCCAGCCTGTCCCTTACCAACTGAACCTTCACCATAGACTCATGAATAGAATTAGGCCCTATCATAGCTTCCTCACCAACTTGTAACCATCCGATGGGCGATCTACACCTCCGTCCATAAAAAGCCTCAAATGGTGCCACCTAGATGCTAGAGTGATAGTTGTTATTATAAGAAAATTTGATCAAAGGAAAATGATCATCCCAGCTACCTGTGTAGTCCAGCACGCATGCTCTCAACATGTAATCGAGAGTTTGGATTATTCGTTCCTCTTGGCCATCTGTTTGCGGATGAAAGGTTGTACTGAGCTTAACCTGAGTCCCAAGCTCTTTCTGAAAAGACCGCCACAATTAGGAGGTAAACTTAGTACCTCGATATGAAATAATAGACAAGGGCACCCCATGTAGTTGAACCAACTTCCGAATATACAACTTGGCATAATCATCCATTGAATATGTGGTTTTCACTGATAAGAAATGTGCAGCCTTAGTCAACCCATCTACCACCACCCAAATGGAATCGTATTGTCGGGCGGTACGAGGTAATCCTATAATAAAATCCATGTTAATATCTTCCAACTTCCAAGTAGGAATGCTAATATCCTGAAGTACCCCTCCTGGCCTTTGATGTTCAACCTTAACTTGCTGATAGTTTGGGCACCTGGCTGCAAATTCCGCAATATCCTTTTTCATACCATCCCACCAATAGATTTCTCGTAAGTCCCAATACATCTTTGTGGAACCTGGATGAATAGAGTATCTAGTACCATGTTCTTCTTGCAATATCCGGCTCCTTAAATCATCCACAGTCGAAACACACAAACGACCCTGGTACCGAAGGAGACCATCTACCCCTTGGGAGAAAACTTCCACCTTCTAAATTCGGACGTCTTCTTTCAACTTTACCGACATTGGATCCTCATCTTGCCTAGATTTCAAATCAGCCCCCAAAGATGACTCTGATCTGTTCTGCACAACAACACCATCATCGATTGAGTCGACCAACCTCACTCTCAACCTTGCAAGTCGATGGAAATCTTTTGCCAGCTCCTTCTTTCCTTCCTCCACATGGGACACACCCTCCATGGAGAGCCTACTAAGTTCGTCCTCTACCATATTAGCCTTAACCGAGTGGTAGAGGACACTCATGTCTTAGTCATTCAGTAGCTCTAACCACCTCTTTTGCCATAGATTAAGGTCCTTCTTCCTGAACACATATTACAAGATCTTGTGATCCGTGAATACATCCATGTGGACCCCATATAAATAATGTCGCGATATCTTCAGTGTGAATACCACCTTGGCCAACTCAAGGTTGTGGGTCAGGTAATTCTTCTCATGGACCTTAAACTGCCTTGAGGCATATGCTATCACCTTCCCAAGCTGCATCAACACACACCCAAGTTCGATTCTCGAAGCATCACAATACACCATAAAACCATCGGCACCTTCAGGTAGGGTCAACACTTGTGCTGAAGTGAGTCGAGTCTTCAACTCTTGGAAGCTTTTCTCACAAGCCTCCGACCATTGAAACTTCACCTTTTTCTGAGTCAACCTGGTCAAAGGTGCTGCAATAGATGAGAAGCCCTCAACAAACCACCGGTAGTAGCCAGCTAAACCCTAGAAACTTCGAATATCTGAAGGTTCACCAGCATAGGTCAATTCTTCACTGCTTCAATATTTTGAGAATCTACCTTTATGCCCTCGCCTGATACTATATGGCCCAAAAATTCTACCGAGTTCAACAAAAACTCACACTTGCCGAACTTTGCATACAACTGTCGATCCTTAAGGGTCTAGAGCACTACTCTCAAATGAGCGACATGCTCCTCCTCGCTCCAAGAGTATATAAGAATGTCGTCAATGAAGACAATCATGAACATGTCCAGATACGGCTTGAATACCCTATTCATCAGGTCTGTAAAAGCTGTAGGAGAATTGGTTAGTCCAAAAGACATAACTACAAACCTATAATGGCCATACCGCGTCCTGAAGGTTGTTTTTTGGATATCACACTCCCGAACCCTGAGCTGATCATAACTGGACCTGAGGTCTTTCTTTGAGAAACATCTAGCACCCTGGAGCTGGTCAAACAAATCATCAATCCTAGGTAAAGGATACCTGTTCTTATAGGTGATCTTGTTCACTTGTCGATAGTCAATGCACATCTGAAGTGAACCATCCTTCTTCCAGACAAATAAAACTGGTGCACCCCATGGAGACTTGCTCGTTCTAATAAAGCCTTTATCTAATAGGTCCTTCAACTGGTCCTTCAACTGATCCTTCAATTCCTTTAGCTCTGTCGAAGCCATGTTGTACGGAGGAATAGAGATAGGTTGTGTATCACGTAAGAGGTCAATACCAAAATCAATTTCCTTCTCAGGAGGAACACCTGGCAAATTATCTAGAAAGACCTCAAGGTACTCACACACCACCGAAACTAACTGGATAGTCGGGGTCTCGGACTCAACATCCCTAACCCTAACCAGATGATACATCTAGCACCCTGGAGCTGGTCAAACAAATCATCAATCCTAAGTAAAGGATACCTGTTCTTATAGGTGATCTTGTTCACTTGCCGATAGTCAATGCACATCTGAAGCGAACCATCCATATTCCGGACAAATAAAACTGGTGCACCCCATGGAGACTTGCTCTTTTTAATAAAGCCTTTATCTAATAGGTCCTTCAACTGATCCTTCAATTCCTTTAGCTCTGCGGGAGCCATGTTGTACGGTGGAATAGAGATAGGCTGTGTATCACGTAAGAGGTCAATACCAAAATCAATTTCCTTCTCAAGAGGAATACCTGGCAAATTATCGAGAAAGACCTCAAGGTACTCACACACCACCGAAACTAACTGGATAGTCGGGGTCTCGGACTCAACATCCCTAACCCTAACCAGATGATACATGCAGCCCTTAGAAATCATTTTTCTGGCCTTAAGATACGAATTAAATAGACCGGATGGTACAACTGAACTACCCTTCCATTCCAAGACTGGTTCCCCTAGAAAGAGGAATTCCACCGCACCGGTTCTACAATTAACCAAAGCATAACATGCAAACAACCAATCCAGACCCAGAATGATGTCAAAGTCAGTCATAGCTAACTCTACTAAGTCTGCGGAGGTGACCTTATGAAACACTGTAATGGGGCAACCTCTATACACCCGTCTAGCTACAACTGAATCACTGATTGGAGTAGAGACTGAGAATGATTCTGACAGGATTCAGGGTTAACCCCAAAACTACTAGCAATACAAGGGGTCACAAAAGACAAAGTAGCTTATAGATATAACAAGGCATAAGCATCAATATGAAAGACTTGCAACATACCCGTGACCGCATCTAGTGAAGCCTCTTGCTCCTGGCAGGGTACTAAAGCATAAAACCTATTATGGCACTAACCGCTTGCTGAATTAGTAGAGGTACCCTGCTGAGAAGGACGTGTTGCTGGAGCGGCAGAAATTGATACTGTCACATGGGCTCCACCGACCCCTGATCTGGCTGAGGGGCAATCCTTAAGTCTGTGTCCGGGTTTGCCACACCCGAAGCAAGCATCCAAGCCAACTAAGCACCTCCCAAGGTGATTTTTGCTGCAGCATTCCGCCTTCATGCTACCCTGGCCTCTCGACTCTGAAGCTCTACTCTTCCCATCCACTCTGAATCTTGATGGCGTGCTGGCCGATGATGAAGCTGGAGCAATAGACCCATGCTGGGACTGCTGACACTGCCCACCGTCTAACCTGACCTGAGAAGTCCCACAGTTATCGGTCCTGGCCCTCTTGGCCTCCCTATGCCTCCAGTAGACTAACTCCATCTACTGTGCATGTAACACAATGCGGGGAAAATAGATGTCCCAATGCAACATAGAAATCCTGCGATCCTTATCCAAATAATCCGCCACCCCATGTATAGAACGACTCACCCAAGCCCTCTGCTCCACCACCAACTCTTGAGCATACTTGGATAAATGGGTGAACTCCAATGCGTACTCCTGAACGGACATGTCACCCTATTACAAATTAACAAACACAGCCGCCTTGAGCTCCCTCATCTCCTAAGGGAAGAACCGATTCAAAAATGCCACACAGAACTCTTCCCAACCTATCGGGCCTACACCCACTGCCCTCACATTTCTCTTCTTCTTGAACCATATGTGAACCACCCCCTTTAGTAGATAGGGGGTCAAGTCAACACACTCCTCATTATTCACCCCCATAACCTGAATGATTTTCATAATCTCCTTGATTAAATCGTGTGGATCCTCGCCCACCTTCGAACCCATACTCAAGAGGGCTGATCCTCAAGAAATCTCTCACCCTAGCTTCCTCCGCATTCCCATTCTCAGGGTAATGCGCCACTGTCTAATTATGAACCCAGGCAGTCAAAGCCTATGCTAGCATCTGAATCACTGCCCTAAACTCAGTGTGGGCAGCTGGCTCTGATGCATGCTCCTCGTGAATAGGTGGAGCTGGCTGATGCCCGTCACCATTGGCACCCTCATGAACATTGCCATCACAATTTCTTCTGGCGTTCACTCAGCGTCGAAGCATGATTCTGCAAACTTGAATAACACGAATTAGGAGGGTAAGAACTTTCATCGCACGACATAGATCACAAAGAAGGGAACATTTCCTAAATGTCTCGTAGCCTCTTCTTCATAATTATGGCGCGATTCACACCCATGAAAAAGACTCTACTTAACACGGCTTTCATACACACTAGGACACTTCACACCTATTGCTTTGATACCAAGTTTATCACGACCCGAATGTACACCTTGATCATAAACACGGGACAAGGAGCCCCGAGAGATCCCAAGTCGACCCATGGCATGAGTTAACATCTAATACATTCACATAAGTGGAAGACTTAACATAAGGAAATGAAATCATGACATAATAACGGAGAAAAGATAGTACATATTCCATACATGATGACTGAATACAACTTATAGTCTGAAAAGCCTCTAATCAGGAAAGACGAGTTGATGGGATAGTACCCCAACTAACCCTACAATACTACAAGTGGAAGAGAATAATAGAGTCTAAACATATGGCCCTGGAAACATGAGGACTCACCAAATAAGCTGATAACGAACTCTGAAGAGCTACTTAGGAGGGTGAGCGTGAGAGTCGGGTCCTAACATAGAAAGTATGCGGTCAGTACCAAGTATGCAAGGTAAGTAAAACAAACATTTAAAATATACAAAACTCATAAATGATTAAAAGAGTAGGACATCATGCTCATATTGTAAACATCATAACATAACATAAGGCTCAAGGTTTTCAAAACATTCATAATACAAAAATAATCATAATCAAAGGAGAAAATCTTTACTTAACATGAATTGATCCAAAATACATAATCATAAGCATTCATCAATCAAGAGGATCAGTGAGAGATTCTCTTAACTTACATACCCCATGTGAGCACACATGAAGTCCGACTTGTCAACCTAGTTGGGAGGCCGTTCGTACCTTGCCAAGGGTAGAACCATGAAAGTGTGATATCACCATGAAGAGGGAAAACTGGGCTAGGGACAGTCACAAGTGAGGTCCCAACATACCCACGATGGCATGTAGTTTTTGAGATCTGGGGCAGAACCTGGGCTCCAAACCTACTCGGTGTTTTATACTACTCCCAAAACATATATAGTGCTCATAGTATAACATGGATGAATTCATGGGCTAGTTAAATCATGATAATCATAAACATTCTTGTAAATACGTGAACTAGCCATGACAAAAGGCCCGTGAGTCGGCTAAAACATATTTCATGAATCATAGGTTTCATACATACTTTGTAGATCATGCATGTAACTTAAGAATCAATAAATCATAATGGTAAATAATTCATACTTCAAAATCATAAATAATGTTGGGCTTGTACAAATTATCAATTGAAGTAAGAATCATAAATCGATTCATCATAGATCTTACATAATTTGGCTTAATTTAGTAGAAATCAAAATAAATAATTTGATAATCAAAATAGTTGTAAAATCTGATCAAAATTCATAAAATATAATTTAAATCACAATTTAAATCAACCCATTTGTAAATCATTAAAATTCCACAAGATTTGAATTAAAACCCCATGAGATTTTTGATAGATTTTCATGAATTAATAGAGAATGGGCATGGGTGTGAATGGAAATACCCCTTTGTAACCCTATATACCTGAAAATAGCTGATTCTTACTCTCCTTTGAAAGCCTAAGAAGGAATTGAGAGGATTTGAAGAAGGAAGCGTTGAATCACACTTTGATCACCTCTCTATACTCTTGCATGCATGAATGAGGACTTAGAATAAATTATCCCTATAAAAAATCCACCTTTCATAACCTAAAACGGCATAGTTTAGGGTCTTATAGCATAGAAAAGTCGAAAATGCCCTTAATGTATCTTCCCTGAAAACTATCCAGGTTGGTCCAACGGGTCGTACCAATGAGTTATTGGAAGGAACGACGACCCGTCGTTTGGCCCGTCTTGAGCACTGCTGAGACTAGCCTCCGGAACTGAACCACGGATAGACAGGACGACTCTTTCTTTAGACAAATGGGTCGTCAACTAGACCTTTATTTTCCCCTTCAGCAAATTGAACCTCCTTACCACGAGCCTCACCATGAATCGTAGTTGCTTCCAACGAGTCGTGGTCTTGATCCATCATATGTACTGGAAATCCTAACAACCAAATAACAACCGGTGACCACGGGTCGTTACTTCTCACCACGAGTCGTTGGTCGACCCATGGTATCCTTAACTACTAAGCTAAGCCTTTCGTATGACTTCCAATAATGACTCGTTGTTCCAGGAAACAAGTCATTGCATCGCCCTTTATCTCCACCGCCACTAGGACTTCGCCTCACCACGACTGCATACAACGACCCGTGGTTTGATATCATCAGTTGTTACGTCTCCCGTTCTGTGATATTTTTCCAGTTTCAGCAGTTTTAAACTTTTAACTCACAGGTCTACTCTTAGTCGTTTTTGGGGTATCACATGTTCCAATGGTTAGAGGCTTGTGAGAAGATCTTGCAAGAATTGAAGACCCGACTTACTCAGCATCGGTGTTGACCCTACCCGAGGGTACCAATGGATTCGTGTTGTATTGCGATGCTTCAAGGATCGTACTTGGGTATGTGTTGATGCAGCATGGGAAAGTGATAGCATATGCCTCTAAACAATTGAAAGTTCATGAGAAGAATTACCCGACCCATGATCTTGAATTGTCCACAGTGGTATTTGTGTTGAATATATGGCGACATTATTTGAATGGGGTTTACGTGGATGTATTTATGGACCACGGGAGATTACAGTATGTGTTCACGCAGAAAGATCTCAATCTTTGACAAAAGAGGGGGTTGGAACTACTCAAGGACTACGATTTGAGTGACCTTTACCATCAGGGTAAGGCTAATATGGTAGCGGACGAACTCAGCAGACTTATTATGGAGAGTGTGTCCCATGTGGATAAGGGGAAGAAAAAGATGGTGAAAGATGTTGATCGACTTGCAAGGTTGGGAGTTAGGTTGGTCGACTCGATCGATGGCGGTGTTGTTGTGCAGAATGGATAAGAATCATCCTTGGTGACTGATGTGAAAGCTAGACAAGATGAGGACCCAATTTTGATAAAGTTGAAGGAAGTCGTTCAAAGTAAGAAGGTGGAGGTTTTCTCCCAAGGGGAAGATGGTGTGCTTCGATACCAGGGTCGCTTATGTGTTATAGATGTTGATGATTTGAGGAGTCGGATGTTGCATGAGGCTCATGGATCCAGGTATTCTATCCATCCGGGTGCCACCAAGATGTACCATGGCTTACGGGAAATCTATTGGTGGAATGGCATGAAGAAGGATATTGCAGAATTCATAGCCAAGTGTCCAAATTGTCAGCAAGTAAAGGTTGAGAATTAGCAACCTGGAGCCGTACTTCAGGATATCAGCATTCCTACTTGGAAGTGGGAAGAAATTAATATGGATTTTGTCACAGCTCTGCGTCGTACTCATCGACAATATGATTCCATTTGGGTTGTGGTAGACAGGTTGACCAATGCTGCTCATTTTCTACAAATTAAAACCACGGATTCAGGGGAGGATTATGCCAAACTATATATCTGGGAGTTGTTCTGATTTCATGGAGTACCCTTACCCATCATTTTAGATCGAGGTACTCAATTTACCTCTCAGTTTTGGAGGTCATTTCATAAAGGTCTTGGTACACAAGTTAAACTCACCACAGCATTTCACCCGTAAACTGACGGTCAAGCGGAGCAGACAATCCAAACTCTCGAAGACATGTTGATAGCATGCGTGATTGACTTCAAAGGTTGTTGAGATGATCACTTACCCCTGATCGAGTTTGCCCATAATAGCAGCTATCACTCTAGTATTCAGATCGCGCTATTCGAGGCTCTCTACGAGTGAAGATGTAGATCGCCCATCGGGTGGTTTGAGGTTAGTGAGGCAGCAATTATAGGGCCTGATTCGGTTCATGAAGCAATAGAGAAGGTTCAGTTGATAAGAGACAAATTATAAACTGCCCAGAGTTACCAAAAGTCTTATGCGGACGTGAGAAGAAGAAAGTTAGAATTTAAAGTCGATGACTGGGTATTTCTGAGGTGTCTCCAATGAAGGGAGTGATGCGGTTTGGAAAAAAATGGAATCTTAGTCCCCGCTATGTTGACCCGTATCGGATAGTGGGATGTGTTGGAAAGGTGGCTCATGAGTTAGAGTTGCCTTCAGAATTAGCTTCTGTGCATCTTGTGTTTCATGTATCGCTTTTGAAGAAGTATTTGGGTGATCCAACTCTAGTTGTCCCGACGGACAGTGTTGGTGTGAGAAATAGCCTTAGCTATGAGGAGGTTTTGGTGGAAATATTTGATCGTCAGGTTCGAAGGCTAAGGAACAAGGAAGTAGCTTCAGTTAAAGTGTTATGGAGGAATCAGCATGTTGAAGGAGCTACATGGAAAGCCGAAACGGATATGATGGCTAGATACCCGCATTTCTTCTATACCAGTCCAGTTTCATCTTGAGGTATCAGTTTTGCACTGAAACTCTATTTATTTTTCATGTTTAGTTCATGAGCCCAAGTTTCTTTCATGCATATGGATGTGCGTATGGGTTGTGAAATCAGTTCAACTGTATGATTCGAATAGGAAAGGTAGTCATTCCATCAGTTTTAGGTTTAAATGATAAGTATTTGAGCATGATTATTTCTTTGTTCTCTTCTTTTTTGTGTGTTTTTCAACACTCAAGGACGAATTTTCCCAGGGGGAGATATTGTTATACCCCAGAAGCCCAAAAACCAGACCCGGGAGTTGAAATGGAGAAACGCTTAAAAATTGGCACTAGGCACAGAATGAGTCGTGGGATAACTTGTTGGTGCAGCCCACGAGTCGTGGTGTGACTCATGGGAAGGCCAGTAGGGAGTTTGGGAAGTTTGAGAAAAAGGACCCCACGGGTATGACAACAACTCGTGATCAGACCACAAGAGTCGTTATGCTAGCCGTGGGGTGGGTAAGGAAAGAAAAGGGAAGAAGGGAGGCAGTGCACTCGACGGACGGACCCCACGATTCGTGGTCAGTCCCCACGATTTATGGGGTGAGTCGTGGTCAAGTATAGTATGTTTTTATTGAAGCCCAGGAAGTGTACTTCCAAGTGACTCGACGAGTCGTGACCCTTGATGATGAGTCGTTAGGTCCCTCGTTGGGACAACCTAATAGTTATTTTCTGCGAATTTAGTAAGGGCTTTTCCATAATTCCTAAGTTTCTAGGCCCTAAACTACGTCATTTTGAGTTATAAATAATGACTTTTAAAGGGGTTTAGTTCATTTTAGGCCTCATTCATCCATGCATGCAAGGTAGAGGAATTGAGAGGGTGATCAAGCTTACCATTCATCAATTTCTTTTCAATTTCCTATTGGGCATCTACAGAAGTGTTAGAGTAGGCTACCAATAGGTATGTAGGGTTATGAATGGGTGATTCCCTTCACACCTATGCCCAATCCCTCTCTAAAGTATGAAGTTCCTATGTCTACTCTATGGGGTTTTAATACAAATGCATGAATCTCCTATTTCTATACATAGGTATGATTTAATCATGATTCTACTATTGAATTATGAAGCATCGGCAATTTTTTATAATCTTTTCAAATTAAAATCATGTTTCTAGTTTTATGTATTAAAAGCCCAGTGAAGAGATATTCATGAAAGATGAAATTCATGAAGAATGTATGATGATGATGAGATATTATGATTAAAAGCATGCTTTAAAGCTACCCATGTTTACAATTATATTTTTGATAAGAATTTAGTATTCCTAAGTATGACAAAGCTTTGGGCAATGCCCACATGTTAAGTATGAATGATGATTTTCCTAAGTTAAGCTTACCACATTGTTTTGGAGCGAAGACTCCCAATTATATTTTCATCTTGTGGTATGTTTTGAGTTAAAGTTTTCCTATGCATAGCTTACCACATGATTTTGGAGCGAAGGCTCCCAATCATATTTTCAGCTTGTGGTATGTTTTGAGCTAGAGCTTCTCATATGCATGATTTCATATTTGAGATGTATTGATTATTGAGCTTCATCAATGGATGATGTTAAGTTTCATTGTAAAACAATGTAGAGCAGATGCATGTTTTGGGAGTAATGTCTAGCACTGAATAGGCTAAGGGTCGATCACCCTATGCCTCAGAACTACGCACCAACGTAGGTTTACACTATCATTTATTACTTCGGGACCTCCTCTGTTAGCTTCCCCTGCCCAAATGGGCCTTCAGCTTGATATCGATATCATGGTATCGTCTCTAGCCCTTGCAAGGCTTTGGACGGCTCTACCCACCTGAGTGATAGTTGGGACCATGTAAGCTCTATCGTGGTATGTCAGTTAAAAGATGAGTCTCCCATTGTTCCTCATGATTTTAGATATACATGTTCAATGCTCATGAGATTTACATATATAAAAATGTTCTAAAGAAGGTTTGACTCAATGTTCAGCTTTATTTATAAATGTCAGATTTCAGCTTTGAGTCAATCGATTTTGTTATGATATGTTATGTTACGATGAGATCATGATTTCAAAAAGAATGCATGCAAACCCTACTCTCAGATTCTTAATATTTATGTACACATTATGCATTGTTTTAAAATGATTTTTATTTACTTAAGCGGTTTTACTTATCCTGCATACTCAGTACATCCCACGCACTGACCGCATACTCTATGCTATATCATTTCATGATACAGGACCCGACTCTCAGGTTCAGCTCCACTTGTAGTCAGCTTATCAGAGTTAGCATTCTTATTGTGGGTGAGCCCTCATTTCCCAAGGACTATACTATTCAGTTTTTCTTATATGTATTTCAGTTTCAGTTTGTTTAGTTAGTTGGGGTCTTGTCCCATCAACTCGACATGTTTAGAGGCTTTTCAGACATATGTATGTATTCAGCTTCGGATTTCGTATTCTAATGATCTGTTCAAGTTAGACTTCCACTATGAGTATATTGTTGATTATTCAGTTTCTTGACCATGGTCGACTTGGGGTCTCTCGGGGCTTCTTGTCCCATGTTACGATCCAGGCCTCCATTCGGATCGTGATGCTAGTACAAGACATCAACCAAAAGGCATATGGATTAGATGAAAAAATCATGAAGAAAGTGTTACATAGTAAAAGTAGTAATCATATAAAAAAGCACATTCTATCAAGATACTATCAGATTACTCAATATCATAATTATCTAATATCTACTCATTAAAGGATTTAAAATGGCCCACAAGAAATCATTTCAACTTTTTTACTAAGAAAGTTCCAAGAACATCAAAATGCTAAAAGTTAAGATGACAACAACACAACATGGATTTTGTGGGGAAAAAAGAGTTTATTAAAAGCATTTTCAGCTAAAAAGAATTGAACCAACAAACCAATATCTCTCCAAAAAGCTGCAAAAGAAGATTAAGTCAAGGGACCATTCTCTAATTATATGTCAATACCAGTGAAACTTAAGCATAAAAAAGTATAGAGATGAATAAAATAACTTTTATAATATTCGGATCACCTATAACATAATTATAAGAAATTAGTAGTTTTAGAAATAAGAGAGGTAATCTGCTAACAAGTCAAAATATTTAAACTGTTAGCAGTACATTTTTCATGTATTTTGATTGTACATATTCAAACTCTTTACTTTATTATAATTTATTCTATAGTTTTTGTAGGCCAATGCTTGCTCTAGGATACCCTCTATAAGACTGGAAACTCTGTGTGTGTGTGTACATATACATACTAATTTGTACATGAAAACCACACAATACAAATATTATAGAGTAAAGTTATATATATCCGCTCTTTTTGGCAAATGTTAAACCAATATCCTATTACTGGTCCAACCCACAAAACATCAACTTTTTGGGGATACCCTCTTGACCGCCAACACTTAAAATTCTAATATACTCTTTCACTTGTAATAATATGTTGCATTGAAGATGCTCATATGTTATTACTATAATAATCCATTTAGCTTGAGAATGTAGAAAATTAAATCAATACAAGATTCAAATTTTCATAACAAACATTACACTAATGGGTAGTTTGATACACAAATAGAAAAGTGTGTAACTAATTTTGGTCTCTTTTTTAAAGTTTTTCATCCAGTGTTTAAGGCCCAGTTTCACTAAATTAAATTTACATCAAAATTTCCAACATTCAATAGCACATAGATTTGTACCAAAGACTACAGAACACATAAAGCTCAAATGTAAAATCTGTAGTAAAAAAATGAATATCATTCCACTAATAACATTTGATGATATTTTTGGTCTCTTATGAAAGAAGTTAAACAACTCTTACCAACTTAATTGCAGAATATAGTACTACTGTACAGATTTGATGATTCAAGACGGGTTGACATTAAAATGCAATTTCTTTTTAGACCAGATTATGATTCTTTTTTTACTTAGTATTTACTCTTTGATCAAATTTAAATACCATGTGTGAAGATATAGAAGAAAAAATAATGAAATGATCAAACTTCTCATTCACATATACGACACTTCACTAAACAAAAAGTTACCCCAGAACAAACTTCTCATTCACATATACGGAAATTCACTGAACAAAAAGCTACCCCACAACACAGAGTAATAGTTCATTATTTATTTTACAAAACAGGAAGAAATTCTATCCAATATCTTTGCAATCAGATGTATGTAATCAAATGCCAATGAGCATACTAGAGTTGAGCATATGAATAGTTCTTAATATTTGGATTCTGAAAACTCCAACAAGTACAGACTAAAGGTTTCCAAATTTTTAATCTTCAGACTTCACTATACATCATCAAGATCAAAAAAGTTGTTCACATCTAAGATAATAAGTAGTTTAACAACAATCCATCTTCAAATAATTTTTCTTCTTTACTTTCGTTAAAAGAAAGAGAGGGTCTGATGAAAGAACTTTTTGCATTGAATCGAACATCTGCAAACCAAATAAGGTTGGACCTTTAAATCATAAACCCATCAGAATTCTCAAGAAATTCCCACATTAAAAAATCCCATCTCAGACAAAATAAATTCACATATAGTCTAGATTTATTCGGTAGATACAAGCTAGTCCAGACACCAATATTATAAAAAGTAAAAAACAAATAGAATTATCAAAATCTAAGATTTTACTAGTGAAACTGCAGGTAGAAGAAATAACAGATCTACAAAAACACCTGAAATGAAAATGAAAAAAAATATTAGACACAACTATAAAAAATGATCATAGATTGTGAGTTGTTTGTATAGATGTTGACATTGAAATTGCAGTTCCTTACGTATAGAAAAAAGTAATTGAGAAAAGCATACAACACTCACCATTTAAAAGAAGAGAGAGAAATAGAGAAAAGGGATTTTGGAGATGAGATGAAAATAAAATGGTGGGTGGAGAAATGGAAATTGAAAGAATACATATAGACACACAAAGAGAGAAGAGAAAACAGTAAGCAATCTTGAATTTATATATGTAATAGAACAACTTCTCTTATATTTTTTTGGGTCCTCCATAGAAGTTTCATTTCATGGATCATGTATGTCAACAATAATAGATGAAATCATTGATCAATGGCGGGTGTTACCAAAAAATCAAGCATCTCTTTTACCTTTTTTCTGATTTAAGATTCAACTACATTAGGTTCTGACAAGAAAAAAAAAGAATCTAATGCATTTTAAGCCTCAAAAAATTAATATATTTACCTAATCATCTCTATATGTGATTCAATAGTGAATACAATTTGTGTTTCTTTTATTTTAAAATGAAACACTTAAACCTATAAAATAAAACCTCAAACCTGTTGTTGAATCATAGGATTTTGAGCCCTCGAATAGAAAACTGAAAAATCACTTTTGGTTAAACACTTAGCATAATGATAGACAATATAAAACTTAAAATTAGGATGTTATTATTGAGAAGATGACCTAATAGACAATATTTCCTACCAATTATAATAAGTAGCACAATGCACATATATACATTCATAGACATGGTGGATAGTGAAATTCACCATATTTATTGGCAAGGATCAGTAACTAGTATCTGTAATTTGTAACTATATAATAATCTGTAATTTGTAACTAATAATAATCTGTAAGTTTAGTAAGTCTTCTCACACATTCAAAAACACCAAAGGAAAAAGGAAAATTTTATATAGAACAATCACAAAAGAAACAGATTTAGACCTACAGTACCCAAATTAATTATTCAAGCAGGAGGAAATCAATCATCAATGTAAAAAAAATATGGCCCAGAGAAAACAATTTCAACATAGGAATAAAAAATTTAACACCCACAGTAGCCTTACTATAATATAGAATGCCAAAACATTTAGGTCAAGAGTATCATTCCATAGAAGAATATCAAATATACTCACACCTCAAAGATTAGTAAAACAGAAGAATTAAAGAAAATAGGAGAGATTAAAGAAGAAACCACAAAAAAATCAAAATTAAAATTAAACTTACAATATTAAGTGATCCCCTTGCATGTGTATTTTTGGACAGAATATGATGGAAGAAGCAGCTATACTACCCGTACATCAAAGATTTAAATAGAAAGATTAAAGATAAAAGCATAGATTAAAGAAAACCCCCAAAAATTGACATTAAAATTAAACTTACAATTTCTTCAAAAACTTCTTGCAAGTTGAAGAAACACTTCTTGGAAGTTGAAGAAACAGTCAGATGAAGAAGAATGATGGAGAAGCGACAATGGAATGGAAAAGAGAGCGATTCAGGAGAGAAGACGGTGGAGAAGTGACCACCTTCTCTATCAAATTTATATTGTCTTGTTAAAATAAAAATAAATTTGTGCATTTTGCTTCTATTGCTGAGAAAAAGAAAATTTTATAAATTAATTAATTTGACTTTGTAAATAAATTATTTGACGAATTTAGCAAAATTTTGTGGAGGGAATTGATGTGTTGTGGGTTTCAGCACTTTCGATGCTTAAAACTAAGAAAATAAGTATGAACTTAGGTGTGTTTATTTGGATATAATGCAATTTTACTTTGTTTTCAGGAAAGATAGATGTTGGAGTTGAAATGTACAAAATAAGGACAGAGAGCATAAAAGGGCTAAGTACGGACCTCAGTACGAGCCATACTGAGAGTCGTAGAAAAGTTCAGAACAGTTTTTGGAGGAAAAGGCAAAGTACGACTTATGGTATGAGTCGTACCATCCTGGTACGAGTCGTACTACAGCAGTCGTAGAAAAGTTCAGAAGATGTTGCACATGACAAGTCTCCAGGTGTGGGTAGTAACCACGGATTATGATATCTACCTAAGATCCACACCAAGGAGTCGTGGTAAGCTTCAAAAGAATACATGAATGGCAGATCTTAATGTACGACTAAAAATCATGAGTGGTAGGACATAGGTACAAGTCATACTGAGCCACCGTAAAAGTATTCAGAGAATGCCAGAACTCTTAGGATGAAACCACGACAAGACAGTACGACTGGTAGGTTCATTGTATGAGTTGTACCATCTTCCAACATTTATCCAAAATTAGAAGTTGCCAAGCATTGTACGATTACAGGTACGACCCGTACAATCTAGTTACGGGTCGTAAGTGAAGCCGACAATAGTTCAGCAGTTTTCCCTATTTACATAGGAAAGGGTTCTAAATATTTGTATAAATACTTTTTTGGTTATTTTTGATAGGAGAGAGTTGGATTTGGAGAAAAAATAATTGTTGTTGATTTTCTCTTCAAGTTTTGAGGATTTTTAAGAACAATATGGAGAGAGTTTCTTTGATTGATTTTCTTATCTTTCTTGAAGTGTTCTTCCTTAATTCTTTCAATAACAAAGTGAATTTTCTTCTAATCATCTTTGTAAGTTCTAAATTATGTGTTTGTCTATAAATTCTTATAATTCACTTACAACCATGAGAGGCTACAACCTTCACAACTAAGATTGTGGGAACCTTGGTAAATTAACGAACAAGGGTTACACAAAGTGATTCTAAACCAATGCTAAATGCTTGTATTGTATTCTCTTCATCTTTAAAATTTTTAACGGAGCGCAAAGTTAGGACTTGCCTGAACTCTTTACTTTCTTGAATCTAGAGAAGTAGAGATTAAGAAAAGAGAATTATAACAAAGCCTTTATTTGATGGGTCATTGTATGACTTGAGCTGCAGTCGTATGACAGTTAATTTGAAATAAATTGATAATGGTTGAAGTGAAATCACTCATAAGACCTAATCCGGTGATTTGAGTATAGTCATCCAATATGGACAAACTAGTTGTTTGGATGAACCCTAGTTATTAGTCTACAAGTAAGCATTGGGATATATCACAAGTTTAAAACCTGAAATTGTTATGAATCATGGGGAACACTTACTCTAGTTATTCGCATAAACATGATAAACGACAATCAATTTTCAACATGGCTCGTAATCCTTGCCTGAAACTTTATTTTCTAGATTTTTTCCCTCACCATACCTGCACACTTCAATGCACATGTGTTCCATAAATCAAAAACAAAAATTAAATCAAAACACTTAGGTTGCCTCCCAAGAAGCGCCTGATTTAATGTCATAGCACGATGCTGGTATTTTGGCTACTCAGACTTTACCAAAATACCCCATGGGTTGCCTCCTATGCTGTAACGACCCATCCGGTTATTATAGCACCCTGACAACATTGATGCCAGAATTTGAAAATTTTATACAGGCCTAATGTTATTTTCTGGTAAGGGTGAAATTAATCGTTGTGATTTAAGGGGGAGAAATTAAAATTTACATGGGCCCGGTGATAGGATCGCTATGACGGCACATCATCGCCATGGTAGGACCGTTGTAGCAGAAGAAGCATCACTGTAGTGGAACACGCAGACCAGAACTCCATGCTTTTCTCACTTTTAAAACTCAAATCCTAACACATTAAGGTTTTGTCATTAAAAACTTGAAAACTATCCTAGTTATTTTAGTAAAGAAAAGAAGAAGCGGGCTAGGGAAAGGAAGAACTTCACCAACCTCTCCGGCGGAATCCTTCAAGGGGCATGAATTCGAAGCTAGGAAATAGAGTCCTACCACTCTCTTGATGTTAGCTTGGTTCCCAGGTAGGTTATGATTTACTTTTGAGTTAGACTATAATTAGTGAATCGTATATGTGTATACTATTAATGTACTACTGTTGAGGGTAGAGGAATAATAATACATGATGCCGTGAAGAAAGATTTGTAGTGACGCAACTAATAAAATTAAAGGGTTAATCTTAGGTGTGAGAACATAGAAAAAAGTGAAACCTAGCTGATAACTAATATTGGGGGGTATTCTTGATGTGATATCCTCAATAAAATTTTCTGTAGGTGATGTTGTGATAGTATGTTTCATGATATGTGATGCTAATTGCTAGTGATTGTAAATTGTAGTGGTTAGGTCTTGATGGTATAATCTTAGGTGAATGGTTGTAATAGAGAAGATTAAAGGAAGAAGGGAAGGGCTCAGACTTAGTATGACTATAGGAATTTAATATCATAATGTAATCATTATGGACTACAAACGCGAGACTGGTAATATAACTTAACTAGCTTAAAAAGAACTTGAGGTAAGGAAGAATTGGGTAATTATGAGAAACTGTGGTAGTAGGATGGAGTAATTAAATGAGGATGGTGTCCAAACAATCATTGTGCATCACGAAGTTTTATTGCGAATGACTAGGTTGAAGGAATAATTATGGGCCAAGTAAGTGGACCTAAAGTAGAGTATAATATAAACCATATTCTATTAAAATTTGGAAGAACCTATTTAGGTGATAGACTCTTATGTGAGAGGGGTAGAAAAGGTTGAACTGACAAATTGTGAAGGTTATGTTGTGAGTATAATTATTGTGATAGATGACGCGAGACTTGGCTAATTGATAAATAACTAGAAAGATGGAAGGTTACGGTAATGAGTAGTTAGTCTATATATAATGATGATGTATATTTTTATGGATCAGAAATATGATTAATTAATCTTAGGATAGTGATTATGTTAAAGATTGCAATGAGCTGTTTGTGTTGTTTGAATTTATTCTAAATTGGTTTAATCGTGAATGTTACCTTTGAGTTGCGATGAGATGACGGTAATTGAAGTATACTGATAATCCATCTTATGTGGTGACTGACTGATATAATGATGATATATATTGAGAATGGATGGGTAATACATCCTTACTCAGAGATGAGAGACTCGTATCTGAGGTGAGCATTCAAACGAACGGATATGTGTTTTATTGAGGTGTATCTAATACTTGTAGATGAGTGGATCATACCCGAGGTGAGTATTTGGGAATGCAGTTATGATACGAGAGACTCATGTCCAAGGTGAGTATCCGAACGAATAGATGAGTGACAGTGGGTACCATGTCGGTAGAGTACATAGATATCTAGAGTCCCCTACAAGTCATGCCCGGAATGAAAAAAATAAGACATTTTGGCATTTGTGTACAGTGATATCATCTATAAATGTGTGCAGTGATGTGTCAGAGGCGTGTTCGCAGCATATTACCGATGGTATGATTGTGACAGAGATCAATACAGGTATATTATGATATACATACGGCTGTGTTATAGAGATCAATGATAGGTATAACACCGATATGTGCATAGACATCCGATGAGATGAACATTGTTGATGACAGGTTTAAACACCGATATGTGCATAGACATCCGATGAGATGAACATTGATGATGACAGGTTTAATTACTGTGTGTTCAGCGTGCTCATGATTTGCTGCATAACTATGTTTTACTTACATTATAAGACTTAGTGTTTGGTGAACTGGTTTGTGAATGGGTTAATGTTTTTATTTCAAGTTAGTTGGTGAATATGATTTAAATGTTATTGTTGGGTTGATTTCGATTATGGAAATAAAGGAAATATGGTAATACGATTGAAACAAGAGTATGTGTAATCACTCGGGTGTAAATTGATGCAACTTTTAAATAATATAAGACCTTGTTTATTTGATGTAGTGTTGGGAAGTGGAGGATGCGATAAAAGTCGATCTACTACCTAGATCAGTACCACAACAGCGATAGAATCCCTGCGGCGGCGAGACCGCGAGAGCGGTCAAGCTACCAATGTAGCATGGCCTAGTCAGAACATAGGCCAGTCCTGATGGATAAGCCCGATATGAAAGAGGGATGTTTGATAAATAAATCGGGGTAATTAGGGATTAAGTGACTTAGTGGATTAATTATGAAGTTGTATGATAAAATTAAATTTATCGATTACACATTAATTTTATGTTGTTGCATGAACTAATTGTAGTTGGACGATGATGCCTATCAGTACGCGTGGTGTACTAATACTACCTTGCTACACCTTTTGGGTGGAGGTTGTCACATGTGAAAAGCAATTTCATTGTTGATGAGCCGAGACTCAGCATCAGCTTCCGCATTCTCTTCACAGACGAAGTTGTGTCATTTTATTTTGTAGTATTCCAAGTAGAGCTCTTGTACCTGTCTAGACTAGATCTTGGGAGAGTCATAATTTTTGGTGGGATTTTATTGTAGATTGAAACCTTTATTTTTTTATGTGAATTACTAAGAATTTATGATATTTTTAGGTGCTGTCCAGAAAGGGGTTCTCCTACTGAGCTAGAGTTGATGTAGGTGCCAGCACGACTCGCTCATTTAGGCTATGTCACATGCACCATCTGATTTAATGTCGCGGCATAATGTAGGTATCTTGACTACTCAGACTTCATCAAGATACAACAACTCGAATACCCTTACCTCTTTAATTGTTCCAAGGTACTGCTTCACCCTCTGGTAGTTCACTTTGAACCTCTTGCCTTCCTGATTTTCAAGCTCGATGGTTCCACAAGGGAACACTTGCACCACCCTATGTGGTCCCATCCATATAGAATTCAAATTGCCTAGAAGCAATAGAAGTCTAGAATTAAACAACAAAATCAAGTCACTAGCATTAAATTCTCTTTGTTCGATCTTCCGATCATGGTACAATTTAATCCTTTTTTTTCTAGATTGCTACACTCTCATATGCTCTAAGTCAAAATTCATCCTACTCATTCAGCTGGTCTAGCCTCAACTTAGAGGCATTACTCCATTCCAAAGTCAACCTTTTGAGCGCCCATAATGCCTTTTGCTCAAGCTCAACCAGCAGATAGAAAGATTTGCCAAACACAAGCTAATATGGAGAAGTACCAACATGCGTTTTAAATGCTGTTAGATATGCCCCTAATGCATCATCTAACTTCCTACACCAATCCGTTTGATTTGTATTCACCGTTTTTGCAAGGATGGTCTTTATTTCCTTGTTTGAGACCTCTACTTGCCCACCCGATTGAGGATGGTAAGGTGTTGTCTCCTTATATTTCACAGCATATTTTTCGAGCAGAGCCCTAAATAGACAATTACAGAAGTGAGAGCCTCCATCAGTGATAATGGCTGTGGGAGTGCCGAATCTTGCAAAAATATTCTTCCTAAAAAATGTTCTGATACTCTTACCTTCATTGTTTGGAAGCGCAACAACCTCTACCCACTTCTATACATAGTCTATAGCAACTAAGATGTACTTCATCCCATTAAACTCACGAAGGACCCCATAAAATTAATTCCCCAAACATCAAACAACTCTACCTCAAGGATCGGGGTCAATGGTAGCTCATGCTCATGAGATATGCTGCCTTGTCTTTGGAACTAGTCATAAGCTTTTGCAAAGTCATGAGCATCCTACTGAATTATGGCCATTAGTACCCGCACTGCAAGATATTGTGTGCAATCCAAATGCCATCATGATGACCCCAAATTGGGGATGAATGGCATGCATCTAATATGCTAATCATCTCAACTTCAGGAACACATCTGTGAATCAGCCTATCTACACAAATACGGAACAAGTATGGCTCATCCCAATAAAATCTCTTCACATCAACAAAGAATTTCTTCCTTTGATTGAAGGTTAAATCTGCAGGAAACACCTCACTTACCAAGTATTTGGCATAATCAGTGAACCATGGGATCAAATCTTGGGATGCAGCCAACACCTATTCATCTGGAAATATATCATCAATATTGACCTCATCCTTCAACACTGCTTCTTCCTCAAGTCTGGACGAGTGATCATCCACTTGGTTGTCAGTCCCCTTTCGGTCTTTCACTTTGAACTCTTGCAACAACGATATCTATTTGGTCAATTGTGGCTTAGCATATTTCTTTGACATCAAGTACCTTTGACCTGCATGGTCTGTATGAACCTTAGTTCCAAGACAGTAAGCCTGAAACCTTTTAAATTAAAAACACAACAGCCAGCAACTCTTTCTCAGTCACAGTATGATTTTTCAAGGTTGTATTCAATACCTCGCTGGCATAGTAAATCAAGTGAAATATCTTTTCTTGCCTTTACCCCGAAACATCACCTAGGAAAACACCAGCAGCATTGCACATGAACTCGAATGGTAAGGACCAATTTGATGAAACTACGATCGTGGCAGTGGTTTGCCTCTCTTTTAGACATTCGAACGCTTTTAGATATGCATCATCAAAAACAAACTTCACCTCCTTCTCATGTAATTTGCATAAGGGGTGTGCAATTATTGAGAAGTCCTTGATGAACCTCCTGTAGAATCCTGCGTGCCCCAAAAAAGCTCCAAATACTTTTAATCGAAATAGGAGGTGGAAATTTGGCTATATCCACCTCAATGCATTTCCTTAAAATTTTGTGACCCAACGCAATATCCTCTTTTCCATAAAATGGCACTTTTTCTAGCTAAGTACCAAATTGGTCTCTTAACATCTTTGCAACACCTTGCTAAAATGAGCCAGAAAATCATCGAATGAGTCATCCACAACTAAAAAATCATCCATGAAGACCTCTATGGTGCCCTCCACCATGTCTGATAAGATCAACATCATACAACGCTAAAATGTTGCGGGAGTATTATACAACCCAAATTGCATTCTTTTGAAGGTAAAATTGTCGTGACCCAAATAACCGTGATTGGCACCCACGCTAATCCCCCGATGGGTGAACCAATATTTCCCAACTAAATTCCCCAAAACCGTAGTTATTCAGAAGTAATAAACACCTTATGAAAATTAATTATCGGAACATCATTATAAATAAATAAACCAACAATAATCTTCTATGAAAGCACTCCCAAAACCTGATTGTCGTTGCACATGAAGACATATACCTATCATTGTCCAAGAGTATCTCAGAAAATAAAAGGATAAGAAAACTATAAATGTCTGGACAAGAGAAATCTTCTGCGGAGGAGTAGAACAGCACATCTTACATCGCTCACCTTTTTGTTAATCTGTTGCTGCTCTAGTGGTGAGGTCGAGATGATATTCCAGGATTAGAATCTACACTCAAAAAAGAAATGTAGAAGTAGCGTCAGTACAAAACACATTACTAGTAGGCATCATAGGCCCGTCTTAAATAATAACATATATATATATATATATATAACAACAATATGCGATTATCTTAGAAGATCATTTATATGGAACATACTCATTCAGAAATTAAATCTGCTTAAGGTGCATTAGCTGCCCTGCTCACTGGATTGGGCCATCGCTGCAACTGTCACTTGTCCACTGTCATGGTCTCGCTATAGTGGAATAAGTTCCGCTATAGTGGTATTGCCTTGGCAATAGCTCGAGTTTGCTGCACACCCACCATACTATTAACTCTTTTCAACATACTAGTTATTATGATCATCCATGCTATACACAATCATCAATAAATAATCGACACAACATAACCATAAAGAGTATAACATGAATCATTTCATGAAGGGTTCTACAAGTCCTTATATGACTAAACCTAAATATCTAATCATTACAATACCTCAACAATTTAATGAGCAACACAAATGACCATAGGTTCAGTTCATCGAGTCCTTATATTCTTAGTCTGATCTTACATTCTTTCATTCAATTATGAAATACAATGAATGGTGATATGCGGGGCACACGCCTCCATCACATCACCATGAACACTCAATCACTGAATAACAATGTACACACATGCCAACAGGTCTTATTTTTGATCTTTCAGTCATGTCCTACAGGGGACTCTAGAAATTCATGTACTATACCGTTGTGGTACCTAGTCCCACTCATCTTCTCATCCATATGCTCTCCTCAAACTCGAGCAACTCAACCATCATTACTCACCCGGATACTCCCCTCGGGCACGAGCCACTTATCTCAGGACATTCATAGAATCCACATTAATTCTCATAATTGGTATATTATCATTAAGTCCATTGACATGACTTTTAGGAAGCCTCATCTTACCTCCATTAACTTAAACATTTAAACAATTTGAGATCATTCTAAACAAATACAAAAGGACATGAACAAACTATCTATATTCACTTCCACGTTACACAGGTAATAACATCGCATTAAGATCACTCAATCAATGTATTCCACAAGAAAGATTTCGCAACATTTAAGGTCTAGAGACCAATATACACATTATAATTCCACATCTATACATGTCATTATAAAAAGTCTAACTCCTTCTAAACTATAACTTACCTCAATTTAGAGAGTTCAAATGTCAATTACTCCACTGGAGCTTTGCCTTTCCTCAATGCCTCCAAATGTTCAAAGTCTAAGAATAAGAAATTAAGAAAATTTATTAGTCTACTTCTGAAATCAAGGATTTTGAGAATCCAAACTCACCCATTCTACCCATTATCATAGTCCACCTCATTTCCCACGGCTTTAATTCTTTAACATTTCTCCCTTAAACCCTTTTTAAGGAAGTTTCTAAAGGTAAAGGTCTCAATTTTACCTAGTACTCGGTCTCAATTTTCACATGGACAACATTCTACAAGAACTTCACCTTAGGGTGTGATCATTACTACCTTCTAAATCTAGGGATCAATATCCACTAGTTCTTCATTATTCAGCCCTAGTTCTACCAACCTAGGATTCTTTTTCTAGTGATTTCACCATTAGGGATTGAGGAATAGAACATAGAAGAAGTAAGTCGAGTTTCTTACCTTGAGAAGGGGAATTGTTCTGCTCTTGGGGAAAATCACCTCTAGCTCTTGGAATTTCATGCCTTAGAATAATGGGGTAAACCCCTGAAATCCCACTTAAAATCCACTTACTGATTTCCATTATCTGTTGCAGCGAACCCGCTACGACGGGTAGGTCACCGCCACAATAGATTCGATAATCACTCTTCTGATCTATTACGGTGGGCCTACGGCCGTGGTAACGGTCTCACGCAGTGAAAATCCCCACACTGCAGAAGTCCTCACAAACAGTAGCTCCTAATTCCCGCACTCAAACCACACCCCAACTCAAAAGTTTCACTATCACCCAACCAACACCTTTCTGCCCACAACATAGGACAATTAAGGTGTTCCAAACTTATGCCCTCATAATGAAGTATGGGTCATTGCATCAGATACCAATTAAAATATCGTTCATCCTCGAACGACCTACAAGAAAGGAAGAGAACATACCAGATTTCACAAATAGTTGAGGATATTTTTCTTGCATGTCGACCTCAATCTCCTAAGTGGCTTCCTTTATGAGACGATTCTTCTATTGGACCTTTAACGTTGCAATCTCTTTTGATCTTAACTTGCAAACCTCTCTATCTAGAATAGCCACATGCTCCTCCTCATAGGAAAAGTTCTCATCCAACAACACTGAGTCCCATTTGATTATGTATGACCCATCTCTATGGTATTTCTTCAACATGGAAACATGGAAGGTTGGATCTATTCCTGACAATCCTGGCGGCAATGCTAATTCATAAGCTACTTCCCCCATACATCGAAGAATCTCGAACGGCTCAATGTATCTCGAGGTACGGTTGCTCTGCTTCCCAAACCGCCTCACCCCCTTCATGGTGGATACCTTGAGCAACACTTGCTCTCCCACCATGAACACCATGTCTCTCACTTTCCTAACTGCATATTTTTTCTGTCCTTCTTTGAGCAACTACCAAACATTCTTAAATCATCCGAACCTTTTCTAAGGACTCTTTAAGACAATTAATACCCAAGGTCTCACCTCAAATGCGTCGAACCATTTGATTAGGGACCTGCATTTCCTCCCATATAGAGCTTCAAATGGCACTATACCAATACTCAAATGGTAACTGTTGTTATAGGAAAATTCCGCCAAAGGTAAAAATTTATCCCAATGGCCACCAAAATTAATCACACAGGCTCAGAGCATGTCCTCTAACACCTGAATTGTCCTTTCCGATTGTCTATCTATCTGCCTGCATATGGAAGGTTGTGCTCAAGTCCAACCTGGTACCTTGCTCTTCCAGCAAAGTCCTCCAAAAATGGGAGGTGAACTGAGTACCCCTTCCTCACATGATTGAAACATGCACCCCATACAACCAAATCACCTCATTCACATATAGCTTTGCCAGTCTCTCAGCATTGTAAGTCACCTGAACAGGTAAGAAGTAGGCATACTTAGTCAGTCTATTTATAATGACCGAAATAGAGTCAAACTTCCTCAATCTCTTTGGAAGACCAACCACAAAATCCGTCGCTATCCTCTCATATTTCCACTTTGGGATGGGTATCCCCTGAAGTACTCCCCTAGGATTCTGGTGTTTGTACTTCTTCTGCTGACAACTCGGACATTGGGAGACATAATCAACAATGTCTCTCTTCATCCTACCCCACCAGCAATGCCGCTTCAGGTCATGATACATTTTAGTAACCCTAGGATGGATGGAGTACCTCGAGTTGTTATCTTTTGACAAGATAGTTTTAATCAGCTTATAAATCGGGGAACACACAGACAACCCTTTATTCTCAGGACCCCTTCATCATCTAGCACAGCTTCCTTAGCTTCTCCTTGTAAGACCTTGTCCTAAATCTTACTTAGCTTTGCATCCTCAAACCACTTGGCTTTTGCCTCTTCTATTAGTGATGACATAGCCTCGATTTGGCTAGTATTACGCCTATTTTCTGTGAATGAAAGTCTCTATAGACTGTTTGCCAATGTATGGACTTCTCTCGCCATCGACCGCTGAGTAAATTTCAAATAAGCTAGATTGCCCATGCTCAGTGCTTTCTGGCTCAAGGCATCGGCCACCACATTTGCTTTCCCTAGGTGATACGGGATTGTAACATCATAATCCTTAAGTAGTTCCATCTATCTTTGCTGTCTCATATTAAGATCTTTCTAGGAGAACACTTACTGTAGACTGCAATGGTCTGTAATCACTTCAAAATGAGCCACATACATGTAATGCCTTCAGATTTTCAGGGCGAACACCACCGCTAACACCTCCAGGTCATGCATGGGGTAATTCTTCCCATGCACCTTCAACTGCCTCAAAGCATAAGCAATGACCTATCCTTCCTGCATTAACGCAGAACCAAACCCAAACCGTGACGCATCATAATAAACAATGAAATATTTACCTTCCATTGGAAGAGCTAGGATAGGTGTTGTGGTTAGAGGGTTTTGATGTTCTAAAAACTCTCTTCACATTCCTCGAACTATTGAAAAGGCAAATCTGTTCTATCACCCAAAAATTTTTTTTTTTATGATTATTTGATATTTATATGTCATATTAAGGGAATTATGGGTTGTAGGTTGTCCATAGGTGAGGAGGAAAATATAGGCAAAGGGAAAAGCGAAGAGTATGTGAAGTTTGTAAATAAGGGTCAATTTTAAATGGACATATCTCCAAATATATAGTGATTAAGAGGTCCTATAGCCTATAAAATGAAAAGTACTTGAGACTAGTTTACAGTGAAAAAAACCGCTCATCAATCGGAGTTCGGAGTAAAACGTTATGCTCGTTTTAAGACAACACTATTGGCTAGAAAAGCGCCCATGTGCACGGGCGCCAAGACAGGCAGGCAGCAAGCACGCGTGAGAGGGCACGTCGCACGGGCGTCGCACGCGGCCACCGCCCAGACCTCCTATATGAAGTAATTTTGAGCTAAAAAGCTCATTTCTACTCCGTTTCACCTCATTGTTTTTTCAAAATTCACAGAATTAAGAGCTCTATCCAATGGTAAAAACAAATCCCAGGTAATAAATTGTATGGATGGGTCAAATTTCCTTATTGTCCAAGCTTGAAAAGGGTTTCTTACGTCGTGAGCTTCTAATCATCGAGTTGCTGCATTTTTAGGCAGTAGGGAGGTGAAGTTCTACCTCCATATTGGTGAGAGTTGAGTACAAAAGGAGGTAGCTGTTTTTACTCTTTAAATTATCATGAATTAACTAGTTATGTTGGCAGTGAAGTTGGAACTTATGTGTTGCTTGTGTGTGTGTTGTTGCTGCGGTTTGGCAGCATGGTTGCTACATTTTTGGAAAAGTATTTGGCTGAAGAGGAACTCCATATAGGCAGGGTTTATACACAAGTGAAAGGTAAGTGCTCCTACTTGGTTTACGCTCAAATTCCCAAGCTAAAGTAAGGAAATGAAATAAAGTCAATATGTGTTTTATGTGATATTTGACTGAGGTTTTTGCCCGTTTTTGGGAGGTTGTTACAACTATATAGATGCTGGAAATTATACAAATGATGTAAGGAATACACCACACCTTTGGGGAGGTTAAACACCAAAAGCGCGTAAGCTCTTGAATTGCCTCAAGTTTAAGACGTTTAAGGTACGTAGGTTTGCTGAAAATTATATTATGATGTGGCTGTTTGGTTGTACATTTTGGGACATGAATTGTGACTGGGAACTTGGCATAAACAAGTCCTCATTCCATGTAGTGTAAGTAAGGATGTTGAAAGTGTTGGAGTTTCTAGCAAGCGGAAGAAATTGGCTAAAAAGACGCGACGAAGTGAGGTATGTAAAGGCGTCCCTATTCTTATTTTCCAAGCACGAAATCTTGTTGTTGATCGGGCCAATGTTCCTATGTTTTGTGTTCCTATTGAGGCATACATGATTCTGCCCAAAGTATTAGAAATACTTCATAGAAGGTTTGAAGAGTTAAATGTGCTTGAAGTGAAAAAATGAGAAGTGAAAGGCGTATTGTTTACGATTTTTATTGTTGTAGTTGTAAATCGAGTCTCAAGTCCCCTTAGCGTGGGCATCGCGAGCTGGTACTTTATATTATTTAATGCATGTGATATCAAATGTGTTCAAAATTCTAGTTGCTATGTGAAATTGGTAAAAAGGCAAGAAGACGACACGCGAACGAACTTAACGGTAGAAAACAATTTTAAGCTAAATAAGGGTAAATGAGAACAACAAAATGAAAATGCTTTACAATAGTTATCCACCCTCTTATGAACATGTTCTAAGGTATATAAGGACAATAGTAGATTCCTTGATTTCTCTCCCTTTAGCTAATTGACTAGTTAACGAGTTTTCGAACCAACCGATACGTTGAACTGGAAAGATAGAAATCAAATGTGTAAATTATTGATATTTCTGTGAAACCATCTTTATGGGCAGGTTATACACAATATTTTAATGTTATAAGGTTATACAAAAATAAGTATATATTTACGATTATGCTTACATTCAAGTTACACGCTAGGGCAACAAAATTTGTCTTTAGAATGTCGCCGTAAATTTAATGTAACTCTTGTGCTCTTTGAACCTCCTGAGAGTCGCCAAGGTATTAATTTAAATAAGTGATATAAATAAATTATGTGGTAATGATATAATGAATATTAGGTGATGACCTTCTATAAACCAGCTAGAGTGGAACGTTTGTAAAATAGTAACTTAAATTAAAGAGAAGCTCCTTGCTATACCCCTAAACGTTTATGTTAAGTTATTGATTCTAAGTGTTGAAATTGTCTTCCATGACCGAAAAGGGTGATCTTAGGATCTTCTAATCCATTTATAATGATGTAAGCTTTCTTGAGCTCCTCGGTTAATTACAAAGTTGTGAAAGTCAATCCAACGACATCTGAAATATGGTTATAAGTCTTTATGTGCCTATAAGGAAGCACTTGGAGAGTTGCTTATGAATTCTCAGGTTGAAAAAATCAAAATCTCATATTCTTAAGTAATGTATTCCAGTCCCTAAGTTATGTTGAAGTGTGTTATGCTAGGAAGTTTTCAAGAGATCATATTTCGAGAATCATGCTAATGTCTCGATCAAGTATTTGAAGTTGTGTACTGGCCTAAGAACTTAAGTCTTTGTATGTCTTTCCAGTAAGAAGTCTTAATGTATATGATTTTCATATTATAACATACAGTTGAATTCTTTCAATTATATTCAAGTCATGCGTCTATATGTTTAGCTCTTGTTGAGTTATCATTTGAATTTTCTAAATTCAGCGGAAAGATTCTCCCATGTACCAATGTTCCTAATGTCTAAGTAAGTATAAGCACGAGTTATGAAAATGATCAGTTTAGCTTAGAACTTTTAATCCCAGGAAGTCACCTGGAGATCACTCAGCTAACTAAATATGAGTTTATACGTTATACAGGAGTCTCATACGTTGTATGTATGTAATTCAACTCTTAGCTCTACATATGTGTTAAGCGTTATGACAAATAACTACAAGCTCCAAGTTATAAGTCCCATGTTTTCCTGCTAATAAGGCAAATGAATTGAGAACTGTATGTGCTCATCGACGTGATAAGTTTGGCAGTGAAATTCCAATGTATAGTTGTCGATACATGTAAAGGAACCACCCTGTGGGCAGTCCACATATGTAGTTCCCAGATGTGAAAGGATTGTATAGAAATGGGAATCTATGTGCTTCTACTCAAGCGATACGTTAAATTGGTAAGACTATCTATAGGACATTGCTTGTAAGCCTACTAAAATTCTTATGTTGGCTAAACCTCCTGAAGGTCCGTCGAGTCACCGAGTTGACATGTTTGTATATAATTTGACAGCTTTACGTGATATATGTGCATATTTTCTAATTTTACGTGGTATATGTTCTCACTTGCATTTATATGTTACGAAAGAGACCTATTAAGGCCACAGATTAAGCATTTGTCATTTCAATGCTACGTGTATTAAATTGACTCAGTATAAGCTTTATCGATTCTATTCATGATTATGATTGAGAATATTTTTATTTTTACCCCGGTGTGGCACACCGTCTGGAGATGTTTTTATTTTACCCCGGTATGGCGCACCGGCTGGAGATATTTTTATTTTTACCTCGGTATGGTACACCGGCTGGAGATATTTTTATTTTTACCCCGGTATGGTACACCGGCTGGAGATATTTTATTTTACCCCGGTATGGCACAGCGGCTGGAGATATTTTTATTTTTACCCCGGTATGGTACACCGGCAGGAGATATTTTACCCTAGTATGGTACATCGGCTGGAGGCATTTTTATATGGTTTTTATGGTCGGTTGACCGCCAACATTACAGTTATAGTTCTTCTTGTGCATTACTTGGTTGCATTTGCACTTCAGTATTAACTTATTGTCATGTTTCAGTTTCCAGGATTCTAGGTTGTTACTATTCCTTATTTCTGGCTCAGTTATCATTGCTATCTTACATGCTTACAGTTTTCTACCTTACATACTAGTACATTTCATTCGTACTGATGTCCCTTCTCCTGGGGACCTACAATCATGCCGTAGGTGCAGGTAGAGGTCGGCATTGCCAAATGCAGTAGCAGTTCGTGAGATTAGCGGATGTGTTGGTATGCTCCTTTCTTTCTGGAGCTAAGACTGGTTTTGTTTCAATTAGAGTTTTGAGATGCAGTTATGGGTAGGTCAGAGCCCTGTTCTGACCATCAGTCAGTTTACTCTTTAGAGGCTTTGTGGACTTAGTGTGTACAATGGTATTCAATTTGTGGCCTTGTCCGCTTTTTGTTGTTTAGTTTAGTATAATCATAGCCCTTTTTGCATTTCATTTGTTTACCCTGTACTGTTGAGACATTACGGGTCCAGTTTGTGCTCCAGTTGATTGTGATAGGTGGCCTGGACGGCCTAAGTGTTACAGTAACAGATGTCAATAGCCGGCTTCCCAGTCAGTCAGGTATGGGAGCCAGTTGCGCCCTCCTCCTAGTTATGGGGCATGAAAAAATCCTTCTGAGTAAACCCTGTCAACACTGAGGTAATGGATGCAAATTCCTTTAAAAAATGGCGGTAGTAACTGGCCAGCCCCACAAAACTCCGAATCTCTGTCACTGCAATAGGCCTAGCCCATTTTTGGACTGCCACCACCTTCATCTACCTTAATCCCCTCCTTGGAGACTACATGACCAAGAAAAGATATCAACTCAATCAAAATTCACACTTGGTGAACTTGGCATATAGTCGTTTCTGCTTCAGCAACCCTAGCACAATCCTCAAATGATTCTTATGTTCCTACTTAGTCTTAGAGTACACCCAGATATCATTAATGAACACGATTACAAATGTTTTAAGATAATATTCATCAAACTCATGAACACTGCTGGAGCATTAGTGAGTTCGAAGGACATGACTAGGAACTCATAATGTCTATACCTGGTTCGAAAAGCTGTCTTAGGAATATTCTCAACAAGAATCTTCAGCTGATGATAGCCCGATAACAGGTCAATCTTGGAGAGCACTACTGCCCCTGTAACTGACCAAATATGTCATCTATTCAATGAAGAGGGCATTTATTCCGGATGGTTACCTTATTCTGCTGATGATGATCAATGCACATCCGCATACTACCATCCTTCTTTTGCACAAACAAAATTGGGGCACGCCACAAAGAGATACTCAGCCTGATAAACCCCTTACTAAGTAGTTCTTGCAACTGTTCCTTGAGTTTTCTCAACTCAGCTGGTGCTATTCTATATGGAGGTATAGAAATAGGTCGAGTCCCTAGCTCTAAATCTATGTAGAAATTAATATCGTAGTCCAGCAGCATGCTAGGCAGATCCACAGGAAATACCTTTAAGAATTCACAAACTACCAGGATGAACTTTATGGATATGTCCTCAGAATCGGTATCCCAAATATGAGCTAAATATGTTGAACACCCCCACCCTATCAATTTCTGGGCACGTATATAAAAAGATGAGTTTCTAAGGAGCAAGGCTACAATTCCCTTTTCACTCCAACCTGGACGTCCCTGCGCCCAATATGGTGACTATCTTAACATGGCAATCTAGAATGGCATGGTAAGGAGAAAACCAACTCATCCCTAGAATCACATCAAAATCCACCATGTCTAAGATCACCAAATCTATCGGAGTATCAAAACTCATAAAGTCAATAATACAATTACGACATACCCTATCTACCACCACAAGATCCCCATCAAAGGTAGATACATGGATATGAATATTATCTACATCCCAAGAAAGATCCAATCCCAAAGAAAAATAAGCAGACAACATAGGGAAAAGTAAAACTAGGATCAAACAAAGTCAAAGCCATTTTGTCACATACAAAAATCGTACCTATAATAACGGCGTCAGAAGCCTCTACCTCGGTCCTACTCAAAAATGCATTCAAATGGGCCTAATTACCTACTTGAGAACTACTCCTGTTGGACTATGCAACCCCTCTACCATACTGATAGCCACCCCTTCTAACTTTGGCACTTCCTCTACCAAATTTGGTACCACCTCTAATCACTGGATAGTTGCCCCTCCCTAGCTGGGGGCGATCCCTGTTAAACACACTCCCTCCTCTTTCGATAGGGGCCAGAGCTCAAGGAGCTGGGTGCAAAATAATTTGCCCACCCTGACAAAACCTAGGACACCATCTGTTATACGGCCATACTCCCCGCGCTCATGACACAGCTTCTCAATGACTGTTCTATGAGTTGGGACGGAAAAAATAGGATGAGACCCAAAATCTAAGCAAACTATCTGGGTACTCCTGACAGTACCTGCTAGTGTAGAGTGGTACCTAGCGGACCCCCAACTGACACCTGCATGGCTGACTGTAAAGGGCATCCGAGTATCCCTAAGGTACTGAAGTCCTAGAAAATGAGTCGTCGTAAGAATCCACCTTCCGAGCCTTCTTCTCGGCATTCTTCACATAACCATCCTCTTTCACCCCCTCCATATTTTTCACAAACTTAACTACCTCCTAAATGTTCTTATCTGCAGATACCATCTGAAGGGCTGACAGCTAGAGACCCATATTTAGGCCTTTAACAAATCACCTAATCTCCTCCTCCTCTGTGGACAGTAAGGGCAGAGTATACTTGGACAGTGAGTGGAAAAGGGCCTCTTATGCTACAACTGAAGAGGTCCCCTTCTCAATGGTGGTGAACTCGTCCCTCCTCCAGTCTCTCAAGGTACGTGGTACGTGCTTCTCCAAAAAGGTGGAGTAAAACTGGGTCCAGGTCAATGGTGGTGACTCATCTGGTTTGTACTCTACAAAATCCTCCACCAGAGATTATCATCACCCATCAGCTGGAAGGTGACAAACTCTACCTTGTGCTTCTCCACTTCCCCCATTTTGTGGAGCCTATCATGACAATCAATGACGAACTCATAGGCGTCCTCCACCTCGGTACCATAGAAGGTGGGAGGCTTCATCTTAGTGGACCTTCAGAATAACTCATGCTCCTCTCCAGTCATTACTAGTCCAACTACCAGCCTCGGGAACATCACAGCCTCAGAGATATTATTAATGCGAGGATCCACAACAACTACATGTTGTATCCTCAACTACTGCCTTGCAGGAGTTGCTGGTGATGCCCCACTACCCACGAGGCCACTCAGAAGGTTAAGGACCTGAGCTAGGACCTTGGAGGATGATCGAGCGGCTGCTGCCTCTCCCTGAGTAGGAACCTCCACCTTTACATCCATCCTTTCTTGAACCGCCTGTGGTACTAGAGATGCTGATCTCTCCTGAATCAGAGAAGGAGCGCTGGCCCCTCCTCTGGCAGCAATAGGCTTCCGCCTGCGACCTCTAGCCCATCCTCTACCGTGAACTGCGACCGCTGCTACTGGCACGGGTGCCTCCTCTCTGTTCCCGCCTACATGTGTTGTCACCATCTGTTCAGGGAAATAAAGAAGAATTATTAGATATCAATCGGAATTAAGTAATAGCATGAAAAGGAAAAAGGAAAAGGAGTTTTCCTGAAATCCTACAACCTCTCAAAGATAAGTTACGGACATCTCTGCACCGATCTACAAGACTTTTACTTGACTCGTCCTCGTGCAATGAGATCAACGAACCTAGGGCTTTTAATACAAAATTTTTCACGACCCAAATAGCCATGATTGGCACACACGCTAACCCTCTCGGTGGGTGAACCAATGTTTACCAACTAAATTCCCCAAAAGCATAGTCATTTAGAAGAAATAAACAGCTTATGAAAATTAATTATCAGAACATCATTATAAATAAAGAAACCAACAATAATCCTCTATGAAAATACTTTGAAAACCTGATTTTCATTGCACATGAAGACAACTAAATAACATTCTCTAAGAGTATCTCGGAAAAAAAAAGGACAAGAAAACTATCAATGTATGGACATGAGAGATCTTCTGCACAGGAGTAGAACAACACATCTTGCACCACTCACCTTTCTGTTAATCTGCTACTGCTCTAGAAGTGAGGTCGAAATGATCTTTAGGAATCAGATTCTACACTCAAAAAAGAAGTGCAGGAGTAGTGTCAGTACAAAATATAGTACTGTGTAGGCATCATTGGACGACCTTAATTAATAACAATATGCTATTTGCTGAGGACGTCATTTATAAGGACCATACTCATTCAAATATTAAATTTTCTCAGGGGGCATTAGCCGGCCTGCTCATTGGATGGGGCCATTGCTGTAGCAGTCACTTGACCGCTTCCACCGTCTAGCCGCCATGGAATAAGTTATGCTGCAATGGTACTAACTCGGCAGTAGCTCGACTTGGCTGGTCATCCACCTTACTATGAACTCTTTTCAACATAGTAGTCATTATGATCATCCACGCTTTACACAATCATTAATAAACAATTGAGACAACATAACAATAAAGAATATAACATGAATTATTTCACAAAAGGTATAACAACTCATCACGAGTCCTTATTTAACTAAACCTAACCATTTAATCATTACAACACCTCAACAATTCAATAGGCAACACACGTGACCATAAGGTCAGTTCAATCGGGTCCTCACATTCTCAGTTTGATCTTACACTCTTTCATTCAATTACAAAATACATGAATGGTAATATGTCGGCCATATCATCATAATCACTTAATCACTAAAAATCAATGTACACATATGCTAGAGGGTCTTATTTTTGCCCTTCTAGTCATGACCTGCAGGGGACTCTAGAAATCCATGTACTGTACCGATGTGGTACCTACTCCCACTCATCTGCTCCTCCAGATGCTCCCCTAGGACACGAGCCACTCAACCATCATTGCTCACCACAATGCTCCGCTCGGGCACAAGCCGCTCATCTCAGGACATTCATAGAATCCACTTTCATTCTTATAATTGGTATCTTATCATTAAGTTCATTTACAAAACTTTTAGGAGGCCTTATCTTACCTCCATTAACTTAAACGTTCAAATAATTAGAGATCATTCTCAGCAAATACAAAAGGACATGAACAAACTATCTACATTCACTTCAACATTACACATGTAACATCGCGTTAGGATCATTCAATCAGGGAATTCGACAAGGAAGATTTTATGAAATATCTAGCTCCTTCTATACCATAATCTACCTTGATTTGGAGGTTTCGAATGTCCATTACTCTGCTGGAGAATTTCCTGTCCTCAATGTCTCCGAACGTCAAAGTCTAAAAATAAGGGACTAAGACAAATCAATAGTCTACTTCTATAATCAAGGATTTTGAGTATTCAATCCCACTCCATTCTACCCATTATCATAGTCCACCTTGTTTCCCACAACTTTAATTCTTTAACATTACTCCCTCAAACCATTTTAAGGTAGTTTCTAAGGGTAAAGTCCAAATTTCACCTAGTTCTAGGTCTCAACTTTCACATGGACAACATTCTACAAGAACTTCGCCACAGGGAGTGATCATCACTTCCTTCTAAACCTAGGGATCAACACCCACTAGTTCCCAATTATTAAAACCTAATTCTACCAACCTGGGGTTCTTTTTCTAGCAATTTCACCATTAGAGATCCCCCCCACTTGATTCATAGGTGTCAGGAATCGAACATAGAAGAAGTAAGTCGAGTTTCTTACCTTGAGAAGTGGAATTGTTTTGATTTTAGGGAAAATTGCCTCTAGCTCTTGGAATTTCATACCTTAGAATAAAGGGGTAAATCCCTGAAATTCCACGTAAAACCTATATGATTCCCATCGTCCACTACAACGGTCACTTTTCTGCTGCAGAGAACCCGCTATGGTGGTCAGGTCACTGCCTAAGTAGATCCGATGACCATTCTCCTGATCCGTAATGATGGACCTGTGACCGTGGTAATGGTCTCGCTGTAGCAGAATATTCCATAGTGCAGTGGTCCCTGTAACCAGTAGCGCCCAATTCCTACACTCAAACCATTCCCCAACTTAGAATTTTCACTATCACCCAACAAACACCTTTCTGCCCATAACTTAGTCCAATTAAGGTGTTCTAAACTTATTCTCCTCGTAATGGCGTATGGATTGATACAGAAATTCCCATAAGGGTAGTAAAGGTGGACTTCTCTTGGTTTTTTGGGCTAAAGAGATTTGATTGAATCCCGAATAACTATCGAGAAAGAAGTACCAACCCCTACCTATAAGATGATCCAACATTTGATCCATATAGGGCATAGGGAAGTTGTCCTTTTGTGTCCACTTGTTCATCTTCCTATAGTCCATACAAACACACCAGCCTATGACTGGTCTCAGAGGAATTATCCCATTTTTCTCATTCGGAACCACAGTAATTCCACCTTCTTTGGTATGCATTATTCCAAACTCACCCATTTACTATCAGCAATCAGGTAGACAACACCTAAATCTAGCCACTTAACAAATTTTTATTCACCACCTCTTGCATAGGTGGGTTTAACCTCCACTGGTGCTTGATGCTTGTGATGCAATTTGGTTCAAGCTGAATCTTATGTGTACTAATACCTGGTGTAATCCCAATGATGTCTGCAATGGTCCAACAAATTGTTACACCCCGTAAGTTTCTATCATTTAACTGACGCGTGCGTACGTATGTTAAGAGTATTGAAGTATGACACATGCGAGGAAGGGCTCGGAGGTGAGTATATGAGCATGATAGTGAGTGGATAGGACGCCGAGGGTAGAGGCTAGGCGCATTGGGCACCACACCGCACCACCCTGCCACTACCTATATAAACCCCTTATGAGGTGATCAAATCATTTTAAACATTTCCCCTCGACATAGAACATAGTACGAACGACAATTTCATCTATTTTTCATCAAATTACGCTACTAAATTCCATTGAAATGCAAATTCATCCTTGATAACGGGTTACAGGCATACGAGGAATGTCCCTGCGGAGTTATTTGTTGAAAATTCATTCGAGGTACCGGAACCCCGCCGAGTAAAAGTTCTAGAAATCACTTCTAATTGAGTCCTAAGTGGCAACAAGTCACAAGTAAGCATTTCTACCTTCTAAACTCTCGAGAATTTGTGAGTCTTTGGCCAAATTGAATGAAGTTGAGTTATAGTTAATATTATTGAAAGATATTGTTATTTGTCGAGTCTTAGTATTGAAAATAAACTTATTCTTTCAGCATAGGGATGAAATTTGGTGGAATTTTTGGTTATAGGTTGGAACTATTTTGATGAATGAGTATCAGTATTCGAGGTATGTTACGGCCAAACTCTTCGGCAAGTTATTCCTGTCATATAGTAATACATCCTATGTCCTTGTAATCAAATCTTAAGCATGTTTATTGTGATTAGTTGCTACATATAGTTTTGGGATTAGAGTTGATTTATTTTGGTTGGGACTGACCCCATCTAATATAGCCTTCCATCGACCAACCTCAGGGTTACTAGCTGTATCATTGCCGACGGGGCTATAGATCGCTTAGAGGAGTTATATGTTGTCTGAGAGGACTATATTCAGTCCTATAAGGCCATATTATAGTCCATCCATGAATGGACTTCTTCTTATGTCATATCTGCATCACTGACCCTCCATCGAACCTTATGGGCCCAAGTTGCAGTCACATAAGCCTAGAGGACTCAAACATAGCTACAGAAGCCCAACTGGCTCAGTTGCAAACCCAGAGGCTAGGTAGTTGGCTATAGTTACTCGTTGAATCATATGGACCAAACTAGGGGCATATAGATTGAACTGTACCTATCAGGGCTTATGGAGACCCAGGTAGGTTATTTTGTGCTGATTGTACCTTCTAGGTTTATGGGGGCCAGGTAAGGTTCTTGTTTGTATTACTTATTTGTTAGCTACACTTCAGATTGTGAGGCTATTTAGTTTATAACTCTTATACCTTCTATTGATTACTTTCAATTCTTTTATTAGCTTTGGTCAGTCATTTTCATTACTACCTTACATATTCGGTACATAATTTACTGATGCCCATCTATGGGCCGCTGCATACTAGCCTACAGGTGTGGATAGACGTGGTCGAGGACCTTCTTAGCTATTATCCTGGGATAAAACTTCAGTCAACTCCTTTTCTCTGGAGTTGATAGTTAGAAAGGGTTGCTCTTTTTGTTGTACAGCTTTTGGGTAGGTCGTGGCCCTGTCCCAACCACTATTCCACTCTTATAGGCTTGAGGAATACAGTTTTCAATTATTGGTTGTTGTTCGCCGTGTGAGGCCTATGTACATTATATTTTGTGTGTTAGCCATGTGGAGCCTAGTTTAGCAAGTTAGTTAGCAGCCTTGCCGCCTATAGTATGAATATGACTGCCTGTTTTCCTTCTGTTATAACTAGACAACAAGGTGTCTTATCGACCCACATAGGATCCCTTTATTGTTATGTTGCTGGGTTAGCTGTTTTCCTTTATAGGTTTGCTATATGGCCTTTTCGGCCCGTGACTGTGTTTGGAACCGAGGTATAACCATTTTTTTTTCTTGATTTTTGAGTTGTTGGCAGGCACTAGAGGTGCATTGTTATACCTCGGGAACCCAAGGACCAGACCCGGGAGTCAAAATGATGAATAACTGAAATTTCGCACTGGTTCACAAAGCAATCCGTGAAGTGGCTCGTCAGGAGTGACCACGAGTCGTGAAGTGACTCATGGTCAAGTAGGGAGGTGGACTAGTCTGGGGGTCACCACGGGCGTGACCATGAGTCGTGGTTAGGCCACACGACTCGTAAGGTCACCCGTGGCCTGGATTGGATGTTTGGAAAGGATAGTTGGGCAGTGGGGACCATGGTTGGTGACCACGAGTCATGATCACTCACCACGATTTGTGATATCCACCGTGGGGTCCCATGGTGAAATTTTGGAAGTGTACCTCACGACTCCAGGCCACAAGTCATTAACCCTGATCACGAGTCATCTAGTCCCTCGTGGGGACTAGCAGTCAACTAAATTCTGCGACTTTAGTAAGGGTTTTTCCGTAATTCCTAAGTCCTAGGGCCCTAAAGTATGTCAGTTTAGCTTATGAAAGGTGGGTTTTTAGAGAGATAATCTATTCTATGTCTTCATTCATGCATGCAAGAGTATAGAGAGGTGACCAAAGGTGATTCAGGCTTTCCTCTTCAAATCCTTCCAATTCCTTCTTGGGCATTCAAGAGAGATTAAGAATTAGTTGTTTCCAGGTATGTAAGGCTATCAATAGGTGTTTTCTTCCACACCCTTGCCCATTCTCTATGATTTCATAAAAATTTTATTAAAAGTTTTATTGGGTTTTGAAGTAGAATTATATAAAAATCTAATGATTTGTTAATGGGCTTTGTGATTTTAGAATCTTAATCTTATCATAATCTATGGGTTTTTGATCAACTCTTATGTTTTAAATTAATTACAATTTTATCGATGTTGATTTCTATGGAATTAAGCCTAATTATGCATGATCCATGATGAACCAATTTATGATCTACCTTTCTATTAATAATATTTACAAGCCCAACATGATTATGATTTGAAATATGGATTCAATTAATTACCCATTATGATTTTATGAATTTCAAGCTATATGCATGATCTACAAGTATGTATGAACTTTATGATTCATGGATTATATTTTAGCTGACTCACAGGCCTTGTTTCATTTCTAGTTCACGTATGTACAATTATGTTCATGATTATCAATTTAACTAGCCCATAAATTCATGCATGTTATACTATGAGCACTATATATGTTTTGGGAGTAGTACCGAATACCGAGTAGGTTCGGAGCCCAGGTTATGCCCTGGATCTCATAAACTACGTGCCACCGTAGGTATGTTGGGACCTCCTTTGTGACTATCCCCGGCCCAAGTGGCCCTTTTCATGGTGATATCACCCCCTTCATGGTTTTACCCTTGGCAAGGTATGAACGGCCTCCCGACTAGGTTTACAAGTTGAACTTCATGTGTGCTCATATGGGGTATGTCGATTAAGAGAATCTCCCACTGTTCCTCATGATTTATGAATGTTTATGATTATGTATTTTGGATCAAGTCATGTTAAGTAAAGATTTTCTCCTATGATTATGATTATGTTTGCATTACGAATATTTTGAAAACCTTGAGCCTTATATTATGTTACGATGTTTACCATACGAGCATGATGTCCTACTCTTATGATCATTTATGAGTTTTATAAGTTTTGAATGTCCATTTTAATTAACTTGCATACTTGGTACATTCCATATACTGACCTCATACTTTCTTTGTTGTATCATTTCATGATACAAAATCTGGCTCTCATGCTCACCCTCCTCAGTAGCTCTTCAGAGTTCGCTATCAATTTATTTGGTGAGTCCTCATGTTCTAAGGGTCATATGTTCAGACTCTATTATTCTCTTTCAATGTCAGTATTGTAGGGTTAAATAGGGTACTGTCCCATCAACCCGTCTTTCATGATTAGAGGCTTTTCAGACTCTCAGTTTTATTCAGCCGTCATGTATGGATCATGTGTTTCCCTCTTCCGTTATTATGTCATGATTTCATTTCCTTATGTTAATTCTTCTGCTTATGTGAATGAACTAGATGCATTCTCACATTATGGGTCGACTTGGGGTCTCTCGGGGCTCGTTGTCCCGTGTCTATGATCCGGGTGTACATTCGGGTCGTGACATGCATATGCCTAGCCAAGTCAACCCAGGTCCTAGTGTTGCATTAGGTGCCTATCATGCCCCCAAGGTGGGGCATGACATACTTGGTATCAGAGAAACATTGTATCCTAGGGAGTTTGCAAGTCGTGTCTAGTAGAGTCTTCTATATGGGTGTGTAGTGCACCACATTCTATAGGCAGGAGGCTACGAGGCATGATAGCATGGTTACCCTTCGTTCTTCTTCAATAATGCTATAGAGCTATGTTGTATAGGGTTGAGTCCCTACGCTTACGTTTTTCTACTTTATCTATAGTGAAAAATGTCTGACATACGACTTACTATGGCTAGTTAGGATTTGGATACCACCGCAGGAGAGGGCACTAGCAGAGTGCCACCTTCAGAGTTGGCCCGATTTAAGGGTGAGAGGGAGACATCATCTCAATCTCCCTGGTGTTCTCTGTCATGTCAGGAGCCCCCCAGGACAGCAGATAAGGCGGCACCACCCCCAGTAATCCCTATACTATCGGATCAGGAGGTTAGGAGTGTGGTTTATATGTTGGCTCAGATGATGGCTGCTCAGCGCCATCCAATGGTACCAGTTGTTGTTGAATCTACTGGAGGGCCCGAAAATTCAAGGGTTTGAGAGTTTCTAGCCTTGAGTCCTCTGCAGTTCATGGGGACAGACCACGGAAAGGATCCTCAGGACTTTCTGGATCAATTACAGAGGATATTTAGGGTGATACATGCTATGCCCGCAGAGTCAGTCGAGTTGGCAGCATTTCGACTACGAGATATAGCGATGTTGTGGTACCAAAGTTAGGAAAGGTCCCGAGTTAGAGACGTAACCCCTCTGACTTGGTCTAGTTTTTCAGAGGCCTTCATAGATCACTATTTTCCTTGAGATATCCGACAGGCCCCAGTGGATCAGTTTCTGCACATGTAGCGAGGTACGATGAGTGTTCGAGAATACGCAATAAGGTTTGACTCTTTGGAAAGATATCCGCCAGCATTTGTGGATACCATGCCATCTAGGGTACACCAGTTCTTCATGGGACTTCTTCCAGAATATGCGAAAACCTGTGTTATAGCTACCTTATGGGAGGATAGGGAGATTGCACGCATTCAGGATTTTGCTCAAAACATTAAAAGGATTAGGCGACATCAACATGAGGTAGAAAGAGCAAATCAAGAGGAACACCGGAGGGCCAGGCCCACTGATATGCAGACAGAATCTCAGGGCGGACCCAAGCCGCGAATATCAGGTAGTCCACCAGACCTTCATCCTAGCAGTAGTAGAGCGGTAGATCAGATCGTCGTGGAGAGTTAGGTCCTGGTGAGAGCTCGTAAGCGTCAGGTTCCCAGCAGCAGAGGGGATCAGATCAAAGCAGGCCCCCTGTACCGCATTGTAGCATTTGCGGTCGATGGAATTTTGAGAGGCATAGATATGCTCTACTACTTGTTGTACTTGTGAGCAAAAGGGTCATATTATGAGGGATTGTTCAGCCAGAGATTAGGGTGACCGGGACCAGCAAAATAGGTCCTCAGCAGGATCACATATTCCAGCACCTTCGGCAGGGCGCAGACCCTCCAATCTAGCCAACAGTGGTACAGGTAGAGGTAGATCAGGGCCATCCAGTTCTAGCAGTGGTCCAGGTCGTACTTACTCTTTACCAGGGCGATAGGAGTTAGAGTCTTCACTAGATGTTATGACAGATATGCTGGATTCGTACCTCCTTCCTACGACTCGTACCAGGCTCCCGTGGCTTGATACTAAATCTTTGCCATTTTTCTCAAGCTCACCACGACCAGCATGGTACGACTCATACCAAGCTCTCACCGGTCGTGGTATCCTCTCATACTGAAAAATTAGCCTCTTGTGCAATTTTTCTGGAAGTTCATCAAGACCGCCTTACCATGACTTGTACAAGCTTGGTACGATCTTTGGCAAGACTCGTAGGTTCATTCTTCAAGCTTCAGGCTTCTGTTTCTTATTACATCCATCAGTATGACTCATAGGTGCATCCTATGGATCATACTGTGGACTGCATTTTTGCCCCTTTTTGCACACTTTTAGCTTCCTTTTGCAAATTTATGCTCCAACACCCATTTATCCTGAAATAAAAGGAAAAGTGCCTCATATCCACATAAATACACCTAAGTCCATGCTATTTTCTTAGTTTTGAGTGTCAATAGTGCTGTAAATCCACAGCACATCAACACCCTCAACTTAAGACTTTTGCATGTGCTCAGGCATAGAAAATGAAAATCTAAACATGGCGCTCAACTAGAAAATAAACTTAAGATACTACAGCCAATACTCAAACAAATTTTTGCACTCTCTATATACACTCTATTGACCCTTCCTCATAGAACATCAAGAACTAATGCATTACAAGCACCATCAAAACATCATATACAGGGATCAGGACATGTCATCTAGCTATCAACAGGTAATCAAGTCATCACCAATATTTTTTCACATAGACCAATAGTAAAAGAAAACATAACCCATGTACCCTCACACAAATGAAGTCCCCATTCAGATATGAAGTATCAAACACAACATGGGACTGGGCAAGTGAAGCACTCACTCTCACATGGAAGTTTGCAAGTATTATGCATCAGATACCATAGGCTTGCCCTTATTTTCTCTGCTTTGGTTTGTCAGATGGTCAAGTTAGCATCACTATAGGACTTGATATGGCTTGTAATGTAGGCCTCGGGCTGGACATGATAAAGATGAGAGATTTTGTGAGTGACTATCCCTTCCTAGGCACTACATACATTGGCTACACCATTTACCTATTTCACCCTTTACTCTTTCGTTTTCCTTTCTTCCCTTTTTACCCCATTTTAAGAATATTTGCATGGGTGAGATGATTTTTCTCATTTTTCAAACAACTTCATGCTCTTTTGAATTCTTCTTTTTAAAGATTCTCAAGATTTTCAACTCTTTTACTTTTTCACCTCACTACACCCCATTTTCACCATATTTTCTCTCTTCTCTTCCCTTCTTTTCTTTTCCTTTCTCCCGCTCCCACCATTTATGCACCCCTACTCTAGCCACCCTCAACTTAAGCATTTTTCTTATGTTGAGGTTCACCATATCTAAGGAAGGACTAGGGCCAAAACAGGTTCATTATAAACAAATGGGTATGGTTAACAGGTGAATTAAACAAATATGGTCTATTAAAGATCAAACTTGGGATCAAGGGATTCATGAAACTTTGGTAGGGCAATATAAGCTAAAAGTGAGCTAAAACTAAAATGGCTTATGATCATATCCTAACCAACCATCCTTAACTTATGCAGAGACCAACCAGGCAAGTTCTAGATCCTCAACAACATACTGCAATGAATACTAAAACCTCACTCACACATGGTATATGAACTATTTTTACTTCACCTATCTAGTTCATACATGTCTTAACAAGAATAACTACTATTAATAACCAAATGACATAAAAAGATCCATAGAAATCATGCATGTTGTCACAAATACATAGAAAAATTTTGAACAGGGTCAATTTTTTAAAAGAAAAAACAAACCTGGTGCATTTCTATTAGCTGAGTGTTCTTAAGTTACTTTCTAATCAAACAAAAATCATAACTAAAAAAATCCTAACACATTCCAGTTCTACTAGATAGCATGCCTGAGAGAAAAGAAGCACGACAAGAAAAATCCTCAGACGAACAAAATTCCCAAAAATACCAGCACAACCCCTCCCCCTTTTGAAAAAGTGAGCTTCATCGCTGAAGCATAAACTATAAGCATATAGGGAAGAGAACATACCTGTGGCACTCTAGTTGCTCCTGTCATCTTGCGGAGGTGGTACCTCCGCAGTAGTAGTGGTGCTAGCGGTGGCCGGCGCGCTCAATGGTGCAACAACTGGGGGAGTAGTTTCTGTCCGGCTGGTTCGGTATGTGTTAAAAACCGACACGCAAGTGTACGTGGTCAAACAAGTAATAAAGTGGCTAAGTAGCCAAGTATCGATCCAAGGAGGCTGCTCTGGATATGCAAAATTTCCTAGTTCACTATATTTCTATTCTATTTCTAACTATGCTAACAACTATCCAATCAAGAATTTAGGGAGTTTTTGTTTCTAAACTAATTATATACTAAACTTAACAACTATTATTTACGTTGAATTCAGACAATGGATATGCTCATGCCAAGGTTAAGAACGAGTAATGGAGTTGATAATTATGATAATTTGGTCATCCTCTTCTTCATATTGCTAGTCAAGAACGTTTGCCTAGAAATTAAAACTTCCGTATTTAATTTCACTTTAGAATCATAAACCATTCGTCTACATTTCTGTGATAAAATGAAATTCATGACCTAACACTACAATTCCGGTTCCTAAATTGACTAATACGGCTTTCAAGTATATTTCTATCAAGAAAGCACATCAAAACCCAATTTTCCCAAATCAAGTTAAGAACAATACCCTATTAATTCACAACTTTCCAATTTCATGCTCTCTCGAGTGAAATTGGACTTTTTAGATATACATTAATGGTGGCCAATCAAGAATGTACTAAGCACAAGAATTAATAGAACAATATGCAAGAAGAAGAAGAAACCATATCAATTATTACCAATAATCATTACACAAGTTCAAAACCTCAGCAAGAAAGGAATTTGCCACTCATTCTTGGATTAATCGTCCTAGAATGAGTGTAAATCATGCATACAATTGAAGGAAAAGAAGAAGGGAAGTGAAGAAAACTCTTATATTTTCTATTCTTCAACTGCCACAAAACCACGTTCCTCTCTCCACTCTTGAACTCTGCTAAAAAAACTAGAACTAAAAGAAGACTTCTTTAAAAATAACCTAAGTGTGCTATTTATACTAGTGGGAAATTTTTCCCGGAATAACAAGCAACGTGTCACGGAGGCTAACGCGGAGCACGGCCTCCGTGACACGGCGTGGACGCGGACCCTCTCTGGAAATTGCAGGGTCCGGATAATTGGCTTCAACGTGGCACGGAGGCCATCGCGGAGGCCTGTCTCCGTGCCACGGAGCTGTCGCGATGCCTCACTGGAATCTGCCACTTAATTTCCTCTCCAGGCAGTGTACTACCGCGATGGCAGCGTGGCACGGCGCCATCGCGGAGCCAGTGTAAAATGTGCCATCCGAGGTCTTTTCCACGCTCGCATCCAAGTCCAACTCCGACATAGTTCCAACACGCATTTTTGCTCCTAAAAATCACATTATCCTGCAAAACAACTGCTAATCATGTTGGTTAGTATAAATTCGCATTTTATTACCAAATACATGATATTATATACACATTGCACAACAAACAAGGTAAAAATGATACGTTTGAGTATCACTTGGGCATATAAATTTGCCCAAGATCACTTACCCCACACTTAAATCCTTGTTCGTCCTCGAACAACACATACACAACTCATGCAAATTACATCCCAACCTTCGTCACTATGGTGCAACATTTTACGCTACGGTCATACCGATTATTCAATTCTTGCAAATCATCAAGAAAACATGCTTGGTCGTACAAGACAATGACCTTAATACATTGAGGCTTCCTAGACTTTTAAGAATTGATTCTTGATATCGACAAACTCATGCAAATCAACTAATCAAGAAATCCGACACGAAAATCAATCTTTCATCAAGCATGTACCCTCACAACTCGAGAGAAACTTCCCCTTTTATGTTCGTGCAGCACACAAACATGCAAGTAGGGGCATATAAAAATTAATTTCACTCTCTCTCCCAAAAGAATTCACATGCATCATGTCATGACCCATAGGCTTGCCCTTAGTGTATTACTCCACTAATATAAAGAAATGCAATGTAGGATCAAATAAGACTTTTAATGGGTTGTAACTGGGCCATGGATCTAGTATATATATATTGGATTAGCCAATAATAGTCGCTAGCATCCTTAAGCGCCTTTTCAACTCATTCCCATCGACTCATGGACATTGTTCCTCTCTTTTCTCTTTTTCTCCCATTCATGCTGGTTTACTTTCATACAGCCCATTTCATCAGGCACACTTGACACAAAACAGAGGGTTTTCATGTACCCTCACTATCATTTAATTACAACTAGTGCCTCTTCAACATCATCTTTTCTTTCCTCACTTTTCTTTTCTTTTCTTTTCACTCTTTTCACTCTTTAACACTTTGGGAAACATTTTATGTTCTTTGTAAGCGCTTAAGAGCTTCTTATAGACTTTAAGGCTAATGAAAAGAAGGAATAAAGCTTAGTTCATACAATTCTGGACAAAAGAAAGAAATCGGCTAAAGGCTCAACAGGCTGACTAGGATATACAACATATAAAAAGGTAGAATTTGACAAGAAAAAAAAATGGAAACTAACGGTTAAAACAAAGAAATGCCTACATCCTTTCCGACGCTACACCTCCTTCATTTCGTTTTGTATACATGCCAGGCAAGTTCTAGACAATTCACAATGACATGGAATAGCAAAACCTCACTCACACTTCATGCACATGCTCGAATCAAGATGCATTCACAGACTCTTTAATTAGTCAATTACATGAATTCAAGATTAAGCCTCAATCATAATGAACCAAATTCTCTAGCCTAGGTAACTCAACATATTTACAAAATTGCATGCTTTCAAACGAATCATTTTCACGTTTTGAACATCAATTACAACACGCAACGAAATTTTAGCAACCATAAGCAACTACAGTTTATTGATGCAATCCACCAAAGAAACTAAAAACAAAACATCTACTCCTATCGACTACATTTCCCTTAAGACGGTCGTCATCCATCCATCATAGGGAATGGTCACTAACTATGACATCGGTTCAATGGGACTATTCTCGGTAAAAGAACCGAAAACAAACTCCGAGAAACCAAAAATTAAAACTTCAAAATTTTTGCAACACATCGATCATTTCGATAGAAAATATTTGCAAACTATGTTGATAAATGCAAAATCTTTTCGCAAAAATTTTGAAAAATATCGATCATATCGATAGAGAGAAAAAAAAAATATTTATAAAATTTACAAAATATTTACAAGTGCAACCATAACTTTCAAAACACACATCATTAGCCACAACACAAATATATACACATACATCACAAATCATTTCACAACAACAGGGAAAACACAGGCATACATAACGTCAACGAAGAATTATACAGCAAGTTTAGAGCCTATGACCCAGCACCTAACTACTCCCCACCCCACACTTAAATCGAACACTGTCCCCAGTGTTCACAAAAATACAAAGCACAAAATTTTGGGTGGTGGAACTCCCTGCTTAGTCGAAATATTCGACTTCCTCATCCGGTGCTGCGGCCTCGTCGCCCATATCTGAATCAGCTCCATCGCCGTCATCGGACTCTACATCAGAGTCCTCACGACGTGTCTCCTCATCAGTAGGGACGTCGTCGTCAGTCGGCTCCACAAAGGCTGGCCCCACCTTGCATAAAGCTCTGGCGTTCTCGCCGAAGGGGTAGTCCAGCTCCAGCTGCCATAATTCATCCTCGGTGGCTGGTCTCCCACCTATCCGTAGCCGCAGCATCTGCATGCCGAACATACGGGCCATATACTGGTCGTCACGAGCATGTCGCTCGCCCAGAGTCAGCACAGGTCCGTGTGTAGTGTCGGGGGCCTTGGTTTTTGTCACATCAAGGGCCCTCCGCTCCAACTGCGGAATGTAATCCAAAGCTTCTTCCTCAATGTCAAGGCCTCGGAGGAAGGTGGTGATGAGTCAGCCAAACCCGTATCTGTGGCCCTGGTGTAGTCTGGCTCTCTTCATGGCGGATATTATAATCGCCCCCACATTAATCTCAAGCCCTTTCATAAGGGCATACACCAGGCAGACACGGTCCCGGGTCACGTCTGTCATATGCACTCCCGGGATCAAACACGAACATACTATTTTTAGCCAGATTCTGGCCTCCCTGTTCATCTACGAATAAGGCAGAGTCTGGTGGTAACCCCTCTCTTTGTGTCTCCTCCATCGGGCTGTGGATCGAGCCCCACACAACGTACGTCTGATGTCGGCGTACGGTGGGGTGATATTGAGTTGGCGGAGAACGTGGGCGTCTGTGTCCCGCGCTCCAACGATGGCATTCAGCTGCTGGGGTTCCATAGTGACAATCTGCCCTCTGATTTTAATAGTATGGCTCCTGATGGCCGGGTTCCAGTTGGCGTAGAATTCCCGGACCAAGTGAAGGTTGCACTCCTTGGGCTCCTGAAAAATAAAACTGAGCCCAGCTGCCTCAATCCTCTGCACCATGCGAGGGAACTCCTGTGCAAGTGGTTCCCTTGCAATATATTCCTCCGGGAAGTATTTGCTTTCCTTGTGCTTATTATACCATTTCTTCCCTTCGTCGGTGACCCATCGTGTTCCGTATCGGCGGTGTTGACCGCGTGGAACAGCAGGTGCAGCTGGGACAGCAGTGCCCAGTCTCATTCTCTTTCTGCCGGTGCCTGAGGTTGAGGCACCCTTGCCTTTATCTTGTCGGCTAGCCATTGTACCTGTCAATTTACACAGACAAGCACAATATTAAGCTAAAAACTTGTTAGCTTCGGCTAAGGTCGGGTTAAACAAAATTTACCCCACACTTAGTCTTTAACAAAATTTACAACATTTTAGCAAGGATAACTCTATTTACACCCCCAAACACAATCAACTATAAACATGTTGCTTAGTGCGTTCACAAAATTTCGACAGCATAACGGCTAGCGAATTACTCAGACTTTATACAGCTAACCCAATCCTCATATCGACAGCTATTCACCCACAACACTTAGCAACAATAACCACAACAGAAATAAGAACAACAATACAAGCCTATTATATACAACTAATCTAAGCAATTCAACCAATTCACATATTATGCACTTCCCCACAGAAATTTGAGAATTAGTCATCTTTCCACAATTAAACAATAGTTACCACGACTTATCTCAACTACTAAACACACCCAGGCACCAATTTCATCAAACTATCAAGTTACCCACGTTAAAATCCAACAACCCAAGCCCTAGAACTCAATTCGACAATCAATATTGAATTATTCAATCAATCGATAAGTTCAAACGTCAACTACAATAATCCGAACATAATCAATCACAAAATAATTCACATCATGTTTAATTTTTTTACCTAGGGTGATATATCTCACTTCACATGCTCAAAAGTGACAAAACTCGCCAGAAATTTGAGATCGAAGATGAAAACATACCTTGGATTTGAAGAACCGAAAAAACTTGACGTTTTCCTTGCCTATCAACGTGGCACGGAGCTTGGGGGTAGGGGAATGGGTGTTTGGTCGCGGAGGGTAGAAGGAATGGGGAAATTTGGGCGAAAATCGGGGGTTTATTTAAAAGAAACACGCGGGTCACCCGGAACCCGGTGTGACCCGGCACTGGAATAAGGGCAACGTGTCACGGAGGGTAACGCGGAGCCCCTCCTCCGTGACACGGAGCCAACACGTTGGCTTACTGGAATTTTAAAAAAATTCCAGATTCGCCTTCAACGTGTCACGGAGGTCAAAGCGGAGTATTGCCTCCGTGACACGGCGCCAACGCGCCAGTGCTCTGTTTCACCATCAAATTTTATTTTTCATACCTCGCCTCGTTTCCTCGATTCCAAGTATTTTTCCTCCGGTATACCTGAAAATCACCTCACTAAACAAAAATTGGTTAAATTCATAGATTCCCTACTAAAAAAAAATAAATAAAATACAAATTACTAATTAAAATGCAAATCTAAGCCTAGTCAAGAAAAAGGAAAGAAAATAGAATAAATGAAAAACTTTACACTAAGGAAAGAAAGAAAAATATTTTTCACGGGTTGCCTCCCGTGCAGCGCCTGGTTTAACGTCGCGGCTCGACAACCTTTATGCTCACGTGTCTACTAGGGAGATGGACGATTTGTCCCGATCATGGTCATCTCCCCAGTAGTTCTCAACCTCGTCTGGTGGCCTACCTCGTAACTCTCGGAAATCACTCACTCCATTTGCATTCCCATGATCAATCACGTTGATCACCGAGAGTTCCTTATAAACAGTCGGGAGCTTAGGTGCCTTGTACACGTCGAACACCTCAACCTTGTCATGTGCTCGCATTGTGAGTTGACCCGCAGCTACATCGATCAATGCCTTTCCGGTTGCCAAAAATGGTCGTCCCAAAATAAATGGGACTTCTGCATCTGGTTCAAAATCCAGAACAATGAAATCTACCGGAAAAATGAGGGAGCCTACCTGCACTAGCACATCCTCAACAATGCCATCCGGCTTAGCTAAGGACCTGTCTGCTAGCTGCAAGATCACTTTTGTGGGTCTAGGACTCCTTAGCCCTAACTTTCTGAATACCGAAGATGGCATCAGATTTATACTTGCCCCCAAGTCGCATAACCCACGAGCTCGGATACTTTGCCCAATCGTCAGCTGGATGGTAAAACTTCCAGGATCCTTTAGTTTAGTGGGCAACCTGTTCTGAATACGGGATGTGCATTCCTCTGTTAAAGCCACCGTGGCATACTCAGTTAAGCGACTTTTGTTGGCCACGATGTCTTTGATATACTTTGCATATTTCGGCACACCCTGCAAGACATCAACAAGAGGTAAGTTAACATGTACCCGTTTGAGTACCTCCATGAATTTCTGGAAACACGCCTCCTCCTTGTGTTTCTTAAGTCTTTGAGGGAACGGGGGTGGAGGCCTTGCTGGTTCAGCTTCTTTGGTCTTCCCCGTATCTGAGGTTTGTTCTCCCTCAACATCTACTGCTCCTGACTTCTGAGGCGGTCTTTCAGGTTCCACCTCCTTTAATTGTAAACCACTCCTCGTGGTCACTGCATTTACCTGCTTAGGATTTGGATCCGTGTCGCTAGGTAATCCTCCCTTGGGTCTAGTATTTTGGGCACTAGCAAATTGCCCAAACTGATATTCAAGAGCCTTGGTTTCCAATTGATTGTTCTTTACTTCGGCTGCCAGTTTGACGTAGTCAGCCTGCAATTGTGCCTGGTTGGCAATCATGGTCTTGAACATTTCCTCAATAGTCGGTGATGGTGGTGGAGGAGGGGCATTGTGATTTCTAAACTGATTCTGATAGCCTTGTTGCCCTCCTTGGTTTCTGTGCATACCCTGCCCTGAACCTTGGCCTTGTTGATTGTTGCTACCCCACGAAAAATTCGGATGATTCCTCCAATTCGAGTTGTAGCTACCACCAAACTGCTGTTGATTCCTCTGTGCATTGCCCACAAAGTTGACAGAATCAGGATTTGCACCACAGCACTCAGCTGAATGCTCACTACTACCACACACTTCACACCACATCTGTTGGACTGCATTAACTGAGGCTGAAGGCTGGTTCAAATTCATAGTGCTGAAGTGAGTGTTTAACTGATTTTGCAAAGCAGCTATCTGTGCAGCGATAGCTATGAATCCATCTACTTCGAACACTCCCGCTGCTTTCCTTGCTCCACCCCTTGAAGAATCTGCATTCCATTCCGGATTGCCTTGTGAGATTCGGTTGAGCAAAGTGTACAACTCTTCATAAGTCTTCTCCAGCGCTTGCCCTCCAGCTGCTGAGTCTAACAAAATTTTAGTGTGGGATTCCAAACCCTCAATAAAAGTGTGTACCAACACCTCATTTGACTGATGATGATGAGGACAGTCCCGCAACATGGACTTGAATCTTTCCCAGGCTTGATAAAGATTTTCTCCTTCCCTCTGTTTAAAACTTAGAATCTGACTTCTAAGTTTAGCTGTTTTACCTGAAGGGAAAAATCTGATCAAGAACTTCTTTGCAAGATCATCCCACGTTGATATAGAGTTGGGTGGTTCAGCTTTTAACCACCTCTTGGCTTCACCCAATAAGGAAAATGGAAATAAGGTGAGCCGAACATAATCAGGTGACACTCCAGCGGGTATGTACGTGTCACTTATCTCCAAAAAGTTCTGGAGATGTTGTTGCGGATCTTCGTGAGGGAGACCGGTGAACTGCCCGCTCGTGTGCAAAAGTTGCACCATATTTTGCTTTAACTCAAATCTCCCCCCAGGCTCTGGTTTGCGGATGCTGGAATGTACATTATTAGCTTGTGGGATTGCCACCTCGCGAACCGGCCTGGCTGCTACTTCCTCGGGCACTAACACTGCCCGTACAACTGGTGGATTGGGTTGCTCCATCGTAGACTGTTTGAGCAACTGCAGCTTCTTCCGAAGAGCTTCTCTACGTTGACTATGCAATTCACGTTCTGGCTCTACGTAAGATTCCACCAACTCCTTGTCCCTTGCCAGTGTTCACAGAAATAAAAATCTGCAAAATACAGGCTAAGACCAAGTTGTTAACACTTAAGAAAATAAAATACAAATACAGTAAATTTACACTAAACAAAATTTTACAAATCGCCTAGCCTCCCCGGCAACGGCGCCAAAAACTTGTCCGGCTGGTTCGGTATGTGTTAAAAACCGACACGCAAGTGTACGTGGTCAAACAAGTAATAAAGTGGCTAAGTAGCCAAGTATCGATCCAAGGAGGCTGCTCTGGATATGCAAAATTTCCTAGTTCACTATATTTCTATTCTATTTCTAACTATGCTAACAACTATCCAATCAAGAATTTAGGGAGTTTTTGTTTCTAAACTAATTATATACTAAACTTAACAACTATTATTTACGTTGAATTCAGACAATGGATATGCTCATGCCAAGGTTAAGAACGAGTAATGGAGTTGATATTATGATAATTTGGTCATCCTCTTCTTCATATTGCTAGTCAAGAACGTTTGCCTAGAAATTAAAACTTCCGTATTTAATTTCACTTTAGAATCATAAACCATTCGTCTACATTTCTGTGATCAAATGAAATTCATGACCTAACACTACAATTCCGGTTCCTAAGTTGACTAATACGGCTTTCAAGTATATTTCTATCAAGAAAGCACATCAAAACCCAATTTTCCCAAATCAAGTTAAGAACAATACCCTATTAATTCACAACTTTCCAATTTCATGCTCTCTCGAGTGAAATTGGACTTTTTAGATATACATTAATGGTGGCCAATCAAGAATGTACTAAGCACAAGAATTAATAGAACAATATGCAAGAAGAAGAAGAAACCATATCAATTATTACCAATAATCATTACACAAGTTCAAAACCTCAGCAAGAAAGGAATTAGCCACTCATTCTTGGATTAATCGTCCTAGAATGAGTGTAAATCATGCATACAATTGAAGGAAAAGAAGAAGGGAAGAGAAGAAAACTCTTATCTTTTATATTCTTCAACTGCCACAAAACCACGTTCCTCTCTCCACTCCTGAACTCTGCTAAAAAAACTAGAACTAAAAGAAGACTTCTTTAAAAATAACCTAAGTGTGCTATTTATACTAGTGGGAAATTTTTCCCGGAATAACAAGCAACGTGTCACGGAGGCCAACGCGGAGCACGGCCTCCGTGACACGGCGTGGACGCGGACCCTCTCTGGAAATTGCAGGGTCCGGATAATTGGCTTCAACGTGGCACGGAGGCCATCGCGGAGGCCTGTCTCCGTGCCACGGAGCTGTCGCGATGCCTCACTGGAATCTGCCACTTAATTTCCTCTCCAAGCAGTGTACTACCGCGATGGCAGCGTGGCACGGCGCCATCGCGGAGCCAGTGTAAAATGTGCCATCCGAGGTCTTTTCCACGCTCGCATCCAAGTCCAACTCCGACATAGTTCCAACACGCATTTTTGCTCCTAAAAATCACATTATCCTGCAAAACAACTGCTAATCATGTTGGTTAGTATAAATTCGCATTTTATTACCAAATACATGATATTATATACACATTGCACAACAAACAAGGTAAAAATGATACGTTTGAGTATCACTTGGGCATATAAATTTGCCCAAGATCAGTTTCCCTCTCAGTGATTGTGGCCGCTTAATCAGCCTCTGTAGTAGATGGAGCTTAATGTGGCTCACCCGAAAGGTCATGGCCACTACAAACCTCGGGCTGAGCTGTGGTGGAGCTTCCTGCTCCTTTAAATCTCTCATGCAGCTCAGAAATATATGTTGTATGAGTCTGCATGCTCTCTATTCCGGCCCGCTTGCTTTCTTTCTTCTCTCTCTTCTTCTTGTTCTTCTTTGGACTCTCCTCTATGGCCTCCTCAGTAGATCACTTCTTACCCTTCTTAGTAGCTATGGATGGCTCCCAATATGCCGCTAAATCAATATCTTCAGCAAGCTCGGCATCTAGGTCCGAAAGAGTGTAGGCTGCTATAACTATTGGTTGTCGTGATGACAACTTAACTACTTGGTTCCGAAGAGCTCCCAACTCCGCACAAAGACTGCTAGTATCTGTCTGCTCTGCCATCCTCATGTTAAATATGATCTCAAAGTTGTCTAGGCAGGCATGTAGGGCCTGAGCTGCTGTATCTATCTCGGATTTGACCCATGTCTTTACATTTTCCATCATTGCCTGCATTTTGCACTCTGCCATGGTCAATCGCTTGGCCAGCTTCTGAAGGAAGTCCTGTGGTACCAAGATTTTCCCTGTTGGTGCTGGGGTCTGTGAGCTATGAAATTGTGCAGTTAAGGTGCTAGGAGTTGTCTCAGGGTGATCGACATCTAGTGTCTCGCTCTACTCTTGTGTGGTGGGGACATCCACTTGTGCGTTCCCTAGTGGATGAGATTCTTGTATGGCTGTAGGAAATCTAGATCTACTTAATAGGTTCATCTCATCCCAGATAAGGCCTATGTCTGCAATCCTCTGACCCCCAATCAACCACTTATCACCCCTTTGAACTCTCGCCTCCCTGCATAGACTGAATACAAGGCTTGGGAATGGGATTGTAGAGCTTACTCCCACTGCCTAGTCTCGTATCTCAGTATCTATGATCCTCGGAATATTAAGAGGGTAACGAGACATGAGGCATGCCACCAAAGCTGTCCTATCAGCACTTAGTGTGTTGTCATTGACTGTGGGTGCTAACCAATGTCGTACCAGTGTCTAGCAGGCTTTTGCTATGAATTTCAAAGAGTTTTTTGTTACTTGCTTTTCCCCTGTGACCCACTCAACATCTTCTTTATTCTCAGGAATTACTCCAGCTACCTTCGTCGCTCTGGTACATTCAGCTGTCTAATCTATTTCATGGCCTCAACCCTGTAGTCATATTCTGGCATCACCCTCGTAGGCCTGAACTGAGGTCCATATAATATTCAAGCGATGGTCCGCTCGGATACATCTACTACTCAACCTCGGACCAGAACACTCTCCAGACAAGGATGATCCTTTATCTTTCTCCCCTCCTTTGATTTCACCTCCATTGTGGCCAGATAGTTGGCATAGAACTCCCTGAAGATTTTATCTGTGAATTGTGTAGGAGTCTTGCCCATCCATTCGAACCCATAAAAGCTAAAAATGCACTTCATCTCCTCAACTTCATTCAAAGAATTCTTGAGGATCCGCAGTTCTTCTTGAATACTTCTTCATGGCTTATTCTTGGCGGTGAGAGAGATGCCTTGTTCATAGATTTCTTTGGCACCCGACACTCTCCACCGCATTGTTCTATTTTATCTGGATGGGGTCTGCTCATATGCTTCCACAGGGGCCTCCTCCTCCACTTCTTCACTATTGCTCTCTACTTTATTTTGGGTCTCCTCTGACCCTTCTTCAATGTTAGAGTAAGTTTCCGGCCTTTGTTGTTCCTCTCTAACTCCCTCTTCACACTGGGGAGCTTGAGCGGGTGTGGCCGTGGTTGCTTCAGTTTGGATCATTGTGTTTGCCCTAGTGGTCCTTGTTTCCTCTGTGTTCGAACCACTAGGTGCATGCTCTTCTTTATCAGATTCAGACTCCGATGATACTATTCTTAGCTTCCTCTGGGCTTTTAATTTATCAGCTTTGCATTTGAAAGTCATTGTACCTAAAGAGAAAGAGGTTAGTTTTCCATTTCTGAAAAAGAAAAATCAGATAAGAGAAGTTCAGAATCTCATCACGGGTCCTCACTATGAGTCGTACCATGAAGGTACGACTTGTGAGAAGTCTCGGTGGTGCCTTACGACTTGCAGGTACGACTCGTACCCTAAAGTTACGATCCGTACCTTAAGTCTTCTGATGAAGTCCTGTTGCTAGTAAATCTCTGTTTTTCACCATGACTCATGGTACGACCCATAGGTCGATTCCATGAGTCGTAGGGTGGACTTCTCAGACAACCTTTTTCAATTTGGTGGTACGAGCACTTAGTATGGGTCATAGTACAACCTACGACTCATACAATGCTTCGTACCCTTTTCATACCTCATTCACGATTCTTTTTTCAGTGGGTAGGTGTTTGTTTTGCACATTTTTGAGTACTTGGATTTCCCCCAGGACTAGGCATATCATAGACTCCATTTTAACACTACCCAAACCTCCCCCTTTTTCGACCATTACCCGTAACTTCATTTAAGTGTTCCAAGGACAAAGTTCAACAATCTTTCTATTGGGGTTTCCAATCGACTCCAATGCATTAACCCTTTTTGATTGTTTTTGCTTTAAAACTTGGTTTTCAGGAATATTCAGTGATTCTCATGGGTTTTCCCTTAAGTTCACTTCCAAAGTATTTAGAATTTGCAATGGAAAACACTTACTTGATTGTGGCTTTTTTCGACTGGGTATCACTGTGTAGGGTTGGCCGAACTTGGATTGAGCAAACACTTGCTCAATTCTTTGTTGGTTGTTGAGTTACGGGTTGTGGGGGAGTGAGTTTAACATTGTAAGCTTGAGTGTTTATCATGGGAGAGCGGTGGATTTGATTTAAATAGCTTAGGGCCAAATTAAACAAATTTGGATTGAGTCGGATATGAGTGGTGTTTTTGACCCATCAAGACTCGTGCCACGAGTCGTAGGAGGTACTTGCGACTCATCCCCTGACCCATAGTGGCTTTAACAGAAAGAACTTACCTGGTGACCTAAGAGTCAATCTTACAACTCGTATAATTGAGGTATGACTCATAGGATAAACTGTAGGCCTGACTTTTGCTTTGAGTTTTCTCTGCTTCTCACCATGACTGCTGCTACGGTTCGTAGGACCTTATCACGGGTCATACTGAGAGTTTGTAGCAGCTGATTTTTCAGCCACATGTTTTTGTTTCCCTGCACACTGAGCACATATTAGTTCAATAACTTGGGCTGCCTCCCAAGAAGCGCTTGATTTAATGTCGCGGCACGACGCAGGTGGTCTGGTTACTCTTATTTCACCGAACCACCACTTGGGTTGCCTCCCAAGAAGCTCTTGATTTAACGTCGCGGCACGACGCAAGTCTCTTGACTACTCAGAATTCGTCAAGTGACTCATACTCATCCTCTAGTGCTGAGATCACACTAAATTCCTTCCGCTGCTTCATGGTCCAACAAATTTTGAAATTGACCTCTTCTTTGTTTAGTTTGAACTTCAACAAACCTGCTTCCACATCTACTAGAGCTCTCCTAGTGGCAAGGAATTCTCTCCCCAAAATGATGGGGACCTCATAATCAACCTCGCAATCAAAAATTACGAAGTCTGCTAGGAATATGAACTTGTCAACCTTGATGAGCACATCAACTAAGATGCCCACTGGTTTCTTAACTATTCTATCGGCCATCAGTAGCTGCATGTTAGTCGGTGTGGGGGATCCTAATCCTAGATTCTTGAAAATCGCCAAGGGAATTAAATTAATGCTATCTCCCAAATCACAGAGTGCCCTTGTGAACTCGACATTACCAATGGTGCAAGGTATTGTGAAGGCACCTTGGTCTTCCTTTTTCTGAGCTAGGACCCTCATTGTTATGGAACTGCAGTGATGGACATTGTCAACCGGCTCATAGCTCACAAATCTCTTCTTTCTTACCAGGTCCTTCATGAATTTTGCATACCCTGGCATCTGCTCTAGTGCTTCGACCAATGGTATGTTCAACAATAGTTATTTAAGCATTGAAAGGAATTTTCGCAACATACCGTTGTCCTCCTTTTTCTTCATCCTCTGAGGGAATGATGTCGGTGGTCTTGGAATAGCCATATGCACATGGGTTGCCCCTTGATCAATGTCACCTTCCTTCTCACCTCTAGCGGCCTCTTGCAACTTACCATTTTGTGTTTTAGCACCCATCTCTTCTTCCCCAATCACGCTTTCTTTCATCCTGTCAACTTCAACTAGGAACGGGGGGTCAACTGTGGTCTTACCACTCCTAGTCATCACTACCATGCAATTGTTCGCGTGATTTGTGGGGTATAAAACGACACGCAAGTGCACGTGGTCGAACAAGTAGTAAGTGGCTTTAGTAAGCCAAGTATCGATCCCACAGAGACTTGGGTTAAGTGCAATTTGCTCTAGTATACTATATTTTACTTCTAAATATGCTGACAACAACGTAACCAAAAAGTTAATATTTTGTTTTATAAATTTTATACTAAAGCTAAGAACAATTATCTACTTTGAATTTGGACTATGAATAAGAGCATGCCGAGGATAAACGAACATGTGATGAAACTGATTATCATCATAAATTGGTTAATCTTTTCTTCTAGTTGCTAGCCAAGAACAATTGCCAAGAGATTAAAACTCTCGTATTTAATCTCACTTAAGAATCATGAACCATCCGTCTACATTTCTGTGATCAAATGCAATTCATGTTCTAGCCATACAATTTCGGTTCCTAAATTGACTAATACGACTTTCAGGTATATTTCTATCCTGAATGCACATCAAAACTCAATTTTCCCAAATCAAGTAAAGAACAATATCCTATTAATTCACAACTTTCCAATTTCGTTCTCTCTCGAGTGAAATCAGACTTTTTAGATGTACATTAATGTAGGCCACACACCAATGCAGTAAGAACAAGAATTAATAGAACAACATGGAAGAAAAAGATGAAAAACCATATAATCAATAATCAAAATTCATCACAAGTGTCCATAACCTCAGCAAGGAAGGGAATTAGCCACTCATTTGTGGATTAATCATCATAAAACGAGTGTTAATCATACAAACAATTGAATTAGAGAAGAAAGAAAGAGAGAAAAAACCCTGAACTTTTCGTCCCTCAACTGCCTGTAACCCACGTCCTTGCTCCGCCAAGTCTGAATTAAAGAAAAATGAACCTAAGTGTGCTATTTATAGTAGTAGGACTTTTTCCCGGAATAACAAGCAACGTGTCACGGAGTGCATCGCGGAGCACTGCCTCCGTGACACGCTACGGACGCGGAAGCTCTCTGGAAATCACCCGAACTTGGCCCCGGCAACACCCTGCCGTGTTGGCAGCGTGTCACGCTGCTTGGGCAGCGCGTTGGCACCTATTGGTCGCGTAGCCAACCTGCCGTGGCACGTTTCCAACGTGCAGGTTGGCTGTTGTGATTAGCCTGCCTGCCGTGGCACGTTGCCGACGCGCCGGTGGGCTGTTTTGTGCCTCCTCTTTGCCGACGTTCGCGTGTTAATTCCGTTTCCAAGCCTCTACTTCACCAACTCATGGATTAGTTACTCAAAAGTCATCAAAACCTACAAAACAAAGGCTAATCATGTTGGTTAGCACATATCTTCACCTCATATAAAATTACATGAAAATGTATACAATAACTTAGATAAACAAGACTAATTTAAGTCATAAAGCGTATCTCGGGCATGCTTTTTTTGCCCGTATCACAACCCCACACTGAAAGCCTTGTTCGTCCTCGAACAACCTTTTACATATCATGCATATGGAGACTTACACATAACTAATTTAGTAAGATAATTCAAGTTACGGCTATAATGATTACGTAAGATACAAGCTAAAAATAGAGCATGCCTAATTTGATCATTGAAATGAAGTACAACTATGTTAAGACTTCTTAACCTCAAGAATCGACTCTCAATCTTTGCAAACTCATGCAAATCAACTGATTAAGAAATCCCACATGAATTATATCTTTCATTCAACATGTGCCCCTCACGGAAAGAGAGTTACCCAATTTCACACGCAAAAACAATTTTTATATCACAACATGTGTGGATACATGAATAGAATTACACTCACTCTCACAAAGAATTCACATGCATCATGTAATGACCCATAAGCTTGCCCTTAGTGTTTTATTCCACTAATTTAAGGATGGGTGAATGTAAGATCAAGTAGGACTTTTTAGGTTGTAATGTAACTCAGGTGCGGGTAAGTACTATTATGATCAGTAATAGTGACTATCTTTCCTAAGCGCTTTTAATACATCACGCCTTCATTACAAACTTCCCTTCCTTCACTTCACCTTTTTCTCTTTTCATCTTTCTTTATCCTCTTTTGTTCCCCCCTTTCTTTAGGAACTTTTAGCTTATTAGTAAGGAGTTCTATAAGTAACTTTTCATTTATTTATTTTCTTACTCCCTTCTAATACTCACCCATATTCAAACAAGTGCACCCTCGACCTTTCTCAACTCTTACAATTGCTACTTTCCCTTCTTTTTCATTCTTCTCACTCCTTTACTCTTTCAGATTTTTCCTTTAAGCGCTTAGGAGTTTTGGTTCAATTTCAAGGCTAATGAAAGAAAAAGGATTAAGCTTATGTTGCAGCTGTCAAAAAATAGGCTCAAGGCTCAATGGGGTTAACTAGGATTAATTTTTCAAGGTAGGTATAATGAGGGATAAAAGTTTGGTTCATTCAAAGAAATGCCTAAATCATCTCCTACAATTCACATCCTTCATTTCATTTTATATACACACCAGGCAAGTTCTAGACATTTCATAATAGCACAGAATACTCAAAAACCGTACACTCATGGCACATGCTCAAATCAAGACACAATCAGTAGACTCTTACTCAGCTAATCACAAGAATTCAGAATTAAGCTTCCATCATATTGAGTCAAATTCAAGAGCCTAAGTGTCTCAAACAAAGTTATACACTTGCATGCTTCACACTGAACATACTTGCATCTTACAACCATGTATAGCACATAAAAAGAACATCAAGCACCAATTAGTTATGGTTTCAAAAACCCAACACCTACCGACTAATTTTTCCTCAAGACGGTCGTCATCCATCCATCGTTGGAAACAGTCCCTAACTATGACTAAAACATTATATACAGACAAAGGAAAAAAAAAGAAAAAGAAAATTTTTATTCTTCAGTTCAAAGACCCCCCTCGGAAAAGAACCGAAAAAAAAAACCAACAGGTGATGAATTCATGCTTAACTCACAAAAAAAATTTCAATTTTTTTCAATTTTCTCACAAGCATTACATTCACCAAAAATAGTTAAGCACAAAAATTTGAAATTTCCCTTGAAAGTTTCCTCACCCCACACTTAAATCATGCTATATCCTCATAGCATCAAATTAAAATTTAAAAAAGGTGAGAAATACTCCCTGAGGCCATTAGGCCTAGCTAACAACATGCCTTTCTTCAACTTTGCACAAGGGGGTGTTCGACCCCACACTTTTTCTCTTCCATGCTTGTTAGCTTCCTCCTCCATGGGTACTCAGACTTCCCCTCCATCTGTGCTTAGCTTTCCACAAAAACAACACAAGATGAAAAATAAATAAAATCAACTTAAATGCAAGAAATTAAAATGGTACGCATGGTACCCTTGGGTTGCCTCCCAAGCAGCGCCTAATTTTACGTCGCGGCACGACGTATCTAGTTTCACCGCTTTTTCCTCCACCTTGAGGATATGAATCTCACCCCTAATTTCTTCTATAATTTCCTCTTATGCTCAAGGGGTGGTGGTGAAAAATTGTAAGGACCAAGCAGTAGATGTTGCCTTTTTAACCTATTGGCCCTTAAGTAAGCGAAGTCATTTTGTCTCTCTGAGTTAGCAAATTTCAAAATATACGGGGCTTGGTCCTCCTCTAGACATTTCTCTATAAGCTTGGAAGGCTCTATTTCTATGTTGTCAACCAAACTTAATATCGAAAAATGCTTCGAGTGTGGTCCAATAAACCTCGACTCTGAAACTACATTGTGCTTGACCTCCTTACTTGTAAACACCTTCTCAGCATCGACATCTATCTCTCCATTAATGTCAAATGGGGGATACTCTATCTCTTCTTCCATGAATGGATTTTCCATAAGTGTGATCCCATCACGGGGACACTCAAGAGATTCTAATTGTTGGGCTTCATCCAAAAATTCACCCTTGTCTTCCTCTTGTAGTTCCTCTTGAATATCGGCTAAAACTGTCACCTGCAATTTATCACAAGCTTCAGCCTCAGCAATCATCTCCGTGAACTTGACGCTCATCCTTTCTAGAGCCTCTGCATTCTCTTCTTGCTGAATTCTCAATACTGCCATCGCCTCCTTCATTGCTTCTGATTGCTCCAAGAGTTGTTTCAGCATGTCTTCTATACGAGCTTGGCGTCCCAAGTCCTCATTTTCAGCATGCCTATATTAAGAAAAAACAACAGAAGGATCATAGTAGGGTCTCGGGGGAGGGGAATATGCATTCGGACTGCCATCTAATGGCCATCTCGACCACCACATATATTGCACGTGTTACAGTATTGCCACAAGTGGGGTCCTCCGCAATTCAGACAAGATTCTCCAAAATATGAGTATCCACCATTTAAACCATTTGTATTCCACGATGTCATGTCAATAAGGGTATCCGAAAAAGAAAAAAAATAAAATGAAAAAGAATTAAAACAAACACTAAGACCAAGTTGTCAGCACTTAAGAAAAAAAATATAGTAAATTAACACATAAAACAAATTCACCAATTGCCAAGTCCCCGGCAACGGCGCCAAAAACTTGTTCGCGTGATTTATGGGGTATAAAACGACACGCAAGTGCACGTGGTCGAACAAGTAGTAAGTGGCTTTAGTAAACCAAGTATCAATCCCACAGGGACTTGGGTTAAGTGCAATTTGCTCTAGTATACTATTTTTTACTTCTAAATATGCTGACAACAACGTAACCAAAAAGTTAATATTTTGTTTTATAAATTTTATACTAAAACTAAGAATAATTATCTACTTTGAATTTGGACTATGAATAAGAGCATGCCGAGGATAAACGAACATGTAATGAAACTGATTATCATCATAAATTGGTTAATCTTTTCTTCCGGTTGCTAGCCAAGAACAATTGCCAAGAGATTAAAACTCTCGTATTTAATCTCACTTAAGAATCATGAACCATCCGTCTACATTTCTGTGATCAAATGCAATTCATGTTCTAGCCATACAATTCCGGTTCCTAAATTGACTAATACGACTTTCAGGTATATTTCTATCCTGAATGCACATCAAAACTCAATTTTCCCAAATCAAGTAAAGAACAATATCCTATTAATTCACAACTTTCCAATTTCGTGCTCTCTCGAGTGAAATCGGAATTTTTAGATGTACATTAATGTAGGCCACACACCAATGCAGTAAGAACAAGAATTAATAGAACAACATGGAAGAAAAAGATGAAAAACCATATAATCAATAATCAAAATTCATCACAAGTGTTCATAACCTCAGCAAGGAAGGGAATTAGCCACTCATTTGTGGATTAATCATCATAAAACGAGTGTTAATCATACAAACAATTGAATTAGAGAAGAAAGAAAGAGAGAAAAAACCCTGAACTTTTCGTCCCTCAACTGCCTGTAACCCACGTCCTTGCTCCACCAAGTCTGAATTAAAGAAAAATGAACCTAAGTGTGCTATTTATAGTAGTAGAACTTTTTCCCAACAAGCAACGTGTCACGGAGTGCATCGCGGAGCACTGCCTTCGTGACACGCTACGGATGCGGAAGCTCTCTGGAAATCACCTGAACTTGGCCCCAGCAGCACCCTGCCGTGTTGGCAGCGTGTCACACTGCTTGGGCAGCGTGTTGGCACCTCTTGGTCGCGCAGCCAACCTGCCATGGCACGTTGCCAACGTGCAGATGGGCTGTTGTGATCAGCCTACCTGCCGTGGCACGTTGCCGATGCGCTGGTGGGTTGTTTTGTGCCTCCTCTTTGCCGACGTTCGCGTGTTAATTCCGTTTCCAAGCCTCTACTTCACCAACTCATGGATTAGTTACTCAAAAGTCATCAAAACCTACAAAACAAAGGCTAATCATGTTGGTTAGCACATATCTTCACTTCATATAAAATTACATGAAAATGTATACAATAACATAGATAAACAAGACAAATTTAAGTCTTAAAGCGTATCTCGGGCATGCTATTTTTGCCCGTGATCAGCAATGAGCATCGTTCTTTGGATTTTGGATAGTGTTGATTGGGAGTGTACCCTTTTGCATAGGGTTCATTGATGCTGACAGTTGCCCAAGTTGGTGTTCTATTTTCTTGATGGCGGTGGCATGAGATTCCACTTTCTGACACATGCTCGATAAGTCACTTCAAATTTCTTTTAATTGATCATTAGTGGACCTCACCTTTTTTAGCATCTCAGCCATCATGCTCTCCAACTTTGACTGTTCGGCCACCCCTTCTCGTGCGTTGGGAGGCACATAGATTTCATCATTCCTTCTCCATTCTCCCTCGCGCTCATGACCACGGCTCCTATATCCGAACCCGTTCCTATTGTAGTTGTCTCTAAATTGGTTCCGACCTTGATTTCTAGAACCTTGGCACCAATTGTCTTGTCCAGACGCTTGGGCGTTGGCTCGGAAACCTGCCACTTGGCCATATAGGAAGTTTGCCTCCTCCTCAGAATCAGAGTTGATCAGCTCCTTACTCCCTTCCTTGAGTTCCCACTACATTTACCTTTTTGGCTCCAGTTCCCATGATATTCCTTGTCATCAAATCCAATGATGTGCGCATGTGAGCCAACTCTGGATCGTGTTCTTCTTCCTTCCTTCGTTGGGGTCCGGTCAAACCGTCAACATATGTACCTGCCACTGCATCAGCCTCCCTTGTATACAAGGCCCTGTTTGTCTTAGTCACCCTGTCAAGGATAGTGGCTGCTTCCTCCCAAGTGTGACTCATCAATGCTCCTCTAGCCACCGTATCTTCTACCACTTTGGTGCTATTATTCAAAGACTTGGAAAAAATTTTCAACAAACTGTTACCTGGAATTTTTGTGGTTCGGGCCCTTTGTCAACTTCTTTTTGAACCTCGGCTTAGTTTCATGAAGTGCCTCCGTCTTAATTTGTTGGAAATTATGGATCTCATCTTTTAGTTGTAACATCCTTGACGGGGGAAAGAATCTCTCCGAAAAAGGCCTGTTTGAGCTCCCTACAGTTGGTTATGGAGTCGTTCAGCAATTCCGATAACCACAAAGTAGCTTCCCCTAATAGTGAAAAAGGGAAGATTCAGAGTCGTGTGGCATCCTGGCTTACTCCAGGCAACCTGTACGCCTTGCATATTCCTACGAAGTTGATTAAGTGCAAGTTGGCGTCATCCGCTGCATGGCCACTAAACACCCCCTTCATGTTTAACAATTGAATCATGGTGCTCGTAATATCAAATTTGGCCCCAACGGGCAGTGGTAGTGGCAGAATTGCTCCAATTGATCCAACTTTGTCAATATCTAGGTCCTCATCATCGAATAACTGACGGGAAAATCTTCGAGCTCGGTTGCCCCTTCCATGTCGACCAGTGTTTACCACCTTATCTCTGTCATCATCAGCCTGCTGAAGTGCAACTAACTGAGCTAGCTCGGCTCTCCTAGGTTCTTCAGCTAAGCGGGCTTCTCTTTGCTCAGGGTTTTCCATTCTATGCAGTGCTCGTTCGATTTCAGGATTTAGTGGAAGAAGGGGGTCTCCTCTAATTCGAGTGGTTGGTATTCACTAGAGGACAGCCTATGTGTATCAAAAACACAAAAATAAATGTAATTAAGGAAATAACTACCAAAAAGTCAGATACAAGAAAATAACCTAGTCTTAGCCGTACTCCACGGCAACGACGCCACTTTTTGATAACACTCAAACCACACTTCTAACCGAAGTATGAAGCAGACGTTGTTAATAAAGAACCCAACTTAGAGGTTGGAGTAAATCCCATAGGGAATATGGAAGATCTAGATTATAGCCGGTAGATGAACTTGTATGGTAGTTACTTCACAATTGGGGGGATTCTAATAATAATGAATAGTAAAAACAAAGCAGCTGTCAAGTTTATGGTTGCGAATCAATAACTAAAGGATAACTAGGGTTTTTGTTCCCCATGGATTCATAACAACTTTAGGTATACACTCGTGATCTTCACAAATACTTACTTATAAAACCGATAACTTAGGTTCATTCAAACGATCGATCAATCCCTATTGAGTGACTATACTCAATTACTAGACCAAGTCTCATGAGCATTTCCAAACTAACCGTTATCACTAAATTCTAGATATAACTATCCTGCAACCATAGATCAAGTTAATACAATGATCATCAAGATCAAGGCTCCGTTGTAATTCTTTTTTCCTAATCTCTACCTCTTCAACCAAAGCAAGTAAAGAATTCGGGCACTTCCTAACGTTTTGCACCGCTAAGAATCATTAAAGCATGAAGAGAATACAATACAAGTAAATAGTATTGGTTTTAGACTCACTTTGTGCAACCCTAGCTTGTTAATCCACATGGTTCCCACAACCCTAGCTATGGAAGTTTTAGCCTCTCATAGTTGCAAGGTTGTGAAGTATGTTCATGATTAAAGACATAAAAACAATACTTACAAATATGATTGAGAAAAACACTTTCTTTAATTAATCAACAATTCTTGAAGAACAAGTAGAAAGAACAATATGAATTCAAGAAAAGGTTGATCACAAGGTTGAACCAACTCAATTCTCTCTTTCAAAGATGTAAAATTCTCTACTACAATGTTTTTCAACTAAAACTAATTCTTCTTAATGTCCCTTCTGAAAAATAAAACATAAAACATATTTATATAGACCTAAGAATCCTTTTCCTAGGCTAATAGGGAGATTTTCCATATCTGGTGCCGACCTCATCACAGATCATCCTACGAATCGTAGGACCATCCTATGATCCGTAGCAGCATCTCGTCGTTTGGATTGTTGGCTGATTTTTGGCTAAGTGTCGGGACAAGGTACGATTCGTACCTCTTTCCTACAACTCATATCAGGCTCCCGTGGCTTGATTCTGAATCTTTGCAATTTTTCTAAAGCTCACCATGACCGGTATGGTACGACTCATACCAAGCTCTCACGGGTCATGGTATTCTCTCGTACTGAAAATCAGCCTCTTATACAATTCTTCTGGAGTTCATTATGACTTCCTTACCACGACTTGTACAAGCTTGGTACGATCTGTGGAAAGACTCGTAGGTTCATTCTTCCAGCTTCAGCCTTCTACTTCTTATCACAACCATCAGAGCGACTCGTAGGTCCATCCAACAGAACTGTGGATTGCATTTTTGCCTTTCTTTGCACACTTTTAGCTTCCTTTTGAAAATTTACTCTCCAACACCCATTTATCCTAAAATCAAAGGAAAAGTACCTCATATCCACATAAATACACCTAAGTCTATGCTATTTACTTAGTTTTGAGTGTTAACAGTGCTATAAATCCATAACATATCGGTACAGTAGAGGTTGTCGGTCGCTAGACCTTAGCCAACTTAGTGGAACTAGAAGTGATTGATTTTGATGTAATTATGGGTATGGATTGGCAACTAGAAGTGATTGATTTTGATATAATTATGGGTATGGATTGGCTAGCGCAATGTTATGCCAGCGTGGAGTGTTGGACCATGACCGTCCGATTTCACTTTCCAGGGGAGGTAGAGCTAGAATGGAAAGGCAATACATCTACGCCAAAAGGTTGGTTCTTACCGTATCTTCGGGCGAGGAAGTTGATAGAAAAGGGTTGTATTTACCATACTGTTAGGGTTCGGGACACGCAGGAAGAATGTTATACCCTGTAAGATTTCCGACACCTAGATGGTCTATTCACACGGTGATTAAGCATATTCGAAAGCCATACGTGCTAGAGAAAGGCCCGGGAAAGGATCGGACGGGTAACCTGTCGAACCATCGCGGAAGGAGCCGAGGCAGAGCCCCTCCGCGATGGCAACGTGTCATGGAGGTGGAGCCTCTGCGTTGGCTCCGTGACACATTGGCCCTGTCTAGGCCCAAGTATATAAAGCCCCACTTCGGTTTTAATTCATTTAAAACATTTGAAATTTCCAGAAAATGCAGCAAAACAGAGGAAGACGAAGAGGGTAAATATATTATCGCTCGATTACGCTGCCAAACGTTGTCCAAACTTAAATTAACCTCAGATACCGAGGTATTTAGCAACAGGGAGCATTCCTACGGATTTAGTTTGGCAAAATTCGGCCGACAAATCGTCGGGCTACCGGACTAAGGTAAGTGGAATTGCTCCAAACTAGTGTCTATGTGTTTCTAGCTATAAAGTGAGTACTTCTCTCTTCTGGACTTCTGGAAAATAGCAAGTTTTCAACCGTCTTTCGATAAGCCTAAGTTTAGGCTATAACTATATCGAAAGTGATGTTGTCTTTCAAAATAAAGTTGTATTTAGTACTGATTGATATATATACGAATGCAGTTGGGAGGAATAGCTGAAATACTGACCAAGCTACGCCGGTTAGTCGGGAAATCAGAAGTGAAGGTATGTAAAGCTAGTTTCCTCGGCAAGTTAGTAGTCTCGGTATAGTAAAATAGTTTAAAGGCCATTAGAATGTTCAGAAGTCGTGTGTTATGTTTATTATGAATATTGGAACAATATTGGAAGCATCATGTTATGTATATCGTGAAACTTGCTAGCACGATATAAATTCTAATACAAAGTGTTAGGAACTGTACAACATGCCCAGTATGTGATTTAGTAAAGTATGTCAGGAGATTATTGTATTTAGTTGAAACTTAGTAAAGCAATATAAGTATCTGCAAGGTATCTCAGAAGTAGAATGGTAGATTAAAGAGAAGTTTAGAAAGCATGTTAGACATAGTAAATCATGTTACTATATCAACTCAGTTATACAACATAGTTTCCAGCAGAAGAACTATATCTTGTTCAACATGAGACTCAGTACAGTATGGCAGAAGATTATATTTATATACATATACCATTATCAGTCTCAGCATGTATTAAATACATACATATCACTATCACTAGTCAGCATATAGTATGTACAAATACTTTATCATCACTAGCTTCAGCATGTGGTATATGCAGATAGTATTACTAGTTGAGACCACTGTATTGTCTTGGGGTTGGATTACCTAGCATTCATGACCGCCCCAAGGTTAATAGCTGTATCACTCGTCCGCCAGAGGGCGAGGATACGTTGCTCTACGGAGTAGCATGCCGTCCCACAAGGGACTAAGATGGTATGCCAGTTTCCCCATATTGTGCCTTGGTCGGCCCTTATACACCCACGTCGAGCGGGTATGCCCGGGATGTTGATTCAGGAGTCCTCCGGTCTCAGGTACAGTTATAGTCAGGGGCTCAGCGAGTCCAAGTGCATACCCAGGGGATCGGCAGGATGCTTATAGTTATTATAGGAGATGGGACGACCGGGGTAGGGGTATATATTGCGTGTTGGTTGTACCTCCCGGCTTATGGGGGCCGGGTAAGGTTTGTGTGTGCTATGCTATGTTATGTTATGCTATGCCATGTTACACTAGATACGAGTAGATCGACGGTAGAGCGATACATCTCCAGGTATGACTCCTACTCCTTCCAGCATAGTTGAGAGTAGGCTTAGCTTTACATTTCGGTCAGTTAGTCTATTCCTTCCTATTTCAGTTCCATCAGTTGTATTGTTGTTTTTAGATATTTCTTTAAGTTATTGTTTTACATACTCAGTACCAGTGGTACTGACGCCCGTTTGGGGCGCTGCATTACTTGCCTGCAGGTACTCATAGACGAGGAGGCGATCCCTCGTAATCCTAGCCAGCGCAGAGTCATCAGCTCCTGTCATCCGGAGCTTGATATTTCAGAGGTTTATATCATTTCCTTTTTGTTGTACAGTATGGGTAGGTTGGGGCCCTGTCCCAACCATCTTATCAGTATTCTTAGAGGCTTGCAGTCTATATGTATTTCCCTGTGGTCAGTTGAGCCGGTCGTGTGAGGCCGTGCAGTTTGTTATAGCTGTTTAGCATTTCAGTTTATGCTGGCCGTGTGGGGCCTTTGTTGACAGTAGTGGTGACCTCGCCGGTCACGTAGCTTTCCAGTGCTTCATTGTTGAGTTACAGATAACTAGACAGCATGGTGGCCTTATCAGCCCACATAGGCTCCCCTATATTGATATGTTTCTGGTTAGCTGTTAGTACAGGTATAGGTGGCTATAGGCCTAGTCGGCCGGAGGCTGTATTTACAGCCGTTATATAGCCCGTTGTTTCCCAGAATCTGAATTAGAGCCAGCCAGGCACCAGATGTGCTTAGGCTCAGTAGTCTAGTAGTTCAGGTCCTAGTAGGGAACCAGGTGCCAGTCATACCCCCCCCCCCCAAAGCGGGGTGTGACAAACTTGGTATCAGAGCAGGTTGTGTCCCAGGGAGTCTGCAAGCCGTGCTAAGTAGAGTTTGTCTATGGATGTGTTGTGCACCACATACTATAGGCAGGAGGCTGCGAGGCATAATGGGATGGTTACCCTTCTTTCATACTCAGTCGTGCCATAGCACAGTACAGTACAGGGTTGGTCCTTTTAAAACTTATCATATTCTTTGAATACAGATACAAGTCAGACCAGCGAAATTCTATCCTAGGCAGTAGATCAGATATAGCAACAGGAGAGAACATCAGCTAGCTACAAGGTAACTACAGCAGCAGGAGGAGGTAACAGGGACCTCCCAATATTATCTTTTTATTGGTACCATCCCTAGTATATGTCAATAACTTCAGAATAGGAACTCATAAGCATAACGTATAAATGAGTCGATTTATTTGCTAGATATATATATATGTAAGACCTGATTAAGATAGTAGACAATATTAGATTATCAGATAAGTGTGAGAAAGAGAGGGAAGTGTAGGATTCCCACCTAAATTCCTTCAGGTGTGGTACAGTTCCATGTCTTCGTTTCGTTGCAGTAAGAAAAAGTCATTCCTACCCCTTAGTTTTGATCCCAGTGTAGCAAAGGGCATAAGGAATTAGATGCTGTTGCCCAAAGCAGGCAGTAAGTGAAAGGTGGATTGGTTGATTCCAGAAAGTGTTAGAAAGAGTAAGGATCCCTTATGATTATGTAAGTTGTGCAGACCCTCACTGTAATAAGTCAGAAGAGCAAGCAAGACTACTAGCTTATTCGAAGTGGGTATAGGAGATCCGTCAATGATGGACTCCCAGTAAGAGTCAAGTTCAAGTCAGGAAAGGGTTGAATCCGCCGTGGCATGCTAACGACGGCAGGGTATGTCTGCAAGATAATAGTTATAATCTTAGCTGTGATATCAAAAGCCAGGGAGATTATATGAATAAGATGGGTCCGACTGCAAGTCAGAAGAAGTATAGGTTGGAACTTGACTAGCAACCTTATTGACAGTGTAAGGCAGGTACCTTGAACCCCATAGCCCAGTTTAAGGAAGATGAAGGTGAAGAGCATGAATACTAGATTTTGAGGGGAAATCAGAATTACCTCTAGATTGATAGAACATCGTGTATTAAGGACTAAACCTTAGACGAACAGCTAAGAGATAGTAAGGTTGTAGTTTAGAATGTTGTGGTATGTCCGCCCAAGGAGAAGGTAAGAGAGTACCGAACCAGAGACTCCAATCTAGTGTGGCCCAGAGACAAGGTCCAATAGACAGTCACGGGCCTTAATATAATGCCAAGTAAGGCCACAAGGTTCGAATGTTGACCCCATATTGTAAGAGTGGCGAAATTTCAAATAGCAGATCATAACTAAAGTGCATGTGTGTGTTGCTTCCAGAATGGAATAAAAAAATCCCATGAAATGATACGAGAGGATATGAGATATCATTAGACCGTAGGAGCGGTATATCATGTGTAGTATGAAATTCAGTAAGGCATGTTAGAGATTATGTATCACCACAAAATTCAGTATGTATTGTACATAGTTGTTGATATATATATATCTACAGATGATAGATATGATGTAAGTAGTTGGCAATGGGGGTTACAGTCACACAGATTTTGGTTAGCTGCTAGGAAATATATACAGATCGTACTGCAGGACCCCTCACCAAAAGAGAGGGGGGCATGTTAAGTGGTCGTACATCGTTTTCCCAGCCTTGTAGGTGAGAGTCGGCCTTAGTCAACCTAGCAGCTATTATGCGGAACACCCCGCAAGTCAGTCGACCGTCTCAGTCAGACAAACCTGTGGGTACCCCAAGAAAGAGTCCATATCAGTAGTCAGTGACGGACTAGTACTTCAGTTGGTTCTCGTAAGGTATTCAGATACAGAGCCCTAACAGAAGGCCAGTCTTTACAGAATGGCTCATAAGACCGAGAATTTCCAAGGACAGTAATATAAATCCAAGGGGGTACGAATAAGGCGTAAGAAATTGGTAGTGCTCTGCTAGCACAGTGTTTACTAAGACAAGGAGATCCGTAGGTTCCCTATGAAGATCCAGGGACGGATCGCCTGAGAGTAGGTTGGACTAAGCACAACACCACAATTGTTCAATTAGGAGGATGAAACAGTTAGCTTTCCACAACCCCGTATTTATGCATGAGCTACAGATGTCCGAGTAGGACATGTAGAGCATCGTTAGACTACTGCAGCATTCGGATCATTTAACCCAGCTATTTAGTTAGTCAAGGTTATTCAGCCAGACTATTAGAGATCATGATCATTGTCAGGATCCTCTGATCAAATACGGGCACATGGTGTGCAGATAGTCGTTTAGGTTACCTTAGCAACAAGTAGCCTTAGCATGCGGCCAGAAGGCCAGATAAGCTCTAGCTATACCGGTAGATTACTTGTCAGATTCTTCGGTATAATAAACCAGTATGACCGTCAGTTATATGTCAATTTTTCTAAATGTGAATTTTGGCTGAGTTCAGTAGCCTTTTTGCTCACATTATGTCGGAGGCTGGTGTACAGGTAGATACACAGAAAATCGAAGCAGTGAAGACATAGCCCAGACCTACCACTCCGATCGAAGTACACAATCCCTGCGATTAGCCGGGTACTACAGAGGGTTTGTGGAAGGATTTTCCACCTTAGCAGCAACTCTGACTAAATTGACACAGAAGGCAGCAAAGTTCCAGCAGACTGAGGCGTGTGAGCAAAACTTCCAGGAGTTAAAAGATAGGTTAACATCAGCTCCAGTGTTAGTATCGCCAGAAGGTACAGAGGGTTGATGCAGCATGGTAAAGTAATAGCTTATGCTTTCAGGCAGTTGAAGAAACATGAAAAGAATTATCTTACCCATGACCTGGAGTTAGCTGCAGTAGTTTATGCCTTAAAGAGTGAATATTTTGTATCACCCAGGAAGGGCTAATGTGGTAGCAGATGCCCTTAGCCGTAAATCTATGCGGAGTTGGCATACTTGCAGCCTAAACAGCGAGAATTGGCCCCAGAATTACACCAGTTAGCCGGTTTAGCCATTCACATAGCAGAAATAAAGGACAACAGAGTGGTAATACAGAATGTCGCAGTGTTGTCTTTAGTGGTGGAAGTAAAGGAACGACAGTATGGAGACCCTAGCCGGGTTCAACTTGAACACAAGGTTCAGCAAGGAGAGGTGACATATTTTCAGATAACCGGGGATGAAGTGTTGCAATGTAAAGGCCGCATTTGTGTTCCAGATATTTTGGGGCTTCGCCAGCAGATTATGAGCGAGGCGCATTACGCCCGCTATTCTCTCCACCCAGGTGCGACAAAAATTTACCACGATATCAAAGAAAACTACTGGTGGCTAGGTATAAAAAGAGAAATTGCTGAATTTGTAGCTCAGTGTCCTAACTGCCAACAGGTGAAAGCAGAACATCAGAAACTAGGCGGTTTAACCCAGGACATAGCTGTGCCTCTCTGGAAATGGGAAGCAGTAAACATGGACTTTGTAGCAGGATTACCCCGTACCAGGCATAGAAATGATTCAATCTGGGTAATTGTTGATAGACTGACGAAATCAGCCTATTTCCTGCCAGTAAAAGCTACTTTCTCTATCGAAGATTACGCCGAATTGTATATCAGAGAAATAGTTAGATTACACGGTGTTCTAGTATCTATTATCTCTGATAGAGGAGCACAGTTTACTGCTAGAGTTTGGCAGTCATTTCAGAGAGATCTGGGGACGCAGATTAATTTGAACACACCATTTCACCTTCAGACAGATGGACAGGCTGAGCATACTATTCGGATGCTCGAGGATATGCTATGAGCGTGTGTGCCAGATTTTGGAGGTAGCTGGGATGAGCATCTATCGTTAATTGAATTTGCTTATAATAACAGCTATCACTCAGCCATCCAGATGGCGCCTTTCGAGGCATTATACAGGCGAAAATGCAGATCGCCGATTGGTTGGTTTGAAATAGGAGAATCAGCATTGGTTGGGCCAGACATTGTTCAGCAGTCAGAGGAAAAGGTAAAGCTTATTCGAGAACGCTTACTGACTGCACAGAGCCGCCAGAAATCATATGCAGATGTGCGGCGTAGAGACCTGGAGTTTGATGTGAATGACTGGGTATTTTGAAAGTATCCACAATGAAAGGGGTGATGAGATTCAGCAAGAAAAGTAAGCTCAGTCCGAGGTTTGTTGGGCCTTATCAGATTCATTGAAGAATAGGCCGAGCAGCATATAAGTTGAACTTGCCCCCAGAATTAGAATCCGTTCATCCAGTCTTTCATGTGACTATGCTGAGGAAATGCATAGGAGATCCATCCAGAGCAGTCCCAGTCCAGGATATCCAGGTTACGGAGGAGCTGGCCTATGAAGAGATTCCAGTAGCTATCCTAGACAGACAAATCCGTAGGTTGAGAACTAAGGATATTGCGTCTGTCAGGGTATTGTGGTGTAACAGGACCCAAGAGGAGATGACGTGGGAAGCTAAGGAAGATATGAAAGCTAAATATCCTCACCTATTCCATGCCTAGTCAGGCGACAGTTATGTCCGTATTATTACTTATGCAATACCTTATAGTTGTGTATGAATAAATGAGAAAGATTGATGCTTAGCTATCTAGTGAATCCTAAAGTATTATGTGCAGTACCTGTATTAGACTTTTCTGCGTTTCAGGTTTTTGGTATAGTCCATATTACAGGGGAGACTCTGCCAAAATTTTTCTAAACAAGTAAATTGAGAAGTCCTCTAGATAGCAGTTTCCATTCGAGGACGAATGTTCTTAAGGGGGGAGAATGTTATACCCCGTAAGATTTCCGACACCTAGATTGCCTATTCGCACGGTGATTAAGAATATTCGAAAGCCATACGTGCTAGAGAAACACCCGGGAAAGGATCGGACGGGTAACCTGTCGAACCATCGTGGAAGGAGCCGACGCAGAGACCCTCCGCGATGGCAACGTGTCACGGAGGTGGAGTCTCTGCATTGGCTCCATGACACGTTGGCCCTGTCCAGACCCAAGTATATAAAGCCCCACTTCGGTTTTAATTCATTTAAAACATTTGAAATTTCCAGAAAACGCAGCAAAATAGAGGAAGACGAAGAGGGTAAATATATTATCGCTCGATCACGCTGCCAAATGTTGTCCAAACTCAAATTAACCTCAGATACCGAGGTATTTAGCAGCAGGGAGCATTCCTACGGATTTAGTTTTGCAAAATTCGACCGACAAATCGTCGGGCTACCGGACTAAGGTAAGTGGAATTGCTCCAAACTAGTGTCTATGTGTTCCTAGCTGTAAAGTGAGTACTTCTCTCTTCTGGACTTCTGGAAAATAGCAAGTTTTCGACCGTCTTTCGATAAGCCTAAGTTTAGGCTATAACTATATCGAAAGTGATGTCGTCCTTCAGAATAAAGTTGTATTTAGTACTAATTGATATATATACGAATGCAGTTGGGAGGAATAGCTGAAATACTGACCAAGCTACGCCGGTTAGTCGGGAAATCAGAAGTGAAGGTATCTAAAGCTAGTTTCCTCGGCATGTTAGTAGTCTCGGTATAGTAAAATAGTTTAAAGGCCAGTAGAATGTTCAGAAGTCGTGTGTTATGTTTATTATGAATATTGGAACGATATTGGAGGCATCATGTTATGTATAGTGTGAAACTTGCTAGCACGATATAAATTCTAATACAAAGTGTTAGGAACTGTACAGCATGCCCAGTATGTGATTTAGTAAAGTATGTCAGGAGATTATTGTATTCAGTTGAAACTTAGTAAAGCAATATAAGTATCAGCAAGGTATCTCAGAAGTAGAATGGTAGATTAAAAAGAAGTTTAGAAAGCATGTTAGACATAGTAAATCATGTTACTATAGAAACTCAGTTATACAACATAGTTTCCAGCAGAAGAACTATATCTTGTTCAACATGAGACTCAGTAAAGTATGGCAGAAGATTATATTTATATACATATACCATTATCAGTCTCAGCATGTATTAAATACATACATATCACTATCACTAGTCAGCATATAGTATGTACAGATACTTTATCATCACTAGCTTCAGCATGTGGTATCTGCAGATAGTATTACTAGTTGAGACCACTGTATTGTCTTGGGGTTGGATTACCTAGAATTCATGACCGCCCCAGGGTTAATAGCTATATCGACTCGTCCGCCAGAGGGCGAGGATACGTCGCTCTATGGAGTGGCATGCCGTCCCACAGGGGACGAAGATGGGATGCCAGTTTCCCCATATTGTGCCTTGGTCGTCCCTTATACACCCCCGTCGAGCGGGTATGCCCGGGCTGTTAAAATTTAAGAATGAAGGATAACTAGGGTTTTGTGTTCCCCATGGGTTCATAACTGCTTCAGGTATACATACGTGATCATCACCAATGCTTTCTTGTAGAACTGATAACTTAGGTTTATTCAAATGACTAGTTCGTCCCTATTGAATGACTATACTCAATCACCGGGTCAGGTATAATGAGCAATTACAAATTAACTGCTATCAATATGTCCCAAATTTAACTATCCTGCTACCACAACTCAAGTTAATACAATGATCATCAAGATCAAGGCTTTGTTATAATTCTCTTTTCCAACTCTCCACCTCTCTAGGGTCAAGCAAGTAAAGAATTCGGGCATGTCCTAACGTTGTACACCATTAAAAAATGTTTAACCATTAAGAGAATACAATACAAGTGTTTTTCATTGGTTTTGAATCACTTTTATGTAACCCTATCTTGTTAATTCACCATGGTTCCCACAACCTTAGCTATGGAGGTTTTAGCCTCTCATAGTTGCAAGATTATGATTTGCATTCATAATTAAATACATATATCAATACTTACAATTATGGATGAGAGAAAACATTTTTGTATTAATCAGAAAAATCCTCAAGAACAATATGAAGATCAAAAGAAAGCCAAGAAAAGGTTGATCACAAGTTGAACAACTCAATTCTCACGTCTAAATCTCTCTAACATGATTGCTAATCACGTCTAATCACTCTTGATCACCTCTCTTATGAAAATAAAACATAAAACGTATTTATACAGACATAAAAATCCTTTTCCTAGGCTAACAGGGTGAATTTCCATAACTGAAGCCTCCTACATCACAACTTGTCTTATGACCTATAGCAGGTAGGTATGGGTCGTACTTGCTTCCCGTATATCAAGGGCTGGCTAAAATTTGGCTAAGTGTTGGACCTTGGTACCACTCGTACGTGCTTCCTACGAGCCGTACTGTGCTTCCGTGGCTTGACTATAAGACTTTGAAATTTTTCTGAAGTTCATCACGAGTAATTTGGTATGACTTGAACCTTGCTACCATGACTCGTACTATCTATCCGTAGCAGGAGTCAGCATCTTGTGAAAATATTTTGAATCTTCCCACGAATTCTTCACTACGACCTGTACAAGCCTTGTACGACTCGTGCTGAGAGTCATAAGGTGCACCTCTTCATCCTTATCCTTTTGAAACTTCTCACGACCAGCAATACGACTCGTAGCACCTTCCTGCGGCTCGTACTAAGGACTATGAGTTAAGCCTTTTTTCTGCACTTTTAGGCTATCTTTTGCACATTTTTGCTCCAACACCTATTTATCTTGTAACCAAAGAAAAAGTGTCTCATATCCATATAAGTATACCTAAGTCCATGATATTTTTCTTAGTTTTGAGTGCCAAAAGTGCTGTAAACTCTCAGCACATCAACACCCACAACTTAAGACTTTTGCATGTCCTCAGGCAAAGAAAAAGAAAAAATAAACACCACTCTCAACTAGAAAATAAACCCAGGATACTACAACTACTAAACAGAAGTTACACTATGCATTCAACAATTTTTGACCCTTTTTCATGAACCAACATCAGCTAATGTACCAGAAGAAACCACAAAACATAATAAACAGGGATCAAGACATGTCATCTAGCTATCAATGGGAAATCAAGTCATCACCAATGTTTCTCACACAGTCCAATGGTAAAAGTAAACATAATCCATGTACCCTCACCACAAATGAAGTCCCCACTCACATATATAGTGTCAAATATTACATGGGACTAAACAAGCAAGGCTCTCACTCCCACAAAGAAGTTTCAAGTATTATGTATCAGATACCATAGGCTTGCCCTTATTTTCTCTGCTTCGGTTTATCATGTGGTTGGATTAGGATCACTATAGGACTTGTTGTGGCTTGTAATGTGGGCTTTAGGGTTGGACATGATAAATATGAAAGATTTTATAAGTGACTATCCCTTCCTTGGAACTACATACATTAGCTACACCATTCACCTATTTCACCCTTTATGCTTTTCATTCCTTTTCTCCCCTTTTAACCTCTTTTACGTACATTTGTATGGGTGTGGTGTATTTTCAACTTTTTCTAACATTTTTTTTCTTTTGAATTTTATTTTTCAAGATTTTCAAATTTTTTCATCTCTATTTTTTTCTCTCACACCACACCTCATATTTAACCTTTTCTCTTTTCTCTCCCTTTTTCTCATTCCCATCATTTATGCACCCTACTTTAGCCACCCTTAACTTAGGCATTTTTCCTATGTTGAGGTTCACAATATCCATGGAAGGACCAGGGCCAAAATAGGATCATTATAAAGAAATGGGTACGGTTAATTGGTTAATCAAAGAAAAATGGTCTATTAAAGGCTCAAAATTGGGATCAATGGAATCATATGATTTTGGTAGGGTTATTTAGGCTAAAAGTTATCTTAACAAAAATGGCCTATGATCATATCCTAACTAACCATCCTTAGCCTATGCAAAGATCAACCAGGAAAGTTCTAGATCTTCAACACAATACTGAACTAAGTACTACACCTCACTCACTCATGATACATAGCTTATATTCACCTCACCTGTCTAGTTTACACATGGCTTAACAAGACTCCTCATGCTAATAAACTAAATGACATCAAAAGATCCACAAAAATCATGCATGCTGTCAAATGCATAGCTAATGTATCAAAACTTTTAAAAAGGGTATATTTTTTTCAAAAATCAAAACTTGTGCATTTCATTGGCTGAGTACTCCTAAGTTATTTTCTAATTAAACAAATATCACATAATAAAAAAAATTAAAATCCTAAACATGCAGGTTCTACTAGATAGCATGTCCGAGGAAAAGAAACACGGCAAGAAAAACCCTCGAACGAATCAAAAGTCCCAAAAAATCACAAGTACACCCCCTCCCATTTTTGAAAATTAAGCTTCATCCCCGAAGCATGAACTAAAAGAACATAGGGAAGGGAGTGATCTTGGGCAGATTTATATGCCCAAGTGATACTCAAACGTATTATTTTTGCCTTGTTTGTGTGCAATGTGTATATATTCTCATGTAATTGGTAATAAAATGTGAATTTATACTAACCAACATGATTAGCATTTGTTTTGCAGGTAAATATGATTTTTAGGAGCTAAAATGCATGTTGGAACTATATCGGAGTTGGACTTGGATACGAGCGTGGAAAAGACATTGGAATGCAAAAATTATAGGGGCTCCGCGATGGAGCCGTGCCACGCTACCATTGCGGAGGCACACTGCCTGGAGAGGGAATGAAATGGCAAATTCCAGTGAGGCCTCGCGACAGCTCCGTGGCACGGAGATAGGCCTCCGCGTTGGCCTCCGTGCCACGTTGAGGCTAATTTACCGGACCCTGGATTTCCAGTGAAGGTCCGCGTCCACGCCGTGTCATGGAGGCAGTGCTCCGTGTTGATCTCTGAGACACGTTGCTTGTTATTCCGGGAAACATTTCCCTCTAGTATAAATAGCACACTTAGGTTTATTTTAATCAGGGAGTTTTAGTTCAGACTTGGTGGAGCTAGGACGTGGGTTAGCAGCAGTTGAGGGACGAAAAAGCTAAGAGATTTCTTCTCTTCCTTTCTTCTTTCAATCAATTGTATGTATGATTTACACTTGTTTTAGGATGATCAATCCACAAATGAGTGGCTAATTCTCTTCCTTGCTAAGGTTTTGAACATGTGTAGTGAATTTTGATTGTAAATGATATGGTTTTCTTCTTTTTCTTTCATGTTGTTCTATTAATTCTTGTTCTTACTGCATTAGTGCTTGGCCAACATTAATGCACATCTAAAAAGTCCAATTTCACTCGAGAGAGCAAGAAATTGGAAAGTTGTGAATTAATAGGGTATTGTTCTTAACTTGATTTGGGAAAATTGGGTTTTGATGTGCTTTCCTGATAGAAATATACTTGAAAGCCGTATTAGTCAATTGAGGAACCGGAATTGTATTGCTAGGTCGTAAATTGCATTTGATCACAGAAATGTAGACGAATGGTTTATGATTCTTAAGTGAAATTAAATACGAGAGTTTTAGTTTCTAGGCTAATGTTCTTGGCTAGCAACATGAAGAAGAGATTAACCGAATTATTATTACAATTGAATTCATTACTTGTTCTTAACCTTGGCATGCTCATATCCATAGTTTAAATTCATAGTAAATAATTGTTAATAGTTTTAGTATATATTTTATAAACAAAAACTCAATTAACTGTTGGTTACGTTGTTGTTAGCATAGTTAGAAGTAAAATAAGAATATAGTATACTTAGGCAATTTTTACATACCTTGAGCCTCCTTGGATCGATACTTGGCTTACTTAGCCACTTTATTACTTGTTTGACCACGTGCACTTGCGTGTCGGTTTTATAACCCCAACAACGCACCGAACAAGTTTTTGGCGTCGTTGCCGGGGAGGCTAGGCAAATTTGTGAAATTGTGTTTAGTGTAAATTTACTGTATTTTTATTTTTATTTTCTTAAGTGTTAACAACTTGGTCTTAGCCGGTATTTTGCAGATTTTGTTTCTGTGAACACTGGCAAGGGACAAGGAGCTGGTGGAATCTTACTTAGAGCCTGAACGTGAATTTCATAGTCAACGTAGAGAAGCTCTACAAAAGAAGCTGCAGTTGTTCCGACAATCTATTATGGAGCAACAAAATCCACCAGTTGTGAGGGCAGTGTAAGTGCCCGATGAAGCAGCAGCAAGGCCGGTTCGCGAGGTGGCAATCCCACACGCTAACAATGTACATTCTAGCATCCGCAAACCAGAGCCTGGAGGGAGATTTGAATTAAAGCAGAATATGGTGCAACTTTTGCACACAAGCGGGCAATTTGCCGGTCTCCCTCATGAAGATCCACAACAACATCTCCAAAACTTTTTGGAGATAAGTGACACTTATATACCCGCTGGAGTGTCACCTGATTATGTTCGGCTCACCTTATTTCCGTTTTCCTTACTTGGTGAAGCTAAGAGGTGGTTAAAAGCTGAACCACCCAATTCTATATCAACGTGGGATGATCTTGCACGACTGTTTTTGATTAGATTTTTCCCTTCTGGTAAAACAGCCAGACATAGAAGTCAAATTCTAAGTTTTAAACAGAGGGAGGGAGAAAATCTATATCAAGCCTGGGAAAGATTTAAATCCATGTTGCGGGACTGTCCTCATCATCATCAGTCCAATGAGGTGTTGGTACACACATTTATTGAGGGTTTGGAACCCCACACTAAAATTCTATTAGATTCAGCAGCTGGAGGGCAAGCACTGGAAAAGACTTACGAGGAGCTGTACACTTTGCTCAACCAAATTTCACAAGGCAATCCAAAATGGAATGCAGATTCATCTCGAGGTGGAGCAAGGAAAGCAGCGGGAGTGCTTGAAGTGGATGGATTTACAGCTATCGCTGCACAGATAGCTGCCTTGCAAAATCAGTTAAATAATCACTTCAGCAATATGAACTTGAACCAGCCTTCAGCTTCGGTCAATGCAGTCCAGCAGATGTGGTGTGAAGTGTGTGGTAGTAGTGAGCATTCAGCTGAATGCTGTGGTGCAAATCCTGATTCTGTTAACTTTGTGGGCAATGCACAGAGAAATCAGCAGCAGTTTGGTAGTGGCTACAACTCAAATTGGAGGAACCATCCGAATTTTTCGTAGGGTAGCAACAACCAACAAGGCCAAAGTTCTGGTCAGGGTATGCAGAGAAATCAAGGAGGGCAACAAAACTATCAAGATCAATTCAGAAATCACAATGCCCCTCCTCCACCACTATCACCGACTATTGAGGAGATGTTCAAAACCATGATCGCTAATCAGGCACAATTGCAGGCTGACTATGTTAAATTGGCAGCCGAAGTGAAGAACAATCAATTGGCGACCAAGGCCCTTGAATATCAGTTTGGGCAATTTGCTAGTCCCCAAAATACAAGACCCAGAGGAGGACTACCTAGCGACACGGATCCTAATCCGAAGCAGGTTAATGCAGTGACCACGAGGAGTGGCTTACAGTTGAAGGAGGTAGAACAGGAAAGACCGCCTCAAAAGTCAGGAGCAGGAGATGTTGAGGAGGAACAAAGTTCTGATAGGGGGAAGACTAAAGAAACAGAATCAGAAAGGCCTCCACCCCCGTTCCCTCAACGACATAAGAAACACAAGGAGGAGGCGTGTTTCAAGAAATTTATGGAGGTGCTTAAACAGGTACATGTTAATTTACCTCTTGTTGATGTCTTGCAGGGAGTGCCAAAGTATGCAAAATATATTAAAGACATCGTGGCTAACAAAAGTCGCTTGACTGAGTATGCCACGGTGGCTTTAACGGAGGAATGCACTTCCCGGATTCAGAATAGACTACCCACGAAACTGAAAGACCCTGGAAGTTTTACTATCCAGCTGACTATTGGGCAAAGTATCCAAGCTCGTGGATTATGCGACTTAGGGGAAAGTATAAATCTGATGCCATCTTCGGTGTTCAGAAAGTTAGGTCTAGGGAGTCCTAGACCTACCACAGTAATCTTGCAGCTAGCGGACAGGTCCTTAGCTAAACCGGATGGTATTGTTGAGGATGTGTTAGTGCAAGTGGGCTCCCTCATTTTTCCGGTCGATTTTATTGTTCTGGACTTTGAACCAAATGCTGAAGTCCCATTTATTTTGGGTCGTCCCTTTTTGGCAACCGGAAAAGCATTAATTGATGTAGCTGCGGGTCAACTTACAATGCGGGCACATGACAAGATAGAAGTTTTTGACGTGTACAAAGCACCCAAGCTCCCGATTGTAAATGAGGAACTCTCGGTGATCAATGTAATTGATCATGGGAATGCTAATATAATGAATGATTCCCGAGAGTTAACAGGAAGGCCACCAGATGAGGCTGAGCACTACTGGGGGGAGGACAAGGATCGTGAAAAATCGTCCCTCACCCTAGTAGATAATTGAGCATAATGGACGTCGAGCCGCGACGGTAAACCAGGCGCTGCACGGGAGGCAACCCGTGAAAAGAAAAATATTCTATTTTTCTTCTTTTAGTATAGTGTACATAATTGGTTTTTTTTATTTTTTTATTTTTTATTTTTCTTTTTCTTGATTTCGTAAAAATATTTTCGTTTTAGTTAGTATTTTTTTCATGGTAGTTAGGAAAATCTATTAATCTAACCAATTTTGTTTAGTGAGGTGATTTTCAGGTCAACCGGAGAAAAATATGCATGGAAGCGGGAAAAATAAGGCAAGGTATGAAAATAATTTTTATTGAAGAAACAGTGCACTGGGGCGTTGGCTCCGTGTCACGGAGGAGGGGCTCCGCATTACCCTTCGTGACACGTTGAAGGCAAAATCAGATTTTTTAAAATTTCCAGAGAGCCAACGCGTTGGCTCCGTGTCACGGAGGAGGGGCTCCGCGTTACCCTCCGTGACACGTTGCCCTTTATTCAGTGCCGGGTCACACCGGGTTGCCGGGTGACCCGCGTGTTTTTCTTTAAATTAACCCCGATTTTGCCTCTTTTCTCCCCATTTCTCTCCTCCTCCACGACCAAAACACCAAATCCCCCTCCCCAACCAACGTGCCACGCTAATAGGCAAGGAAAACGTCAAATTTCTTCGGTTCTTCAACTAAAAGGTATGTTTTCATCGTTTCTCTCAAGTTTTTGGCGATTTTAGTCGAATTTGAGCATGTGAGGTGAAATATATCACCCCAAGTAGCAATTAAACATGATGTTGAATTATTTTGTGATTGATTATGTTCGGATTGTTGTAATTAGCGTTTGAACGTGTCGATTATGTGAATAATTCGAATTTGATTGAAATATTGCATTCTAGGGCTTGAGTTATTGAAATTGAATTGGGGAACTTGATAGTTTGATGAATTAGATGCCGGGGTGTGGTTGTAAATTGAGATAAGTCGATGTAAATATTGTATAATGTTAAGAGAAGACGAATTCTCGAATTTTTGGGGAAAATGCGAAAATTTTGTAAATTGGTTTGATTATTTAGATTTGTATGTACATAGAATTTTCGTTGTTGTTTTTGTTTTTTTTGTTGTGTTGCTAAGTGCGATGATTGGATTGCTATCGATAGTAGGATTGGGAGTAGCTGTATGAAGTCTGAGTAGTACGCTAACCTTTATGCTGTCAAAATTTTTCGTGAACGCACTAAGCAATATACCTTATAGTTGCTTGTGTTTGAGGTTGTAAATAGAGTAACCCTTGCCGAAGTATTGTAAATATAGTTAGGGACTAAGTGTGGGGTAAACTTAGTTTAACCCGACCTTAGCCTAAGTTAACTTGTATTTAGCTTAACTTTGTGTTTGTTTATGTATATTGACAGGTACAATGGCAAGTCGACAGGACAAGGGCAAGGTTGCTTCTACCTCAGGCACCGGACAGAAAAGATTGAGGTTGGGCACTGCAGTCCCAGCTGCACCAGCTGTTCTGCGCGGCCAACGCCGCCAATACGGAACAAGATGGGTAACCGATGAAAGGAAGAAGTGGTACGCGAAACATAAAGAAAACAAGTACTTCCCCGAGGAACATATTGCACGGGAACCACTTGCACAAGAGTTCCCACGTATTGTGCAGAGAATCGAGGCAGCTGGGCTCAGCTTTATCTTTCAGGAGCCCAAGGAGTGCAACCTACATTTGGTCCGGGAATTCTATGCAAACTGGAACCCGGCCATCAGAAGCCACACAATAAAAATCAGAGGGCAGATTGTCACTCTGGAACCCCACCAATTTAATGCCATCGTTGGAGGGCGGGACACAGACGCCCACGTTCTCCGCCAGCTAAACATCACCCCACCGTACGCCGACATCAGACGTACGTTGTGTGGGGCTCGATCCATAGCCCGATGGAGTAGACATAAGGAGAGGGGTTACCACCAGACTCTGCCTTATTCGCAGATGAACAGGGAGGCCAGAATATGGCTGAAGATTGTGTGTTCGTGCTTGATCCCGGGAGTTCACATGACGGATGTGACCCGGGACCGTGTCTGCTTGGTGTATGTCCTTATGAAAGGGCTTGAGATTAATGTTGGGGCGGTCATTATATCCGCCATGAAGAGAGCCAGACTGCACCAGGGCCACAGATACGGGTTTGGCGGACTCATCACCACCTTCCTCCGAGGCCTCGACATTGAGGAAGAGGCTTTGGACTATATTCCGCAGTTGCAGCGGAGGGCCCTCGATGTGACAAAAACTAAGGCCCCCGACACCACACACGGGCCAGTGCTGACTTTGGGCGAGCGACATGCTCGTGACGATCAGTACATGGCACGTATGTTCGGCATGCAGATGCTGCAGCTACGGATTGGTGGGAGACCAGCCACCGAGGAAGAATTATGGCAGCTGGAGCTGGATTACCCATTTGGCGAGAATGCCCGAGCCTTATGCCGAGTGGGACCAGCCTTTGTGGAGCCGACGGATGACGATGTCCCTACTGATGAGGAGACACGTCGTGAGGACTCCGATGTGGAGTCCGATGACGACGATGGAGCTGACTCAGATATGGGCAACGAGGCAGCAGCACCAGATGAAGAAGTCGAATATTTCGACTGATCAGGGAGTTCCACCACCCGAAATTTTGTTTTGTAATTTTTGTGAACACTGGGGACAGTGTTCGATTTAAGTGTGGGGTGGGGAGTAGCTAGGTGCTGGGACTTGGGCTCTAATTTGCTGTATGTTTTTCCTTGGTTTGTATGTATGTTTGTGCTTTCCCTGTTATGAACTGATTTGTGGTGTATGTGTATATATTTGTTTGTGTGGTTAATGATGTGTGGTATGAAAAGTTATGGTTGCCAGTGTAAATATTTTGCAAATATTTATTTTTTTTATTTTTTCTATCGAGATGATCGATATTTTTTTTTAAAAATTTTCGAGAATATTTTGCACTTGTAAATATTTTCTTTCTATCGAAATGATCGATGTGTTGCAAAAATTTTCGGTTTTTATTTTTTTTGGGTTTCTCGGAGTTTGTTTTCGGTTCTTTTACCGAGAATAGTCCCATTGAACCGAATGTCATAGTTAGTGACCGTTCCCTATGATGGATGGATGACGACCGTCTTAAGGGAAATGTAGTCGGTAGGAGTAGGATTTTAATTTGTTTTTAATTTTTCTTTGGTGGATTGCATCAATGAACTGTAGTTGCTTTATGGTTGCAAAACTTTCGTTGCGTGTGTAACTGATGTTCAAAATGTGAAAATGATTCGTTTGAGAGCATGAAATTTGGTAAATATGTTGAGTTACCTAGGCTATAGAATTTGATTCAGTATGATTGAGGCTTAATTTTGAATTCATGTGGTTGGCTAATTAGAGAGTCTGTGAATGCATCTTGATTCGAGCATGTGCATGAAGTGTGAAGTGAGGTTTTGGTATTCCATGCCATTGCGAATTGTGTAGAACTTGCCTGGTGTGTATACAAAACGAAATGAAGGAAGTGTAGTGTTGGAAAGGATGTAGGCATTTCTTTGTTTTAACCGAGAGTTTCCATTTTTTTTCTTGTCAAATTCTACCTTTCTATATGTTGTATACCCTAGTTATCCCGTTGAGCCTTTAGACGATTTCTTTCTTTTGTCCAAAATTGTATAAACTAAGCTTTATTCCTTCTTTTCTTTAGCCTTAAAGTCTATACGAAGCTCTTAAGCGCTTACAAAGAAAAGAAAATGTTTCCCAAAGTGTTAAAGAGTGAAAAGAGTGAAAAGAAAAAGAAAAGCAGAGTGAAGAAAGAAAAGATGATGTTGAAGAGGCACTTGTTGTAATTAAATGATATTGAGGGTACATGAAAACCCTTTGTTTTGTGTCAAGTGTGTTTGATGAAATGGGCAGTACGAAAGTAAACCAGCATGAATGGGAGAAAAAGAGAAAAGAGAGGAACAATGTCCATGAGTCGATGGGAATGTGTCGAAAAGGCGCTTAAGGATGCTAGCGACTATTATTGGCTAATCCAATATATATACTAGATCCATAGCCCCGTTACAACCCATTAAAGTCCTACGTGATCTTACATTGCATGTCTTTATATTAGTGGAGTAATACACTAAGGGCAAGCCTATGGGTCATGACATGATGCATGTGAATTCTTTTGGGAGAGTGAGTGAAATTAATTTTTATATGCCCCTACTTGAATGTTTGTGTGTTGCATGAACAAAAAGGGGAAGATTCTCTTGAGTTGTGAGGGCACATGCTTGATGAAAGATTGATTTTCGTGTCGGATTTCTTGATTAGCGGATTTGCATGAGTTTGCCGATATCAAGAATCAATTCTTAAAGTCTAGGAAGTCTTGATGTATTAAAGGTCATTGTATTGTAAGACCAAGCATGTTTTCGTGATGATTTGCAAAAATTGAATAATCGGTATGACTGTAGCGTAAATGGTCGCACCATAGTGACGAAGGTTGGGATGTAATTTGCATGAGTTGTGTATGTGTTGTTTGAGGACGAACAAGGATTTAAGTGTGGGGTAAGTGATCTTGGGCAGATTTATATGCCCAAGTGATACTCAAACGTATTATTTTCGCCTTGTTTGTGTGCAATGTGTATATATTCTCATGTAATTGGTAATAAAATGTGAATTTATACTAACCAACATGATTAGCATTTGTTTTGCAGGTAAATATGATTTTTAGGAGCTAAAATGCATGTTGGAACTATATCGGAGTTGGACTTGGATACGAGCGTGGAAAAGACATTGGAATGCACAAATTATAGGGGCTCCGCGATGGAGCCGTGCCACGCTACCATTGCGGAGGCACACTGCCTGGAGAGGGAATTAAATGGCAAATTCCAGTGAGGCCTCGCGACAGCTCCGTGGCACGGAGATAGGCCTCCGCGTTGGCCTCCGTGCCACGTTGAGGCTAATTTACCGGACCCTGGATTTCCAGTGAAGGTCCGCGTCCACGCCGTGTCACGGAGGCAGTACTCCGCGTTGACCTCCGTGACACGTTGCTTGTTATTCCGGGAAAAATTTCCCTCTAGTATAAATAGCACACTTAGGTTTATTTTAATCAGGGAGTTTTAGTTCAGACTTGGTGGAGCTAGAACATGGGTTAGCAGCAGTTGAGGGACGAAAAAGCTAAGAGATTTCTTCTCTTCCTTTCTTCTTTCAATCAATTGTATGTATGATTTACACTTGTTTTAGGATGATCAATCCACAAATGAGTGGCTAATTCTCTTCCTTGCTAAGGTTTTGAACATGTGTAGTGAATTTTGATTGTAAATGATATGGTTTTCTTCTTCTTCTTTCATGTTGTTCTATTAATTCTTGTTCTTACTGCATTAGTGCTTGGCCAACATTAATGCACATCTAAAAAGTCCAATTTCACTCGAGAGAGCAAGAAATTGGAAAGTTGTGAATTAATAGGGTATTGTTCTTAACTTGATTTGGGAAAATTGGGTTTTGATGTGCTTTCCTGATAGAAATATACTTGAAAGCCGTATTAGTCAATTGAGGAACCGAAATTGTATTGCTAGGTCATAAATTCCATTTGATCACAGAAATGTAGACGAATGGTTTATGATTCTTAAGTGAAATTAAATACGAGAGTTTTAGTTTCTAGGCTAATGTTCTTGGCTAGCAACATGAAGAAGAGATTAACCGAATTATTATTACAATCGAATTCATTACTTGTTCTTAACCTTGGCATGCTCATATCCATAGTTTAAATTCATAGTAAATAATTGTTAATAGTTTTAGTATATATTTTATAACCAAAAACTCAATTAACTGTTGGTTACGTTGTTGTTAGCATAGTTAGAAGTAAAATAAGAATATAGTATACTTAGGCAATTTTTACATACCCTGAGCCTCCTTGGATCGATACTTGGCTTACATAGCCACTTTATTACTTGTTTGACCACGTGCACTTGCATGTCGGTTTTATAACCCCAACAACGCACCGAACAGGGAACATACCTGTGGCGCTCTAGGAACTCCTGTCATCCTGCGGAGGAGTTACCTCCGCTGTAATCATGCAGCTAGCGGTGACTGGCGCACTCAATGAAGTATCCACAGGGGGAGTGGTTACCCCCTCAGTAGTGTTGGACGCTTCTACGGCCTCAGTGTCAATCTGGGTTGAAGGTGGCTCAACCTAAGGGTCACAGCCTCTAGCTTGATCGGGCTGAGTCATGGTGGAGCTGCTTGCTCCTCTAGCTCGCTCCTGCAGCTCTGACATATGCACATCATGAGTCTGCAGGCTCTCTGCTCTGGCCCGCTTGCATTATCTTCTTTCCTTCTTCCTCTTCTTTCTCAGACTTTCCTCTCCATCTTCCTTAGAAGCTCTTTTCTTTCCCTTATCTCCAGCAGCTACTGTCGGCTCCCAATAAGCCTCCAAGTCAATCTCCTCATCGATCACTACATCAAGGTTTGGAAGAGTGGGGGCTGCTATGACTACCGGTTGTCATGATGACAACTCGGCTACTTGGCTCCAATGAGCTCCCATCTCCTTACTGAGACTGCTGGTGTCCGTCTGCTCTGCCATCCGCACATTGAATCATCTATCAAATCCATCCAAGAGAGCATGTAGAGCCTAAGGTTCTGTATCTATCTCTGCCTTGATCTATGGCTTTACGTTTTCCATCATAGCTTGAATTTTTCGTTTATCCATAGTCAACCATTTAGCTAGTTTCTAGAGGAAGTCATGAGGCACCAAAATATGCCCTGCTGGGGTCTAAGTCTACAAGCTATGTTGTGTGAAGCTGATGTTCTAGGAGCTGACTCTGAATGACCGGAATCTATAGCCGGTGTTTCGCTCTGCTATTATAAGGTAGGGAAATTCACCTCTGCGCCCCCTACTGGCTGGACTGATAGAATTGCAGTGGTATTCTAGATTGGATTACCGGGTTCATCTCATCCTAGATAAGACCGATGTCTGCAATCCTCTAGCCTCTGATCAGCCGCTCCTCACCTTGTCGTATTGGCACCCCTGCCTCTGTGCATAGCCTGAATACAAGGCTCGAGAATGGGATGGTAGTTCTCACTCCCACCGCCCGGTCTCGTATCTCCTCTGCGATGATCCTTAGGATGTTATTAGGATAATGGGACATGAGACATACCACTAAAGCTGCTTTGTCAGCACTCAATGTATTGTCGTTGACCGTGGATTATAACCGGTGGCATACCAGTGTCCAACAGTCTTTTGCTATGAAGCTGAGTGAGTTCTTTGTCACCTGCTTTCCACCCGTAACCCATTCAACTTCATCCTTATTTTCAGCAATCACACCTGCCAATCATTGCAGCTGCCTCTGCCTTTCCTGCAAGCCCAAATTCTGATCTGCTTCATTGCCTCCACCATATAGTCATACTCAGGCATCATCTGTGTAGGCACTAACTGTGGTCCATACAGAACTCGAGAGATGGTCTACTCTAATAAATCGACCTCTCGTCCTTAGACCATCACACTATGTAGTCGGGGCTGGTCTTTTATTTTTTGCCCCTCCTTTGCCTTTTTCTCCATGGTGGCCAAATTGTTGGCGTAGAACTCCTGGACCAATTCTGCTGTATACTTAGTTGGAGTATTGGCCATCCACTCGAAACCAATAGAAGCCAAATATCCGTTTTATCTCCTCAACTTCATTTAGTGAGTTTGTGAGGATCCGCGGTTCTTCTTGGATGCTCCACCTTGGCTTGTTCTTGGCGGAGAGAGAAATTCCTTGCTCATAAATCTCTCTAGCTCCCGGCACTCTCCACCGACTGTGCGGTTCTCTCTGGATGGGGTCTGTACTTTTGCAGCATTTTGAGCCTCCTCCTCTGATTCATCACTTCCACTTGCCTCACCTGATTTGGTCTCCTCACACCCTTCTTCTGCATTTGAATCATTTCCTGACTCCTGATTACCTCCTCTAGCTCCCTCCTCAGACTGGGGAGCTTGGGCAGATATGGCAGTAGCTGCTTCAGCTTGTGCTCTTGCTTTTACCCTAGCGGTTCTGGTTCCATCAGTGTTTGAAGTATCTACCTGGTAATCCTCGACCAAACCACTAGGGGAGTTGCCTTCTTGCCCAACCTCAGACTTGGATGTTTCATCAATTAATGTTCTCTAGGATGTTGCTTTGGATGCTTTTATCTTCATTATCATTGTACCTGTAGCGAAGAGAGTTAGAAATCCATATTTTAGAAAAAAGAACTGGAAAAGAACAATTTCAAATTCTTAACACGGGTCGACAGTACAGGTCATACCCTGAAGGAACGACTCATATGAAGGCCCAAAAACTCTATATGGATGTTATGGCTTACAAGTACTACTCATACCACGAAGGTACGACCCGTACCTTGAGTCATCTGACCCGTAGGTCGATTCTATGAGTCATAGGAAGGACTCTTCTGCTTGGCCCTATTCAGTTCTTAGGTACAATTCACAGTACGACTCGTAGTGACAAACCATGAACCGTACTGTGTTTCATACCACTTTCTTGGCTTATTCAATTTTTTTGTTCAGTTTGTAAGGATTCCTTTTTTTTAAATTTAGGTACTTAGATTTCCCCAGGTCTAGCCATATCATTCAGTCAATTAACCACTACTCATCCCTCCCCTTTTTAATCATTACCCCTAACTCAACTTTGAAAGGCTTCAATTCATAATTTTAATCCAACAAAAAATATAATGCTTTCCCAATCGTTCATGGTTCGATAACATCCCTAATCGTTGTATTTTTGAGATTTTTCGAGCCAAGACCACTACGCACAGGTGTTTTGACAATGATAACTTCAACCAAGTTAAAATTTTTGATATCCAATGTATTACTTACTTGTTGCTTCTTTCTTCAACTGGTAATCACAAATGTGGGTTGACACACACTTAATTAGAGAAAGAAATTGCTCGTAGATTCCTTACTCTTTAGTTACGGGTGTGAGTGATTCGTAGGTAGGGTTCATAGTTTGATTTTGTTTGCATGGGAAGAAGGGTCATGTGAGGTTTTTTTCTAAAATAGGAAAAGCGAAGATGTGAAAACCTGGGCCAAGTCGGGTAATTTTTAAAATTTTGACCCATCACAACTCGTACCACTAGTCGTAGGAAGGATGTACAGCTCGTCCCTTGGACCCATAAGTTAGAGTTTTGTAAACTTACCTGGGGACCTAAGAGTACATCCTCGACTCATACCAGGTAGGTACAGTTCGTATGATGACTCGTAGGTCATTGCTTTGGAATTACATCTCTGAACCTCACCACACCTCCTGCTATGGCTCATAGGATGTTGTCACGAGTTGTACTAAGAGCTGTAGCAGCTGCTTTTTCAACAGTTTTTTTGTCCCCAGTTTTTGTTTTCCCTGCACACTGAGCACACATTAGTTCAATAACTTGGGTTGCCTCCCAAGAAGTGCTTGATTTAATGTCGCGGCACAACACAGGTGGCCCGGTTACTCAGACTTCACCAAGCTACCACTTGGGTTGCCTCCCAGGAAGGGCTGATTTAACATCGCGGCATGACGCAAGTTTCTTGACTACTCAGAATTCATCAAGTGACTCATATTCATCCTCTAGTGCTGAGATTATATTATATTCCTTGGGTTGCTGCATTGTCTGACAGATGTTGAAAGTGACCTCTTCTTTGTTTAATCTGAACATCAACTAGCCAGCCTCCATATCTACTAAGGCCCTCCTATCACAGGAGTGGTCGCCCCAAAATGATGGGGACCTCATAATCAACCTCGCAATCGAAAATCACGAAGTCTAATGGGAATATAAATTTGTCCACCTTGACCAGTACAAAGAATAGGATCCCTACTGGCTTTTTCATAGTTCTATCGGCCATTAGTAGCCGCATAGTGGTCGATATGGGGCTTCTAAGCCCAATTTATTGAATACCGCCAAGGTTATTAGGTTGATGCTTGCTCTCAAATTACAAAGTGCCCTTGCGAACTCGAAATTGCCAATGGTGCACCGTATAGTGAAAGCACCTGGGTCTTCCTTCTTTTGAGCCAGGACCTGTGTAGCTATGGCACTATAGTGATGTACATTGTCTACCGGCTCATAGCTTACGGACCTCTTCTTCGTCACTAAGTCCTTCATAAACTTAGCATATCTCGGCATTTATTCCAATGCCTCTACCAATGGTATGTTCACAGATAGTTGCTTAAGAATCAAAAGAAATTTCTGGAACTTACCATTTTCTGCCTTTTTCTTCATTCCTTAAGGGAATGGTGGCGGTGGTCACGGGATAGCTCTTTGCACTTGAGTTGCTCCTTGATCAATGTCAGGTTCTTTCTCCTCTAGTGGGGCCTCTGGCAACTCAACATTCTCCATCTCAGCACTCTTATCACTTTCCTCAATAATGCTCTCTTTCTTCCTTTTAACTATAATCTCAGAAATCCACTACTTGGCTATCCAGGAAATTTACCTCTTACTTAGAATCTGAGTGATCAGCTCCGAACTCGATTCCTTGTGTCCCCACTGCATTTACCTTTTTGGCTCCTGCTCCCATGATGTTCTTTGTAAGCGAATCCAATGATGTGCACATGTGAGCCAACTCTTGGTCGCGTTCTTCTTCCTTCCTACGTTGGTCTGCAGTCAAACCAACAACATATGTACCCGTTGCATCAGCCTCCCTTATATGCCATGCCATGATTGTCTTAGTCACCCTATCAAGGGTTGTAGCAGGTTGCTCCTAGGTGTGACTCATCAATGCTCCTCCTGCCACCGTGTCTACAACAACTTTTGTGCTATTAGTTAAAGACCTGTAACAAATTTCCAACAAACTGTCATTTGGGATTTTATGGTTTGGGAACTTTGTCAACTTCTTCTTGAACCTTATCAAGGTTTCATAAACTGCCTCTGTCTTTAGTTGTCGGAAATTGTAGATCTCATTCTTTAGATGCAACTGTAATACCCCGAAGGTGCCTAAGAATAAGACTCGGGAGTTAAATCAGAATCTGCTGAAACTGGGGAAAATTGTTGCAAAACGAGAGGTTCCACATATCATGGGATCAACCTACGACTAGTGGGAATGAGTCGTGAAAGGTTTCTGGTTGTGGGTCAGTGGAGAAAACGACCGATCCAACGACTCATTATAGGTTACAATGAGACATCGTGTGGAACCGTGGTGAGAGTTGAACTTGAGGTTCAGGGATGCCATGGGCCACCCAACGACCCATCGTGAGGTACAACAGATCGTGGCGAGTAGTCGTTGTTATCTTAGTGAGGTGGTAAATGTATGTGACAGAATGAGACTATGACTCGTGGGTTCTAGTAATGAGTCGTGGTAAGGCTCTTCATTAGATAAAGTGCCTGGGTTGATGAAGGAAACTACGAGTGGTTGGATGACCCGTTGTAGGATTCAACGACCCGTTGTTTAGGTCATTGTGTGAGCCGAGGTCTAGCCTGGATAGTGCAAAGTACGAGTAGACACCACGGGTCGTGGTATCCTCCAACGACCCATAGGGTCGTCCGTTGTTTGGTCTAGTGAGCAATTTTTCTATGTAATCAGTAAGGATATTTCCATCATTCCTTCATCCTAAGGCCCTATGCTACATCGTTTAAGGATCGTTTTGATAGTTTTTGAGAGGGAAAATCCTATTCTAAGCCATTCTTTGCATGCATGCAAGTTTGAAGGGTTGAAGAGGTGATTCAAGGCAAAATTTCAAGGTTTCCATTGGAATCTCATCTTGAGCAATCAAAAAGTGTTAGGATCCACCTTTTCCAGGTATATAAGGTTATGAGTGGGAGGTCTTCTTCCACATCCATGCCCAATTTCTGTCAAATCATGAAAATTATCTATGATCAAGTATGGGTTTTTTACCCAATTGCATAATTCTTCAATCTCTATACATGGGTATGATTAGATTATATTTATATTGATGAATTATGAAGCTTGGGCAGATTTTAAATTTTTTTCAATCCAAATTATGTTTTCTAAATTATGAAACTAAATGCCCATGGATGAGAAGTTCATGAAAGAAGAGAATGATGATGAATGTATGATGATGATGAGATTTAATGATGAAAAGCATGTTTCTAAAGCTACCCATGATTATGATATTGTTTTCGAAATGAATTGAGTAGATCCAAGTATGGAAAAGCTTTGGGCAATGCCCACATGTTGATTTAAAATGATGATCTTCCCGAAATAAGCATACCACATTGTCTGGAGCGAAGTCTCTCAAATTTCATATTATTATCTTGTGGTATTTTCAAATTAAAGCTTCTCATATGCATAAGTTCATAATTGAGATGTATGTCATTATTGAACTTTGTCAAAGGATAATGTTGAGCTTCATTTTCATATGATGTCGAGTCTATGCATGATTTCATTATTGAGCTTTGTCAAAGGACAATGTTGAGCTTCATTTTTATATGATGTCAAGTCCATGCATGATTTCATTATTAAGCTTTGTCAAAGGACAATGTTTAGCTTCATTTTCATATGATGTCGAGTTCATGTATGATTTCATTATTGATCTTTGTCAAAGGACAATGTTGAGCTTCATTTTCATATGATGTTGAGTCCATGGATGATTTCATTATTGAGCTTTGTCAAAGGACAATTTTGAGCTTTTTTTTCATATGATGTCGAGTCCATGCATGATTTCATTATTGAGCTTTCTCAAAAGACAATGTTGAGCTTCATTTCATACGATGTTGAGTTATGCATGATTTCATTTTGAGCTTCTTCAATAGACGATGTTGAGCTTAGTTATATATGATGTAGAGCATTGCATGTTTTTGGGAGAAGAGTCTAGCACCAAGTGGGCTAAGGGTCGATCACCCTATGACCCAGAACTATGCGCCAATGTAGGATGATATTATTATATTTTTGGGACCTCCCTTGTGAGCTATCCCCAGCCCTATTGGCCCTTGAGCTTGATATCAATATCATGGTATCATCCATAGCCCTAGAAAGATTATGGACGGCTCTACCCACTTGAGTGTGATAGTTGGGACCACGTAAACTCTATCGTGGTATGTCGGTTAAGTGATGAGTCTCCCACTATCTATACTATTCAGATGTGCATATTCATTACTCATGGTGATTACTTTTCACATGCATGTTCTAAAAGCAAGGTTTGACTCATTGTTCAGCTTTTATCATAAATGTTATGTTTTAGCTTTAAGTCATTCGAGTCAGTCATGATGTTATAGAGCTATGCATTGTCATGTCATGATAAGATTTCAATTTCAGAATGAATGCATGTAGCCCTTCTTCTTAGACTTGAAAGCTTATGATATGCTATGAAATGTTTTAAATAATTTATTTTACTTAAGAGGTTTTACTTACCTTGAATACTCTGTACATTCCACGTACTGATCACATACTTCCTATGTTGTATCGTTTCATGATACAGGACCTGGCTTGTAGCTTCAGCCCCGCTCTTAGACAACTTTCAGGAGTTATTATCTACTCGGATTGGTGAGTCCTCATCCTTCAAGAAATAGACTATCATTTTACTTTATATATTTCCAGCTTTAGTATTGCTGAGTTAGTTGGGATCTTGTCCCATCAACTCGTCCAGATTAGAGGCTTTTCAAACTTATGTATGTGTTAGCTTCGAATGTTATTCTGATGTGATGTTGAATTAGACTTCCACTAAAATTATATTGATGACTTCTTTAGTTTATTGAATGGGTTAGTTGGATGCTTATGCCATGGATCGAATTGGGGTATCTTGGGGTCCCTTGTCCCGTGTCTATGATTCGAGCCTCTGTTCGGATCGTCACAACAACATTCTGGAGGGGGAAAGAATCTCTCCAAGAAGGCCTACTTGAGTTCCCTCCAGTTAGTTTTGGAGTCGTTGGGCAACTCCGATAACCATAAAGTGGCTTCCCTTGATAGAGAGAAGGGGAAAAGTCTGAACCGAATGGCATCTTGGCTTACTCCGGGAAACCTGTACGCCTTGCATATTCCTATGAATTTCATCAAGTGCAGGTTGGCGTCATTCGCTGCGTGACCATTGAACACCCCTTTCATGTTTAACACTTGAATCATGGTGCTCGTGATATAAAATTTGGCCCCAGCGGGCAATGGTGGTGGCACAATTTCTCCAGTTGACCCAACTTCATCAATGTCCGGGTCCTCATCATCGAAGAATTGAGGGGAAAGTCTATACCTTTGTTGACCCTCACATGTCGACCAACATTAACTACCTCTTCTCTAACATCATCCGCATCCTAAAGTGCAGCTTTCCGAGCTAGCTCAGCTCGCCTAGCTTCTTCAGCTATGCGGGCATCTCTACGTTCCTGGTTCTCCATCCTGTGCAGTGTTCATTCAATTTCTGGATTCAATATAATCAGGGAATCTCCACTACTCTGAGTGCTTCGCATTCACCTAAAAACAGCCTGTGGGTATCAAAAACAAAAAGAATACATAATTAAGGAAATAACTACCAAAAAAGTCAAATACAAGAAAAATAATCTAGTCTTAGCCGTATTCCCGACAACGACGCCACTTTTTGGTATCGCTCAAACCATACCTCCTACCGAAGTATGAAGCAGACGTTGTCAATAAAGAATTCAACTAGAGGTTGTGGTCAATCCCACAGGGAATATGGAAGAGCTAAACTAAAGCCGGTAAGTGAACTTGTTAGGTAGTTACTCCAAATAGGGGGGTTCTAAAGAAAACAATAATTAAACACATAGTTAAAACTTTAGTTGAAATCAAGAATGAAGGATAACTAAGGGTTTGTGTTCCCCATGGGTTCATAACTGCTTCGGGTGTACACACGAGATCATCACCAATGCTTTCTTGTAGAATTGATAACGTAGGTTCATTCAAACGACTGGTTCGTCCCTATTGAATGACTATACTCAATCACCGGGTAAGGTCTCATGAGCGATTGAAAATTAACTGTAATCAATATGTCCCAAATTTAACTATCCTACAACCACAACTCAAGTTAATACAATGATAAAAAAGATCAATGCTTTGTTGTAATTCTCTTTTCCTAATCTCTATCTCTCTAGGCTCAAGCAAGTAAAGAATTCGGGCATGTCCAAACATTGTACACCGTTAAGAAATGTTTAAGCATGAAGAGAATACAATACAAGTGTTTTGCATTGGTTTTGAATCACTTTTATGCAACCCTAGATTGTTAATCCGCCATGGTTCCCACAACCCTAGCTATGGAGGTTTTAGCCTCTCATAGTTGCAAGATTGGGATTTGCATTCATAATTAAATATATAAAGCATTACTTATAAGTATGGATGAGAGAAAAACTTCTTTGTATTAGTCAACAAAATCCTCAAGAACAATATGAAGATCAAAAGAAAACTAACAAAAGATTGATCACAAGTTGAACAACTCAATTCTTACGTCTAAATATCTCTAACTTGATTGCTTATCACTTCTAATCAGTCTTGATCACCTCTCGTATGAAAATAAAATATAAAACATATTATATAGACAAAAAAATCCTTTTCCTAGGCTAACAGGGTGAATTTCCATAACTGAAGCTGCCTGCGTCATGACTTGTCCTACGACCCGTAGTAGGTAGGTACGGGTAGTACCTGTTTCCCGTATGTCATGGGTTGGCTGAAATTTAGCTAAGTGTTGGACCTTGTTACAACTCGTACGTGCTTCCTACGTGTCGTACTGTGCTTCTGTGGCTTGACTCTGAGACTTTGAAATTTTTTTTGAAGTTCATCACGAGTGATTTGGTACGACTCATACCTTACTGCCACAACTCATACTGTCTATACGTAGCAGGAGTCAGCCTCTTGTGCAAATCTTCTGAATCTTCCCACGACTTCTTCACTACGACCCGTAAAAGATTTGTACGACTTGTGCTGAGAGTCGTAGGGTGACCCTCTTCATCCTTAGCCTTCTGAAACTTCTCACGACCAGTAGTACAACTCATAGCACCTTCCTATGGCTCGTACTAAGGACTGTGAGTTAAGCCTTTTTTCTGCACTTTTAGGCTATCTTTTGTACATTTTTGCTCCAACACCTATTTATCTTGTAACCAAAGAAAAAGTGCCTCATATCCATATAAATATACCTAAGTCCATGCTATTTTCTTAGTTTTGAGCATCGAAAGTGCTGTAAACTCTTAGCACATTAGGTACGCAACCTATATTCACCCCTCCGTACCGAATGGCTCTGGCCAAATTAAAAGATCTGAAAGAACGGTTGAAAGATATGATAGATAAGGACTTTGTTAGGCCGAGTGCTTCACCGTGGGGTGTGCCAGTTCTATTTGTGAGGAAGAAAGATGGCTCCCTACGAGTTTGTATAGATTACCGACAGTTAAATAAAGTTACTATTAAGAATAAATATCCTCTTCCAAGGATACATGATTTTTTTGATCAACTACAGGGGGCACAATATTTCTCCAAGATCATTTTAACATTAGGGTATCATCAAGTATGGGTTGGGGAGGAAGATATTCTGAAGACAGCCTTCAAGACCAGGTATGGTCATTTTGAATTCTTCGTCATGTCCTTCGGATTGAAGAACGCCCCAGTAGTGTTTATAGATCTGATGAACAGTATCTTCAAGTTGTATTTAGATCTATTTGTGATAGTGTTTGTTGATAACATTCTGGTATATTCCCGCTCAGAAGCTGAAGACAGAGATCATCTGCGAATGGTACTCCAGATCCTCAGAGACTGCCAGTTACATGAGAAGTTCTCAAAATGTGAGTTCTGGCTAAATGTTGTAGCTTTCTTTGTCCTTATTGTGTCAAATGTAGGTATCCAAGTTGATTCACAAAAAATTGAGGCAGTAAAGACGTGGCCCAGACCCATGACTCCCACTGAGGTTCTTAGTTTCTTGGGGTTAGTAGGGTATAATAGAAGGGTCATAAAAGGATTTTTTGACTTATCAGCGCCATTGACAAGATTGACTCAGAAGGCAGCTAAATTCCACTGGACCGCGGCTTGCAAGCAGAGTTTCTTGGAGCTGAAAAATAGAATGACATTTGTAGCAGTATTAACCTTACCAGAAGGTTCAAAGGGCTATGCATGTACTATGATGCTTCAAGCATTGGTTTAGGGTGTGGTCTAATGCAACATGGCAAGGTGATTGCCTATGCTTTGAGGCAATTAAGGAAACATGAAAGGAACTACCTCACCCATGATTTAGAGTTAGCTGCAGTGGTTCATGCTTTGAAAATATGGAGGCATTACTTGTATGGTGTTCATGTAGATATTTTTACTAATTATAAAGGCCTCTAGTACATCTTCACACAGAAAGAGTTGAATTTATGGTAGCGTCATTGGATAGAGTTGCTAAAAGACTACGACGTGGATATCCTATATCACCCAGGGAAGGCTAATATTGTAGTCGATGCTCCTAGTCACAGATCTATGGGAAGCCTAGCATATTTGAGACCAAAACAATGAGAAATGGCTTGAAACTGCACCAGTTCTAGCAGTCCGGGTAGTGGATTCAGAGGATAATGGGGTTGTAATTTAGGATACAGTAGTATATCTCTAGTTGTGAAGGTAAAGGAGCAACAGAACGAGGACCCTAGTCTAGTATAGCTCAGAGACAAGGTTCACCAGGGTGAACTATCGACCTTTGAGTTAAGAGGAGACAGTTTCTTGAGGTTCAGAGATTGATTCTGCGTTCTAGATGTAGTAGCACTTCACTAGCAGATCATGGCAGAGGTACATTATTCTCATTACTCTCTTCATCCAGGTTCAACAGAGATGTATCATTATATAAAGGAGATATATTGGTGGCCTGGAATGGAGAAAGGTATAGCTAAGTTTGTAGTACGGTAGCCTAATTGCCAGCAGGTAAAAGCTGAACCATCATAAACTTGGCGGACTAACTCAGGAGATTGTTGTACCTATGTGGAAATAGGAAGCAATTAATATGGACTTTGTATTACCTCGCACCAGGCTTAAATTCGACTCCATTTAGGTCGTTGTCGATAGGCTAATGAGATCAGCCTATTTCTTGCTACTCAAGACTACATTTTCAACCGAAGATTATGCTGAGTTATATATTAAGGAAAATAGTCTGACTGCATGGTGTCCCAGTATCCATTATTTCTGATAGAGAGGCACAATTCACAGCTCGATACTGGCAGTCATTTCAGAAAGGTTTGGGGATATAGGTTAATCTGAGTAAAACTTTCCATCCCTCGATAGATGGTCAGACAGAGTGCACCATTCAAACGCTCGAGGACATGCTATGGGTGTGTGTGCTAGACTTTGGAGGGAGTTGGGATGAGCATTTACCCTTTATCAAGTTTTCATACAATAACAGTTATCATTCTGCTATTCAGATGGCGCCTTATGAGGCTTTATATGGGCAGAAATGTAGGTTACCCATAGGACGGTTTGAAGTAGGTAATCTGGATTGATTGGACCTTATATAATCCATCAATCAGAAGAAAATGTGAAACTTATCAGAGAATAGTTGCTAACAGCCCAGAGTTGTCAAAAGTCCTATTCCAATGTTCAGCGTAGAGACTTGGAATTTAATATTGATGATTGGGTATTTCTTAAGGTTTCGCCGATGAAGGGCCTGATGAGATTTGGCAGGAAGGGAAAGCTTAGCCCTAGTTTCATTGGGCTATATCGAATCCTTTGAAGGATAGGCCGAGTAGCATATGTATTAGAACTACTTTCAGGGCTAGAATCTGTTCATCCAGTTTTCCACGTGTTGATGCTACGGAAGTGCATAAGAGACCCGTCCCGGGTTGTTCCAATTGAGGATGTTCAAGTTACTGAAGAGTTGTCTTATAAAAAGACTCCAGTTGCTATACTAGATCAAAAGGTTCGTAGATTAATAACTAAAGATGTAGCCTCCGTTAAAATCCGATGGATGACCTAGGAACCTGAGGATGATATGAGATCTAAATATTCTCACTTATTTCAGGCTTGACTCAGATTATGCAGTTGAGGTGAGATGTTTGTTCAGTTATTGTGTTGTTACTTATATTATCAGTATTATTTAGTTGTTCGCTTTTATGTTATGGAACTATGTTGTATCATTTCTTGTAGTGTCCTGTGAGGCACCTATGTTGGATTTTTCTGCGTGTCAGATTTTCGGATAGTCCATATTACGGAAGAGACTCTGCCGAAGATTTTTTCTAGCAATAGTTAAAGGAGTTGAGTCTCTTAAGTATAAGATTACATTCGAGGATGGATGTTCCTACGGGGGGGGGGATGATGTTACACCCCGTAAGTTTCTATCGTTTAACTGACACGTACATATGTATGTTGAAATTTTTGAGTATGATGCATGCGAGGAAGGGCTCCGGGGGTGAGTATATGAGCATGGTAGTGAGCGAGCATCAGGCTGGGGCCAGAGGCTAGGCGCACTGGTCGGTGCTCCGCGCCACCCTGCCACCACCTCAAAACCTATATAAAACCTTTATGATATGATCAAATCATTTTAAATGTTTCCCCTTAGAAGAGAATAGAGTACGAATGACAATTTAATCCATTTTCATCAAATTATGTTGCTAAACTCCGTCCTAGATAACGGGTTACAGACCTATGAGGAACGTCCCTATGGAGCTATTTTGAAAATTCGCTCGTAGTACCAAAACCCCACCGAGTAAAAGTTGTAGAAATTACTTCTAAGTGAGTTCTAAGCGGCTACAAGTGATAGGTGAGAATTTCTACCTTCTAAACTCTCGGGACTTTGTGAGTTTTCGGCCGAATTGAACAAAGTTGAGTTATAGTTAATATTATCAAAGTTATTGTTATTTGCCAAGTTGAAAATAGCCTTATTCTCTCAGCGTAGTGCTGCAATTTTGTGGAATTATCAGCTACAAGTTGGAACTATTTTGATGAATGAGAATCGACATTCGAGGTATGTTAAGGCTAACCTCTTCTGCAAGTTATTCCTATCGTATAGTAATACGACCTATGTCCTTGTAAGCAGGTCGTATGCATTTTTATTGTGATTAGTTGCTACAAATAGTTTTGGGATTGGAGTTGATTTATTTCGGTTAGGACTGACCCCACCTAATATAGCCTTCTGTTTACCAACCTCAGGATTACTAGCTGTGTCATTGCCTACAGGGCTATAGATAGCTCAGAAGAGCTATATGATGTTTGACAGGACTATATTCAGGTCTATAAGGCCATATTATAGTCCATCCATGAATGGACTTCTTCTTAAGACGTATCGACATCACTGACCCTCCGTCGAGCCTTATGTTCCAGGGTGCAGTCATAGGAGCCCAAAGGGCTCAAACATAGCTTAAGGAGCCCAACAGCCTCAGTTACAGACCCAGAGGCCAGGTAGGTTGGCTATAGTTACCTGTTGAATCATATGGTCCTCAAACTAGGGGTATATAGATTGAACTGTACTTGTCAGGGCTTATGGGGGCCCGGGTAGGTTATTCTGTGCTAATTGTACCTTCCAGGCTTATGGGGGACAGGTAAGGTTCTTGTTTGTATTACTTATTTGTTAGCTATACTTGAGATTGTGAGGCTATTGAGGTTATAACTCTTATTCCTTCTATTGATTACTTTCAATTCTTTTATCAGCTCTAGTCAGTCATTTTCATTGTTGCTTTACATATTCAGTACATATTATACTGACACCCATCTATGGGCCGCGGCATACTTTCCTGCAGGTGCAAATAGATGTGGTTTAGGACCTTCTTAGCTATCAGTCAGGGTTAGCAATTCAGTCAGCTCCTTTTCTTTGGAGTTGATAGTTAGAAAGGGTTTCTCTTTTTTGTTGTATAGCTTTTGGGTAGGTCATGGCCCTGTCTCGACCATTATTCCACTCTTAGAGGCTTACAGATTACAATTTTCAGTTGTTGATTGTTGTTATTCATGTGGGGCCTATATATGTTATATTTTGTATGTTGGCCATGTGGGGCCTAGTTTAGCTAGTTAGTTAGAAGCCTTGTCAGCTATAGTATGAATATGACTTCCTTTTTTCCTTCTGTTATGACTAGACAACATGGTAGTCTTGTCGGCCAGAATAGGATCCCTTTATTATTATGTTGCTGGTTAGCTGTTTTCTTTTACAGGTTTGCTATGTGGGCTTGTTGGCCCAAGGTTGTGTTTATAGCTGAGATATAGCCATTTGTTTTCTTGATTTTTGAGTTGCTGGCAGGCACCACATATACTCATCCAGGTCAGTCCAGGTCCTAGTGTGGTATTAGGTAACAGTCATGCCCCCTAAGGTGGGGCGTGAGACAAATTGTATTATTGAATCTCCTCAAAATTGATACAAGATCCTCAACATTCCACTCAACAAGATCTGCAACAATAATAACAAGCAAAGTATTTTCACCTCCCAAAAATGCATATCTCGTATGCGAAGGAAGAGCCTCGAGTTCTAAGACTGGAGGGTCCTCAATCGATGGTTTTGCTGGAGGAGTTGTATGATTTTTCAAATCGAGGTCCAGCTTCTTTGGCTTGAAACTATAAGACCCCATTCTGATATGTACATTCGCTATCTCTTCATACCCCTCGATTTCATCCCTCTCAATGTTCATAAACACAGTTGCTAGTGCCTCTACACCAAGGCTCCTCCTGGGGCACTATCAGCCTTTTTTCATCAACCAAACTAATCACCGATACCACTCACATATCATTTGGCTACTTTGTTGATCGGCCCACATCAAATACTACTTCATTGTTCAACTGAAACTTCAACTATCTGCTCTCTATATCAACTAGTGCTCGACCAGTGGCAAAGAATGATCCCCACAAAATAATAGGGAACTCAAAATCCACCTTGTAGTCCAAAATAACAAAATTGGTAGGGAATATAAATGCTTCCACCTTCATCAACACATTGTACAAGATAGCCACAGGATTTTCACTGTACGATCTTCTATAAGTAGCCATATTGATATCAGTGTGGGGGCTCCTAAGCCCAACTGCTGATATACTACTAGAGGCATTAGGTTTATGCTAACTCCCAGATTACACAGAGCCTTTGCAAAATTGAAAGCTCTGATGGTACATAGGATGATAAACACTCCTAGATCCTCCTTCTTCTAAACAAGGGTCCGTGAAGCTATTTGTCTCAACCCAGGCTGGATCCTGTATTGAGACACGAGATCTAGAACCGCCAATGGCTCCAAGATAACCCATGGCACGTACATAGCATGATTAAGGGCATAGAGAAGCGGAATTAAAGCATGAACATAATATAAGCGAAAGCCTGGACCATATACCATAAAAACATGAGCCAACATCATTGAACCATCTATACATAGTTGTCTAAAAAGCCTCTAAAATCTGCTAAGCTAATGGGATAACACCCCCAACTAGCTTGCTAAGTCCGAAACTAAAAGACATAAACAAAAGATACTATCAAAACTGATGTCCTCAGATCATGAGGACTCACCAAAACTGGAATAGAGCTAGACTAATCGGGAGCGAGCTAACGATGGGACTGAGATGGGTCACCTGAACCTATATCATGAGAGAGCATAGAGTATGTGGTCATTACATTGAATATATTGAGTATGTAGAGAAAGTAAAACATTCTAGTAAGACAACAACTTGAAATTATGAATATAAATCAAGATAGAGCATGACAGTAAGGCAACAAGCTAAAAACCATATTCCAGAAGTAATCATGATCATGAAATATTTATCATAAGCTAGAAATAATGACTCAAGGTTTAGCAATAGAAATCATGTAGAGTACCATACTTCAAATCATAAGTGAAAACTCATAAACTGATCAATGGTTCAAATATGCTAATAAACATAATATCATAAGACATAAACATGAGTAAGTGAAAACAGGAGGAACAATGGGAGGCTTCGTCATAACTGACACCATCATGATAGATCTTACATGATTCCCCAACTATCTAACTCAAGTGGGCAAACCCATCTTAAGCTTTCCAAAGCAAGGAACGACTAAGGCGTGATATCACTTGTGAATCCCCGTAGGGTTTGAAAATGAATATATACCTACAACGGCACATAGTTTTGAGACACGGGGTTTGCCTGAACCCCTAGACTACTCGGTACTAGACACTACTCCCAAAAATATGCACATGGTTCATAATCATTATCATGAAAATATACTTGAACTTGCATGGGCTAGTCTAAAATTGTTATATCAAACATACTTGACATACGTGAACTAACCATTGAAATAGGGCCACAATTAGCCATGATATATAAACTTGACTTTTCATGAAATTCATACATGCTTGAATAAGGCTTCCTAATTTCAAAATCATAGAATCATAAGTTTAAGAACTCATAAATATTCATGCATACTTGGTAATTCATCATACTTGAAATCATGGGCTCATAATCTTGAAATTCATATATCATGCATAGTAGGGAATAATTTTAATAAACTTGAAATCATGAATTAGAAGTAAATTGAGAGTCAACTCTACCCTAATAGATGTAAAACATCAATTGAACATGAGAGAATTGAACCCATACAAATAGCATGAAAGATTGCAATGAATTGGGTAAAACCCTACAATCTCATCATGACATGCTTAAAGACTTGAAATAATAGATTTAGGATGAAATTGGGCATGAGGGTGGAAGAATTTCCCCCATTCATAACCTTACCTACCTTGGTAATTGACCCTAAACTTTTCTTGAAAACCCAAAAAAGATTGGACGAGATTTGATGAAGAACTCTAGCCTTGATCTTGAGAGAGGATTTCCTATCTACTATTGTTTTGAAAGTTGATTGCTAGGTACCATATAACGTACCACCTAGCAAGGACTCGTGGTTTCCTTTCTTTGTTTGCTAGTAAAAATTTATGGTTCTCTGATTCTCAAACCACAGACACTCACCATAACTTGTTGTTTCCTACAATGATTTGTACCATGTCTCATGGTTAGGGGTCCCATCCTCTGCACTTTCACCCCATGACTACCTACAATGACTCGCTGTTACCTATAATGATTTGTACCATGAGCCATGATAATGGACCTTCCGTTAGTAGACCTAAACCACGACTGCTTACCATGATTCATTTTTTTCTACAATGAGTCGGAACTTGACTCATTACTTCCTCCTATGACTCGTACCATGAGTCATCGTGGCTGGGCTAGAGGGGACTATTGCATACCAAGACCCATCATGCCAACCTACCACTCGTACCATGAGTCATTCTGTGAATTTTTTTCCAAATTTTCTGTTGATTCTGCTACAAGTCTAGGGCTTCATCATGGGGACTTTTGGGGTGTTATATTATATCCCCCTTGCGAACATTCATCCCCCAATGTGGCCTAGCTAAGCTGAAAAAATAGGGAAAGAGCTGCAATCTTAGAACTGAAATCTATAGACTGAAAATTGATGGAGTGACCGATTCCGGACTGAGATACATGAATTGATTTCATGAAAAAGACATGCATGCAACAACATGAAAGGAACTGAGAGACATGAACTTGACATGAAATTGAATAGAGTACTAAGAAGGAAATGAGTACGTCGTGCTGAAATTGAGTTGGAAGGGAAAAGATGTGGGTATCTAGCCATCATATTTGCTTCGACTTTCCACTTAACTCCCTCAACAAGCTGATTTCTCCACAAAACTTTCACGGAAGCTACCACCTTATTTCTCAACTTCTAAACCTGATGATTAAGGATCTCAACTGGAACCTCCTCGTAAGTAAGGTTATTTTGATGATTAAGGATCTCAACTGGAACTTCAAGCATCGCCAGCTATGAGTGTGCCATCCAGATTTAGGCATGACCAGAGAGGACGAGCATCAGGCTCTAGAGGCCTAAGCAGCAGGCCCACAGATTCCAGTATCCCAGTTTGCAACAAGTGTGGCCGGAGTCACATAGGTTAGTGTTTGGCAGGTATAGGTGCTTGCTTCGGGTATGGGAAGCCCATACATATGCTTAGAGATTGCCTAGCAACTAGACAAGGACATGATAGGGGTCGAGTCCCAACTTCCAATTCATCAGTCCACCAGCAAGCCCAGCTCAACAGCACGCATATACTAGTGTGGGTGGCGGACAGAGCCAGAATAAATTCTATTCCCTAGCATCCCGCTAGGAGCAGGAGGTCTCCCCAGATGTAGTCACTGGTATGTTACGAGTTTTCCACCTTGATGTGTTGCTTTATTAGATCCAGGGCTGCTTTATCTTTTATGACGCCCTATGTTTCTAGTAGCTTCAGAGTCAGTCCCGAATCCTATCAGAACTCTTCTCAATCTCTACTCCAGTTGGTGATTCAGTTATAGCTCGACGGGTGTATAGAAATTTCCCTGTCACAGTCCTTCAAAAAGTCACCTCAGCAGATCTAGTAGAGTTAGCCATGACCAATTGTAATGTTATCCTTGGCATGGATTGGATATTTGCATGTTGTGCCTCAGTTAATTGTAGAACTCATGCAATAGAGTTTCGATTTTTGGGTGAGCTAGTCTTAGAGTGGAAGGGTAGTTCAGTTGTGCTAAGGATACTACGTCTAAGACCCCGACTATCCAGTCAGTTCTAGTAGTATATGAGTATCCAGAAGTCTTCCTAGATGATCTACGGGGAATTCCTCCTGATCAGGAGATCGATTTTGGTATTGACCTTCTTTTTGATACGCAGCCTATATCCATTCCTCCCTATAGAATGGCTCTAGCCAAGCTAAAGGAGTTGAAGGAGAAGTTTAAAGACCTTCTAAAAAAGGGTTTCATCAGACCTAGCAAATCCCCTTGGGGTGCACCTATTCTATTTGTCCGAAAGAAGGATAGTTCCCTTCGTATGTGCATTGATTATCGGTAATTGAACATGGTGACCATCAAGAATATGTATCCTTTTCCTAGAATTGATGATTTGTTTGACCAGCTTCAGGGTGCTAAGTGCTTTTCGAAGATAGATCTCAAATTCGGATACCATCAGCTTAGGATTCGAGAGAGTGACATTCCGAAAACAGCCTTCAAAACTTGCTATGGTCACTATGAGTTTGTAGTTATGTCTTTTGGACAACGAATGCTCCTGCAGTTTTTATGGATTTGATGAACAGGATGTCCAAGACATACTTGGATATGTTCGTGATTGTGTTCATATATGACATCCTTATATACTCTCGGAGCGAGGAGGAGCATGTCGCTCATTTGAGGGTAGTGCTATAGACCCTCAAGGATCATCAGCTATATGCTAAATTCAGTAAAAGCGAGTTTTGGTTGAACTCATTGGCATTTATGAGTCACGTGGTATCAAGTGAGGGTGTTTAGGTAAACGATCAAAAGATAGAGGCGGTAAGGAATTGGCCCAGACCGGTGAATCCTTTGGATATAAGGAGTTTCTTGGGTTCAGCTGGGTATTATTGGAGGTTTCTTGAGGATTTTTCATCCATTGTATCCCCGTTGACTAAGTTGACTCAGAAGAAAATAAAGTTCCAATGGTCGGAGGCTTGTGAGAAGAGCTTCCAAGAGTTGAAGACTCGACTCACCTCAGCACCGGTGTTAACCCTACCCAAGGGTACCGATGGCTTTATGGTATATTGTGATGCTTCTAAGATTGTCCTTGGTTTTGTATTGATGCATCATGGTAAAGTCATAGCATATGCTACCAGGAAGCTAAAGGTTCATGAAAAGAATTACCCGACTCATGATCTCGAATTGGCGGTGGTAGTATTTGCCTTAAAGATTTGGAGACACTATTTGTATGGGGTTCATGTGGATGTGTTTATGGACCACAAGAGCCTACAGTACATGTTTATCCAAAAGGATTTGAATCTCTGCCAAAGAAGGTGGTTGGAGCTACTCAAGGATTGTGATATGAGTGTCCTTTACCACCCAGGCAAGGATAATGCGGTAGTAGATGCCCTTAGTAGGCTTTCTATGGAGAGTGTGTTCTATGAAGATGAGGAGATGAAGGAGTTGGTGAAGGATGTGCATAGACTTGCACGGTTGAGAGTTCATCTGGTTGACTCGACAAATGGTGGTGTTATTGTTCAGAATGGGTCAGAATCATCCTTGGTGATTGATGTTAAAACTAGGCAAGACAAAGATCTTATTTTGGTAAAACTAAAGGAAGCCGTTCATAATAAGAAGGTAGAAGTCTTCTCCAAAGGGGGAGATGGTGTGCTTCAATATCAGGGTCATTTGTGTGTTCCAGATGTCGATGATTTAAGGGAGCGGATGTTGCATGAAGTTCATGGTTCCAGATATTCAATACATCCAGGTGCCACCAAGATGTATGTAACACCTAGAATGTTTCTAAGATCAGATTCTAGGCTTGAGGAAAGAAATCAGACAAAAAATGAAAGTTTGGTGCAGAACGAGTTGGGGGACGACTCGTTAGGATGCCCTATGAGTCGTGGTCAAACCCGTGAGGAAGCAATTCTGAGGTTTGGTCAAGTTTGAGGTAATGGACAACTTGAAAAGTCATCTTTCCTAGCAACGACTCATCAGGTGGGTCGTTGGGTGGAGGCTAGGGTCCTGGATGAAGTCTCAAGCAGTGAAGGTGATGGATCGTAGGCCACGAATCGTCATGGCAGATCACAACTCGTGAAGTGAGTCGTGGGTTGTGTTGGGGAATTTTTGAGGAGTTGGGTAGTGTACTCCATGACTCAGTCCCCACGAGTCGTTTCCTGACCCCATGACTCATGGGGTGCCTCGTGGGGGCCTGACGGGGTGATTTTGCCTGTGTTTTTCCAGGGGCATTTTTGTAAAATCCTATGTTCCTAACTTTTAAACTATGTCATTTTGAGTATTATTTGGGACGTTTTTAAGGGATTCTTCAAGTCTAAACTCTCATTCTCTCAAGATACCTCTAAAAGCCCTTCTTCCTCCTCTCCTCTCAAGATTCAAGGATTTCACCAAGGTGTTCATCAAAGCTTCAAGGGAAGTTTTGAGCAGGGTTTCTTCTACCAGGTATGCGGGTCTTTCAATAAGGATAATCTTCCATCCTTGTGCCCCAAAATGTTTTTATCAAAAGCCTAATTTCAACTAATTTAGAAAAGCATGACCTAGGGTTTGTGTGATGGGTAATTTCTTCTACGTTTTCTTTGAATGCTAAAATCTACTATGATTATGAATTAATTAGGAATATAAATTAATGGGTTGTTTTGAATGGTTGGTTAGATGATGGAAATGCATGGGTATAGGATGTTCTTCATAAATTGGCTTGAGCATTGAATGGGATTTTATTATTGTTCACTTGATTATTGTAGTAACTCGTGTCCATGTTTAAAATATGTGAATATCATATGATTATCCCAAATAGCCCAATTATGCCATTGATAACTATGTTGAGATGAGTTTATGGTTTATGAGCTTTAACAAATAAAGGTAAATTATGTAGTATCACTATGTTTTCGATGGAATTGATAGGATTGCATCTTTCTCACGAATTGGAGTAAACTATGAAATGGGTCTTACGAAATGAAAATGTATGCTTCTCCCGTGGTTTTGTTGTAAATGTGAGGTATGAGTTAAATGTATGGGTTGTCCTTTAATCTAAATAAATGAGGAATTGTATCTATGATAAAGTATGAATTGAACCTATGGACCATGTATGAACCTATGCTATAGGTTGAATGAGATGAATTCGGAATTTGAATGTCATGAAGTAGCATAATGTGAATCTATGGCATGCTCGTTAGTGCAAGATGCTTGAGAAAATATTGATTTGACTCCGTGACAATGTGAATTATAATGATAAAGCATGAGAATGATATTTCAGACTGTTGGGCTTGTGTGTAATTGAAGGTAGCCCTAATCCTACTAAAACGAATGTTGTATGAGGAAATTAGTAAATGTTTCTCGTCTCTGATTAGCTGTTAAAATTTAGATTAACTTTAGTAAGTCAGGATTCTCTTTAGCTGAGAATGTTTCCCTTAGTCAGTCGGGATTCTCTTTAGTTGAGAACATTTCCATTAGTTAGTCAGGATTCTCTTTAGCTGAGAATGCTTCCCTTAGTCAGTCGGGATTCTCTTTAGCTGAGAACGTTTCCCTTAGTCAGTCGAGATTCCTTTAGCTGAGAACGCTTTCCTTAGTCAGTAAGGATTCTCTTTAGTTGAGAACATTTCCCTTAGTCAGCCAGTGACTCTCTATATCAGAGCATACTCTCCCTTCGACAGCCACGGATCCTCTCTAGCCGAGAAAGTTTCCCTTTGACATTCAGGGACGCTCCCTTAGACAGTCAGGGACTCTCCTTTAGACAGTCAGGGACCCTCTATGATATCAGTCATGGCTTTGGTCCTCTGTATTGGTTTAGTTCATAACCTTGTGTATGGGTTGATCATATTTCAGTAAATGCCCTTATAAAGTTGTTACATTAAAATGCGTATGTATATCTCACATAAGGTTGTTGTATCTCCTTTCAGTTATATTATCACTAAAGTGTTTGGTTATTTCCTTTTTATACACTTGCATGTTTTAGTTTATTTACGTTTCCCGCATACTCAGTACATTCCAAGTACTGATCGCATGCCTTTATGTGCTATATTGTTTCATGATATACGTTCAGGTCTCCGGACTCAACCTTGTGGTTAGATATGCTTCGTAATCTCTCAGCAGCTAGTGGTGAGTCCTCATCTCCTGAGGACATGATTTACGTTTTACTTTTTCCTTATGTTTCAGTTTTCAGACTTTAGGAGTTAGCTAGAGGCTTATCCAGGCAACTCATTTGTTTAGTAGAAGGCTTTCAGACTTTTCTAGACATATGCAGTGTTGTATCTATGTGTGGTTAAACTTCTTCTTATGGTTTCTATTAGATTCTTGCTATTAGCTTCCGCTTATTCATGTTGTTAGTCATTTCTATTGTTCAGTGTTATGATGTGATTATGCCATGGGTCTACTTGGAGCCTTTTGGGGTTTCTTGTCCCCTGTTATGGATAGGGTGTAAACTCATATCATGACAATGTACCGTGACCTATGGGAAGTCTATTGGTAGAATGTAATGAAGAAGGACATAACAGAATTTATGGCAAAGTGTCCCAATTGTCAACACATGAAGCTTGAGCATCAAAGACCTGGAGGTGTGCTTCAAGAGCTTAGCATCCCTACTTGGAAAGGGGAAGAGATCAATATGGATTTCATTACAGGTTTTCCTTGCACTCGTCGGCAATATGACTCCATTTGGGTTGTTGTAGACAGATTGACTAAAGAGGCTCATTTCCTACCGATCGAAACTACCGATTCAGCGAAGTATTATGCTAAGTTGTACATTCGGTAGTTATTTAGGTTTCATGGAGTGCCCTTGTCCATCATATCAGATAGAGGTACTTAATTTACCTCCCAATTTTGGAGATCGTTTCAAGAGGGACTTGGTACTCAGGTAAAGCGTAGCACAACATGTTTCATCCGTAAACTAGTGATCAGGTGGAGCAGACTATCCAAACTCTCAAGGATATGTTGAGAGCATGTGTGAATGATTTAAAGGTTAGTTGGGATGACCATTTGCTTCTCATTGAGTTTGCATAGAACAATAGCTACCGTTCCAGCATTCAGATGGCTCCATTTGAGGCTCTCAATAGGTAGAGATGTAGATCCAGTATTGGTTGGTTTGAAGTCATTGAAGCTATAATGAAAGGACCAGATTCAGTCCATGAGGCTATGGAGAAAGTTCAGCTTATAAGGGACAGGTTGAAAACAACTCAGAGTCGCCAAAAGTCCTATGCGGATGTGAGAAGGAGGGAACTTGAGTTTGAAATTGATGATTGGGTGCTTCTGAAGGTGTCACCTATGAAGGGAGTGATGAGGTTTGTAAAGAAAAGAAAACTCAGTCCCTGTTATGTTGGCCTGTACGGGATTGTGAGACGTGTTGGCAAGGTGGCCTATGAATTGGAGTTACCCTCAGAGTTAGCTTCCGTTCATCCCGTTTTCCATGTATTGCTCTTAAAGAAGTGTTTGGATGATCAAGCTCTAGTTGTTCTGGTAGAGAGTTTAGATGTGAAGGGCAACCTCAGTTATGAAGAGGTTCCGGTAGAAATACTGGATCATCAGGTTCGGAAGCTAAGAAACAAGGAAGTAGCTTCATTCAAGGTTTTGTGGAGGAATCAATTTGTCGAGGGAGCTATGTGGGAAGCCAAGGCAGACATGATGGCTAGATACCCACATCTATTCCCTTTCGACTCAATTTCAGCTTGAGGTATCAATTTCTTCCTTAATACACTATTCAATTTCATGTCTAGCTCATGTACCTCAGTTTCTTTCATGTCAAAGTATGTATGCATGATTCATGAATTCGTTTCATCCATGTAGTTCAATTCGGAGGAGTCATTCTGTTAGTCTTAAGATTATATGATTAGTATTTGAATATGATGATTGCATTTCTCTGCTTTTCTATTTGTTTTCCCAACATTCACAGATGAATATTTCCAAAGGGGAGATATTGTAATGCCCCAAAAACCCTAAGAGCAGACCCGGGAGTTGAAACGGAGAAAAATAGAATTTTCTATACTAGGTCACAAAATGAGTCATCCTGTGACCCGTCAAGATGACCACGAGTCACTAAGTGACTCGTGGTGAGGAGTTTGACTTAAGTTGGAAATTCAAGTGTTTGGGTAACCACAGACATGACCACGAGTTGTGGTCAGCACCACAACTCATTGAGTCAGTCGTGGTCAAGGATGAGATAAAGGAAGGAGAAAATGGCAGTGTTGGCGATGGGTCATCACCACGACTCGTTGGGTGCACCACGAGTTTTGGTGTCCCCTGTGGTGTCCAGAGTTGAGATTTTCCAATATAGGTGACGGATGGCAGGCCAAAAATCGTGGCTAGGGACAACGACTCATCCAGTCCCTCATTGGGACTGGCAGTCTATTTTTTCCTGCGAGTTTAGTAAGGGCTTTTCCGTAATTCCTATGATCCTATGGCCTAAACTATGTCATTTTAAGCTTTGAATAATGAGTTTTAAGAAGGGTAAGTTCATTCTAAGCCATTCCTAATTCATGCATGCGAGCTTAGAGGTTTTGAGTGGGTGATCAAATCTAGTCCTTCCGAGTTCTTCCTCAATTCTTCTTTGGGAAATCAAGGAGATTGTAGAATCAAATTTTCTCAGGTATGTAGGGTTATGAATGGGTGAAATTGTTCTCACCCATGCCCAATCCCTCTCTAATTCATGAAAATCTACATGTTAATTCTATGGGGTTTTAACCTAATGTATGAACTCCCTAAGTTTCTACCATGGGTATGATCTAAGCATGTTTCTATTGTTGAATTATGATTCATGAGCAAGTTTTACAATGTTTTCAATTATAAATCATGTTTTCAAGTTTTATAAATTATGATTCCCATCCATGAAAGGTCATGAAAGTTGAGACCTATGATGTATGTTCAAGTATGTTAAGATATTTATCAGAAAAGCATTTTTTCAAGTTACCCATATCTATGATCATATTTTCAAGTGCATCAAGTATTTTCAAGCATGTTTAAGAATTGGGAAAGCGCCCATATGTTCAAGTATGATTTATGATTTCATGTCAATTAGCTTACCACATGGTTTTAGAATCTAGACTCCCAATTATGTTCAGCTTGTGGTATGGTTTGAGCCAAGGCTCCTCATGTATGATTTTAGATTTTATATGTATATGATATTCAGCTTCGTCACTAGACAATGGTCAGCTTCGTTGATAAATGATTGAGGGAATATGCATATTTTTGGGAGTGGTGTCTAGCACCGAGTAGGCTAAGGGTCAGTCAACCCTATGCCTCAGAACTACGAGCCAACGTAGGTATGTTTAGATTATTCGGGACCTCCTTTGTGAGCTTTCCCTTTCCCTAAGAGGCCTTCAGCTTGATATCGAAATCATGGTAGCATCCTTAGCCCTGGCAAGGCTTTGGACGGCTCTGCCCACTTGAGTGTGATAGTCGGGACCATGTAAGCTCTATCGTGGTAATGTCAGTTATATGACGAGTCTCCCATTATTCCTCATGATTTCCATGATGCATGTACATCAGTCATGATATTATGTTTTCAGCAGGTTTGACCCAATGTTTAGTTTTACTTAAGATTATCAGTTTTCAGCTTTGGGTCATATGATTTAGTTATGATGTTCAGATCATGATTTTAGAAAATAGGGCTTACAATTTTTTTTCTGGAGTTAGCATCCAATCTTAGTTGGTGAGTCCTCATCTCCCGAGGACCATTCCTTATCAGTTATTTTTACATTTTTAGTTTCAGGCTTAGAGAGTTAGTTGGGGTCTTATTCCATCAACTCATCAGAAATAGAGGCTTTTTAGACATAGATTGTATACAACTTCAGACTCATGTTGTATGTTCTGATATTATGCTATGTTCATACTTCCTATATGTTATTATGTTGATTTTCCATTTTTTTATTGATTGAGTTAGATATATGTTCATGTCATGGGTCGACTTGGATTCTCTCGGGGCTCCTTGTCCTGTATCTCGATCCAGGCCTATATTCAAGTCGTGACAGTCCCTTTTGAAATGATCTCCAAAATTGAGAGGTGAACTGAGTACCCCTATTTGAGATGATGGACAAAGGGACTCCATGCAACTGAACCAACTCCTAAATGTATATTGTAGCATAATCCTTGGCTGAATCTATAATTTTGACCGGTAGGAAATTTGCGGATTTGGTCAACCTATCCACAATCACCCATATAGAGTCATACGGTTGGCATGTACGAGGAAACCCTATAATAAAGTCCATATTTATCTCTTCCCACTTTCAAGTATAAATGCTGATGTCCGAAAGCATACCTCCAAGTCTCTGATGCTCAAACTTCACCTGTTGTCAATTCGGGCACTTAACTCACAAATTTTATGTCATTCCACCAATAGACTTGTCGTAGATCATGGTACATCTAGGTGGTACCTGGATGGATAGAGTACCGAGAGCCATGAGCCTCGCTCAATATACGCTCTCTAAAGTCATCTACAATCAGTACACACAAACGGCCTGATAGTGGAGTACATTATATCCCCCTTGGGAGAAAACCTCTACTCTCTGATTCTGGAGAGCTTCCTTTAACATCACCAAGATAGGATCCTCATCTTTCCTTACTTTAACCTATGTTACCAATGAAGATTCTGACCTATTCTAAACAATAATACCATCATCCGATGAATTTGTAAAGCAAATCCCTAAACGAGAAAGCCTATGAAAATCCTTCACCAATTCCATTTTCCCACTCTCGACATGGGACACACTCTCCATGGACAGCCTACTAAGAGCATCCGCCACTACATTGACCTTGCCCGGATGATAAAGGACACTCATTTCATAGTTCTTGAGAAGCTCTATCCATCTCCTTTGCTTGCAAATTTAGGTCCTTCTGAGTAAATACCGAACACTCTTGTGGTCCGTGAACACATCCACGTGCAGCCTATACAAATAGTGCCTCCAAATCTTCAGAGCAAACACCAGAGCTGCCAACTCTAGTTCATGTGTCGGATAATTCTTCTCATGAATCATAAGCTATCTAGAGGCATATGCAATAACCTTACCATGCTTCATCAATACACAACAAAGACCAACCCTAGAAGCATCACTATACACAACAAAACCATCTGTGCCCTCCGGTAGGGTTAATACTAGGGCTGAAGTGAGTCGAGTCTTGAACTCTTAAAAACTCTTCTCACAAGCATTAGACCACTGAAATTTGACCTTCTTCTAGATGAACTTAGTCAATGGTGCTACAATGGATGAAAATCCTTTTATGAGCCTCCTGTAGTAGCCATGTAAACCTAAAAAGCTCCTAATATCTGTAGGACCGACAGGTCTAGGACAATTCTTCACCACTTCTTTCTTTTGAGAGTCCACCTTTACACCTCACTAGACCCATATGGCCCAAGAATGCTACTGAGTTTAGCCAAAACTCACACTTGTTGAATTTAGAAAAAACAGCGAGCGATTCTTGAGAGTCTGCAACATAATCCTCAAATGAGCGTCATGCTCCTCCTCGCTCCGAGAGTATATGAGAATATCATCTATGAAGACAACCATGAACAAATCCAAATAGTGCTTGAACACACTATTCATTAAATCCATAAAATCTGCCAGAGCATTTGTTAGTCTAAAAGAAATACTACAAACTCATAGTGACCATACAAAGTCTTGAAGGTTGTCTTCGGAATGTCATTCTCCCTAACTCTAGTTGGTAATAGCCGGATCTGAGGTCTATCTTTAAAAAGCACTTAGAACCCTGAAGTTGATTAAACAGGTCATCAATCTTGGGGAGGGGATACTTATTGATTTTGACCTTGTTCAACTATCGATAATCAATGCACATCCTAAGGAGCCATCCTTCTTCCGAACAAAGAGAATTGGAGAACCCCATGGGGACTTACTAGGCCTGATGAAATCCTTATCTAAGAGATCCTTCGGTAGCTCTTTCAACTCCTTTAGCTTAGTTGGAGCCATTTTGCAAGGAGGAAAAGATAAAGGTTGTGTATCAGGGAGAAAGTCAGTGCCAAAGTCAATCTCCCGCTCGGGAGGAACTCCTGGTAGATCATTTGGGAACACCTCTTGATACTCACATACAACAGAAACTAACTAAAAAGTCAAGGTCTCAGACGTAGAATCCTTGAGCAAAACTATATGGTATACAAAACCCTTGGAGATCATCTTTTTGGCCTTGAGATAGGAAACAAAGCGACCTACAGGCACAACTGAACTACCCTTCCACTCTAGGATCGGTTCACCCAGAAACTAGAACTCTACCGTACGGGTTCTACAATTGACCGAGGCATGACAAGCATGTAACCAATCCATACCAAAAATAACATTGATGTCGGTCATATCTAACTCCACTAAGTCGTCTGAGATGACTTTCTAAAGAATCATGATAGGCAAATTTTTGTATACCCTTCGAGCTAAATTGACTCACCGACGTGAGTAGAGACTAAGAAGGGTTCAAACATGGTTTTGGTACTAACTCTGAAACTAACAGCAACATAAGGAGTCATGGAGGATAATATCACCCCTAGGTCTAACAATGCATAAACATTAATATGGAATACTCACAACATACTAGTGACCACATTGGGTAAGCACTCCTGCTCCTGACGAGATGAGAGTGCGTAGAACTTGTTCTGGCACTGTCCGCCACCCCCACTAGAAGAGATGCCCTACTGAGATGGGCGAGCTACTAGAGCTGCTGAAGTGGTGGCTGGAGTACAACCTCTACTGTCACCCTGCCTAGCCAAATAATAATCCCTATATATGTGTCCGGGCTTCCCACACCCAAAGAAAATATCTAAGCCACCCAAGCACTCTCCGTGGTGGTTTTTACTATATTTCCTTCAAATCGGGAAAACTACACTCTATTGTCGTGCTCCTCTAATCACCTCGAGGCCTGGATGGAACACTAGCTGATGATGGATCTAGGGCTGACGACCTCTGGTGGGACTGAGGGAAATGTCCACCATCGGATCTCTACTAGAAATGTCGATAGCTTTCTTTCTTGGCCCTCTTGGCCTCTCTCTCCTTTTCCTTCATCTATTCTACCTCTATTTGTTGGGCATATATTATCAGTTGGGAGATATCTATATCATTAATCAGCATGGCGGTTCTGCACTCCTTAACTAATGAATCTGCCACTCCATTCATGAACTTTCTCATACAAGCCCTCGGATTAGCTACAATCTCCGGAGCATATTTGAACAGTTAAATACTCCTGAAAAGTCATCATTCTGTTTTAGATTGAAGAACTGGACTGCCTTTGCTTCCCTCAACTCTAGGGGAAAGAACTTCTCCATGAAAGTTATAACAAACATGTCCCAGTCATGGCTTGTGCTAACATCTGAAATGCCGCCCTGAACTCGGCATGAGTAACCTACTCTGGTAAAGGATCAGCTAGAGCTAGTGGGGCTGGCTGATACCCATCTTCATTGCCATTGTCATGGCCATTTCCGTTGCCATTCCTTCTTCCATTGACTTAGTGGGGAGGTATATTTATACAAACACGTATAGCACGAGTTAGAAGAATAGAGAGATGTACTTTATCACACGACATAGATCATAAAAGAGGGGAAATTTTCTAAAACGTATCGTAGCCTCTTCCCCATAAGTGTGGCGCATTTCATAATCATGGAAACGACTATACTTAACGTAGCTTTCAGATACCATAGGACACACCTAAACCTTAGCTCTGATATCAAATTTGTCATGACCCAATCTAGACCCCGGAGACATGGGACCTAGAACCACGAATGTCTCAAAGATAGCCCATGGCACATACATAGCATGATTAAAAGCATTGCTAAGAAGAATTAAAGCATGAATATAATATAAGTAGAAGTCTGTACCATATAGCATAAAAACATGAACACACATATGAGCCAACATCGCTAAACTATCAATACATAGCTGTCTAAAAAGCCTCTAAATATTTGATGAGTTGATGGGATAAGACCCCCAACTAGCTCGCTTAAGTATGAAAACAAAAGAAATAAACAAAAGAGACATAATCAAAACTGTGTCGTTACTTTATGGTTCGGAATTCTTGTTGCGTATTGTACATGATATTTAGAATGCAAAGGTGATTCGTATGAAAGCATGCAACTTTGTAAACATGTTGAGATACCTAGACCATAGAGTTCGATTCGGTGTGATTGAGGCTTAATGTTTGAATTCTTGTAATTAGCTGATTGAAGAGTCTGTGAATATGTCTTGAGTTGAGTATGTGCAATGAGTGTGTGGTGAGGTTTCGATTCTTACATGCTATTGTGAAGTGTCTAGAACTTGTCTGGTGTGTGTACGAAATGAAATGAAGGATGTGTATTGTAGGGAAGGATGTAGGCATTTCTTTGATTTAACCGAAAGTTTTTTTTTTCATTATCATACCTACCTTGAATGTACATCCTAGTTAGCCCATTGAGCCTTTAGCCTATTTTTTTCTTTTGTCAAAAAGGTACAAACCGAGCTTAACCCCTTCTTTTCATTATCCGTGAATTTGATCCAAAACTCTTAAGTGCTCAAGAAAAATAATTTTTCCACAGTGTCAAGGAGTGAAAAGTGTGAAAAAGAAAGGAAAAGCGGAAGTGGTGAAAGTAAAGAAAAGGTCAAAGGTGCACTTGCCGAATTTAATGAAATGAAGATGTATCACTAATCTTTGTTATTAAGTCGAGTGTGCTTAAAGAAATGGGAACAAAAATAAAGAAAGGCTTCAAGAAAGGGGAGGATGAAGGAAGAAACAATGCCCATAATGTGGTGGGATGTATTGAAAAGCGCTTAAGGGTGCTAGTTGCTATTATTAGTTAGCCCAGTATGTACTAATTCCTTAGCTTACATTACAACCCGTTAAGTCCTACGTGATCTTACATCACTCGTCCTTATATTAGTGGAGTAATACACTAGAGGCAAGCTTATGGTTCATGACATGATGCATGTGAATTCTTTGGGAGAGAGAGCGAAATCGTGTTCATATGCCCCTGCATATAATGTTTTTGAGATCATATGATTGAAAAGGGGGAAATTCTCTTGTGTTGTGAGGGCACATTCTTGACGAGAGATTTAATTTCGTGTCGGATGTCTTGATCAGCTGATTTGCACGAGTTTGCCGAGATCGAGAGTCGACTCTTGAGTCTAGGAGGTCTTAATGTGTTGAATGTCAGTGTATTGATGGGTCTATGCATGTTTTCTTGATGATTTGCTATGTAAATAATCGCTATAACCGTAGCTTGAATTGTCGAGCCAAAGTAGCTATGATTGGGTGTCAACTGCATGAGATGTGAGATTTTTGTTCGAGGACGAACAAGGTTTTAAGTGTGGGGTAAGTGATCTTGGGCAGAATTATATGCCCAAGTGATACTCAAATGCTTCAGTTCGTCTTGTTTATCCATCTATATTTGTACATTCTCATGTGATTTGTTGTTAAAATGTGAATTTATACTAACCAACATGATTAGTGTTGTTTTGCAGGAAAAATGTAATATTAGGAAGCTAAGATGCATGTTGGGAGAAATCGGGAATGACTCGGAAGCGAGCAGTGGAAAAGGCCAAGGAAATGCAGCAAATTAAGGAGCTCCTCGATGGAGCCGTGTCACGCTGCCATCGCGGAGGCATTCTGCCCCGGATGATTAAACTAGGCCAAGTTCCTGTGAAGGTGCGCGTTGGAGTTGTGACACGTTGGCTAAGCCATGCGTTGCACTCCATGGCACGTTGGGTGTAATTAACTGGACGACCGGATTCCAGTAAGGGTCCGCGTTTGTGGCGTGTCACGGAGGCAGTGCTCCGTGATGCACTCCGTGACACGTTGGTTGTTATTCCGGGAAAATTCCCACTAGTATAAATAGCACACTTAGGTTTATTTTTAATTATTCTGACTTGGTTGAGCAAGAACGTGGGTTACAGGCAGTTGAGGGGACGAAATTCTTAGGCTTCTTCTCTATCTCTTTCTTCTTTATTTCAATTGTTTGAATGATTTACACTCATTTAATGATGTTTAATCCATAAATGAGTGGCTAAATTCACTTCTTGCTGAGGTTAAGAACATTTGTAGTGGAATTAATTATTGATCATCTTGGTTTTTCATCTTTTCTTCCATGGTTGTTCTATTAATTCTTGTTCTTACTGCATTGATGTTTGGCCAATATTAATGTATATCTAAAAAATCCGGTTTGCGCTCGAAAGAGAAAGAAATTGGAAAGTTGTGAATTGATAGGATATGATCTCTTCTTGGTTTGGGAAAATTGAGAATTGATTTACCTTCAGAATAGAAATATATCTGAAAGTCGTATTAGTCAATTAAGGAATCGGTTTCGTATGGCTAGAACATGAATTTCTTCTTATCATATAAATGTAGGTGGAAGGTTCATGATTCTTAAGTTGGGTTAAATATGAGAGTTTTAATCCATAGGAAATAGTTCTTGACTAGAAACCGAAGGAAAGATTAACCAATTTGTGTCAATAAATTGCTTCCCTGCATGTTCGTTTTAGCCTCAGCATGCTCATTACTATAGTTCAGACTCAATTTGTACATTTGTTTTAGATTAGTATAAATTAGGAAACAAACTCCCAAAATCTTCTTGAAACTGTTGTCTGCATTATTAGAGTTAGAGTGTATTAACACTTGGTTCGATTATTACCTTGGTCCAGTCCCTGTGGGATTGATACTTGGCTACTCTAGCCATTTTACTACTTGTTCGACCATGTGCACTTGTGTGTAGGCATTCCAAACCACCGAACAGGCACTCTATGATCTTGGAGCTAGCATTAATTTAATGCCCTTGGAGATTTTCAAAAAGCTAGGATTGGAAGCCCCTACACTAACTAACATGTGGCTACTGATGGGCGACAGAGCAGTTAAGAAACCAGTGGGCATCTTAGTCGATGTGCTCTTCAAGGTTGACAAGTTCATATTCCCAGCACACTTCATGATTTTGGATTGCGAGGTCGATTATGAGGTCCCCATCATTTTGGGTAAACCATTTCTTGCCACTGGTAGAGCTCTAGTAGATGTGGAAGCAGGTCTGCTGAAGTTCAGACTAAACAAAGAAAAGGTCACTTTCAACATCTGTCAGACCATGAAGCAACCGAAGGAATTTAGTGTGATCTCAGCAATAGAAAATGATTATGAGTCACTTGACGAAGTCTAAGTAGTCAAGAGACTTGCTTCGTGCCGTGACATTAAATCAAGCGCTTCTTGGGAGGCAACCCAAGTGTTGGTTTGGTGAAATCTGAGTAACCAGACCACCTACGTCATGCCACAACGTTAAATCAAGCGTTTCTTAAGAGGCAACCCAAGTTATTGAACTAATGTGTTCTCAGTGTGCAGGGAAACAAAAAAAGGTGGCTAAAAAGCCAGCTGCTACAAACTCTCAGTATGACCCATGATAAGGTCCTACGAGCCGTAGCAGCAGGCGTGGTGAGAGGCAGAGAAAACTCAAAGCAAAAGTAAGGCCTACGTTTCATCCTACGAGTCGTACCTCAGTTGTACGAGTCATAGGATTGACTCATAGGTCACCAGGTAAGTTATTCCTGTTAAAGTCACTATGGATCAGGGGATGAGTCGTAGGTAACCCCTACGACTCGTGGCACGAGTCGTGATGGGTCAAAAACACCATTATGCTCGACTTGGCCCAGATTTGTTTGATTTGGCCCTAAGCTATTTAAATTAAATCCCCCCTCTCCCACGCTTAACACTCAAGTACACAATGTTAAACTCACTCCCCCAAAACCCGTAACTCAAGAACCAACAAGGAATCGAGCAAGTGTTTGCTCAATCCAAGTTCGGCCAACCCTACACAATGAGACCCAGTCGTACAAAGCCACAATAAAGTAAGTGTTTTACATTGCAAATTCTAAATACTTTAGAAGTGAACTTAAGGGCATCAAACCCTATGAGAATCACTGATTATGCCTGAAAACCAAGTTTTAAAGCAAAAACAAACAAAAAGAGTTAATGCATTGGAGTCGACTGTAAACCCCAATAGAAAAATTGTTGAACTTTGGCCTTGGAACACTTCAATGGAGTTATGGGTAATGGTCGAAAAATGGGGAGGTTTGGGTAGTGTTAAAATTGAGTCTATGATATGCCTAGACTTTGGGAAAATCTGAGTACCCAAAAATGTGCAAAACAAACACCTACACACTAAACCAGGAATCATGAATGAGGTATGAAAAGGGTTCTAAGCATAGGACAACTCTTAGGTTTATACTACAAGCCGTACTAAGTGCCCCTACCACCAAATTGAAAAAGCTTGTCTGAGAAGTTCACCCTATGACTCGTGGAATCAACCTATAGGTCGTACCACGAGTCGTGGTGAAAATAGAGATTTACTAGCAATAGGACTTCATCATACGACTCAAGGTATGGACCATACCTTCATGGTACGAGTCGTACCTACGAGTCATAAGGCACCACTGGGACTTCTCACGTGTCGTACCTTCATGGTATGACTCGTAGTGAGGACCCGTGATGAGATTCTAAACTTCTCTTCTCTAATTTGTCTTTTTAAGAAAAGGACAACTAACCTCTTTCTCTTTAGGTACAATGACTTTCAAACGCAAAGATAATAAATCAAAGGCCCGGAGGAAGCTAAGATAGTATCATCGGAGTTTGAATCTTATAAAGAAGAGCATGTACATAGTGGTTCGAACATAGAGGAAACAAGGACCACTAGGGCAAGAGCAAAGGCCCAAGCCGAAGCAACCACTGCCACATTTTCTCAAGCTCCCAAGTCTGAAGAGGGAGTTAGAGAGGAACAACAAAAGTCGGGGAATGAATCCAATGCTGAAGAAGGGTTAGGGGAGACCCAAAGTGAAGAAGGAAGTGGCAATGATGAGTTAGAGGAGGAGGCTCCGAATGAAGAACAGGCACAAGAGCAGCCAGAGAAAATTGTACAATTCGGTGGAGAGTGTCGGGAGACAAAGAAATATATGAGTAGGGCCTCTCTCACCGCCAAAAATAAGCCAAGATGGAGCATACAAGAAGAGCCGCGGATCCTCACAAAATCACTGAATGAAGTTGAGGAGATGAAGCGGATTTTCAGTTTCTATGGGTTCGAGTGGATCGCAAAGACTCCAACACAGTACACAAAGGACATCGTCTTGGAGTTCTCTGCCAACTATTTGGCTACCATGGAGGTGAAAGCAAAGGAAGGGCAGAAGATGAAGCATCAGCCGCGTCCAGAGAGTGTGATGGTCCGAGGTCGCGAGGTTGATGTATCTGAGCGGACCATCGCTCGAATCTTGTATGGGCCACAGTTCTTGCTGACCAGAATGACACCAGAGTATGATTACAGGGTGAAGGCAATAAAGAAGATCAGATGTCTGAGCAGGGGTGAGCGATAGAGGAAGCTGCAATGGCTAGCAGAGCTGATCGCTAAGAACAAGGACAAGCCCGAGTGGGTTACAGGTGCCAAGCAGGTGACAAATAATTCACTTAAATTCATAGCAAAAGCCTACTGGGCACTAGTGCATCATTGACTAGCACTGATAGTTAATGACAACACACTAAATTCTGATAGGGCAGCTTTGGTGGCATGCCTCATGTCTTGTTACCCCCTTAATATTCCGAGGATCATAGCTACTGAGATATGAGACTGAGCGGTGGAAGTAAGCACTACTATCCCATTCCCGAGCCTTATATTTAGTTTATGCAGGGAGGCGAGAGTTCAAAGGGGTGATGAGCGATTGATTGGGGTTCAGAGGATTGCAGACATAGGCCTTATCCGGGACAAGATGAACCCGGTAAGTAGATTTAGACTTCCTACAGCCATACCAGTATCTTAGCCAGTAGGGGACGCATAGGTGGATGTCGCCACCACACAGGGCAGAGTGAGACACTGGCTACAGATGTCGGTCACCCTAAGACAGCTCCTAGCACCTCAGCTGCACCATTCCACAGTTCATAGACTCCAGTACCAATAGGGGACATCTTGGTACCACAGGACTTCCTTCAGAAGCTGGCCAAGCGATTGACCATGGCAGAGCACAAAAGTCAGGCCATGATGGAAAATGTAAAGTCATGGATCAAATCCGAGATAGATGCAGCAGCTCAGGCCCTACATGCCCGCCTAGACAACTTTGAGAGTAGATTTAACATGAGGATGGCAGAGAAGACATATATTAGCAATCTCCGTGCGAAGTTGGGAGCTCTTCGGATCCGAGTAGTTGAGTTGTCATCACGACAACTAACAGTTATAACAGCCTCCACTCTTCCGGACCTAGATGCCGAGCTTGCTCAAGATATTGATTTAGCGGCATATTAGGAACTGTCCATGGCTGCTAAGAAGGGTAAGAAGCGAGCTACTGACGAGTCCAGAGAGGAGAGTCCAAAGAAGAAGAAGAAGAGAGAGAAGAAATAAAGCAAGCGGGCCAGAATAGAGAGCATATAGACTCATATAACACATATGTCTGAGCTGCATGAGAGATTTAAAGGAGCAGGAAGACCCACCACTGCTTAGCCCGAGTTTTCCAGTGGCCATGACCCATCGGGTGAGCCACATTCATACCCAGCTACTACAGAGGCCGATTAATCCACCACAATCACTGAAGGGGGAACTACTCCCCCGGTTATCACACCATTGAGTGTGTCGACCACCGCTAACGCCACTACTACTGTGAAGGTACCACCTCCGCAAGATGACAGGAGCGCCTAGAGTGCCACAGTTATGTTCTCTTCCCTCGATGCTTATAGCTTATGCTTCTAGGACGAAGCTCACTTTTTTAAAAGGGGGAGGGCATGTACTTGTATTTTTGGGAATTTTGTTCTTCTGAGGGTTTTTGTTTCTGTGCTTCTTTCCCTCAAGCATGTGATCTAGTAGAACCGGAATGTGTTAGGATTTTTTTAGTTGTGATTTTTGTTTGATTAGAAAGTAACTTAGGAATACTCAGCCAATAGAAATGCACTATTTTTTTTTTGAAAAATCGACCCTTTCAAAAGTTTTGCTATGTATTTGTGACAACATGCATGATTTATGTGGATCTTTTTGTCATTTGGTTTTAATAGTAGTTATTCTTGTTAATGCATGTATGAACCAGACAGGTGAAGTAAAAATAGTTCATGTACTATGTGTGAGTGAGGTTTTAGTCCTCATTGCAGTATGTTTTTGAGGATCTAGAACTTCCTGGTTGGTCTCTTCATAGGTTAAGGATGGTTGGTTAGGATATGATCATAGGACATTTTTGTTTTAGCTCACCTTTTGCCTATATTGCCCCATCAAAGTTTCATGAATCCCTTGACCCCAAGTTTGAGCCTTAATAGACCATATTTCTTTGATTCACCTGTTAACCGTAACCATTTATTTATAATGAACCTGTTTTGGCCCTAGTCCTTCCTTGGATATTGTGAACCTCAACATAAGCAAAATGCTTAAGTTGAGGGTGGCTAGAGTAGGGGTGCATAAATGGTGGGAGCAGGAGAAAGGAAAAGAAAAGAAGAGAAGAGAAAAGAGGAAATATTGTGAAAAATGAGGTGAGGTGAGGTGAAAAAGTAAAAAGAGCTGAAAATCTTAAGAATCTTGGAAAAGAAAAATTCAAAAGATATTTAAGTTGTATGAAAAATGCGAAAAATCACCTCACCCATGCAAATATTCTTAAAATGGGGTAAAAAGGGAAGAAAGGAAAACGAAAAAGTGAAGGGTGAAATAGGTGAATAGTGTAGCCAATGTATGTAGTGCCAAGGAAGGGATAGTCACTCATACAATCTCTCATCTTTATCATGTACATCCCTAAGCCAACATTACAAGTCATATCAAGTCCTATAGTGGTCCTAACTTAACCATCTGTCAAACCAAAGAAGAGAAAATAAGGGCAAGCCTAAGGTATTTGATGCATAATACTTGCAAACTTCCTTGTAAGAGTGAGTGCTTCACTTGCCTAGTCCCATGTTGTGTTTGATACTTCATATATGAGTGGGGACTTCATTTGTTTGAGGGTACATGGGTTATCCTTGCTTTTACTATTGGTCTGTGTGAAAAACATTGGTGATGACTTGATTTCCTGTTGATAGCTAGATGGCATGTCTTGATCCCTGTATATGATGTTTTGATGTTACTTGTAATGTATTAGCAAATGATGTTCTATGAGGAAGGGTCAATAAAGTGTATATAGAGAGTGCAAAAATTTGTTTGAGTATTGGTTGTAGTATCTTAAGTGTATTTTCTAGTTGAGCGTCGTGTTTAGTTTTTCTTCTTCTTTGCCTGAGGATATGCAAAAGTCTTAAGTTAAGGGTGTTGATGTGCTATGGATTTAAAGCACTATAGACGCTCAAAACTAAGAAAATGGCATGAACTTAAGTCTATTTATGTGGATATGAGGCACTTTTCCTTTGATTTCAGGATAAATGGGTGTTGGAGTGTAAATTTCCAAAAGGAAGCTAAAAGTGTGCAAAAAGGGAAAAATGCAGTCCATAGTACGATCCGTAGGATGGACCTATGAGTCGTACTGACGGCTGTGGTAAGAAGCAAAAGGCTGAAGCTGAAAGAACGACCCTACGAGTCTTGTCATGGATTGTACCAAGCTTGTACAAGTCGTGGTAAGGAAATCGTGATGAACTCAAGAAGAATTTCACAAAAGGCTGATTTTCAGTACGAGAGGATACCACGAACGATGAGAGATTGTACAAGTCATGCCCTACCGGTCGTGCTGAGCTTCAGACAAATTGCAAAGATTCAGAATCAAGCAATGGGAGCCTGGTACAAGTCGTAGGAAGGAGGTATGCATCGTACCTTGGCCTAACACTTAGCCAAAAATCATCCAACAATCTAAACCACGAGATGCTGCCACGGACCATAGGATGCTCCTACGAGTCGTAGGATGATCCGTGATGAGGTCGACACCAAATAAGGAAAATCCCGTTGTTAGCCTAGGAAAAGGATTCTTATGTCTATATAAATATATTTTATGTTTTATTTTTAAGAGGTGACATTAAGTAGAATTAGTTTTAGCTGGAAAAAATTAGAGTGGACAATTTTACATCTTTGAAAGAAAGAATTGAGTTGGTTCAACCTTATGATCAACCTTTTCTTGAATTCATATTGTTCTTGCTACTTGTTCTTCAAGATTTTGCGGATTAATTAAAGGAAGTGTTTTTCTCAATCATATTTGTAAGTATTGTTTTTATGTCTTTAATCATGAACACACTTCACAACCTTGCAACTATGAGAGGCTAAAACCTCCACAACTCGGATTGTGGGAAACATGGTGGATTAACAAGCTAGGGTTGCACAAAGTGAGTCTAAAACCAATACTAATTACTTATATTGCACTCTCTTCATGCTTTAATGATTCTGGTGTACAACGTTAGGAAGTGCACGAATTCTTTACTTGCTTTGGTCGAGGAGGTAGAGATTAGGAAAAGAGAATTACAACGGAGACTTGATCTTGATGATCATTGTATTAAATTGAGTTGTGGTCACAGGATAGTTATATCTAGAACTCAGTGATAATGGTTAGTTTAGAAATGCTCATGAGACTTGGTTGAGTAATTGAGTATAGTCATTCAATAAGGATTGGTAGATCATTTGAATGAACCTAAGTTATCAGTTTTGTAAGTAAGTATTGGTGAAGATCACGAGTGTATACCTAAAGCTGTTATGAATCCATGGGGAACACAAACCCTAGTTATCCTTTAATTATTGATTCACAATCATAATCTTGACAACTACTTTGTCTTTACTATTGATTATTATTAGAATCCCCCCAATTGTGAAGTAATTATCATACAAGTTCACTTACCGACTGCAATCTAGATCTTCCATATTCCCTGTGGGATTGACCCCAACCTATAAGTTGGGTTCTTTATTGACAACGTCCACTTCATACTTCAGTTAGAAGTGTGGTTTGATCGTTATCCAAAAGTGGCACCGCTGCCGGGAATACGGCTAAGACTAGGTTATTTGCTTGTATTTGACTTTTTGGTAGTTATTTCCTTAATAACATTTATTTTTGTGTTTTTTTATACCCACAGGCTATCCTCCGGTGAATGCCAAGCACTCGGAGTAGAGGAGACCCCCTTGTTCCACTAAATCCCGAAATCGAATGAGCACTGCATTGGATGGAAAACCCTGAGCAAAGAGAAGCCCGCCTAGCTGAAGATGCTAGGCAAGCCAAGCTAGCTCGGTTAGCTGCACTTCAGTAGGCTGATGATGACAGAGATGAGGTTAAACGTTGGTCGACCTGGGAGGAGCAACCGAGCTCAGAGATTTTCCCCTCAGTTCTTTTATGATGAGGACCCAAATATTGATGAAGTTGGATCAACTGGAGCAATTGTGCCACCACCACTGCCCGTTGGGGCCAAATTTGATATTATGAGCACCATGATTCAATTGTTAAACATGAAGGGGGTGTTCAGGGGCCATGCAGCAGATGATGCCAACCTGCACTTAATGAACTTCATAGGAATATGCAAGGCGTACAGGTTTCCCGGAGTGAGCAAGGATTCCATACGACTCCGACTCTTCCCTTTTTCTCTATTAGGGGAAGCTACTTTGTGGTTATGGGAGTTGCCCAATGACTCCATAACCAACTGGAGGGAGCTTAAACATGACTTTTTGGAGAGATTCTTTTCCCCCTCAAGGATGTTACAGCTAAAAGATGGGATCTATAATTTTTGACAAATTAAGATGGAGGCACTTCATGAAACCTTGCTGAGGTTAAAAAAAAAGTTGAGTAAGTGCCCGAACCACAAAATTCCAGATGACAGTTCGTTGGAAAATTTTTATAGGTCTCTGAATAATAGCACTAAAGTTGTAGCAGATACGGTGGCTGGAGGAGCATTGATAAGTCACACTTGGGAGGAAGCAGCCACTATCCTTGACAGGGTGACTAAGACAAACAGGGCCTAGCATATGAGGGAGGATGATGCAGTGGTAGGTGCATATGCTGTTGGTTTGACTTCAGACCAACGAAGGAAGGAAGAAGAATACGATAAGGAGTTGGCTCACATGCGCACACCATTGGATCTACTGACAAAGAATATCATGGGAACCAGAGCAAAAAAGGGAAATGCAGTGGGAACTCAAGGAATGGAGCAAGGAGTTGATCACTCTGATTCTGTGGAGGAGGCAAACTTCCTAGATGGCCAAGTGGCGGGTTTCCGAGCCAGCACCCAAGCGTCTTGACAAGACAATTGGAACCAAGGTTCTAGAAATCACGGTTGGAACCAATTTTGAGACAACTACAACAGGAACGGGTTCAGATACAGGAGCCGTGGTCGTGAGCGTGAGGGAGAATGGAGAAGGAATGATGGATACCACAATGATCATGCTGGAGGCTATGTGCCTCCCAAAGCACGAGAGGGGTAGGCCGGACAGTCAAAGTTGGAGAGCATGATGCTTGAGATGCTGATAAAGGTGAGGTCCACTAATGATCAATTAAAAGAAATTTGAAGTGAATTATCGAGCATGGGTCAGAAAGAGGAATCTCACGCCACCGCCATCAAGCAGATAGAACACCAACTGTGGCAACTTTCAGCATTAATGAACCCTAGGAAAAAGGGTACACTCCCTAGCAACACTATCCAGAATCCAAAGAACGATGCTCATTGCATGGAAATGATGACTAGGAGTGGTAAGACCACAGTTGACCCAACGTTCCCGATTGAAGTTTAAAGGATGAAAGAGAGCGTGATTGAGGAAGAAAAGATGGGTGCTGAGACACAAAATGGTAAGTTGCAAGACGCCTCTAGAGGTGAGAAGGAAGACGACATTGATCAAGGGGAAACCCAAGTGCATAAGGCTATTCCAAGACCACCGCCACCATTCCCTTAGAGGATGAAGAAAAAGGCGAACAATGGTAAGTTCCAAAAATTCCTTTCAATGCTTAAACAACTATCCGTGAACATACCGTTGGTCGAAGCACTAGAGCAGAAGCCAGGGTATGCAAAATTTATGAAGGACCTGGTAACAAAGAAGAGATTTGTGAGCTATGAGCTGGTTGAAAATATCCATCACTGCAGTGACATAGCAACGAGGGTCTAAGCTCAGAAAAAGAAACACCCAGGTGCCTTCACAATACCTTGCACCATCGGTAATGTCGAGTTCGCAAGGGCACTCTGTGATATGGGAGCTAGCATTAATTTAATGCCCTTGGCAGTTTTTAAGAAGCTAGGATTGGGAGACCCACACCAACTAACATGCGGCTACTGATGGCCGATAGAACAGTTAAGAAACTAGTGGGCATCTTAGTCGATGTGCTCGTCAAGGTTGACAAGTTCATATTCCCAGCAGACTTTGTGATTTTGGATTGCGTGGTCGATTATGAGGTCTCCATCATTTTGGAGCAACCAGTTCTTTCCATTGGGAGAGCTCTAGTATATGTGGAAGCAGGTTTGCTGAAGTTCAGACTAAACAAAGAAGAGGTCACTTTCAAAATTTGCCAGACCATGAAGCAACCGAAGGAATTTAGTTTGATCTCAGCACGAGAGGATGAGTATGAGTCACTTGACGAATTCTAAGTAGTCAAGGGACTTGCGGTCGTGCCACAACGTTAAATCAAGTGCTTCTTAGGAAGCAAACCAAGTGGTGGTTTGGTAAAATCTGAGTAACCGGACAACCTACGTCATTCCGCGACGTTAAATCAAGTGCTTCTTAGGAGGCAACCAAAGTTATTGAACTAATGTGTGCTCAATGTGCAGGGAAATAAAAATAGGTGGCTGAAAAATCAGCTACTACAAACTCTTAGTACGACCCGTGATAAGGTCCTACGAGCCGTAGTAGTAGGCGTGGTGAGAAGTAGAGAAAACTCAAAGAAAAAGTAAGGCCTACGATTCATCCTACGAGTCGTACATCAATTGTACGAGTCATAGGATTGACTCGTAGGTCACCAGGTGTGTTCTTTCTATTAAAGTCACTATGGGTCAGGGGACGAGTCGTAGGTAATCCCTATGACTCGTGGCACGAGTCGTGATGGGTCAAAAACACCACTTATACCCGACTTGGCCCAGATCTTTTTGATTTGGCCCTAAGCTATTTTAATCAAATCCACCCCTCTCCCATGCTAAACACTCAATCTCATAATGTTAAACTCACTCCCTCACAACCTGTAACTCAAGAACCAACAAGGAATCGAGCAAGTGTTTGCTCTATCCAACTTCGGCCAACCCTACACAGTGAGACCTAGTCGAACAAAGCCACAATCAAGTAAGTGTTTTACATTGAAAATTCTAAATACTTTGGAAGTGAACTTAAGGGCATCCAAACCCATGAAAATCACAGATTATGCCTAAAAACCAAGTTTTAAAGCAAAAACAAACAAAAAGGGTTAATGCATTGGAGTCGACAGGAAACCCCAATAGAAAAATTGTTGAGCTTTGGCTTTGGAACACTTCAATGAAGTTACGGGTAATGGTTGAAAAAGGGAGAGGTTTGGATAGTGTTAAAATTGAGTCTATGATATGCCTAGACCTGGGGAAAATCTGAGTACCCAAAACTGTGCTAAGCAAACACCTACACATTGAACAAAGAATCGTGAATGAGGTCTAAAAAGGGTGCAAAGCACAGTGCGAGTCGTAGGTTGATACTACGAGCTGTACTAAGTGCCTATACCACCAAATTGAAAAAGCTTGTCTGAGAAGTCCACCCTACAACTCATGGAATCGACCTACGAGTCGTACCATGAGTCGTGGTGAAAAACAGAGATTTACTAGCAATAGGACTTCATCAGATGACTCAAGGTACGAACTATACCTTCATGGTACGAGTCGTACCGGCGAGTCGTAAGGAACCATAGGGACTTCTCACGAGTCGTACCTTCATGGTACGACTCATAGTGAGGACCTGTGATGAGATTCTGGACTTCTCTTATCTGATTTGTCTTTTTCAAAAATGGACACCTAACCTCTTTCTCTACAGGTACAATGACTTTCAAACGCAAAGCTGATAAATCAAAGGCCCGGAGGAGCTAAGAATATAATCATGGGAGTCTGAATCTGATATAGAAGAGCATTCACGTAGTGGTTCGAACACAAATGAAACAATGACCACTAGGGCAAGAGAAAAGGCCCAAGCCAAAGCAACCACTGCCATATATGCTCAAGCTCCCTAGTCTGAAGAGGCAGTTAGAGAGGAATAACAAAAGTCGGGGAATGACTCTAATGATAAAGAAGGGTTAGGGGAGACCCAAAGTGAAGAAGAAAGTGGCAGTGATGAGTTAGAGGAGGAGGCTCTGAATGAAGCACAGGCACAAGAGCAGACCCTACCTAGAGAAAATCGTACAATTCGGTGGAGAGTGCCAGGAGACAAAGAAATATATGAGCTGGGCATCTCTCTCACCGCCAAAAATAAGCCATGGTGGAGTATACAAGAACGCAGATGCTCACAAACTCACAGAATGAAGTTGAAGAGATGAAGCAGATTTTTAGTTTCTATGGGGTCGAGTGGATGGCAAAGACTCAAGCACAGTACACAGAAGACATCATCCGGGAGTTCTATGCCAACTATTTGGCCACCATGGAGGTGAAAGCAAAGGAAGGGCAGAAGGTGAAGGATCAGCCGCGTCTGGAGAGTGTGATGGTCCGAGATCGCGAGGTTGATGTATCTGAGCAGACCATCGCTCGAATCTTGTACGGGCCACAGTTCCTGCCGACCAGATGGACGCTAGAGTATGATTACGGGGTGGAGGCAATGAAGCAGATTATAAGTCTGAGCAGGGGTTAGCGACAAAGGCAGCTTTAATGGCTAGCAGGGGTGATCGCTGACAACAAGGACAAGTCCAAGTGGGTTACAGGTGGCAAGAAGGTGACAAGGAATTCACTGAACTTCATAGCAAAGCCAATTGGACACTAGTGCGCCATCGACTAGCACCAAAGTTAATGACAACACACTAAGTGCTGATAGGACCGCTTTGGTGGCATGCGTCATGTCTCATTAACCCCTTAATATTCTGAGGATCATAGCTACTAAGATACGACACCGACGGTGGAGTAAGAACTACTATCCCATTCCCAAGCCTTTATTAAGTGTATGTAGGGAGGCGAGAGTTCAAAGGGGTGATGAGCGGTGTATTGGGGGTCAGAGGATTGCAGCCATAGGCCTTATCCGACATAAGATAAACTCGATAAGCAGATCTATATTTCCTATAGCCATACTATCATCTCAGCCAGCAAGGGACGCACAGGTGGATGTCCCCACCACACATGAGTAGAGCGAGACACCAGCTACAGATGCCGGTCACCCTAAGACAGCTCCTAGCACCTCAGCTGCACCATTGCATAGCTCACAGACTCCAACACCAACAGGGCACATCTTGGTACCATAGGACATCCTTCAGAAGCTGGCCAAGTGATTGACCATGGCAGAGCACAAAATTTTTGCCATGATGGAAAATGTATAGCCATGGGTCAAATCCGAGATAGATGCAGCAGCTCAGGCCCTACATGCCCGCCTAGACAGCTTTGAGAGCAGATTTAACATGAGGATGATGGAGCAGACAGATACTAGCAGCCTTCGTGCAAAGTCGGGAGCTCTTCGAAGCCAAGTAGTTGAGTTGTCATCACGACAACCAACAGTTATAGAAACTTCCAATCTTCCGGACCTAGATGCCGAGCTTGCTCAAGATATTGATTTAGCAGCATACTGGGGGCCATCCACGGCTGATAAGATGGGTAAGAAACGAGCTATTGAGGAGTCTAGAGAGGAGAGTCCAAAGAAGAAGAAGGAGAGAAGAAATAAAGCAAGCGGGCTAGAATAGAGAGCATACAGACTCATATAACACATATGTCTGAGCTGCATAAGAGATTTAGAGGAGCAGGAAGCCCCACCATAGCTCAGCCCAAGTTTTCCAGTGGCTATGACCCATCGGGTGAGCCACATTCAGCCCCAGCTACTACACAGGCCGATCAATCGACCACAATCATTGAAGGGGGAACTACTCCCCCCGTTGTTACAGCATTGAGTGCGCCGGCCATCGTTAGCGCCACTGCTACTGCTGAGGTACCACCTTCACCAGATGATAGGAGTGCCTAGAGCACCACAGGTATGTTCTCTTCCCTACATGTTTATATATTATGCTTCGGGGATGAATCTCACTTTTTCAAAAGGGGAAGGAGTGTACTTGTATTTTTGAGAATTTTGTTCGTCTGAGGGTTTTTCTTGTCATGCTTCTTTTCCCTCAGGCATGCTATCTAGTAGAACCGGCATGTGTTAGAATTTTTTTTAGTGTAATTTTTGTTTGATTAGAAAGTAACCTTGGAATACTCAGCTAATACAAATGCATGCATTATGTTAGGTATCAAGGAAAATAAATTTTGTCTTCAAAAGGGACATTTCTTTTTATGAATAAATGGAAATTTTACCTTGTCAATTTTTGGCAATGTCATTTTTCTCTGTGCTTTCACATAGGAAGCATCCATATAAACCAATTATCCAACGAAGCTAAGCAAAGTCACGAAGCTGGTTGACTACGCTCGAGCAGAGCCCAGACCCGGAGGTGGTGGTTGAACTCGCCGCAGAGTTTAGGAGCGATAAATTGCATAGATTCCTTTTCTTGGGATTCCCTAAGTAACCAAACCAATCCCTATCATTTCACATGAAAAATGGTCTGTTTTGAGCGTTCGAAGTGGACGAACAATCAACGTACGTAATCGAGTTTCATTCCATCATGTGTTTCTGCCCAGCAGCGCTGGAAACCGCTTTCATGCGTCTTGCTTGTTGGTGGAGAAGAAAACCCGCCTGAAAATGTTTTTTTTTGAAAATTCGACCCTGTTCAAAAATTTTGCTATGTATTTGTGACAACATGCATGATTTCTGTGGATCTTTTTATGTCATTTGGTTATTAATAGTAGTTATTCTTTTTATGTCATGTATGAACCAGACAGGTGAAGTAAAAATAGTTCATGTACCATGTGTGAGTGAGGTTTTAGTCCTTATTGCAGTATGTTTTTGAGGATCTAGAACTTCCCTGGTTGGTCTCTGCATAAGTTAAGGACGGTTGGTTAGGATATGATCATAGGACATTTTTGTTTTAGCTCACTTTTAGCCTATATTGCCCCATCAAAGTTTCATGAATCCCTTGATCCCAAGTTTGAGCCTTAATAGACCATATTTCTTTGATTCACCTGTTAATCGTAACCATTTATTTATAATGAACCTGTTTTGGCCCTAGTCCTTCCTTGGATATTGTGAACCTCAACATAAGCAAAATGCTTAAGTTGAGGGTGGCTAGAGTAGGGGTGCATAAATGGTGGGAGCAGGAGAAAGGAAAAGAAAAGAAGAGAAGAGAAAAGAGGAAATATAGTGAAAAATGAGGTGAAAAAGTAAAAAGAGCTGAAAATCTTGACAATCTTGAAAAAGAAAATTCAAAAGAGATTGAAGTTGCATGAAAAATGAAAAAAATCACCTCACCCATGCAAATATTCTTAAAATGGTGTAAAAAGGGAAGAAAGGAAAATGAAAGAGTGAAGGGTGAAATAGGTAAATGGTGTAGCCAATGTATGTAGTGCCAAGGAAGGGATAGTCACTCATAAAACCTCTAATCTTTATCATGTCCATCCCTAAGCCTATATTACAAGCCATATCAAGTCCTATAGTGATCCTAACTTGACCATCTGATAAACCAAAGTGGAGAAAATAACGGCAAGCCTATGGTATCTGATGCATAATACTTGCAAACTTCCTTGTGAGAGTGAGTGCTTCAATTGCCTAGTCCCATGTTGTGTTTTATACGTCATATTTGAGTGGGGACTTCATTTGTGTGAGAGTACATGGGTTATGTTTTCTTTTACCATTGTCTGTGTGAAAAACATTGGTGATGACTTGATTGCCTGTTGAGAGCTAGATGACATGTCTTGATCCCTGTATATGATGTTTTGATGTTGCTTGTAATGCATTAGATGATGATGTTATATGAGGAAGGGTCAATAGAGTGTATATAGAGAGTGAAAAAATTTGTTTCAGTATTGGCTTTAGTATCTTAAGTGTATTTTCTAGTTGAGCGTCGTGTTTAGTTTTTCTTTTACTTTGCCTGAGGACATGCAAAATTCTTAAGTTGAGAGTGTTGATGTATTGTGGATTTACAGCACTATTGACGCTAAAAAAACTAAGAAAATAGCATGGTCTTAGGTGTATTTATGTGGATATGAGGAACTTTTCCTTTGATTTCAGGATAAATGGGTGTTGGAGCGTAAATTTCCAAAAGGAAGCTAAAAGTGTGCAAAACAAGAGCAAAAATGCAGTCCACAGTACGATCCGTAGGATGGACCTACGAGTCGTACTATTGGTTGTGATTAGAAGTAGAAGGCTGATGTTGAAAGAATGAACCTACGAGTCTTGCCACAGATCGTACCAAGCTTGTACGAGTCATGGTAAGGCAGTCGTGATGAACTCCAGAAGAATTGCACAAGATGCTGATTTTCAGTACTAGAGGATACCATGACCCGTGAGAGCTTGGTACGGGTCGTACCATACCGGTCATGGTGAGCTTCAGAAAAATTGCAAAGACTCAGAATCAAGCCATGGGAGCCTGGTACGAGTCGTAGGAAGGAGGTACGAATCGTACCTTGCCCCAAAACTTAACAAAAAATCAGCCAACAATCCAAACCACGAGATGCTGCCACGGACCGTAGGATGCTCCTACGAGTCATAGGATGATCCGTGACGAGGTCGGCACCAGATATGGAAAATCCCGTTGTTAGCCTAGGAAAAGGATTCTTATGTCTATATAAATATGTTTTATGTTATATTTTTAAGAGGTGACAATAAGTACAATTAGTTTTAGTTGGAAAACATTAGAGTAGACCATTTTACATCTTTGAAAGAAAGAATTGAGTTGGTTCAACCTTGTGATCAACCTTTTTTTGAATTCATATTGTTCTTGCTACTTGTTCTTCAAGATTTTGTGGATTAATTAAAGGAAGTGTTTTTCTCAATCATATTTGTAAGTATTATTTTTATGTCTTTAATCATGAACACACTTCACAACCTTGCAACTATGAGAGGCTTAAACCTCCATAGCTAGGGTTGTGGGAACCATGGTGGATTAACAAGCTAGGGTTGCACAAAGTGAGTCTAAAACCAATAATAATTACTTATATTGTATTCTCTTCATGCTTTAATGATTCTTAGTGGTGTACAACGTTAGGAAGTTCCCGAATTCTTTACTTGCTTTGGTTGAAGAGGTAGAGATTAGGAAACGAGTATTACAACGGAGCCTTGATCTTGATGATCATTGTATTAACTTGAGCTGTGGTCGTGGGATAGTTATATCTGGAACTCAGTTATAACTGCTAGTTTTGAAACGCTCATGAGACTTGGTCGAGTAATTGAGTATAGTCATTCAATAGGGATTAGTTGATCATTTGAATGAACCTAAGTTATCAGTTCTATAAGTGAGTATTGGTGAAGATCACGAGTGTATACCTAAAGCTGTTATGAATCCATGGGGAACACAAACCCTAGTTATCCTTTAATTATTAATTCACAACCATAATATTGGCAGCTGCTTTGTTTTTACTATTGATTATTATTAGAATCCCCCCAATTGTGAAGTAACTATCATACAAGTTCACTTAACGGTTGTAATCTAGATCTTCCATATTCCCTGTGGGATCAACCCCAACCATTAAGTTGGGTTCTTTATTGACAATGTATGCTTCATACTTCAGTTAGAAGTGTGGTTTGAGATTTATCAGATATTAACTCAAGTGATGGTGATGCAAATTAGCAGTTGGAATTAATTGCATAATCCAATGGAAACACTTCTAAGAGTTTTAGGGCCCAGAGTTTTGAGCCTAAAGCCCCCAGCCTTTACGGATCAGTACTGGCCATGGGAAGTTTGATAGGTTTGAGCTAATTAGTTTTAGCAGCTAGAGTAAAGAAGTAAGAGTGTTCGCAAATATATCCTCAAGTTTAATTCTTTGGCCTTATATGCTCCAAACATGGTGTGAAATATGAGCGATAAAGTCTATCAATTTGTATCAGGCTTAGGACCCCATCTGGTTCGAGAATGTTTGGAGGTGACTACCCAGACGGATATGACTATTTCTTAGATAAAAGCATTTACTTAGAAGATGGAGGATCTAATTCACCTTCTCCCAAGTACCAACAAAGAAGTCAAATAGAGTGAGGAGACCAGGTCAACAGGATTATTTAATGCCCTCGTAGTGTTTCAAGGCCCCAGATGGCTAGACATTTGGTTTCTCTTGGAGATTTAGTCCCTTCTTTGTCCCTAGATCAGACTTCGGTTTGTTTTCGCCAACTTTTTTAGGATGGGCAGTGACAGGTCGTGGTAAAAGCAAAGGTAAAGGAGTAGCTTCAGGTTTGAAACTGATTCTATATCTTAAGTGGTTAAGTTGTGATTTTTGCTTTTTCCCGCTATATTTTCTAAAGTATGAATGGAAAAGTGGTATTGGAATTAATTATCACTCTTGTGGTAGTGTATAAATTTTGTTATGGTGAGAAAAGTTACCGATTATATGGTTCTAAAGCATGCCTATCTCATGAAAAACAAGTAGATTGAGTTAAATAAGTACTGTTTGATATGAAGTGGCGACAAAGAATGATGTGTATACGAATATATGGAATGTCTGTTTATGACATGAGGTAAGAAAAAGTTAAAGATGTTATGGCTAAAGTTACGCCAACTGAGTTATATCCCTCTTTCGAGGACAAATGATTTTGAGGGGGGAGGATGTTACACTCCAACAAATTTTTGACGTTTAAAAGTGTGGGGAGAATGAAATTCCAAAGGGATGATTAAATATGGAATAGATATGTTGGGGTTATTAAAGGATTAAATTGAAGTTTAAGCCAAAGGGATCTTAGTAACAAAATTCGAGTTCACAATTATTACGAGAAAATATTTTTTTTAATAAGTCTAGTATATGGTCTAACTTTAAATACTCATATCTCCTAATATATAGTTATTAAAAGTCCCATGACCTATCAAATTAAAGGCCTTTGAGTCTAGTTTTTATAACATCAAACCACTTGTTAATCGGAGTTCGGAGTAAAAGTCATGGGTATTTTACTGAAGCACTCCCGAGCTATGACGTGAGGGTGATGCCTTTTCGCCTCCACTGCCCTACTTACTTAAAAATCAGATTTTTAAGTTGTGAAAACATTTCATAAATATCCAATTTAGACATGATTTCTTATAGAACATATTTTCTATCCATTTCCATTCAATAATCAAGGCAAAACAGCTATTAAAATTCACACCAAAAGCTAGCAAATTCTGGGAAGAAGTTCGTAGAGCTTCGAAGATTGTTTCTACCGGACTGCTCTGTGAGTTGATTCTGTGTTGAAGCTCAATATGGGTAGAGTAAAGAGGATAAAAATCACTTCTATATTTTTTAAATTTAAATCCAAGAAAGGGTAAGCAATCCCCTCTTTGATTCCTATAGGTTTTGTGAAAGGAACTTGGAGGAAGTTCACAGTAACTTGTGTTACTTGTGTTGTTGAATTGCTGCGTTTTGGGTAGTGTTGTTGCTGAGTTTTTAGAGCATAAACAAGCTTCACATATACTCCATCATAATAGGAGTTTATTACAAGAAAAAGGTTAGAGTTTTACCCCTTAAACTTGTAAGAACTTTCAAGTTAAAAAACTAGAAGTTGAAAGCTAAGAATTGTGTATTATTTATGGTGTGTTGTTATGTGAAGTTTCTACTGTATTAGGAGGTTGAAGCAGATGTAATTATACTGAGAATACACTCCATTATGGTAGGATTTAATCACAAGGAAAATTTGGTAAATTCCCCCTTTCCATTTCCTTTAAAGTTTGTGAAGAAAAGTTAGTAACAAAGTGTTGAAATGATTCCTTGTATCTGTTGTTATGGCTGCCTATTGACATGACATTTTGGCTGAAAATTTTGGCTCAAAACAGCCTTGTTTCAGGGTTATAAACTCACGAATTTGAGAATGTTAAGGTCTGGTTTTTAAGCGATAAATTCAGCTAAAGAAGCACGTCGGAACAAGCTATGTAAGGCACCCGTTATCTCTTATTTTCAAGTATGTTTTCATATCGTTGACAAGTCTGGCATTTCTATGTATCTAAGTTCATGTTGGCAGCATATTATGGAGTTCAATGGTTGAAGTTTCTTAATATAATCGATAATTGTAAAAGGGTTGAAGCTGGTAAAGGTAAAGCAAAAGGGGTAATTTATATGCTTGTTTTCGTAGCTATAGATTGAGTCTGTAGACCCCTCAGTGTGGGCACTGTGAGCTGGTACTTTACTTTATTTTATATTTATGTGCTGTAAAATGTGTTAAATGCTGGCTTCTAAGTGATGTTGGTAAAAAGGGCAAGACAACAACGCGTGAACGAACTTAACACTAGAAAATGGTAGTAAGCCAGACGAGGATAAATAAAGATACGAAATAGAAATTTCTTGCAATAGTTTTCCTCCCTTTTATGAAAATGTTTTAAGGTACATAAGTCCTAGAATATATTCCTCGATTCCTCTCCCTTTAGCTAACCGACAAGTTAACGAATTCCCCAACCAACCGACACGTTGAAGTTGGTAAATAGAACTCGAGTGTGTAAACTATCAATATGCCTATGGAACCATTTTTATGGGAAGTTTATGCACAGTATCTTTATGTTAGTATGTTATACATAAATAAGAATATATATACATATATATGTACACATGCTTATGCTTACATTCAAGTTACACGCTAAGGCTGCAAGGATTGCCTTTTAGAATATTGTTATATGTTTATCAGAGCTCGTGTATTATCTAGACCTCCTAAAAATTGTTTAAGGCTTTTATTATATATGTTTCATGTTCTTTGAAAGTTGTATATGTGTAAGAAAGTTAATCCAAGTGTAAAAGTTGAGGCGTTACTAAAAAAAGGAAAGATATCAGTAATTATTAGACCCTTTTAATGTAATATGTTAGTTCTATGCTCTCTATCCATAATTGATTCAAGAACCTTTGAATGATGTTAAACTATAAGAAAGATGAGGTATAAGAGATAAAATTTTCGATTAGGTAAAAGGGTAAGTGCGTATAAGAATTGACAAAATAGTGAACTCGAGAGTAAAGACTTAATAGTGGAATGACGAATCATGCTTGGAAAAGAAGTTAAGATGAATACGGAAAGTAGAGCTAAGGTTTGTTAACTTACACGATAAGTGTTACAGTTGTGAATGAGTTAGGCAAATGTCTAGCAAGATTTACCCTATTATAAAGATGTTTAGCAAAAGAGTTATAAATAAAGTTGTTTATATTCAGTATGTGTTAAGTTGTTGAGTGGCTAGTAAAGTGTTAACTTCTTATGAAATTATTAGAATTGAATGTTCTTGAGATTGTAACTCAAGTTAAAGAGAAGTTCTTCGTCGTGCTTTCTAAATGATTATCTTTGATTATTTATCTTAAATGTTGTATTATTTTTTTTCAAGTCTTAAAGGATTATTACTGGAAGTTTCTAAACCGCTTATAATGTCGTTAAGCTTCTCTAAGCTCCTCGGATATTGTAAAGTTTTATATGAATCATCCCTATGTTGTCTAAAGCACAACTATAAGGCTTATTTCTCTTAAGGCATCCCCTAGACCGTTGCCTAGCATTTTCATGTTACAGACCTACAAGTTTGAGATACACTAGCTATGTCTTCATGTTCATAAGTTACGTTGAAATGTGATATGATTTTGAACTAATGAGGTATGCTCACAGTTCACGATATGAAGATATGACATTTGAATGAGTATAAGCACGAAATGAATGTTAAGATTGTTAATAGAAAACGATAAGTTAAGCTATTCCTCCCTACACCTCATGTTAGAGTTGCTAGGAGATGTTTAAATTCACGGACGTGTATCTACACACTTTTTATGATACTCTAGTCCTAAGAACTTCCCTAAAGGTCATTCACAGCATATGTATGTGGTTAACTGTTAAATAAAAGTCCTATATGTAAATGTTATGAATGTCGTATTTGGGGTCGTCATTAGATCCTACACATGTTATAGTTACTGGGTCAGCATATGTCATGGTTATCAATATACAGATAGACTAAATATGATCCCTATCGGCTCCATTTATGATTATGATTAAGAATTATTTTTATTTTAACCCAGTATGATACACTGGCTAGAGATATTTTTATTTTGCCTCGATATGGTACACCGGCTAGAGATATTTTTATTTTAACCCAGTATGGTACACCGGCTGGAGATATTTTTATTTCACCCCATTATGGTACATCGGATGGAGATATTTTATTTTACCCTGGTATGGTACACCGTTGGATATATTTTTATTTTTATTTTTATTTTTACCCCAATGTGGTACGCCAGCTGGACGAATTTTATATAGGAATTTATAGTCAGCTAGTTGTCAACATTATAGTTATAGTTTTTTTTCTTATGCATTACTTAATTGCATTTTCATCTCATTATAGAGTTATTATCAGGTTTCGGTTTCCAAATTTCTAGGTTGTTACTATTCCTTATTCCTGGTTCAGTTATCTTGAGTTCCCTTTTGTTATAGTAAGTTGTTATCAATTATAGGTTGCAGAGTTCCAGGTTATCTCTATCATGTATATGCTTATGTGTTGATTCAGTTATTATGAGATTGTTATCTCATGTTTATAGTTTCAGCTTTACATACCAGTACATTTCATTCATACTAACATCCCTTCACCTAGGGACCTACGTTCATGTTGTAGGTGCAGGTAGAGGCTGGGATTGTCAGTTGCTATAGCGGTTCGTGAGATCAGAAGATGTGTTGGTATGCTCCTTTCTTCCTGGAGCTAGTGCATAGTAATTTCAAAATGAGTTTTAAGTTATAGTTATGGGTAGATCAGAACCCTTTTCGACCATCAGTTCAATTTACTCATTAGAGGCGTTGTGGACTTAGTATGTATAGTACTATTCAGTTTGTGTCCTTGTCGGCTTTCTGTTGCTTGGTTTAGCATACTCATAGCCTTGTTGGCATTTCAGTTATTTATTTGTGGTATTTGAGACCTTATAGGTCTTCATATTTACTCTAGTTGATTATATAGGTGGCCTGGAAGGCCTAGGTGTTGCAGTTACAGAAGTCTTATATCCGGTGTCTCGGTTAGTTTAGTATCAAGCACCAGTTGTACCCTCCCCCAGTTTTGGGACATGATAGTTTCCTTCTATTGTTTGCCAGTCAAATTTTATGGTTCTCTGATTCTCAAACCACGACCACTCATCACAACTCATTGTTTTCTACAATGAGCCATACTATGTCTCATGGTTAGGGGTCCCATCCTCTGCACTTTCACCCAACTACTACCTACAATGACTTATTATTTCCTACAATGAGTCATACTATGACTCGTTGTTTCCTACAACAAGTCATACCATGACTCATGATATTGGACCTTCCCTTAGTAGAGCAAACTACGACTGATTGTTTCCTACAACAAGTCATGAGATAGGCTTCACAACTTGAGGGACCTCCTTCTCCTTTCCTTTTTACAAACTAGTCTCTTTTTCAACAACTAGAGACTTTTTCTCCACTAATTTATCTTCAAACACCTGCTCTTCAAATTTAGCAAACTACTTTGCTTCAATCATCTTTGCCTCTGCATCTTCAATTACAATAGGCTCAGGCAGCTCATGCATTGTCTTACCACTCCTATTCATTATAGCCATGCAATGATTGTCATTCTTTGGATTCTGGACTGTGTTTCTAGGTACTATACTCTTTTGCCTCTGATTTAGGGGTGCTGACATCTGGCCCCACTGCTACTCAATTTGTTTAATCGTTGTGGCATGCGACTCAACCTACTGATTTATTTCAGATATATCTCCACAAATCACTTTCAAATAATCGTTAGTCAACTTCACATTTTTCAATACCTCGGCCATCATCTCCTCTAATTTTGAGGAACTAGACACTTCTTCTCGACCCTTTAGTGGGACATATAAACCACTATGGTCATTTCTGTACCCATATTTCTTCCTCCAATCACCGTATCTGTCTTGCCCCTACTCTAATCCATGTACCCTGTTCGATTGTATTTATCCCATACTGGTTTTGACCTTGATTCCCTTGACCTTGGCGCCAAAAGTATTGATTAGACCCTTGGACATTGGCCCAAAAACCCGCCACCCAATTGTCCAAGTAGTTTGCTTCCTCCTCAAAATTAGAGTTTCATACCCTTGCTCCTTCCTTTGAGCACCTATTGCATTAACCTTTTCTGCTTCAGCTCCCATAATATTCTTAGTGAGTAGGTCAATAGAAGTTATCATATGAGTGATGTCCTATTCATGTAACTTCTTCTTTTCTGCGTTTCTTTACAATCATTCCGGTAACATATGTTCCAGCAGATACCTCAGCCTCACCTGTATGTTGCGCCTTATTTGTTTTCATCGCACGATCGAGTATCACAGTTTCTTTTGCCCATGTGTGACTCATCAAAGCTCCTCCCATTATAGTGTCTGCAACAACTTTGTTGTTGTTGTTCATGGACCTGTAAAATATCTCCAACAAGCTCTCGTTGGGAATTATGTGATTCAAGCACTTATTCAGCTTCTTATTAAATAGCATCCATGTCTTGTATAGTGCCTCTATCTTGAACTGTCGAAATTATAGATCTCATTCCTGATCAGCAACATCCGAAGATGGTGGAAATAACCTCTCCAAAAAGGCATGCTTTAACTCTCTCCAATTGGTGACAGAGTCATTTGGTAACTCTGACAATCATAAAATGGCTTCACCAATCAGAGAGAATGGAAATAGTCATAGTCTGATAGCATCTCGGCTCACTCCAGCTAACCTGTAAGCCTTGCATGTCCCCACAAAGTTCATCAGGTTTAGATTTGCATTAGCAGCAAAATCACCACCAAATACACCTTTCATATCTAGCAACTTTATCATCGTGCTGCTAATGTCGAATTTTGCCCCAGCAGGCAGAGATAGGGAACTATGGCACCTGTTAACCCAACTTCATCTATATCCAGATCATCATCATCATCAAACTAGGGTGCACATCTGTGGAGTTGAGGTTGCTTGTGACCTCTATTTCTCCTGTTTCTCCCAGCATTCCTATTTCTCTCCTATGCATCTTCAGCAACCTGAAGAGCATCTTGACGAGTTAACTCAGCCTGATAATCCTTATTAGCTTGTCGAGCTTCATTAGCCATTCTTGCTTCCACTTGCTCTGGAGTTTCAATTGCAGCCATTCTTCTTAGTGTGCGCTCAAGTTTGTGGTTGATTGGAATCAGGTGTTTTCCTCTGCTCTGGGTACTTGGAATTCACCAAGTTGTAACCTAATTAAAACAAAAACAATAGAAAACATAAATGAGGAAATAAAGACTAAAAGTTAAATAATGTAATTAATCTAATCCTAAGTCGTATTCCCCAGCAATGACGTTATTTTTGATAACACAAAAACTACACCTAAAGTGAAGTATAAAACAGTTGTTAATCAAGTAAAGAACCCAATCAGGGTTGGGCTCAATCCCACGAGGAATATGGTTAAGATCCCAATTAGTGCAGTTATTTACGTTTTTAGTCAAGTTATTTTCGAATGGGGGTTTTAAAATAACAAGTATCAATAATGTCAAAGTTTGTTGTTATCAATGAATGTAAACTACTAGAGATGTGTTCCCCATGACTTCAGAACTATTCGAGATTATCATACATGTAATATATCCCAATTTTTAACATGTAGAATCGATAAGATACATTCACCTAAATGGTTGGTTCACCCCTATTAGATGACTATCCTCAATTATCAGAACAGGTCTCATGAATTTTGCATTTAAACCCTTATCATGGATTCCAGATTAGCCTTCCTACAACCACGGCTCAAGCTATTAATTGAAAGTTGATAGTTTCAAGTCTCTATTGTGAATTCCTTTTTCCTAATCTCTACCTCTCTAGGTTCAAGCAAGTAGAGAATAAAATTAAGTTCTAACGTTGTGCACCATTAAAAAGCATTCATAATGACAGGAATAACAATGCAAGCATACACATTGGTTTAGAATCACTACATATGTAACCCTACTTTGTTACTTCATCATGGTTCACTCAATCCTAGTTATGGGATTTAGTTACGCATATTGGTAAGAACAGAAAGAAAATTCATAAGAGAAGACATAATTATGAACTTACAGATTGAACAACGTAAATCAAAAGGAGTAATTGATATTATTTTGCGAACCCATGAACACAATGTAGTATTTTTGTTCAGCCTCAAAGGGGCGTATATTAAGTCTCCTAAAAAAAGTATGAAATTGTTCTACACTGGATAATACAAAATAAAACTTAAGAACATATTTATACAAAAATAAAATTCTTTTCCTAATTTAGTTGGTATTGCAGAGTCGGGGAATACAATGAATCGTGGAAAGATACCACGACTCATAAGATATAGTCATGGTAGCAGATACATTCTTGGACCTCTCAAGTACAGATGCTCAGGATAACTGGTGGTAAGATACCACGGGTCCCTTATTGCACCTTCTCTGAACTTCATACAATGTCTCTTCAGCACGACCCGTACTTGGCTAGTATGATTCATGGTTTCTGGTCGTGGCCTGAGGATGTCAATTTGATAGCTCTCTATTTCTAACAATGGAAGCTCAGTACGACCCGTAGTCTGCTCTGACGAGTCATGGTATCTGGTCATCACTTCATGATGTCCTTATGATCACATTCTATTTCTCACCACGAAAGCTCCTGGATGGCTCATACCAACAAGGTACGACTTATCAGACCCACTTCCTTCCTTTTTTCTTTCTTTTCTCAAGTCTAACTCAAGAAACCTGTTTCCCTTCAAAATCAGCATAACACATCATATCCGCATAAACATGCCAAAGTATTAGCATATTTTCTATGTTTTAAACGTCAAAAGTCTCGCAAAACCACGACATATCACACCACTACAAACCACCTCCATTATTACTAACGAACATAAATATATTATTTTTTATATCAGATAATAAATTTATTTTATTTAATTAATACTTTAATATTTAATTATTTTTTATTTGAATTATATATTTAATATGTTTACGAATAAATAAATTATGCACATTCAGATGTTGAAAAATAAACAATCTTAATCATTTGGTGTTTAAATCTAAAAACAACATCTTAATCATTCAGATGTGTGTCCAAATTTATATGTCTTAATCTTAATAAAAACAAATGAGACCTAAGTTACATGAACACAAACGTGAGGATGATCAAGCTTCTTCACATGAAGATGCTAGGATAAGACATGCAAAAGGATATCAAGCTTCTGATGACACAAGTGTTAGTGATTATGCATATGAAGAGACCAGTATACTCCACAAAAGGGTTCACATCATCACCTTAGAGTAACTGGATGTACCAAAGAAAAAGGTCTAGGCTGGAAAGGCTATGGACAGTATAATAATTGTGCAGATGTGTTCGTGAAATGTATGGAAAGTGTTGTAGCTACCTTCGATTGTAATGCCTATACCGGAGCTATTGCACCACCTAATCTTGAAATGGTTGGGACTCTGGTGAACTCCTTGGCCAATCTCAACATAGGGGGACCCCGTAGTAACTTGAACGTTGGCATGAATGGGCCCGGAATGATGCAGGTTCTAGTAGATTTGTACAAAGTAGAGCTTTTTATCTTTATTCAAGAGATTGACTCCTGAATGGATCATATATCTAAGACCTTGCCAATCGTTAGGGGAGTGGACACAAGAAATACTCCTAGTTACCATTTAAGCCAAGTGTGGACCCAACCCTCATCCCACAGATATTCAAGATGTCGGATCTCCCAAGTTATGCTGGGACTACAGAACCATACGAGCATGTGGAAGCCTACACAACTAACACTAACGTAAATAACCTACAACCAAATGAGATCAAATATGTGATGCTCAAAAAGTTTTGTCAAATGCTCACAAAAGGAGCTCTAACTTGGTGCACTCATTTGCCTAAAAGTTACATTGACTCTTTTGCTATGCTTGCAAATGTTTTTGTGAAGGCTCATGTTGGAGCATGAAAGATTGAAACCTACAAAAAGGACATCATTAAATAAAACAACATGAGGAAAAACTACTCCAGAAATTTCTAGAAAGATTTCCACTAGGAAAGGATGATGGTGCCTACTATATCGGAAGATTGGGATGCAATCGCATTTACTAATGGCTTATACCCGAACAATTCTGACGCTTCATGGAAACTAAAGGAAATCTTGAAGAATTCCCAAGTAATCTAAGAATGAGGTAAATCATAGGTACATAATCAAGATGTGGGTTGATGATGACTGAAGAGACTCAACATTATTGAAGTAAAGGGAGCTTCCAGGATACCAGGAATGTTGTGGATTCCTAGTAAAGGAATTCAAGGGGCCGATTTGAAACATATTCAGCTTTTTGGCACACAAGTGGAAGCTCTAACCCGGATATGGATAGGAGAAACCGAATTTTAGTAAGAAAGGACGTGGCAGAACCCTCCAAGGCAACACCAAGGGATTCAAGGGTACTGAAGTTGTCCAAATACAATTTCAACATTGATCTCGGAGATCTTGTTCCGGCTTTGAAAGACATAAAAGGAGGCCAGGTTCCCTAAAGAGATTATTCCAACCTGGACATGAGAAATATGGACCTATGGTGCGACTACCATAACTCTCAAAGATATTTAGTCAGGGATTTAAAGCATTAACGAATTGAAGTATCACAGTTACTCAGGGCCGGGCATCTAAAATAATTCCTCAGTGATTGGGACAAAGACAACCTCAACAAGCACTAGGAGGGTGAGAGGCCAAGGAAACTATCACACCCTGAACCTAGGCTTCGATGGATTGGCCCTCGGTTCCTTAACTTAATCGAGCAAAACCTTCTATATGAATATAAAGATACAACATTTTCATAACATTGCATCTAAGAGAGGGATAAGGTAAAGCCTTCTTTTTGTAAGTATAAATAAGAAATCCTTTAAACCTATACATAGATATAAACATATTTAAGACAACTTGAGTTGATTTCATGACATATGCATGAATAAATACTTGAATCAATGAAACCTCTAATACATGACGTCAAAAGTATCTGGCGTATCCTAAATATTTGAATATATCCAAGACATAAATTGGTCGAGAATAAAAAGTGGGGCTTACCAACTCCCGCTAAATGCAGAGTGCTATGCCTATCAGGGGAACTTATTTTCCTAAAAACCTGAACCTCCATCGCGAGATGCAACGCCCTAACATAATTTAAAAAAAGACATAAGTATATATATAAAATTGTACTCATGCGTAAAGTAGATTGAATAACATAGGGCATAAACAACACCATAAAAGAACTGGAAGGAGAGCATATGGAAGAAACATGCATACCACAGCATGATAAGATCATTATGATACAATATAGGAATATCATTTAATAATGTATAGTCCTTAAGTAAAGCATAACAAAAGACATTGTCAATAATTGTGAAGTCCTTAAATAAGCCTCATACTTTTTCTTGAACATACATATAATATTTCTGTGAGAGATCCTAGTCACTAATATACTTATATGCATAATAGTCACCATGTGTACGACATAACATATCGATCAACACTCGATTGACTAGGCCATCTCACCATGATTGTCATGTGGTTCAACGATGGTCTGTATATAACAAATCTTTGAATCCTTTGTCCTGATTAAGATTCAACAAAATCTCTTGTCCTATACATGGCAGAATTGACTATCTATCCTCCTGGCCCGCTAAGGTGACCATAGCCCTACTCCAGCAATGTGTAGCTGTGGTTATTGGACCATTTTGTCAATACCTTCTTAGATTCTAAGAGATCTCCCAAAACATGAAAATAGAAATCTTGGATCCCTTTTGGCTTCTTTAATTAAATCCTCATATTTGGCTCATTAGCCCTTTTCATGATCCTTAGCTCATTGGCCTTTTTACAAATGTTGGCTCATGGGCCTTTTTCAAACCTCTTGGCTCATAGGTCTAAAACATTAAGTCAAAACATGTGTCTTAGTAGCCTATGGTATTTAGAAGCAACATGTGTGACTTAATTCCACCTGGGACAGGTAGCCGACTTCCACCGCTAAGGGAAAAGGTGTAGCTCACAAAAAATGCTAAGATAGGGGTCGTAGTACCAGCACAATGGGTTGTAGTACCACCACAAGAGTTACAAGGGAGCCTACTCCTAAAATGAGAGCTATCCCACCTCCACCATCACATGAGGGCATCACTGCTCAGACATTTATCTCCATGTAGAGAGTCACAGAGAGCTTGGTTGACAAAATGAATAAACAGGAGAGGATTGAGCAACACAATACTACACTAGCACAGATACAGACACAATCTCAGCCACCCCTATATACTTATACTTTTGGGAATAAAGAGGTATCTATTCAAGAGTTCCTAAAGTTGAAGTCACCAAGATCTACAAGTTCTGGTAGTTCAACTGATCCTCTAAATTTCTTAGATGGGACACTCAAGGTATTACGAGCACTAGGATGCTCCAGTGAGAGAACCGTGCAACTTGTAGCATACAAACTAAAGGACATGTCCAATACTTGGAATGAAACTACATTGTTAAGAAGGCATGCAGGAGTAGCACCACTGACATGGGATGACTTCACTAATTTTTTCATAGATCATTTTCTTCCTAATAGTGTGAGGCAGAAATACGCTGGCGGAGTTTGAGAGATTAGTCCAGGCACCAGATATAGATGTGTCTACATATAATACAAAATTTTGTAAGCTGGCTAGATATGGAGATCGTTCTACTGGAAATCAATGTCATGGGAATGTTAAGGCGAGAGATTCTTCACTTACTAGACAAGATGTTCAGGCCTCAAATATAGTGGTTACAGGTATTCTATTAGTTTGTTCATTTGATGCACTTGCTTTGATTTATCTTGAATCCATGCACTCCTTCGTATCCTCATACTTTTATTTGAGGTTTGATAGACAACAAGAGATATTAAATTACCCTTTCTCATTACTACTTTTTATACCCCGAGAACCCAAGGATCAGACCCGGGGATCAAACGAGGAAAAATATGGAAAATGTTGCAGCAGTGCAGAACGAGTTGTTAGATGACTTGTGAGGAAACCCCACGAGTCGTTGGGTATCTCGTGGGAAGGTCGAACTGTGTTAAGGAGTTGAGGTCCCCATGGGTGTGGGAATGACTCATGATCAACCACCACGAGTTGTCAGGTCTCCCGTGGAGTGAGGTTAAGGGTTACCCGGGAGGTTTGACCAGTCTACCTAATGGGTAAGACCCCACGAGTCTTGGCCAGCCCCAATGACTCATGAGGTGGGTTGTGAGCAAGCCCATAGAAATTTGATTAAGGATGAGGCAGTGTACTTGACGAAAGCTGGTAACGAGTTGTTGCCTTAGGGGATGAGTCATCATGTCCTCCATTAAGTGCCTGGGTAAAATGTTCCAGTGGACTCGATGAGACGACCCAACTACTTATTGTCCCTGGTAACGAGTCATCAGGTCGCCCGTTAGGGTCACCTGGCAGTTACTTCCTGTGAATTATTAAGGGCCTTCTCACAATTTCCTACACTCCTAAGACCTAAACTACGTCGTTTTGAGGTAGGGATTGGGTCTTTTAAGGGGAAATCATCCATGATTAAACCTCATTTGATACTTGTAAGAATAGAGAGGGAAGAGGAAAGGGATTCAAGTGTTCACCTTCAAGTTCTTCAAGTTTCCATCTAGGGCTTTGCAAGGGAGTTAGGAATCAAGGAGTTCCGGGTATGTGGGGTTTTGAATGGGTAGTTTAGTCCCTACCCACGCTCAAATTCTCCCCAAATTCTATTTTAAAAGCTATCAATTCTTGATGGTCATAACTCAAATGTCAAAAATCGATATGGACATGTTGTAGTATGTATAGAATCATGGGTTCGAATTATTGGGCTGTTTTCACTTATTTTCTTCAATATTGATGATTTAATCTCTGAAAGCACATGTACTCTAAGTCATAGGGTTTTTAGTGAAATTCATAATTTTGGTGGTTTCTAAAGCATGATATGAACTTTTGAATTTTAAGCACGTTTTCAATTACCTCATGTTATTATGATCATGTTTTCATTTAAGAATTTTAGGTATGGTTGAAATTATGGGCAATGCCCACATGTCACTTGTGATTCATGAACTATGATTTTGGTCGAACCAAGGGCCCTACTTCCATGGGTAGTATCATGAATTCTCAAGCATGTTTTGATTATCACAATTTAACTAGCCATGCATGTCATGTATGAATTTTATGAGCACGTTGCATGTTTTGGGAGTAGTACTTAACACCGAGTAGGTTCGGGGCCTAGGTTCGCCGAATCTCAGAACTACGTGCCACAGTAGGTTATGTTTGCGACCGCCTCAGTGTCTGTCCCTATGCCCTATGGGGTCTTCATGAGTGATATCATGCCTTTCATGGTTCATACCCCTGGCAAGGTATGGACGGCCTCCCGACTAGGCTTACAAGTCGGGCTCCATGTGTGCTCGTATAGGGTATGTCGGTTATATAAATCTCCCACTGTTCCTCATTGTTGTAATGCATGTATGATATGTTCTTTTGGCTCAAGTTATGTTTTATGAATTTTTTTCCTTCATGTTATGACTATGATAGGTTTACGAATATTTTGGAAAATCTTGAGCCTTATAATATACTTATGATTTTAGTTTTTTTATGATCATGATGTCCCCACTCCTATAACTTTCATGATTTTAAGCATTGTCTTGCATATCTTACATACTCAGTACCTTCCAAGTACTAACCCACATATTTTCAGAATCCGGTTCACAAGTTCAGCATCGTACCTAGCTTGCGCTTAGTTCTGCTCTTAGCTTCCAGTGGTGAGTCCTCATGATTCGAGGGCTTCTTGTTTGGACTTTAATTACCTTTTGTTTCCAAAATGTTGGGGTTAGTTGGGGTCTTTTCCCTTCAACCCGTCTATTATGATTAGAGGCTTTCAGACCTATGTAAGTTAAGCTTTCCGCCTTATGAGAATCGATTAGATATATGCTCATGCCATGGGTTGACTTGGAGTCTTTGGGGCTCCTTGTCCCATGTCTACAATCCGGGTGTACGCTCGAGTCATGACAAACTTGGTATTAGAGCAATGGGTTCAGAAGTGTCCCCTTCTTTTATGATCTATGTCGTGCGGTGAAAACCTCTCCATCCCTAATTCGTGCATTTCGCGATTGCAGAAAATTATGGCTCCTAGAAGGATGAATGGAACGAGAAACAGAAATGAGGAAGGCCAAGAGGGTGGCCATGATAATGGGCGTCAGCAAGCCCTACTTGTTTAGGAGCCCCAGGCACTAAAGCCAGCTGCCCACGCCGAGTTTCGGGTGGCTATTCAAATGTTGGCGTAGTCCTTGACCATTCAAGTCAACCAGCAGGCTGTTGGCATGTTCCACAGAACGGCAATGCAACGGCAGCTCGGATCAGGGACTTTCTATGGATGAACCTTCCCGTGTTCACAAGGAAAAAGGGTGGACGAGGATCCACATGAGTTCATTGAAGGGATCTTGAAGGCCACTCAAGTTATGGGAGTGAAAAATGAGGATTGTGTTGATTTGGCCTCTTATCAGCTTAAGGAGGTAGCATATATTTGTTCAAGCAATGGAAGGATAGTCTAGCAGTGGAAGCAGGCCCTATCAGCTGGGACGAGTTCCACATGGCCTTTCTCGATAGGTTTTTCCCCCAGGAGATGAGGGAATTGAAAGCAGATGAGTTTGTTAATCTCAAACAGGGAAAGATGATGGTGTTAGAATATTCACTTGAGTTCACTTGCCGTCCAAGTATGCCCCTGAGTTAGTGATGGACCAGAGAGCGCGGGTGAGCAGATTCGTGCAGGGAGTAGCCGATTATTTTGACAAGGACTACAGAATAGCCATGCTTGATCAGGATATGGACTACCCACGGATAGTCCTTTATGCCCAACAGATGGAGGCAGCTCATATGAGGTAGAGAGAGGCCAAGAGGGCCAGAACTGATACCTACATGTCCTCCAAGTCGAGGCCAGGAGGTGGGCCTCACCAGTAGTCCCAACACAAGTCTATTACCCCAGCCCCATCTTCAGCCAGTAGCCCATCCAGGCCTCGAGACGATCAGAGGAGCAGGGCCTCAGGTTCGAGGGGTCAAAGTAGCATGCGCGCAGAGCGCACCTTCCCATCTTGTGATAGTTGTGGCAAGAACCACATAGGGAAGTGTTTGGTGGGATCAGATGCTTGCTTCGAGTGTGGAAAATCCAAACACGAGCTCAAGAATTGCCTCGCAGCTAGGTCAGGGGGTGGTGAAGCCCGCACTCTAGCAGCTAGCTCAGCAGCTCCAGCGGCACGTCCTATTCAGCAGGGTACTTCGACTGGTCTAGCTGGTGGTCAGCGCCAGAATCGGATCTATGAACTTGTCTCTTGAAAAGAGTAGGAGACTTCTCCCGATGTGGTCACAGGTATGTTGTGAGTCTTTCATATTGATGCTTATGATCTTTTAGATCTGGGAGCTACACTATCTTTTGTGACACCGTACATTGCTAGTAACCTTGTGGTCAGTCCTGAAACTTTGTTGGAACCATTTTCTGTGTCTACTCCGATTGGGGATTTAGTCATAGCGAGGCGGGTGTATAGAGGTTGCCCCATTACCGTATTGCATAAGGTTACCACTGTAGACTTAGTAGAATTTTCTATGACTGATTTTTACATTATTTTGAGCATGGAATGGTTGTTTGCATGTTATGCTTCTATTAATTGTAGAACCCGAGTAGTGGAATTCCGATTTCTAGGTGAACCAGTTTTAGAATGAAGGGGTAGTTTAGTGGTACCTGTAGGCCTCTTTATCTCCTATCTCAAGGCCCGGAAAATGATTGCTAAGGGTTGTATTTACCATTTGGTTAGGGTTAAGGACGCCACGTCCGAGACCCCGACCATTCAGTTAGTCCCCGTGGCATGTGAGTATCCTGAGGTATTCCTAGATGACCTATCAGGTGCTCCTCCCGAGAAAGAGATTGACTTTGAGATTTATCTTCTACCCCACATACATCCCACATCGATTCCTCCCTACCGAATGGCCCCAGCCGATCTAAAAGAGTTAAAGGAGTAGTTGAAGGATTTGCTAGACAAGGGTTTCATTAGACTGAGCAAGTCCCCATGGGGTGCCCCAATGTTATTCGTCCGGAACAAAGACGGTTCTCTTCAGATGTGTATTAACTATAGGCAGTTGAACAAGGTCACCATCAAGAATAGGTACCCTTTACCCAAGATTAATGAGCTATTCGATCAGCTTCAGGGTGCTAAGTATTTCTCCAAGATAGATCACAGGTCCAGGTATCACCAGCTTAGGGTTCGGGAGAGCGATATCCCAAAGACTGCTTTTAGAACCCAATATGGCCATTATGAATTCATTGTTATGTCTTTTGGACTAACCAATGCCCCTACAGTTTTTATAGACCTGGTGAACAGGGTATTCAAAGCATATCTGGATACGTTCGTGATCTGCTCATTGATGACATATTAATATACTCCAGGAGCGAGGAGGAGCATGTTGCACATCTGAGGGTAGCACTCCAGACCCTCAAAGATAACCATCTATATGCCAAGTTCAGCAAATGTGAGTTTTGGATGAATTCAGTTGCATTCTTGGGACATGTAGTGTCAAGCGAAGGTATAAGAGTGGACTCTCAGAAAATGGAGGCGGTAAAGAACTGGCCCAGACCGGTAAGCCCTTCAGAGATCAGAAGCTTTTTGGGCTTAGCGGGTTACCATCAGAGGTTCTTAGAAGGTTTCTCATCCATTGCAGCCCCATTGACTAGATTGACTCAAAAAAAGGTGAAGTTCCAATGGTCGGAGGCTTGTGAGAAGAGCTTCCAGGAATTGAAGGCCAGACTCACTTCAGCACCCGCGTTGACTTTATGAAGGGCTCCAATGGCTTCGTTGTATACTTTGATGCTTCAAGAGTTGGACTGGGATGTGTATTGATGCATCATGGAAAAGTCATAGCATGTGCTTCCAGACAGCTAAAAATTCATGAGAAAAATTACCCGACACATGATCTTGAGTTGGCCGCGGTGGTTTTTGCATTGAAGATATGGCGACTGATCACAGGCAAAAATAGCATGCCCGAGATACGCTTTATGACTTAGATTAGTCTTGTTTATCTAAGTTATTGTATACATTTTCATGTAATTTTATATGAAGTGAAGATATGTGCTAACCAACATGATTAGCCTTTGTTTTGTAGGTTTTGGTGACTTTTGAGTAACTAATCCATGAGTTGGTGAAGTAGAGGCTTGGAAACAGAATTAACACGCGAACGTCGGCAAAGAGGAGGCACAAAACAGCCCACCTGCGCGTTGGCAACGTGCCACGGCAGGCAGGCCGACCACAACAGCCCACCTGCGCGTTGGCAACGTGCCACGGCAGGTTGGCTGCGCGACCAAGAGGTGGCAACGCGCTGCCCAAGCAGCGTGACACGCTGCCAATGCGGCAGGGTGCTGCCGGGGCCAAGTTCGGGTGATTTCCAGAGAGCCTCCACGTCCGTAGCGTGTCACGGAGGCAGTGCTCCGGGATGCACTCCGTGACACGTTGCTTGTTATTCCGGGAAAGAGTCCTACTACTATAAATAGCACACTTAGGTTTATTTTTCATAATTGAGACTTGGTGGAGCAAGGAAGTGGGTTACAGGCAGTTGAGGGACGAAAAGTTCAGGGTTTTTTCTCTCTTTCTTTCTTCTCTAATTCAATTGTTTGTATGATTAACACTCGTTTTATGATGATTAATCCACAAATGAGTGGCTAATTCCCTTCCTTGCTGAGGTTATGAACACTTGTGATGAATTTTGATTATTAATTATATGGTTTTCCATCTTTTTCTTCCATGTTGTTCTATTAATTCTTGTTCTTACTGCATTGGTGTGTGGCCTACATTAATGTACATCTAAAAAGTCCGATTTCACTCGAGAGAGCACGAAATTGGAAAGTTGTGAATTAATAGGATATTGTTCTTTACTTGGTTTGGGAAAATTGAGTTTTGATGAACCTTCAGGATAGAAATATACCTGAAAGTCGTATTAGTCAATTTAGGAACCGAAATTGTATGGCTAGAACATGAATTGCATTTGATCACAGAAATGTAGACGGATGGTTCATGATTCTTAAGTGAGATTAAATACGAGAGTTTTAATCTCTTGGCAAATGTTCTTGGCTAGCAACTGGAAGAAAAGATTAACCAATTTATGATGATAATCAGTTTCATTACATGTTCTTTAACCTCGGCATGCTCTTATTCATAGTCCAAATTCAAAGTAGATAATTGCTCGTAGTTTTAGTATAAAATTTATAAAAAAAATTATTCACTTTTTGGTTACTTTGTTGTCAGCATATTTAGAAGTAAAAATATAGTATACTTGAACAAATTGCACTTAACCCAAGTCTCTGTGGGATCGCTACTTGGCTTACTAAAGCCACTTACTACTTGTTCGACCACGTGCACTTGCGTGTCGATTTTATAACCCCAAAACCACCCGAACAAGTTTTTGGCGTCGCTGCCGGGGACTTGGCAATTGGTGAATTTGTTTTAAGTGTTAATTTACTATATTTTTTTCTTAAGTGCTGACAACTTGGTCTTAGTGTTTGTTTTAATTCTTTTTTATTTTATTTTATTTTTCTTCTTTTTTGGATACCCTTATTGACATGACATCGTGGAATACAAATGGTTTAAATGGTGGATACTCATATTTTAGCGAATCTTGTCTGAATTGCGGAGGACACCACTCGTGGCAACACTGTAACACGTGCAATATATGTGGTGGTCAAGGTGGCCATTGGGATGGTTGTCTGAATGCATATTACCCTCCCCCAAGCCCCTACTATGATCATTCTGTTGTTTTTGCTGAAAATAGGCATGCTGAAAATGAGGACTTGGGACGCCAAGCTCGAATAGAAGACATGTTGAAACAACTCTTGGAGCAATCAGAAGCAATGAAGGAGGCGATGGCGGTATTGAGAATTCAGCAAGAAGAGAATGCAGAGGCTCTAGAAAGGATGAGCATTAAATTCACGGAGATGATTGCTGAGGCTGAAGCTTGTGATAAATTGCAGGTGACAGTTTTAACCTATATTCAAGAGGAACTACAAGAGGAAGACAAGGGTGAATTTTTGGATGAAGCCCAACAATTAGAATCTCTTGAGTGTCCCCGTGATGGGCTCACTTATGGAAAATCCATTCATGGAAGAAGAGATAGAGTATCCCCCATTTGATATTAATGGAGAGATAGATGTCGATGCTGAGAAGGTGTTTCCAGTAAGGAGGTCAAGCACAATGCAGTTTCAGAGTTGAGGTTTATTGGACCACACTCGAAGCATTTTTCGACATTAAGTTTGGTTGACAATCGAGAAATAGAGTCTTCCAAGCTTATAGAGAAATGTCTAGAGGAGGACCAAGCCCCATATATTTTGAAATATGCTGACTCGGAGAGACAAAATGACTTCGCTTACTTAAGGGCCAATAAGTTCAAAAGGGAATATCTACTGCTTGGTCCTTACAATTTTTCACCACCACCCCTGGAGCATATGAGGAAATTAGAGAAGAAATTAGGGGTGAGATTCATATCCTTAAGGTGGAGGAAAAAGTGGTGAAACTTGATATGTCGTGCCGCGACGTAAAATTAGGCGCTGCTTGGGAGGCAACCCAAGGGTACCATGGGTACCATTTTAAATTCTTGCATTTAAGTTGATTTTCTTTATTTTTCATCTTGTGTTGTTTTGGTGGAAAGTTAAGCACAGATGGAGGGGAAGTCTGAGTACCCGTGGAGGAGGAAGCTAACAAGCATGGAAGAGAAAAAGTGTGGGGTCGAACACCCACTTATGCAAAGTTGAAGGAAGGCATGCTAGTAGCTAGGCCTAAAGGCCTCAGGGAGTATTTCGCACCCTCTTTAAATGTTAAGTTGATGCTATGAGGACATAGCATGATTCAAGTGTGGGGTGAGGAAAATTTTAAAATTTTTTGTGCTTAACGATTTTTGGTGAATGTAATGCTTGTGAGAAATATTAGAAAAAAAAAGAATTTTTTTTTGTGAGTCAAGCATGACTTCATCACCTGTTGGTTTTTCTTTTCGGTTCTTTTCCGACGGGGGGTCTTTGAACCGAAGAATAAAAATTTTCTTTTTCTTTCTTTCCGTTGTCTGTATATAGTGTTTTTAGTCATAGTTAGGGACTGTTTCCGACGATGGATGGATGACGACCGTCTCGAGGAAAAATTAGTCGATAGGTTTTGGGTTTTTGAAACCACAACTAATTGGTGCTTGATGTTCTTTTTATGTGCTATACATGGTTGTAAGATGCAAGTATGTTCAGTATGAAGCATGCAAGTGTATAACTTTGTTTGAGACACTTAGGCTCTTGAATTTGACTCAACATGATGGAAGCTTAATTCTGAATTCTTGTGATTAGCTGAGTAAGAGTCTACTGATGTGTCTTGATTTGAGCATATGCCATGAGTGTAAGGATTTTGAGTATTCTGTGCTATTATGAAATGTCTAGAACTTTGTTGGTGTGTATATAAAACGAAATGAAGGATGTGAATTGTAAGAGATGATTTAGGCATTTCTTTGAATGAACCAAACTTTTATCCCTCATTATACCTACCTTGAAAAATTAATCCTAGTTAACCCCATTGATCCTTGAGCCTATTCTTTGACAGTTGCAACATAAGCTTAATCCTTTTTCTTTCATTAGCCTTGAAATTGAACCAAAACTCCTAAGCGCTTAAAGGAAAAATCTGAAAGAGTAAAGGAGTGAGAAGAATGTAAAAAGGGAAAGTAGCAATTGTAAGAGTTGAGAAAGGTCGAGGGTGCACTTGTTTGAATATGGGTGAGTATTAGTAGGGAGTAAGAAAATAAATAAATGAAAAGTTACTTATAGAACTCCTTACTAATAAGCTAAAAGTGCCTAAAGAAAGGGGGGAACAAAAGAGGATAAAGAAAGATGAAAAGAGAAAAAGGTGAAGTGAAGGAAGGGAAGTTTGTAATGAAGGCGTGATGTATTAAAAGCGCTTAGGAAAGAGAGTCACTATTACTAATCATAATAGTACTTACCCGCACCTGAGTTACATTATAACCTAAAAAGTCCTACTTGATCTTACATTCATACATCCTTAAATTAGTGGAATAAAACACTAAGGGCAAGCTTATGGTTCATTACATGATGCATGTGAATTCTTTGTGAGAGTGAGTGTAATTCTATGCATGTACCCACACATGTTGTGATATAAAAATTGTTTTTGCGTGTGAAATTGGGTAACTCTCTTTCCATGAGGGGCACATGTTGAATGAAGGATATAATTCATGTGAGATTCTTAATCAGTTGATTTGCATGAGTTTGCTAAGATTGAGAGTCGATTCTTGAGGTTAAGAAGTCTTAACATAGTTGTACTTCATTTCAATGATCAAATCAGGCAAGCTCTATTTTTAGCTTGTATCTTACGTAATCATTATAGCCGTAACTTGAATTATCTTGCTAAATTAGTTATGTGGGAGTCTTCATATGCATGATATGTAAAAGGTTGTTCGAGAACGAACAAGGCTTTAAGTGTGGGGTTGTGATCACGGGCAAAAATAGCATGCCCGAGATACGCTTTATGACTTAAATTAGTCTTGTTTATCTAAGTTATTGTATACATTTTCATGTAATTTTATATGAAGTGAAGATATGTGCTAACCAACATGATTAGCCTTTGTTTTGTAGGTTTTGGTGACTTTTGAGTAACTAATCCATGAGTTGGTGAAGTAGAGGCTTGGAAACGGAATTAACACGCGAACGTCGGCAAAGAGGAGGCATAAAACAGCCCACCTGCGCGTTGGCAATGTGCCACGGCAGGCAGGCCAACCACAACAGCCCACCTGCGCGTTGGCAACGTGCCACGGCAGGTTGGCTGCGCGACCAAGAGGTGGCAACGCGCTGCCCAAGCAGCGTGACACGCTGCCAACGCGGCAGGGTGCTGCCGGGGCCAAGTTCGGGTGATTTCCAGAGAGCCTCCGAGTCCGTAGCGTTTCACGGAGGCAGTGCTCCGCGATGCACTCCGTGACACGTTGCTTGTTATTCCGGGAAAGAGTCCTACTACTATAAATAGCACACTTAGGTATATTTTTCATAATTGAGACTTGGTGGAGCAAGGACGTCGGTTACAGGCAGTTGAGGGACGAAAAGTTCAGGGTTTTTTCTCTCTTTCTTTCTTCTCTAATTCAATTGTTTGTATGATTAACACTCGTTTTATGATGATTAATCCACAAATGAGTGGCTAATTCCCTTCCTTGCTAAGGTTATGAACACTTGTGATGAATTTTGATTATTAATTATATGGTTTTCCATCTTTTTCTTCCATGTTGTTCTATTAATTCTTGTTCTTACTGCATTGGTGTGTGGCCTACATTAATGTACATCTAAAAAGTCCGATTTCACTCGAGAGAGCACGAAATTGGAAATTTGTGAATTAATAGGATATTGTTCTTTACATGGTTTGGGAAAATTGAGTTTTGATGAACCTTCAGGATAGAAATATACCTGAAAGTCGTATTAGTCAATTTAGGAACCGGAATTGTATGGCTAGAACATGAATTGCATTTGATCACAGAAATGTAGACGGATGGTTCATGATTCTTAAGTGAGATTAAATACGAGAGTTTTAATCTCTTGGCAAATGTTCTTGTCTAGCAACTGGAAGAAAAGATTAACCAATTTATGATGATAATCAGTTTCATTACATGTTCTTTAACCTCGGCATGCTCTTATTCATAGTCCAAATTCAAAGTAGATAATTGCTCGTAGTTTTAGTATAAAATTTATAAAACAAATTATTCAATTTTTGGTTATTTAGTTGTCAGCATATTTAGAAGTAAAAATATAGTATACTTGAGCAAATTACACTTAACCCAAGTCTCTGTGGGATCGATACTTGGCTTACTAAAGCCACTTACTACTTGTTCGACCACGTGCACTTGCGTGTCGGTTATATAATACCCATACAACGTCGCAAACAGTGACACTATTTGTACGGGGTTTACGTAGATGTATTCACTGACCACAAAAGCTTACAATATGTGTTCACACAGAAGGATCTCAATCTTCGGTAACGGAGGTGGTTGGAGCTACTTAAGGACTATGACATGAGTGTCCTTTATAACTCGAGTAAGGCCAACGTGGTAGCGGATGCCCTTAGTAGACTCTCTATGGGGAGTGTGTTGCATGTGAGTGAGGGAAAGAAGGACCTGGTGAAGGAGGTGCATCAGCTTTCACAGTGGGGGGTTAGGTTGGTTTGCTCGGTCGATGGTGGTGTAGTTATTCAGAACGGATCCAAGTCGTCCTTGGTGACGGAGGTAAAAAATAAGAAATATGATGATCCAACATTGGTAAAGTCAAAAGAAGTTGTTAAAAGTCAGAAAGTAGAAGTCTTCTCCAAAGGGGGAGATGGTGTAATGTGGATGATTTGAGGAGCCGGATGTTGCATGAGGCTCATGGATCTAGATATTCTATCGACCCAGGTGCCACCAAGACGTATCATGCCTAGCAGGAAATCTACTGGTGGAATGGCATGAAAATGGACATTGCAGAATTTGTAGCCAAGTGTCCGAACTGCCAACAAGTGAAAGTTGAGCATCAGAGACCGGGGGGTGTACTCCAAAACATCAGCATTCCTACTTGGAAGTGGTAATAAATCAACATGGACTTCATAATAGGTTTTCCCCACACTCGTAGACAATATGACTCCATTTGGGTTGTTGTCGACAGGTTAACTAAGGCTGCTCATTTCTTATCGATCAAAACCACCGATTCAGTAGAAAATTATGCTATGTTATACATCCAAGAGCTGGTTAGATTGCAAGGAGTGCCCTTGTCCATCATATTAGATAGAGGCACTCAGTTCACCTCTCAGTTCTGGAGATCTTTTCAAAAGGGACTTAGTACCCAGGTCAAGCTTAGCACGGCATTTCATCTGCAAATAGATAGTCAGGCGGAGCGGACTATCCAAACTCTTGAGGACATGTTGAGAGCTTGTGTTATTGACTTCAAGGGTAGTTGGGATGAGCATTTACCTCTTATTGAGTTTTCCTACAACAACAACTACCACTCCAGTATTTAGATGGCACCGTTCGAGGCTCTCTACGGGCAAAGGTGTAGATCACCCATTGGTTGGTTTGAAGTATGTGAGGCTTCATTAGTGGGTCCAGATTCAGTCCATGAGGCCATGGAGAAAGTTCAGTTGATAAGAGAAAGGCTGAAAACGGCTCAAAGTCACCAAAAGTCTTATGTGGATGTAAGGAGAAGAGAGCATGAGTTCGAGATCGATGATTGGGTGTTTCTGAAGGTATCACCCATGAAGGGAGTAATGGGATTCGAGAAGAAAGGGAAACTCATCCCCCTCTATATTGACCCATACAAGATTGTGAGATGAGTGGGTAAAGTAGCCTATGAGTTAGATTTACCTTCAGAGTTGGCTTTAGTTCATCCCGTATTTCACGTATCGCTCTTGAAAAAGTGCTTGGGAGATCCAGCCTTAGTGTTCACGATGGGAAGTGTTGGTGTGAAGGATAGCCTCAGTGATGAGCAAATTCCTTTTGAAATATTGGATCATCAGGTTCCGAGACTGAGGAACAAGGAAGTAGCCTCAGTAAAGGTGTTATGAAGAAATCAGCATGTCGAGGGAGCTACGTGGGAAGCCGAAGCAGATATGATGGCTAAATACACCCATTTTTTCCCTACCGGCTCAATTTCAATTTGAGGTATAAATTTTTTCTCTAAACCTCTATTCAGTTTTTCATGTTCCATTCATGTGTGCAAGTTTTTTTTACGATATGATATATGTTTGTGATGTATGAATTCAATCCAGCAATGTAATTCTTTTTGGGGGTAGTCATTCCGCTAGTTTTCGGCATAAATGATCAGTATTTGCATATGGTGAATCTTTGACTCTAAGTTTCTGCATGTTTCTAACATTCGACGACGAATGTTCTTAAGGGGGAGATATTGTTATACCCCGGGAACCCAAGGATCAGACATGGGAGTCAAACAAGGAAAAATCTAGAAAATGTTGTAGCAATGCAGAACGAGTCATTAGACGACTCATGAGGAGACCCCACGAGTCGTCAGGTGGCTCGTGGGAAGGTCAGACTTTGTTAAGGAGTTGAGGTCCCCACGGGCATGGGAACGACTCGTCGTCAGCCACCCTGAGTTGTTAGGTCTCCCTTGGGGTAAGGTTAAGGGTTACCCGGGAGGTTTGACCAGTCTACCTAACGGGTGAGACCCCACGAGTCGTGGCTAGCCCCAACGACTCATGAGGTGGGTTGTGAGCAAGCCCATATAAATTTGATTAAGGATGAGGCAGTGTACTTGAAGGAAGCTGGTAACGAGTTGTTGCCTTAGGGGATGAGTCATCATGTCCTCTGTTAAGAGCCCAGGTGAAAATGTTCCAGTGGACTCGATGAAACGACCCAACGACTTGTTGTCCCTGGTAACGAGTCATCAGGTCGCCTGTTAGGGTCACCAGGCAGTTACTTCCTGCGTATTAGTAAGGGCCTTCTCACAATTTTCTACACTCCTAAGACCTAAACTACATCGTTTTGAGGTCGGGATAGGGTCTTTTAAGGGGAAATCAGCCATGACTAAACCTCATTTGATACTTGTAAGAATAGAGAGGGAAGAGGAAAGGGATTCAAGTGTTCACCTTCAAGTTCTTCAAGTTTCCATCTAGGGCTCTGCAAGGGAGTTAGGAATCAAGGAGTTCCAGGTATGTAGGGGTTTTAATAGGTAGTTTAGTCCCTACCCATGCTCAAATTCTCCCCAAATTCTATGTTAATAGATATCAATTCTTGATGGGTCATAACCCAAATGCATGTTTCCTCAAAAATCGATATGAACATGTTGTAGTATGTCTAGAATCATGGGTTCAAAGTTTTGGGCTGTTTTCAATTATTTTCTTCAATATTGATGATTTAATCCCTAAAAGCACATGTACCCTAAGTCATGGGGTTTTTAGTGAAATTCATGATTTTGGTGGTTTCTAAAGCATGATATGAACTTTTGAATTTTAAGCACGTTTTCAATTACCTCATGTTATTATGATCATGTTTTCATTTAAGAATTTTAGGTATGGTTGAAATTATGGGCAATGCCCACATGTCACTTATGATTCATGAACTATGATTTTGGTCGAACCAAGGGCCCTACTTCCATGGGTAGTATCATGAATTCTCAAGCATGTTTTGATTATCACAATTTAACTAGCCATTCATGTCATGTATGAATTTTATGAGCACGTTGCATGTTTTGGGAGTAGTACTTAACACCGAATAGGTTCGGGGCCTAGGTTACGCGCCGAATCTCAAAACTACGTGCCACAGTAGGTTATGTTTGCGACCGCCTCAGTGTCTGTCCCTATGCCCTACGGGGTCTTCATGAGTGATATCATGCCTTTCGTGGTTCATACCCCTGGCAAGGTATGGACGGCCTCCCGACTAGGCTTACAAGTTGGGCTCCATATGTGCTCGTATAGGGTATGTCGGTTATATAAATCTCCCACTGTTCCTCATTTTTGTAATGCATGTATGATATGTTCTTTTGGCTCAAGTTATGTTTTATGAACTGTTTTCCCTCATGTTATGACTATGACAGGTTTACGAATATTTTGGAAAATCTTGAGCTTTATAATATACTTATGATTTCAGTTTTTTTATGATCATGATGTCCCCTCTCCTATAACTTTCATGATTTTAAGCATTGTCTTGCATATCTTACATACTCAGTACCTTCCAAGTACTAATCCACATATTTTCAGGATCCGGTTCACAGGTTCAGCATCTTACCTAGCTTGCGCTTAGTTATGCTCTTAGCTTCCAGTGGTGAGTCCTCATGATTCGAGGGCTTCTTGTTCGGACTTTAATTACCTTTTGTTTCCAGAATGTTGGGGTTAGTTGGGGTCTTGTCCCTTCAACCCGTGTATTATGATTAGAGGCTTTCAGACCTATGTGTAGTATTCAACCGTTTATGTTGGATCTTGTATTGTTGTTTCTTACACATCTTGTACAATTTTCAGGTAGTGCATGATTACTAAGTTAAGCTTTCCACCTTATGTGAATGGATTAGATATATGCTCACGTCATGGGTTGACTTGGAGTCTTCGGGGCTCCTTGTCCCGTGTCTACGATTCGGGTGTACTCTGGGGTCGTGACACTACTCTCGCGAGAGATTCTCTATTAGTTGAATATGTGTTTCGTGAATGTCATATTCGAGTAGGGGTGATAAATAATCCACCTGGCCTAATGCTACTTGATATGATTGACTTTGATGTATTGTTGGCATGGATTGGTTATCTGTCTGCTATGTAATAATCGATTGCCATGCAAAAATAGTAAAGCTAGAAATACCCAATGAGCCTACTTTTGTATTAAAAGGGGGTAAAGTTCCATAGGTTGGTGTTATATCTCTTATAAACACCCAACGATTTTTGAAGAAAGGTTGCATGGGTCTCTTAGCTATGGTAAGGGACATCAGAGAGGGAACATTTAGCTTGGAGAAGGTACTAGTGGTGAAAGAATATTCTGATGTATTTCCTGAGGATTTCCCAAGATTACCTCTGGTACGAGAGATAGACTTCGATATTGATTTAACACCTAAGACACTACCAATATCTATACCTCGATGTCATATGGCAATAGTGAATCTGAGGGAGCTAAAACAACAATTGCAGGACTTTCTAGATAAGAGCTTTGTTAGACAAAATGTATCACCATCTGGTGAACAAGTACTGCCCGTTAAGACGATAGATGGGTCTCTAAGAATATACATCGACTACATCCATCTGAACAAGGTAACAATATGTATAAGTATCTTTTACCCTCATATAGATAACCTATTTGATCAGTTACGGGGAGTTTTCCACTTTTTAAAGATTCATCTTTGGTCCGGTTATCATCAGCTTAGGATTAGGGAGAAAGATATTTCCAAGACAATAGTCAGAACTAGGTATGGATACTATAAGTTCCTTATGATTCCTTTTGGATTGAAAAATGCTCCGACTACATTCATGGCCTTGATGAATAGATTATTCAAGATGTTCCTAGACAAGTTTATGACAGTGTTTATTGATGACATCCTGATATATTTTGGTAGCCAGGAAGAACATGAGAATCATCTAACGACTGTGTTGCAAACATTGCAACAACATAAGCTTTATGTTAAGTTCTCAAAGTGTGAATTTTGGCTAGACTTAGCAGCATTTCTAAGAAATTTTTTATCCGAAGATGGACTTATGGTGGATTCTAAAAAGATAGAAGCTATGAAGAAATAGCCTAGACCTACTTCACCTACAGAGATTCACAGTTTTTTAGGCTTGGCAAGCTACAACGGGAATTTTGTGCAGGATTTCTCCATAATAGTAGCTCAATTGACAAAGTTAACACTAAAATATATGAAATTTTAGTGTATATATGAATGTAAGAAGAGTTTTCTGAAACTCAAAACATGTTTGACAAATGCATCGGAATTAGCCTTACCATCAGAGTTTGGAGGATTCACAATATTTTGTGATGCTTTGAGAGCGGGATTAGGATGTGTCCTGATGCAAGCTGATCATTTCATAGACTATGCTTCAAGGAAGTTGAAGAAGCATGAGCAAAACTATCCTACACGTGATTTAGAGATGGTTGCAGTGGTATTTGCTCTTAATAGTTGGAGGCATTACCTATACGGTGTAACTTATGAGATTTACACTGACCATAAGGGCTTAAAGTATATTTTTTGACAGAGAGATCTGAATCATTGAGGGCGTCGGTGGATGAAACTTCTCAAGGATTATGCTTGTGCTATTTTGTGTCATCTTGGAAAGGATAATGTTGTGGTTGATGCATTAAGCAGAAAACTAATGGGTAGTTTGGCACATATAGCTCCTGAAAAGAGACTATTGGCGAAGGAGATGCATAAATTGGAAGGTATAGGTGTTAGATTTTGGGTGAAAAATTCAAGAACATTGTTGGCTTGTGTGCAAGCAAAATCTTCAGTAGTAGAGCGCATAAAGGCCACTCAAATATGAGGATAGGAAATTGTGCAAATACAAAGATGAGGTTCTAACTAGTAAAAATAAGAAGATGACTATTGAATGTGATGATATTCTTCAACTAGGTAACTAATTATGTGTACTAGATGTAGATGGGTTGAGACAAGTTATTCTTAAGGAAGCTCACAGTCTAGATATACTATACACCCAGGTTCCACTAAGATGTATCATGACCTAAAGCAGTTGTATTAGTGGGAAGGTATTAAGAAAGATGTTGTTAACTTTGTTTCAATTGTTTGACTTGTCAACAGATTAAAGCTAATGTTGGCATATTTTCATGCCCATTTTCCATGTTTTCACCCATATTTGATCATGTTTTGAGTTCATAATCCTTAATTTATGCTTAAATTCATGTATGTGTGTGTTTTATGCGCTAACAAATTATTTGAGTTGATTTGAGCAGGAAACTAAGCAAAATAAGCTCAAAATAATGCAAGGAATGAAGATTTGAGAATCTGAGAGGTTTGGTTCTATGGCTAGCGCCCTGCACCAAGTCCCAAACATTAGAGAAATAAATTCACAATCTGGTGCTATGGCTAGCGCCCCGCACCATCCCTCGAACTTCAAAGAAAAAATCTCAGGTTGGTGCTACGACTGGGGTGGTGCACCAGGCCTATACTGGAGCTGAAAATTTTACTAAGTCTGTGGCGAGATAGGAGGGGCGGCATTCCAGAACTATTTCGGGGCGAAAAATGCTGATTTTTAAGCCAAGTCTTGAAGGGTAGAAGCGTCATTTGAAGGCTCATCTATAAATATAAGACTTAGGTTGTTTGTTACATAGTTTTTGACTTCTGGGAGTAGTTTTTAACTGCTTGAAGCAGTCTTTACTCATTTTTATTCCGTAGTTCATTCATGAAAGCTTGTAAGCAGTGTGGAAGGAAGACAAGTTCTACAACTAGTTTTTCTCTTCTTTGCTTCATAATTTTGCATGATGATGACTAAGTATTTGTTTTTTCGCTTGTCTATGAGTGGCTAAACTCATATTCTAGGGTTGTGGCCATGGTGAATAGTTGACTGTTTGACATATTAATTAAATTTAGTTTTGATTCTTCTTCTATGGTTTCTTGTATTTATTTGTTTTAAGTTATTATTTATGAGATCGATCACCATGTAAGTAATCTGTTGGCTTTCAATTGAACTTGGAAAGGGAATTGAAAGGGTTAAAAATAAATATAAAACGGGAATTCAAAGACCCTTAAACCCATTGGTGATACGATAAAAGTTGTTGCTGAGGATAGGGATATACTCTTCAACCCTGTTTAGTTGAATACAAGTAGGCATAATCTTCATTTCATTATTCTCCAGCGACCATAGGGATATAGGCTTTAGGGTTCATGAAATAGTTTTTGGATGCTAGGGATAGTGGCACGAAATGGGATAGTAACTTGCAACTAACAACCATAGGAAGAATCATGCTAGTTTAATTACGTTTGGAAAAATCAACCTGAGACCAACCAAGTGTCATTTCCCTAGTCTATCATCATTATTGAAATACAATCCAGCTTGCATTCATTTTAGTTAATTTTTACATTTGAAGTTTTAGTATTCTAATTTTCCAACCAATCTTCATTTTACTTGTTTCATAGATTAGTGAAATCAAAGTATAAACTTATAACGATTAAATTGATAAGTCTCTGTGAGTATGATATCTGGACTTACAATCCTATATTACGTGACGACCACATGCGCTTGGGCGACATCAAAAACTAAGCATCAGCAACCAGCCGGACTACTACAATAGATCAAAATTCTAGAGTGGAAATGGGAAGAGTTACTATGGATTTTGTGATTACGCTACTATGAATCCTTAGAAGTTATGACTCTATATGGGTAATTGTAAACTGACTAACAATACAGCACACACTTTCTACCAGTAAAGACTACCTATGATGGAGTGAGATATGCACAAATATTTATGAATGAAATTGTTCGACTCAACGGAGTTCCAATATCTATCATCTATGATAGAGGATCACAATTCACTTCACGCTTTGGGAAATCCTTCTAAGAAGCATCGAGTGCACGTGTAGATCTTAGTACTGCATTTCATCCACAGACAGACAAACAATCTACATGTACTATACAAATTTTGGAGGATATGTTGAGAGCTTGAATGCTTGATTTTGGAGGCAATTGGGATACTCACCTACCTTTAGTTGAATTTTCCTATAACAATAGTTTTTAATCAAACATTCTGATGGACTCATAAGAAGCCTTGTATGGTAGACGATGTCTTTCTCCTATCGGATGGTTTGAAGTTAGAAAGGCAAATATATTGGGACCTGACTTGGTGCGAAAATCTATTGACAAGGTTCGGTTAATTAGGACAGAGGTTGATCTTAGCTCAAAGTAGGCAAAAGTCTTATGAAAATAAGAGAGGAGAGATTTAATATTCACAGTTGGTTAGAAAGTTCTCCTACGAGTGTCACGGCCCAAGCATGGAGCTCGGATTAAGAAATGGGACCTAGAACCATGAATAACTCCAAGATAACCCGTGGTACATACATAGTATGAAAAAGAGAATAGTTAAAGTGGAAATAATCTAGAACTCAACATAAGCGGAAGTCTGCATATTATATGAACATAAGCATATATGTGAGTCAACAAAGTTGAACCATCTATACATAACCGTCTGAAAAGACTTAAACATTTGATGAGTTGATGGGACAACACCCCCAACCAGCTTGCAAAGTCTAAAACTAAAAGATGTAAACAAAAGATTCATAAACCAAAACTATCGTCCTCGAATCATGAGGACACACAAAAACTGGGATGGTATTGGAGTGAAGTGGGAGCAAGCTAGCGTACAGATTGAGATGGATCACCCGAACCTATATTATGAGATGATATAGCATAGAGTATGCGATCAGTACTTGAAATGTACTAAGTATGTAGAGAAAGTAAAACATGCTAGTAAAATAATAGTTTGAAATCATGAGTATGAAACAAGATAGAACATGAGAGTGAGGACAACATGCTAAATGTCATATTCTTGAAATAATCATAATCATGATATATTCATCATAAGCTGAACGTAATGACCCACGGCTTAGAATTAGAAATCATATAGTGTACCATACTTGGAAATCATAAGGGAATAGTCATAAATTGATCAATGGGTAAAATATGTTATAAAATGTAATATCATAAGACATGAACATGAGTAACTTAAAACACGAGAAACAATGGGAGGCTTCGTCCTAACCGACACCATCATGATAGGGCTTACGTGATTCCCTAACTATCTCGTTCAAGTGGGCAGAGCCATACTAAGTCTTGCCAGGGCACAGAACGATTGATATCACTGATGTGCCCTCAGGTAAAGGGAAACACTCTCTTGAGAGGTCCCATATATATACATACATACATATATATATATATATATGATGGCGCGTAGTTATGAGACCTAGGTCCTTGGAGTCCCTGACCTACTCGATGCTAGACACTACTCCCAAAAATATGCATATTTCTCATAATTGTATTCTTAAAACATAGGTTGAATCTATTTCTCGGTAGTCTTGACCCCAAAATATCTCTTTAAAACTTATCTTGTAAGCCTTGGCTAAAAATCATGGTGAAACATACTTGACTTTGCATAGGCTTGCCCCCAAATCAAGAAATAATACATACTTGAATAAGGCTTCATAATTCAAAATTCATGGAATCATAAGTTCAAGAATTTGTAAACATTCATGCATACTTTGATAATACAGCATACTTGAAATCACGTGCTCATAAACTTGGAAATCATAAATCATGCATAATAGGGCAAAATCACTGTAAACTTGAAATCATTAATTAGTAAGTAATTTGAGAGTTAAATCTACCCTAGTAACTGACCTTGGGCAGAATTATATGCCCAAGTGATACTCAAATGCTTCATTTCGTCTTGTTTATCCATTGATATTTGTACATTCTCATGTGATTTGTAATTAAAATGTGAATTTATACTAACCAACATGATTAGTGTTGTTTTGCAGGAAAAATGTAATTTTAGGAAGCTACGATGCATGTTGGGAGAAATCAGGAATAGACTCGGAAGCGAGCAATGGAAAAGGCCAAGGTCATGCAGCAAATTAAGGGGCTCCGCGATGGAGCCGTGTCACGCTGCCACCGCGGATGCATTCTACCCTGGATGATAAAAATAGGCCAAGTCCAGTGAAGGTCCGCGTTGGGGCCGTGGCACGTTGGCCAAGCCCCGCGTTGCACGTCGTGGCACGTTGGGCATATTTACTTGGAGGACCAGATTCCAGTGAGGGTCCGCGTCTGTGGCGTGTCACGGAGGCAGTGCTCCGCGATGCTCTCCGTGACACATTGCTTGTTATTCCGGGAAAAATTCCCACTAGTATAAATAGCACACTTAGGTTTATTTTTAATGATTCTGACTTGGTTGAGCAAGAACGTGGGTTACAGGCAGTTGAGGGGACGAAATTCTTAGGGTTCTTCTCTATCTCTTTCTTCCTTATTTCAATTATTTGTATGATGTACACTCATTTAACGATGTTTAATCCACAAATGAGTGGCTAAATCACTTCTTGCTGAGGTTAAGAACATTTGTAGTGGAATGTAATTATTGATCATCTTGGTTTTTCATCTTTTCTTCCATGGTTGTTCTATTAATTCTTGTTCTTACTGCATTAATGTGTGGCCAATATTAATGTATATCTAAAAAATCCGGTTTGCGCTCGAAAGAGAAAGAAATTGGAAAGTTGTGAATTAATAGGATATGATCTCTTCTTGGTTTGGGAAAATTGAGAATTCATTTACCTTCAGAATAGAAATATATCTGATATTCATATTAGTCAATTAAGGAATCGGTTTCGTATGGCTAGAACATGAATTTCTTCTTATCACAGAAATGTAGGTGGAAGGTTCACGATTCTTAAGTTAGGTTAAATACGAGAGTTTTAATCCATAGGCAACAATTCTTGACTAGCAACTGAAGGAAAGATTAACCAATTTGTATCAATAAATTGCTTCCCTACATGTTTGTTTTAGCCTCAGCATGCTCATTACTATAGTTCAAACTCAAAATGTACATTTGTTTTAGATTAGTATAAATTAGGAAACAAACTCCCAAAATCTTCTTGAAATTGTTGTCTGCATTATTAGAGTTTGAGTATATTAACACTTAATTAGATTATTACCTTGGTCCAGTCCCTGTGGGATCGATACTTGCCTACTCTATCCATTTTACTACTTGTTCGACCACGTGCACTTGCATGTAGGCATTCCAAACCAGCGAGCAAGTTTTTGGCGCCGTTGCCGGGGACTGGCAATTGGTAAAATTTTTGTCTTAAGTGTTAGTTTACAATTTCTTATTAGTGTTGACAACTTGGTCTTAGCTTGTCTTTTGTAGATATTGAATATTGTTGAACACTGGCAAGGGACAAGGAGCTGGTGGATTCACACTTTGAGCCGGAAAGACAATTCCATCGTCAAAGGAGAGAAGCTCTAGAGAGAATGCTGCAGTTGCTCAGACAGACAATCCTGGAGCAAAAACAGAATCCACCCATTGTAAGGGCAGTGTTAGTGCCCGAAGAAATGGCAGCTAGGCCGGTTCGCGAAGTGGCAATCCCACATGCTAACAACGTTACATCTAGCATTCGCAAACCTGAGCCAGGAGGGAGGTTCGAGTTTAAACAGAATATGGTGCAATTGTTGCACACCAGCGGGCAATTCATAGGTCTCCCTCACGAGGATCCACAACAACATCTCCAAAACTTTTTGGAGATAAGTGACACTTACATCCCCGCTGGAGTGTCACCCGATTATGTCAGGCTTACATTGTTCCCATTTTCACTTTTGGGAGAAGCAAAGAGATGGATGAAAGCTAAGCCACCTACTTCCATCACTACTTGGGATGATCTTGCATAGAAATTCTTGATACGGTTCTTTCCATCCGGTAAAACAGCAAGACTTAGAAGTCAAATTCTAAGTTTTAAACAAAGAGAGGGGGAGAATCTGTATCAAGGTTGGGAACGATTCAAATCTATGTTGCGGGATTGTCCTCATCATCATCAATCCAATGATGTGCTGGTGCATACTTTCATAGAGGGTTTGGAACCCCATACAAAAATCTTGCTAGACTCAGCAGCTAGGGGACAAGCATTAGAAAAAACTTATGAGGAGTTGTATACTTTGTTGAACCGTATTTCGCAGGGAAATCCAAAGTGGAGTGTGGACTCTTCTAGAGGAGGAACAAGGAAAGCGGCAGGAGTCTTGGAAGTGGATGGTTTTACCGCTATCGCTGCACAGATAACAGCGTTACAGAATCAACTCAATACCCACTTCAGCAATATGAGCATGAGTCATTCTCAAGCCCAAGTGAATGTAGTGTAGCAGATTTGGTGTGAAGTGTGCGGCAGTAATGAACACTCAGCTGAGTGTTGTGGTGCGAATCCTGATTCAGTAAACTTTGTTGGTAATGTACAGAGAAATAATCACCAACAGTATGGCAACAACTACAACTCTAATTGGAGAAGTCACCCGAATTTCTCTTGGGGTAGTAACAGCCATCAAGGGCAGAGTTCGAGTCAGGGAGCACAGAGAAATCAAGGAGGGCGGCAACACTATCAGTCGCAATACAGAAGCAACAATGCACCTCCTCCACCACCATCACCCAGTATCGAGGAAATGTTCAAAACGATGATAGCTAACCAAGCTCAATTGCAGGCTGACTATGTGAAATTGGCAGCCGATGTAAAGAACAATCAGTTAGCTACAAAGGCATTGGAGTACCAGTTTGGGCAACTAGCTGGAGCTCAGAACACCAGGCCGAGAGGAGGACTTTCGAGTGACACTGACCCCACCCTAAGCAAGTGAATGCAGTGACCACAAGGAGTGGTTTACAACTCAAGGAGGTGGAACCAGAAAGATCACCACAGCAGTCGGGAGCAGTGGAGAATGAGAGGGAACACAATGATGATAGGGTGAAGGAGAAGGAAGCTGAACCAGAAAGACCACCACCCCTGTTCCCTCAAAGATTAAAGAAACACAAGGAGGAAGCGTGTTTCAAAAAGTTCATGGAGGTGCTTAAACAGGTACACATTAATTTACCTCTTGTTGATGTTTTGCAGGGAGTGTCGAAGTACGCAAAATATATCAAGGATATCGTGGCGAACAAAAGCAGGTTGGCAGAGTGCGCTACAGTGGCGCTTACGGAGGAGTGCACTTCCCAGATACAAAATAGGTTGCCCACAAAGCTCAAAGACCCTAGGAGCTTTACAATTCAACTTATAATCGGGCAGAGTATCCGAGCTCGTGGATTATGTGATTTGGGAGCGAGCATTAACTTGATGCCGACATCGGTATTCAAGAAATTGGGGCTAGGCAGTCCTAGACCGATAACAGTGATGTTGCAACTAGCGGATCATTCTTTGGCCAGACTAGATGGCATTGTGGAGGACTAGCCGGTGCAAGTGGGCTCCCTTATCTTCCCGGTTGACTTTATTGTGCTGGATTTTGAGCCGGATGCAGAAGTCCCATTTATTTTGGGACGTCCTTTCTTGGCGACCGAGAAAGCACTAATAGATGTAGCTGCAGGGCAGCTAACCATGCGGGCACACGACAAGGTGGAGGTATTTGATGTGTACAAGGCCACGAAGCTTACGGCTGTGTATGAGGAACTCTCATTGATCAATGTGCTTGATCGAGCGAATATTGCTCAGAGTGTTGATTCGCGACAGCCAGTGGGAAAACCACCGGTGAAGGACCCCCCAAAATTGAAATTGTGGCAAAAAGATCGAAGTGCCACGTTCTTAATCAATGGGCAGCGATGTAAGCATTACTGGGGTGAGGACGGTAGTCGAGAGAAGAAATCCGTCACCCTAGAGGATGACTAAGCATCAATGACATCGAGCCGCGACGGTAAACCAGGCGCTACACGGGAGGCAACCCGTGAAATTGTTGAAATACTTGAGTAGATTTAGTAGAAAAAAGATAGAAAAATAAAAATAAAAACAAAAATTATATTTTATGTGAAACCTATGAATTCTAACCAATTTCTTATTGTGAGATGAATTTTAGGTTGAATGGAGGGCAAAAATGCAAAGGATCGCAAAGGAAAAATCGAGGTGAGAAAAATAATAAAAAGCGGCAAAACAGTGAGCCTGCGCGATGGCTCCGTGACACGTTGAGGTTTAATTCAGGAACTTTTAAGATTCCAGAATACCTCCGTGTCACAGAGGGGGTGCTCCACGTTACCCTCCGTGACATGTTGGGGCTTTAATCGCGATGGGTCACACCGGGTCGCCGGGTGACCCGCGCGAAAATACCCCTTTTTAACCCCGAATTCCCTCAATTTTCCCTCATTTCTCACCCCTGCCGCAACAAAAACCCAAAAACTCCCCCTTCCCCAACGTGACACGGACCTAGGCACAAGTTTTCTTCGATTTCATCGAACTAAAGGTATGTTCTCTACTTTCATCTCAATTCTTGTCAAATCTTTTGATTTTGAGCATGTAAAGTGAGTAAAACTTGCCCTAATTATAAATTGAGCTTGAATTCATTTATGTTATTGTTGATTGAGGTTCGTAGAATTATTTTGATTGTTTGAACTCGATAAATACATGCTTGATCGAATTTTGGTGAAATATGTAGCTAGGATTAGAATTTGATTGCGAAGAAACTAAATGTGATTGAAAATGTGGAAATTATGGATTGGGCATGTTGGGTAAGGTGAATTGTGTTGTGCTTGTTGTGAATATGCTAAGTAAACAATGGATTTTCAGGAGAATGAAATTGTTGAATTGCATAGAACTTGGTGAATTGCATAGGTTGTGTTAAGAGAAGTTTTTTTGTTAAGTGCTATGTGATGAAATGGTATCGATGGTGATATTTGGATTAGCTGTACGAAGTCTGAGTAGTACGTAGAATTTATTCCATCGAATTCTCTGAATGCACGAGGCATGTTGTTGTTTTTTTTTTGTAAATTGGAAAGTGAGAATTGTCTTGTCGTAATGTCGTAATTGTGGCTAACTAAGTGTGGAGTGGCCTAGCTTAACCCAACCTTAGTTGAAGCTAATTTTAATTTGAATAACATTGGGACTATCTGTTTGATTTGACAGGAACAATGGCAAGCAGGCACGATAAAGGAAAGGGTGCATCTACATCGGGCGCCAGAAGGAAAAGGATTAGACTGGGAACAGTAGTCCCAGCAGCACCAGCAGTTCTGCGCGGCCAACACCGTCAATACGTAACCCGATGGGTGACAGACGAAGGGAAGAAATGGTACACAAAGCATAAGGAAAACAAATACTTCCCCGAGGAGCATATTGCTAGGGAGCCGTTGGCACAGGAGTTCCCCAGAATTGTACACCGGATTGACACTGTCGGGCTGAACTTCATTTTTGAAGAGCCCAAGGAGTGCAATCTCCACCTGATTCGGGAGTTCTACGCCAACTGGAACCCGACACTCCGAAGTCACACCGTCAAAATAAGGGGGCAAGTAGTCACTTTTGAGCCCCATCACCTTAATGCCATTTTGGGGGCGCAGGACATAGACACCCATGTACTCCGACAGCTGAACATCACTCCACCATATGCGGATATCAGACGCACTCTGTGTGGAGCCCATTCTACAGCACGGTGGAGCAGGCATAAGGAGAGGGGCTACCATCAGACGCTGCCCTACTCTCAAATGAACAGGGAAGCCAGAATTTGGCTTAAGATCGTGTGTTCCTGCCTGATCCCGGGGGTGCACATGGAAGATGTCACCTGGGATCGTGTGTGCTTGGTATACGCCCTGATGAAAGGGCTGGAGATTAATGTTGGGGTGATGATCATCTCCGCCATGAAGAGAGCCCGTTTCCATCAAGGGCACAGGTACGGGTTTGGTGGCTTGCATACCACGTTCCTGAGGGGCCAAGATGTTGAGGAAGAGGCCCTGGACTATATCCCACAGATGGAGAGGCGTGCCTTGGACATCACCGAAACTAAGGCACCCGACACCACTCACGGGCCAGTTCTCACATTAGCCGAGCAATATGCTCGGGATGATCAGTATATGGCCCGCATGTTCGAGATGCAGATGCTACAGTTGCGCATAGGCGGGAGGCCAGCAACAGAAGATGAGCTGTGGCAGCTAGAGTTGGACTACCCCTTCGGCGAAAATCCCAGGGCTCTATGCTGAGTGGGGCTAGCTTTTGTGGAGCTCGTTGATGATGATGTCCCCACAGACGAGGAGACACACTGCGATGACTCAGATGTTGAGTCAGATGAGGATAGCGGGGGCGATTCGGATATGGGGGACAAGGCAACCGCACCTGACGAAGAAGTGGAATACTTTGATTGATCAGGGAGTTTCACCACCTACTCTTGTGCTATGCTGAATTTTGTGAACACTGGGGACAGTGTTCGACTTAAGTGTGGGGTGGGAGTAGTTAGGTGTTGGTTTTTTTGTTGTTGTTTATGTTTATGTTTTGTTATTGTGCCGGTGAAAAATTGTGACCCTGTGATTTTGATGTTTATGTTTTGTATTGTAATTTGGTATTGTAATTAATGTGAAGCTATTGTGTGTTGTATGGAGTTGTTTTTAGCTGGTTGTGTAAATATTTTTGTTTTATCGAAATTATTGATATTTTTAAAAATTTTTGTGAAATCTTTTTTTTTATGATTGGGTTTCTCAGCGTTTGTTTTTGGTGCTTTTACCGAGAATAGTCCCATTGAACCGAAGTCGTAAATAGTGATCGTTCCCTATGATGGATGGATGATGACCGTTTTAAGGGAAATGTAGTCGATAGGAATAGATTGCTTTTGTTCTTTTTAATTTTTTCTTTTGTTTGTTTGTATCCCAAATGTGTCGTTATTTTATGGTTCGAAATTCTTGTTGTGTGTTGTACGTGATATTTAGAATGCAAAGGTGATTCGTATGAAAGAATGCAACTTTGTAAACATGTTGAGATACTTAGACCATAGAGTTCGATTCGGTGTGATTGAGGCTTAATGTTTGAATTCTTGTAATTAGCTGATTGAAGAGTCTGTGAATATGTCTTGAGATGAGCATGTGCAATGAGTGTGTGGTGAGGTTTCGATTCTTCCATGCTATTGTGAAGTGTCTAGAACTTGCTTGGTGTGTGGACGAAATGAAATGAAGGAGGTGTATTGTAGGAAAGGATGTAGGCATTTCTTTGATTTAACCGAAAGTTTTTTCATTATCGTACCTACCTTGAATGTACTTCCTAGTTAGCCCATTGAGCCTTTAGCCTATTTTTTCTTTTGTCGAAAAGGTACAAACCGAGCTTAACCTCGTCTTTTCATTATGCGTGAATGTGATCCAAAACTCTTAAGTGCTCAAGAAAAGAAATTTTCCCACAGTGTCAAGGAGTGGTAATTGTGAAAAGAAAGGAAAAGCGGAAGTGGTGAAAGTAAAGAAAAGGTCAAAGGTGCACTTGCCGAATTTAATAAAATGAAGATGTATAACTAATCTTTGTTTTTAACTCGAGTGTGCTTAAAGATATGGGAACAAAAATAAAGAATGGCTTCAAGAAAGGGGAGGATGAAAGAAGAAACAATGCCCATAATGTGGTGGAATGTATGGAAAAGCGCTTAAGGGTGCTAGTTGCTATTATTGGTTAGCCCAGTATGTACTAGTTCCTTAGCTTACATTACAACCTGTTAAGTCCTACGTGATCTTACATCACTCGTCCTTATATTAGTGGAGTAATACACTAGAGGCAAGCTTATGGGTCATGACATGATGCATGTGAATTCTTTGGGAGAGAGCGAAATTGTGTTCATATGCCCCTGCATATAATGTTTTTGAGATCATATGATTGAAAAGGGGGAAATTCTCTTGTGTTGTGAGGGAACATGCTTGACGAGAGATTTAATTTCGTGTCGGATGTCTTGATCAGCTGATTTGCATGAGTTTGCCGAGATCGAGAGTCGACTCTTGAGTTTAGGAGGTCTTAATGTGTTGAATATCATTGTATTGATGAGACTATGCATGTTTTCTTGATGATTTTCTATGTAAATAATCAGTATAACCGTAGCTTGAATTGTCGAGCCAAAGTAGCTATGATTGGGTGTCAATTGCATGAGATGTGAGATTATTGTTCGAGGACGAACAAAGTTTTAAGTATGGAGTAAGTGACCTTGGGTAGAATTATATGCCCAAGTGATACTCAAATGCTTCATTTATTCTTGTTTATCCATTGATATTTGTACATTCTCATGTGATTTGTAATTAAAATGTGAATTTATACTAACCAACATGATTAGTGTTGTTTTGTAGGAAAAATGTAATTTTAGGAAGCTAAGATGCATGTTGGGAGAAATCGGGAATAGACTCGGAAGCAAGAAGTGGAAAAGGCCAAGGTCATGCAGCAAATTAAGGGGCTCCGTGATGGATCCGTGTCATGCTGCCATCGCGGATGCATTCTGCCCCGGATGATAAAAATAGTCCAAGTCCAGTGAAAGTCCGCGTTGGGGCCGTGGCACGTTGGCCAAGCCCCGCGTTGCACGCCGTGTCACGTTGGGCATAATTACCTGGAGGAACGGATTTTAGTGAGGGTCCGCGTCTGTGGCGTGTCACGGAGGCAGTGCTCCACGATGCACTCTGTGACACATTGCTTGTTATTCCGGAAAAAATTCCCACTAGTATAAATAGCACACTTAGGTTTATTTTTAATGATTCTGACTTGGTTGAGCAAGAACGTGGGTTACTAGCAGTTGAGGGGACGAAATTCTTAGGGTTCTTCTCTATCTCTTTCTTCCTTATGTCAATTATTTGTATGATGTACACTCATTTAACGATGTTTAATCCACAAATGAGTGGCTAAATTCAATTTTTGCTGAGGTTAAGAACATTTGTAGTGGAATATAATTATTGATCATCTTGGTTTTTCATCTTTTCTTCCATGGTTGTTCTATTAATTGTTGTTCTTACTGCATTAATGTGTGGCCAATATTAATGTATATCTAAAAAATCCAGTTTGCGCTCGAAAGAGAAAGAAATTGGAAAGTTGTGAATTAATAGGATATGATCTCTTCTTGGTTTGGGAAAATTGAGAATTCATTTACCTTCAGAATAGAAATATATCTGAAAGTCGTATTAGTCAATTAAGGAACCGGTTTCGTATGGCTAGAACATGAATTTCTTCTTATCACAGAAATGTAGGTGGAAGATTTATGATTCTTAAGTTGGGTTAAATACGAGAGTTTTAATCCATAGGCAATAATTCTTGACTAGCAACCGAAGGAAAGATTAACCGATTTGTATTAATAAATTGCTTCCCTGCATGTTTGTTTTAGCCTCAGCATGCTCATTACTATAGTTCAGACTCAAATTGTACATTTGTTTTAGATTAGTATAAATTAGGAAACAAACTCCCAAAATCTTTTTGAAACTATTGTCTACATTATTAGAGTTAGAGTTTATTAACACTTAATTAGATTATTACCTTGGTCCAGTCCCTGTGGGATCGATACTTGGCTACTCTAGCCATTTTACTACTTGTTCGGCCACGTGCACTTGCATGTAGGCATTCCAAACCAGCGAACAGTAACCATAAATCATCAATTGGAATATGATAGAATTGAACTCATAGAGATATCATGGATAATTGCATGGAATTGGGTTAAACCCTGGAATTTCACAATTTAGAACTTGAGAAGTAGAGATCATGGAATTTAGCTTGAAAAAAAATGAGGATGGATGGATTTCCCTCATTCACAACCCCACATACGTGGACTTAAGGAATCTTTAACTTGATTGAATAACCAAAGACAATTGAGATGAAAGAGATGATGAAACCCTTGCTTGATTTGACGGAGAACCTTCGATCTACGGTTGTTTTGAGAGAATGATGACTTAGGCTAGGTTAAACCCTCAAATACATCCTTTATGAAACCTAGAACAATGTCACTTAGGGGTTATAAGCCTAGAAAGTTATGAAAATACCCCTAGAAAATCGTATTTAAAAACCTGCTTGCCAGTCGTCACGACTCGTACAATGAGTCGTACCACCCTACCCCGACTCGTGGTTTTCATCTATTACTTGCCATCCTATTTTTTGGATCTCTTATTCTCAAACCACGGGTGCCATTATAACCCTTCACTGCATACCACAAGTCGTCCTGTGACTCGTGGATAGTGGACAGTCCTTGCACTTCCTTTGATTCTCCATCCTATGATTCAAAACCACGACCCGTTATGAGGTCTCACGAGTCATTACCTGACTCGTTATTTCAGGGGCCCTTTCTATACAGATGCTGACTGCGACTCATGACCACGAGTCGTACCCACTCACCACAACTCATGATGTGGACTCATGGTTTGATGGAACATGTTCTGAGGCTTACCACGAATCTTCCTATGACCCGTAACATGAATCCACGATGAGTCATTCTGAGGAAAAATTATAGATTTTTCTGCTGATCAAATTCTAAATCTCGAGTCTAGTCTTAGAAAATTTTGGGATGTTACATTATCTCCCCCTTGGGATCATTCATCCTCGAATGGAGACTAAATAAGATGAAAGGATAGGGAAAGAGCAGCAATCCCAGAACTGAAAGCTATAGACTGAAACTTGACGGAGCAACTAACTTCAGACTGAGATACAAGACTAAATTGAATTCGTGAAACATATATGCTTGCTATGACATGAAAGAAACTTAGATAAATGAACTTGACTTGAAACTTAATATAGTACTAAGGAGGAAACTGGTTCCTCATGTTGGAGCTGATACGGAAGGAAAAAAATGCATGTATCTAGTCATCATATCTGCTTTGACTTCCCATGAAGCTCTCGCAACAAGCTGATGTTAAAACCCGAGTCTACACCCTAGAAAAGACACGATACTTAGTGCCACAAGTGACCCCAAGCCAACACATGGTCTATCATTACACTAGTAAAGTGAGTAAACATAAGCGGAAGCTTTAAATGAATAAAACCATTTAAGAAAACTAGTTTGACAAGAGTCAATATATCTGAAAGATAACAATACGGAATACCTATGTCTATGTCTGAAAGCCAACTAATAAATGATGAGTTGCTGGGACAAGCCCCCAACTAACTCTAAAATCTGACTGTAAAGACTAACTGAAAGTAAATATCATCCTCGAAAGATGAGGACTCACCAAATGCTGCTACTGATATCATCTGAGGGAACTACTGACGATGTTGGGACTAAGAACATGTGCCTGTATCATGATACAATACAGCATAGGAGGTATGTGTTAGCACTTTGAATGTACTGAGTACGTGAGATATAATAAGCGTGAAAGAAAGGTAACTGAACTAAAATGACATGAAATGACCAACTGAAATACTAAATACTGACACCACTGAAACATAACTGAAATGGTTAATACTAACCCTAGCTGATGGTCATACAAATGTCCCCGATCTGAGATACTGAACTGAGCTAAACTGAACTGAACTGAACTGAGACTGTATTGACTAGAGGGAGAGTCTATTAATGACATATAACCACGTGAGCTAAATGTGGAGTTCAATGTATACGCCCCATCAATAGGACCAAATATACCTTGTCGGGGAATAAAGGCATAAACTGGGTGATCACAAATCTGGGGCTCGATGGGTCAAGTAACCTATGGTGGCAACATAGTTTTGGGAACCTGGGTGCGCTGGAAATCTGGCCCTCTCGATGCTAAGTACTACTCCCACTAGATATAATCCTAATATGACTATAAGCTGATAGCTCAAAGTTGGGGCCTAGGACTAAGTCAGGAATACTTATCTGGAAAATCCCTGAGAGCCTTATCAGACCAGATAACTATAACTAGTGTTCTAATACTGGCCAGAGATACTTATCTGGAAGCATCATAACCATCTAAAAACAAACTAAAACTGATACTGGTGGTTCTAAGTAGCTTATCTTGAAGCATCGTAACTATCTATAGAACCAACTGATAATTGATAACTGAAAACAGAGAACTGGTAGCTAGGAGGCATTACTGACACCTCAAGAACTAACTATAGTCAAACGAATCAGTTGACATTACTGAAAGATACTGAAGATACTAACATTATGACTGAAACTGAGCTAGCATGCAACTGACTGAACATTCAACTGATAATAATAACTTGGAATTTCCAACACTGATAGGGTCAAGCAACATTATGTCTATATAGTTATGCAGGACCCTAGTTACTACACTTATCAAATTAGGGCTAAAGTCACTTTTCAGGAAAAACCAATATCAACATGATTACTAGATAGTGGAAAATGATTTAATTAGGACATGACCGAAAAATTCCTCTAATTCAAAACTCTAAGGGCTTAGAACTGATAAGAAAATTTAGATGGATTTTGGGGCACGAGGGAAGGACAATTCCCTTGCTGAATTCTCACATACCTTGTGAAGGATCTCGAAGAAAATTCTTGATAAAATCTTAGAAGAAAAGTGTCGAAACTCTTGCCCTGCTCTGTGCTTCCTGACTGAACCTTTACGTTTTGACTTTGAGAGAATGAGAGGAATGAAGAGGGAATATCGTTCAACCCCTTTAATTCTCTCTAAATCATGTTCAAAATGACAGGGTTTAGAGATAAAAAGCTAGGAAGTTACCAAAATAACCCTGGAAAAAAATCTAAAAAATTGTCAGGGACCAACCGGTCACACAACGAGTCGTTGGTTGATACCACGACTTGTTGGGACCAGGCATTGGTCCTGGGCTTAAATCTTGGGCTTACTGGAAACTGGAAATGAGGGGGACTACGACTCATTGGATGAACCAACGGGTCGTTAGTACCTACCATGGCCACTGGTAAAGAATCGAGCAAAACATTGGACCCCCCTCTAACGAAAAACACCACGACTCATTAGTAGAACCCACGAGTCATGATAATCGCCTGTTGTCACCACTGCCTTGGCCTGGAGGATTGTCAAATTTTTACAACGGATGGAAACCACGGCTCGTTAGAGGTGACAATGATTTGTGGATTCCACTTGTGGCTTCTGAGGAAAATTCCAACCCTTAATGGTATTTAACAAACGAGTACCAACAATAACGCAACGTAGACAATGATGGTTTGTTGGAGGACTCATTATTTCTGGGACATGTTGGTGCAGGGTTCTGAGCTGGGAATACCACAGATGGTAGGATGACTTGTTGCTCCTCACAACGGGTCGTTCAATGTCCCGTTGGTTCCCAAATAAAATTTGATAGGGCTGACCACGACCCAGACAACGGGCCATTACTGCTGACAACGACTCATTGTCTCATTCGTTTTGAGAAAATATTTTGGTTTTCCCCTAATTTTTCATACAATATCTGAGTTTGGTCTAGGAAAGTTTCAGGGTGTTACAATATCTCTCCCTTGGGATCATTCATCCTCGTGTGAAAGCTAAAACTGTTGGAAAACTAGGAAAAGAGCTGCAATTCCCAAACTGAGACTATGAACTGATTTCTGAAGGAATGACTGACTCTAAACTGATTAAACCATGCTAACTGAGTTGATGCAACTAGGATGCATATTGAAAATTTGATTAGACCTGATGATTACGAAACTGAACAGAGTATTTAGGAGGAATTTAATACCTAATGTTGGAACTGAACTGGAAGGGAATAAGTGAGGGTATTTGGCCATCATGTCTGCTTCTGCCTCCCATGTGGCTCCCTCAACTAGTTGGTTTCTCCATAAGAATTTCACTGAAGTGACTTCCTTGTTTCTCAACTTACGAACTTGATGGTCTAGGATCTAAACTGGAACCTCTTTGTAAGAGACACTATCCTTCACTCCCACACTTTCTAGTGGCACAACTGAGGTTAGATCACTGATGCACTTCTTTAATAGTAACACATGGAAGACTGGGTGCACAGATGCTAACTCTAAAGGTAATTCTAACTCATAGGACACACTGCCAATTCGCCTCAGAATCTTGAAGGGTCCTACATACCTCGGACTAAGATTCCCTTTCTTTCCAAACCTCATCACTCCTTTCATGGGTGAAATTTTTAGGTAAACCCAATCATCTAAAGTAAATTCTAACTCTCTCCACCTCACATCCGCATATGATTTCTGTCGGCTTTGAGCAATTTTCAACCTTTCTCTGACCAGTTGCACTTTCTTCATAGCTTCATGAATCGAGTCTGGTCCTATTAAGATAGCTTCACCGACTTCAAACCACCCTATAGGAGACCTACACATCCTACCATATAATGCCTCAAATGGGGCCATCTGAATACTGGAGTAGTAGCTTGTTGTATGCAAAACTCGATGAGAGGTAGGTGATCATCCCACTACCCTTGAAGTCGATCACACAAGCTCTCAGTATATCTTCTAAGGTCTGAATAGTCTACTTAGCTTGTCCACCTGTCTGAGAGTGAAAGTTGTGCTAAGCTTGACCTGAGTACTGAGTCCTTTCTGAAATGACTTCCAGAAATGTGAGGTGAACTAGGTACCTCTATTTGAATAATGGATAAAGGGACTCCGTGCAGTCTGACTAACTCCCGGATGTACAACCTCACATAATTCTCAGCTGAGTCTGTAGTTTTAACTGGGAGGAAATGTGTTGACTTGGTCATCCAATCTACTATCACCCAAATTGAGTCATGTTGCCGGCGAGTACGAGTTAGACCTGTAATAAAGTCCATATACACTTCTTCTCACTTCCATTTAGGTATGCTGATATCCTAAGTCATACCCTAGGTCTCTAATATTCCACCTTAACCTACTGGCAGTTCACGCACTTAGCCATATATTCTACAATGTCACTTTTTATGTCGCTCCACCAGTAGATATCCCATAGGTCACGGTACATCTTAGTGGCACATGGGTAGATAGAATATTTAGAGTTATGTGCTTCTATCAGTATTTGCTGCCTCAAGTCACCTACATATGGAACACAAAGTCTGCCAAGGAAATGAAGCACACCATCTCCCCCGGTAATGAAGCACACCATCTCCCCCTTTGGAGAAAGCCTCCACTTCTTTTTTGAGAACTGCTTCTCTCAGCTTAAGCAGTATAGGATCTTCATCCTACTTTGACTTAACTTCAACAACTAACGAGAAATCTGACTCACTCTGCAATACTACTCTGCCACCAGCTGAATTGACCAATTGCACTCCCAACCGAGCTAACCTGTGGATATATTTTATCAGTTCTTTTCTACCCTCTTCAACATGAGCAGCGCTCCCCATGGACATTCTGTTTAGGGCACCACCCACCACAGTGGCCTTGCCTGAGTGGTATAGCACGCTCATGTCATAATCCTTCAGTAACTCCAACCACTTCCTCTGACGAAGGTTCAAATCCTTCTGACTGAACACGACGTGAAGGCTCTTATGATCGGTGAAAACATCCATGTGAACCCCATAAAGGTAATGCCCCCATATCTTAAGAGCAAACATCGTTGCCGCCAATTCAAGATCATGAGTCAGATAGTTCTTCTCATGAACTTTGAGTTGTCTGGAGGCATAAGCTATCAGCTTACTCCGCTGCATCAGAACACAACCGAGGCTAACTCTAGAAGCACCACAGTAGACTACTAATCCATATGTTCCTTCCGATAAGGTCAAAATTAGAGCTATGGTTAGTCGAGTCTTTAGCTATTGGAAACTCTTCTCACATGCATCTGACCACTTAAAATTCACCTTTTTCTGAGTAGCTTAGTCAGAGGAGACACAATAGAGGAAAATCCTTCTACAAATCATCGGTAATAAAAGGCAAGACCCAGGAAACTTCTGATATCTGTTGGGGAAGTAGGTATTGGTCAGTCTTTCACCGTTTCTATCTTTTGAGGATCTATCTGAATACCCTCACCTGAGACCACGTGACCAAGGAAAGTCACAGACTTCAACCAGAATTCACATTTACTGAATTTAGTGAACAACTGGCAATCTCTGAGCTTCTGTAACACTATCATCAGATGGTTAGCATGCTCTTCCTCATTTCTAGAGTACACAAAAATGTTGTCTATGAACACAATGACGAACATGTCCAAATACTGCTTGAATACTCTGTTCATTAGGTCCATGAAAGATATCAAGGCATTAGTTAGTCCAAAGGACATGACCACATATTCATAGTGACCATACCGAGTTCTAAAAGCTATTTTTGGTATGTTACATTCCCTGACCCTAAGATGATGATACCTCGACCTGAGATCTACCTTGGAAAAACAACTGGCTCCTTGAAGCTGATCGAACAAGTCATCAATCCTGGGTAGGGGATACCTATTCTTAACCGTAACCTTGTTTAGTTGACGGTAGTCGATGCACATTCTGAGGATACCGTCCTTCTTTCACACGAACAACATTGGAGCACCCCATGTAGAGATGTTGGTCTGATGAAACGCTTGTCAAGGAGGTCTTTTAGCTATTCCTTCAACTCCTTAAGCTCAACTGGAGCCATTTTATAAGGAGGAATGGAGATGGGCTGAGTCTCTAGAAGAAGGTCTATGTCAAAGTTTATTTTCCACTCGGGAGGGACTCCGGGAAGATCTTCCAAAAACACGTCAGGGAACTCACTGACAACTGGAACTGACTGGATAGTTGGGGTCTCAGATCTGGAATCTTTGACCCGAAATAGGTGATAAATGCACCCTTTAGAAATGAGCTTCCTTTCCTTAAGGTAGGAAATAAACCGACCCTTTGGCGCTGAACTATTGCTCATCCATTCTAAAATTGGCTCATTTGGAAACTGAAATTTGACGACTCTAGTTCTGTAGTCGATTGAGGCATAACTGTAGTGTAACCAATCCATGCTAAGAATGAGGTCAAAATCGACCATGTCTAGTTCTACTAGATCGGCTGGGATGACTTTACTCAATATTGAGACTCGGCAGTTTCTATACACCCTCTTGGTTCTAACTAACTCACCAACTGGGGTAGAGACTAAGAATGATTTTGAGAGGACTTCAAGACTAATTTCAAACTGAATAGCTACATAGGGAGTCACAAATGATAGTGTGGCTCCTGGATCTAGTAGGGCATACACATCTAGATGGAAGAGACGTAACATACCCGTGACCACATTAGGTGAGCTCTCTTGATCCTGTTGAGAGGACAATGTATAAAAGAGGTTTTGGCATTGACTGCCATCCAAACCTAAAGTGTTTCCTTGCTGAGCTGAACAGCCTACTAGAGCTGCTGAAGTGGTAAACTGTGATTTCCCCCTTCCTGCTGATGGACATTCCTTGAGCCTGTGATCTAGTTGTCCACATCCAAAGCAACACTTTTTTCCCAGAAGGAATTCACCTGGATGGTTCTTTCCACACTTAGGAAAATCTGGGTAGCAGTTGTTGGCGTTGTGACTCTGGGACTGAGGGCCAGATGCTCTACCCTTTCGATCCTTGCGGGACTAGAAAGAAGGGACGCTGGCTGAGGTGGGTGTTGGAGCCCTCTGTTGCTGCTGTTATGGGTGGTCACTACATCCGGACCTCTGCTGGCCATAATTAGATTGACCCGTTCTAGCCCGCTTGTTCTCCCGTTCCATATCCTTCAACTTTTCTGCCTCAATCTGCTGGGCATGAACGATGAGGCTGGAGAGGTCAATTTCCTTAATGAGCATCGTAGTCCTACACTCCTTACGTACAAGGTTTGATACCCCATTGACAAACTTAAGCATGCAAGCCCTTGGCTCGGCTACGATCTCTGGAGCATACCTCGACAACCGAGTGAACTCAAATGCATATTCCTCCACGGTCCTGTTACCCTACTTTAAGTTCATGAACTCTATGACCTTAGCCTTCCTCAACTCTCGGGGAAAGAATCTATCTAGAAATGCTGTGGTGAACTCTTCCCACTCTACCAGTTCTGCTCTTTCTAGTCTCCTTCCTTCCACTGATCGTACCAAATCAAAAGCCACCTCTTTCAACTGGTAGGCTGTCAGATTCAGCACTCTCTGCGGAACCAACACCTATAATCGGGGTGATCTTCCACACCTCATCTATAAACTCCTATGGGTCCTCTCCCACCTTGGATCCATGAAATACTTGAGAGTTCATTCGGGTGAAATCCCAAACTCTAGAAGCTGTTGCGGACCCATTTGTATTCACTGAAACCACCTACTAGTTCACTTGGTTAGTCACCATTTGAGCCAGTAGTTGGATTCCCGCTCTCAATTCTGTTGTGGACATTTGATCGTCCTAAGGGGCTACTAGAGCTGGTAGGGCAAGTCGGTTGGCATTGCCAACCCTTCTTCCGTTTCCTCATTTTGGAGGCATGGTTTCACTAAACAAATAGAGCACGAGTTAGGAGGACATTTCTGGAATTAAACTTCAACACACAATAAAGAGTACGAACAAAAAGGAGTTTCCTAATAACGTCTTGTAGCCTCCCCGTCATAAGTATGGTGTGCTTCACACCCATGAAAAGGACTATACTTGACGCGGCTTTCAGACATCCTAGGATACTCTAAACCTAGCGCTATGATACAAAGTTTGTCATGACCCGAGTCTACACCCTGGGCGAGACACAGTGCTTGGTGCCACAAGTGACCCAAAGCCAACCCATGGTCTATCATTACACTGGTAAACTCAGTAAACATAAGTGGAAGCTTTAAATGAATAAAATCATTTAAGAAAACTGGTTTGACAAGAGTCAATACATCTGAAAGAAAACAATACTAAATATCTATGTCTATGTCTTAAAGCCAAGTAATAAATGATGAGTTGTTGGGACAAGCCCCTAGCTAACTCTAAAATCTGACTGTAAAGACTAATTGAAACTAAACATCGTTCTTGAAAGATGAGGACTCACCAAATGTTGTTGCTGTTATCATTTGAGGGAACTACTGACGATGCTGGGACTAAGAACCTGTGCTTGTATCATGATATGATACATGATCTTGAGCAGAATATATGCCCAAGTGATACTCAAATGCTTCATTTCGTCTTGTTTATACATTGATAATTGTACATTATCATGTGATTTGTAGTAAAAATGTGAATTTATACTAATCACCATGATTAGTGTTATTTTGCAGGAAAAATGGAATTTTAGGAAGCTAAGATGCATGTTGGGAGAAATCGGGAGTAGACTCAAAAGCGAGCAGTGGAAAAGGCCCAGGTTATGCAGCAAATTAAGGGGCTCCGCGATGCAGCCGTGTCACGCTGCCATCGCGGATGCATTCTGCCCCGGATGATGAAAATAGACCAAGTCCAGTGAAGGTCCGCGTTGGGGCCGTGGCACGTTGGCCAAGCCCCGCGTTGCACGTCATGGCACGTTAGGCATAATTAACTGGAGGACCGGATTCCAGTGAGGGTCCGCGTTTGTGGCGTGTCACGGAGGCAATGCTCCGCGATGCACTCCGTGACACATTGTTTGTTATTCCGGGAAAAATTCCCACTAGTATAAATAGCACACTTAGGTTTATTTTTAATTATTCTGACTTGGTTGAGCAAGAACGTGGGTTACAGGCAGTTGAGGGGACGAAATTCTTAGGGTTCTTCTCTATCTCTTTCTTCTTTATTTCAATTGTTTGTAGGATTAACACTCATTTAACAATGTTTAATCCACAAATGAGTGGCTAAATTCACTTCTTGCTGAGGTTAAGAACATTTGTAGTGGAATGTAATTATTGATCATCTTGGTTTTTCATCTTTTCTTCCATGGTTGTTCTATTAATTCTTGTTCTTACTGCATTAATGTGTGGCCAATATTAATGTATATCTAAAAACTCCGGTATGCGCTCGAAAGAGAAAGAAATTGGAAAGTAGTGAATTAATAGGATATGATCTCTTCTTGGTTTGGGAAAATTGAGAATTGATTTACCTTCAAAATAGAGATATATCTGAAAGTCGTATTAGTTAATTAAGGAATCGCTATCGTATGGCTAGAACATGAATTTCTTCTTATCACAGAAATGTGGGTGGAAGGTTCATGATTCTTAAGTTGGGTTAAATACGAGAGTTTTAATCCATAGGCAATAATTCTTGACTAGAAACCGGAGGAAAGATTAACCAATTTGTATCAATAAATTGCTTCCCTGCATGTTCGTTTTAGCCTCAGCATGCTCATTACTGTAGTTCAGACTCAAATAGTTTATTTGTTTTAGACTAGTATAAATTAGGAAACAACCTCCCAAAAATCTTCTTGAAACTGTTGTCTGCATTATTAGAGTTAGAGTTTATTAACGCTTGATTCGATTATTACCTTGGTCCAGTCCCTGTGGGATCGATACTTGGCTACTCTAGCCATTTTACTACTTGTTCGACCACGTGCACTTGCGTGTAGTTGCGAACAGCGCGAACAAGTTTTTGGCGCCGTTGCCGGGGACTGGCAATTGGTAAAATTGTTGTCTTAAATGTTAGTTTACTATTACTTATTAGTGTTGACAACTTGGTCTTAGCTTGTCTTTTTCAGATATTGAATTCTGTTGAACACTGGAAAGGGACAAGGAGTTGGTGGATTCACACTTAGAGCAGGAACGACAATTCCATCGCCAAAGGAGAGAAGCTCTAGAGAGAAAGCTGTAGTTGCTCAGACAAACCATCCTGGAGCAACAAAAGAATCCACCCATTGTAAGGGCCGTGTTAGTGCCCGAAGAAATGGCAGCTAGGCCGGTTCGCGAAGTGGCAATCCCACAGGCTAACAACGTTACATCTAGCATTCGCAAACCTGAGCCAGGAGGGAGGTTTGAGCTTAAACAGAATATGGTGCAATTGCTGCACACCAGCGGGCAATTCACAAGTCTCCCTCATGAGGATCCACAACAACATCTCCAAAACTTTTTGGAGATAAGTGACACTTACATCCCCGTTGGAGTGTCACCCGATTATGTCAGGCTTACATTGTTCCCATTTTCACTTTTGGGAGAAGCAAAGAGATGGCTGAAAGCTGAGCCACCCTATTCCATCACTACTTGGGATGATCTTGCAAAGAAATTCTTGATACAGTTCTTTCCATCCGGTAAAATGGCAAGAGTTAGAAGTCAAATTCTATGTTTTAAACAGAGAGAGGGAGAGAATCTGTATCAAGCCTGGGAAAGATTCAAATCTATGTTGCGGGATTGTCCTCATCATCACCAATCCAATGATGTGCTGGTGCATACTTTCATAGAGGGTTTGGAACCCCACACAAAAATCTTGCTAGACTCAGCAGCTGGGGGACAAGCATTAGAAAAAACTTATGAGGAGCTGTATACTTTGTTGAACCGTACTTCGCAGGGAAATCCAGAGTGGAATGTGGACTCTTCTAGAGAAGGAACAAGGAAAGCGGCAGGAGTCTTGGAAGTGGATGGTTTTACAGCTATCACTGCACAGATAGCTGCGTTACAGAATCAACTCAATACCCAATTCAGCTATATGAGCATGAATCATTCTCAAGCCCCAGTGAATGTAGTGTAGCAGATTTAGTGTGAAGTGTGCGGCAGTAATGAACACTCAGCTGAGTGTTGTGGTGCGAATCCTGATTAAGTAAACTTTGTTGGTAATGTACAGAGAAATAATCACCAACAGTATGGCAACAACTACAACTCTAATTGGAGAAGTCACCCAAATTTCTCTTGGGGTAGTAACAGCCATCAAGGGCAGAGTTCGAGTCAGGGAGCATAGAGAAATCAAGGAGGGCAGCAGCACTATCAGTCGCAATACAATAGCAACAATGCACCTCCTCCACCACCATCACCCAGTATCGAGGAAATGTTCAAAACGATGATAGCTAACCAAGCTCAATTGCAGGATGACTATGTGAAATTGGCAGCCGATGTAAAGAACAATCAGTTAGCTACCAAGGCATTGGAGTACTAGTTTGGGCAACTAGCTGGAGCTCAGAACACCAGGCCGAGAGGAGGACTTCCAAGTGACACTGACCCCAACCCCAAGCAAGTAAATGCAGTGACCACAAGGAGTGGTTTGCAACTCAAGGATGTGGAACCAGAAAGACCACCACAGCAGTCGGGAGCATTGGAGAAGGAGAGGGAACACAATGATGATAGGGGGAAGGAGAAGGAAGCTGAACCAGAAAGACCACCACCCCCGTTCCCTCAAAGACTAAGGAAACACAAGGAGGAAGCGTGTTTCAAAAAGTTCATGGAGGTGCTTAAACAGGTACACATTAATTTACCTCTTGTTGATGTTTTACAGGGAGTGCCGAAGTACGCAAAATATATCAAGGACATCGTGGCAAACAAAAGCAGGTTGACGGAGTACGCTACAGTGGCACTTACGGAGGAGTGCACTTCCCGGATACAAAATCGGTTGCCCACAAAGCTCAAAGACCCTGGGAGCTTTACAATTCAACTTACAATCGGGCAGAGTATCCAAGCTCGTGGATTATGTGATTTGGGAGCGAGCATTAACTTGATGCCGACATCGGTATTCAAGAAATTGGGGCTAGGCAGTCCTAGGCCGACAACAGTGATCTTGCAACTAGCGGATCGTTCTTTGGCCAGACTAGATGGCATTATGGAGGACGTGTTGGTGAAAATGGGCTCCCTTATCTTCCCGGTTGACTTCATTGTGCTGGATTTTGAGCCAGATGTGGAAGTCCCATTTATTTTGAGACGTCCTTTCTTGGCAACCGGGAAAGCACTGATTGATGTAGCTGCAGGGCAGCTAACCATACGGGCACACGACAAGGTGGAGGTATTTGATGTGCACAAGGCCACGAAGCTTCCGGCCGTGTATGAGGAACTCTCAGTGATCAATGTGCTTAATCGAGCGAATATTGCTCAGAGTGTTGATTCGCGAGAGCCAGTGGGAAAACAACCGGTGAAGGACCTTCCAAAAGTGGAATCATGGCAAAAAGATCGAAGTGACACGTTCTTAGTCAATGGGCAACGATGTAAGCATTACTGGGGTGAGGAAGGTAGTTGACAGAAGACATCCGTCACCCTAGAGGATGACTAAGCTTCAATGACGTCAAGCCGCGACGGTAAACCAGGCGCTGCACGGGAGGCAACCCGTGAAATTGTTGTAATAATTGAGTAGAATTAGTAGAAAAGAAAAAAAATAGAAAAATAAAAATAAAAACAAAAATTGTGTTTTATGTTGAAATCTATGAATTCTAACCAATTTCTTGTTGTGAGATGAATTTGAGGTTGAATGGAGGGCAAAAATGCAAAGGATCACAAAGGAAAAATCGAGGTGAGACAAATAATAAAAAGTGGCAAAACAGTGAGCCTGTGCAATGGCTCCGTGTCACGGAGGAGGGCCTCCGCATTGACCTCCGTGACACATTGAGGTATAATTCTGGAATTTCTAAAATTCCAGAACACCTCCGCGTTGGCTCCATGTCACGGAGGAGGTGCTCCGCGTTACCCTCCGTGACGCGTTGAGGTGTTAATCGCGACGGATCACACCAGGTCGCCGGGTGACACGCGCGAAATTAACCCTTTTTAACCCCGAATTCCCTCCATTTTTCCTCATTTCTCACCCCCTCCGCGATAAAAACCCAAAAAATCCCCCTTCCCCAATGTGACACGGACTTAGGCACAAGTTTTCTTTGATTTTTCTTCGGTTTCATCGAACTAAATGTATGTTCTCTATTTTCTTCTCAATTCTTGTCAAATTTGTCGAGTTTGAGCATGTAAACTGAGAAAAACTTTCCCTAATTGTAAATTGAGCTTGAATTCCTTTAAGTTAGTGTTGATTGAAGTTCGGAGTATCATTTTGATTGTATGAACTCGATAAATACATGCTTGATCGAATTTTGGTGAAATGTGTAGCTAGGGTTAGAATTTGATTACGAAGAAACGAAATGTGATTGAAAATGTGGAAATTATGGGTTGGGCATGTTGGGTAAGGTGAATTATGTTGTGCTTGTTGTGAATATGCTAAGTAAACGATGGATTTTTTTTGGGAGAATGGAATTGTGAATTGCATAGAACTTGGTGAATTGCATAGGTTGTGTTAAGAGTTTTTCTATGCTAAGTGCTATGGGATGAAATGGTATTGATGGTGATATGTTGATTAACTATACGACGTCTGAGTAGTACGTAAAATATATTCCATCGAATTTTCTCAATGCACAAGGCATGTTGTTGTTTCTTGTTGTAAATTGGGAAGTGAGAATTGTCTTGCCGTAATGTTGTGATTGTGGCTAAAGACTAAGTGTGGGGTGGCCTAGCTTAACCCAACCTTAGTCGAAGCTAATTTTAAATTGAATAACATTGGGACTGTCCGTTTGATTTGACAGGAACAATGGCAAGCAGGCAAGATAAAGGAAAGGGTGCATCTACATCGGGCGCCGGAAGGAAAAGAATTAGACTGGGAACAGCAGTCCCAGCAGCATTAGCAGTTCCGCGCGGCCAACGCCATTAATACGGAACCCGATGGGTAATAGAGGAAGGGAAGAAATGGTACACAAAGCATAAGGAAAGAAAATACTTCCCTGAGGAGCATATTGCAAGGGAGCCATTGGCACAGGAGTTCCCCAAAATATTACACCGGATTGACGCTGCCGGGCTGAAATCATTTTTGAAGAGCCTAAAGAGTGCAATCTCCTCCTGATTCGGGAATTCTACGCCAACTATAACCCAACATTGTGAAGTCACACTTTCAAAATAAGGGGGCAGGTAGTCACTTTTGAGGCCCATCACCTTAATGCCATCTTGGGGGCGCGGGACATAGACGCCCATATACTCTGACAGCTGAACATCACTCCACCATATGCAGACATCAGACGCACTCTGTGCCCGTTCTACAACACGGTGGAGCAGGCATAAGGAGAGGGGCTACCATCAGACGCTGCCCTATTCTCAAATGAACAGGGAAGCCAGAATTTGGCTTAAGATCGTATGTTCCTGCCTGATCTCGGGGGTGCACATGATAGATGTCACCCGGGATCGTGTGTGCTTGGTATACGCCCTGATGAAAGGGCTGGAGATTAATGTTGGGGCGGTGATCATCTCCTCCATGAAGAGAGCCCGTTTGCATCAAGGGCACAGGTACGGGTTTGGTGGCTTGCTGACCACTTTCCTGAGGGGCCTAGATGTTGAGGAGGAGGCCCTTGACTACATCCCGCAGATGAAGAGGCGTGCCTTAGACGTCACCAAAACTAAGGCACCCGACAACACTCACGGGACAGTTCTCATATTAGCCGAGCGACATGCTCGGGATGATCAATATATGGCCCGCATGTTCGGGATGCAGATGCTACAGTTGCGCATAGGCAGGGAGGCCAGCAACAGAAGATGAGCTGTGGCAGCTAGAGTTGGACTACCCCTTCGGCGAAAATTCCAGGGCTCTATGCCGAGTGGGGCCAGCTTTTGTGGAGCCCATTGATGATGATGTCCCCACAGACGAGGAGACACGCTGCGATGACTCAGATGTTGAGCCAGATGAGGATAGCAGGGGCGATTCGGATATGGGGGACGAGGCAACCGCACCTGACGAAGAAGTGGAATACTTCGATTGATCAGGGAGTTTCACCACCTACTCTTGTGCTATGCTGAATTTTGTGAACACTGGGGACAGTGTTCGATTTATGTGTAGGGTGGGAGTAGTTAGGTGTTGGTTGTTTTATTGTTGTTTATGTTTCGGTTTTGTTGTTGTGCCTGTGAAAAATTGTGGCCCTGTGATTTTGGTGTTCATGTTTTGTATTGTAATTTGGCGTTGTAATTAATGTGAAGCTGTTTTATGCTGCATGGAGTTGTTGTTAGCTGGTTTTGTAAATATTTTTTTTATCGAAATTATCGATATTTTAAAAAATTTTCGTGAAATCTTTTTTTGTTTGGGTTTCTCGGCGTTTGTTTTCAGTGCTTTTACCGAGAATAGTCCCATTGAACCGAAGTTGTAAATAGTGACCATTCCCTATGATGGATGGATGACAACCGTCTTAAGGGAAATGTAGTCGATAGGAGTAGATTTCTTTTGTTCTTTTTAATTTTTTTCTTTTGTTTGTTTGAATCCCAAACGTGTCGTTACTTTGTGGTTCGGAATTCAGGTTGTGTGTTGTACATGATATTTAGAATGCAAAGGTGATTCGTATGAAAGCATGCAACTTTGTGAACATGTTGAGATACCTAGACCGTAGAGTTCGATTCGGTGTGATTGAGGCTTAATGTTTGAATTCCTGTAATTAGCTGATTGAAGAGTCTGTGAATATGTCATGAGTTGAGCATGGGAAATGAGTGTGTGGTGAGGTTTCTATTCTTCCATGCTATTGTGACGTGTCTAGAAGTTGCCTGGTGTGTGTACGAAATGAAATGAAGGATGAGTATTGTAGGAAAGGATGTAGGCATTTCTTTGATTTAACCGAAAGTTTTTTTTCATTATCGTACCTACCTTGAATGTACATCCTAGTTAGCCCATTGAGCTTGTAGCCTATTTTTTTTCTTTTGTCGAAAAGGTACAAACCGAGCTTAACCCCTTCTTTTCATTATCCGTGAATTTGGTCCAAAACTCTTAAGCACTCAAGAAAAGAAATTTTCCCACAGTGTCGAGGAGTGGTAATTGTGAAAAGAAAGGAAAAGCGAAAGTGGTGAAAGTAAAGAAAAGGTCAAGAGTGCACTTGCCGAATTTAATTAAAGGAAGATGTATAACTAATCTTTGTTATTAAGTCGAGTGTGCTTAAAGATATGGGAATAAAAATAAAGAAAGACTTCAAGAATGGGAGGATGAAGGAAGAAACAATGCCCATAATGTGGTGGGATGTATGGAAAAGCGCTTAAGGGTACTAGTTGTTATTATTGGTTAGCCCAGTATATACTAGTTCCTTAGCTTATATTACAACCCATTAAGTCCTACGTGATCTTACAGCACTTGTCCTTATATTAGTGGAGTAATACACTAGAGGCAAGCTTATGGGTCATGACATGATGCATGTGAATTCTTTGGGAGAGAGAGCGAAATTGTGTTCATATGCCCCTGCATATAATGCTTTTGAGATCATATGATTGTAAAGGGGGAAATTCTCTTGTGTTGTGAGGGCACATGTTTGACGAGAGATTTAATTTCGTGTCGGATGTCTTGATCAGCTGATTTGCTTGAGTTTGCCAAGATTGAGAGTCGACTTGTAAGTCTAGGAGGTCTTACTGTGTTGAATGTCATTGTATTGATGAGACTATGCATGTTTTCTTGATGATTTTCTATGTAAATAATCGGTATAACCGTAGCTTGAATTGTCGAGAAAAAGTAGCTATGATTGGGTGTCAATTGTATGAGATGTGAGATTATTGTTCGAGGACGAACAAAGTTCTAAGTGTGGGGTAAGTGATCTTGGGCAAAATTATATGCCCAAGTGATACTCAAATGCTTCATTTCGTCTTGTTTATACATTGATAATTGTACATTGTCATGTGTTTATTTGTTAAAATGTGAATTTATACTAACCAACATGATTAGTGTTGTTTTGCAGGAAAAATGGAATTTTAGGAAGCTAAGATGCATGTTGGGGGAAATTGGGAGTAGACTCGGAAGCGAGCAGTGGAAAAGGCCCAAGTTATGCAGCAAATTAAGGGGCTCCGCAATGGAGCCGTGTCACGCTACCATCGCGGATGCATTCTGCCCCGGATGATGAAAATAGGCCAAGTTCTACTGAAGGTCCGCGTTGGGGCCGTGGCACATTGGCCAAGCCCCGCGTTGCACGCCGTGGCAGATTGGGCATAATTAACTGGAGGACCGGATTCCAGTGAGGGTCCACGTTTGTGGCGTGTCACAGAGGCAGTGCTCCGCGATGCACTCCATGACACATTGCTTGTTATTCCGGGAAAAATTTCCACTAGTATAAATAGCACACTTAGGTTTATTTTTAATTATTCTAACTTGGTTGAGCAAGAACGTGGGTTACAGGCAGTTGAGGGGACGAAATTCTTAGGGTTCTTCTCTATCTCTTTCCTCTTTATTTCAATTGTTTGTAGGATTAACACTCATTTAACGATGTTTAATCCACAAATGAGTGGCTAAATTCACTTCTTGTTGAGGTTAAGAACATTTGTAGTGGAATGTAATTATTGATCATCTTGGTTTTTCTCTTTTCTTCCATGGTTGTTCTATTAATTCTTGTTCTTATTGCATTAATGTGTGGCCAATATTAATGTATATCATAAAATCCGGTTTGCGCTCGAAAGAGAAAAAAATTGGAAAGTTGTGAATTAATAGGATATGATCTCTTCTTGGTTTGGAAAAATTGAGAATTGATTTACCTTCAGAATAGAAATATATCTGAAAGTCGTATTAGTTAATTAAGGAATCGGTTTCGTATGGCTAGAACATGAATTTCTTCTTATCACAGAAATGTAGGTGGAAGGTTCATGATTCTTAAGTTCGGTTAAATACGAGAGTTTTAATCCATAGGCAATAATTCTTGACTAGCAACTGGTATCAATAAATTGCTTCCCTGCATGTTCGTTTTAGCCTCAGCATGCTCATTTCTATAGTTCAGACTCAAATTGTATATTTGTTTTAGACTAGTATAAATTAGGAAACAACCTCCCAAAAATCTTCTTGAAACTGTTGTCTGCATTATTAGAGTTAGAGTTTATTAACGCTTGATTCAATTATTACCTTTGTCCAGTCCCTGTGGGATCGATACTTGGCTACTCTAGCCATTTTACTACTTGTTAGACCACGTGCACTTGCGTGTAGTTGCGAACAGTGCGAACAATAAACCATAAAACGTATGCATCGGTACTTTGAATGTACTGAGTAAGTGATATATAATAAGCATGAAAGAACAAGTAACTGAACTGAAATGACATGAAATGACCAACTGAAATACTGAAAACTAATACCACTTAAACATAACTGATATGGTCAATACTAATCCTGACTGATGGTCATAGACATGTCCCGGATGTGAGATACTGAACTAAGCTAAATTGAACTGAACTGAGACTGTACTAATTAGTGGGAGATTCTATAACCGACATATAACCAGGTGAGCTAAAAGTGAAGTTCGATGTATATTCCCCCATCGATAAGACCTAATATACCGTTCCAGGGTATAAAGGCATGAACTGGGTGATCACAAATCTGGGGCCCGTGGGCCAAGTAACCTACGACGACCACGTAGTTCTAGGAACTTATGTGCGCTGGAAACCCGGCCCTCTCGGTGCTAAGTCCTACTCCCACTAGATATAGTCCTAATATGACTATAAGTTGATAGCTCGAAGCTAGGGACCAAGATTAAGTCAGGAATACTTATCTGGAAGTTCCCTGAGAATCTTATCGGACCAAATAACTATAACTGGTGTTCTAAGACTGGCCAGAGATACTTATTTGGAAGCGTCGTAACCGTCTAAAGAACAAACTGAAACTGATACGGTGGTTCTAAGACTGTTCAAAGTATCTTTTCTAGAAGTGTCGTAACCGTCTATAGAACCAACTGATAACTAATAATTGATAACTGAGAAATGGTAACTAGAAGGCATTACTGACACCTCAAGAACTGACTATAGTCAAACTGATCAGCTGACATTACTGAAAGATACTGAAGATACTAACATCGTGACTGAAACTGAGCTAGCATGCAACTGACTGAACATTCAACTGATAATAATAACTTGGAATTTCCAACACTGATAGGGTCAATCAACATTATGTCTATACAATTATGCAGGACCCTAGTTACTACACTTATCGAATTAGGGCTAAAGTCACTTTTCAGGAAAAACAAGTATCAACGTGATTACTAGATAGTGGAAAATGATTTAATCAAAACATGACCGAAAAATTACTCTAATTCAAGAGTCTCAAGGCTTAGAATTGATAAGAAAACTTAGATGGATATTAGGGCACGACGTCACGACCCGAATGTATACCCAGATTGTAGACACGGGACAAGGGACCCCGAGGGACCCCAAGTCGACCCATGGCTCATGCATACAACTCATCTCATTCAATTAAGCGAAACGATTGTCATAAAGATATAGCGGAAACGTACTCATAACATAGAATCAAGAAATACCAAATGTTTACACAGCTGAATCCTACATACTTGTCTGAAAGCCTCTAAAACATGAGATGGGTTGATGGGACAACATCCCCAACTAACCCGACCAATGCGGAAACATAAACAAGATGAAAGTTTGTAAAACAGCCCGCGAAATATGAGGATTCACTAATGAGCGGAAAGCGTAAGCTGACACGGCCTAAGGGTGAGGATGAGCCTGAGATTCGGACCCTGTATCATGAAATGATATAGTATAGAAAGTATGCCGTCAGTATGTGGAATGTACCGATTATGCAAGGTAAGTAAAACGGACATTTTAAAAGTAAATTAAAACTCATAAATAGACAGAGGAGAAGGACATCATGCTTTCATCAAAATCTTCATAATAATCATATGGCTCAAGGCTTTCAAATCATTCATAATAAGAAAACTTCATCAAAACGTAACTTGAGCCAATAACATAGACATAGCAATGCATAAAACATATGGAACAATGGGAGGACTCTTCATAACCGACACCATCATGGTAGAGCCTTTCATGACGCCCCACTGTCTCGCTCAAGTGGCAGAGCTTACCCTAGCTTGCCAGGCGAGGGTCGTGCATAAGACATGATATCACATTTGGGGGGATCATTATCATAACATCATAACATTTACAACCCACGATGGCACGTGGTTATGAGATACCGGCGTAGTCCTTTGAACGCCAGGCTGCTCGGTGCTAGACATGGCTCCCAAAAACATGCATATAGGCTCATACATAAATCATTAACATCATGCATAAAAATTCATTGGCTAAGATATAACATTTATCATCATGGATCCCCTTTAAAACATTCTTAGCTAAGAATCAAGGCCCTTTTTATCGGCCAACATCATAAATCGATAAATCATGAAATTCGTTTCGTAAATCATAAATCATTCTTCATCATATGGGCATTGCCCAATGCTTCCTCATACTCAATTCTTTCTAAATATGCTCATAAACATGGGTAACTTGGATTCATGCATTTCCATAATCAATAGACTTAAAATAATGAATATTCATCATAAATCATAATTTCCATGAACTTCCATAGATGGGGATTTTGGATTAAAAATCTTGAAACATGAATTAAAGAAAATAATAATAAAACCTACCCATCATTCATAATTTAGTAATTAAAACTCAATTAAATCAAATCCATAAAGAGAAATCACATTCATGCTTTGGGTAAAACCCCATGGAATTTTAGTAGGAGAATTCATGACTTCAATCGAAATTGGGCATGGGTGAGGAAGAATTTCACCCATTATAGAACCCTATATACCTGGGAATAGATTGACTTGTGGTTTCTTGAACTCCCACCAAGAAATTTAAAGAAAATTGGGGGAAGAAGGCCTTGAATCTTCCAGATCCTCGCTAAAATCTATGCATGAGAATGAGCATGCAATGGGGACTTAACTCATTTTATCACACTTAGCAATTATCCAAAACGACGTAGTTTAGGCCTTAGGGACTTAGAAAGTTACAAAAACAGCCTCATTAAAACACAGGAAATTTTTGGTCGCCAGTCCTCACGAGGGACCTAACGGGTCGTTGCCACAGGGCACGACTCGTTGCCTCGATCCGTTGAGTCCACTTCCCAAAACTCCAAGGGAACCCCCACGGGAGACTTAACGAGTCGTGAGGTCATAACACGACTCGTGGTCACTTCCATGACCTACACTGTCCATCCCTATCTTGCCAAACCTCCAAGGTTGACCACGGGTGACCTCACGAGTTTTGAGGTATGACCACGACTCGTGGTCAGACCTGTGGCCTCCTCACTCAAACTTTGACAAACCAACCTGACCACGAGTCACTTCACGACTCGTGGTCACTCCTAACAACTCACCTCATGAGTCGTTCTATGACCTAGTGCGAATTTTCAATTTTTCTCCGTTTTCAATTCCGGGTCTGATCCTTGGGTTCCCAGGGTATAACAATATCTGCCCCTTGGGAATATTCATCCTCGAATGTTAGAAACATGCAGAAAACTCAGAAATAAGCTATCACCATATACAATTACCAGTTATTTAAGTCGAAAACTGATGGAATGACTACCTCCGAAAGGAACTACATAGCTAAACTGAATTCAGACATCACATACATTTACCATATCATAAAACAAAATTGTACACATGAACTGGACGGAAAAAGCTTATTAAGGTTTAGGATAAAACTGATACCTCAAACTGAAACGAAGCCGGTAGGGAATAAATGAGGGTATCTAGCTATCATATCCGCTTCAGCTTCCCACGTAGCTCCCTCAACATGCTGATTCCTCCATAATACTTTAACTGAAGCTACTTCTTTGTTCCTTAGCTTATGGACTTGATGATCTAAGATTTCCACCGGAATTTCTTCATAACTGAGGTTGTCCTTCACTCCAATGTTGTCTGCCAGAACTACCAAAGCTGGATCACCTAAGCATTTCTTCAAAAGTGACACATGAAAGACGGGATGTACCGAAGACAGCTCGAAGGCAAGTCCAACTCATACGCCACCTTGCCAACTCTTATCACAACCCGGTAAGGGCAATATAGCTGGGACTGAGTTTACCCTTCCTTCTGAACCGCATGACTCTCTTCATGGGAGATACCTTTAGAAATACCCAGTCGCCTACATCAAACTCCAAATCTCTTCTCCTCATATCAGCATACGACTTCTGATGACTCTAAGCGATTTTCAACCTATCCCTTATCAACTAAACCTTCACCATTACCTGATGAATCGAATCTGGGCCTATCATGGCTGCCTCACCAATCTTGAACCATCCGATGGGAGATCGAAAAATGATCATCCCAACTACCTTTGAAATCCATAACACATGCCCTCAACATATCGTCAAGGGTCTGAATGGTTCGTTCTGCTTGGTCTTCTATTTGCGGATGGAAAGTTGTACTAAGCTTAACTTGCGTCCCAAGTCCCTTTTGAAAAGAACGCCAGAATTGAAAAGTAAATGAGTACCTCAGTCTGAAATAATAGATAATGGCACTCTATGAAGTCGAACTAACTCCCGAATATACAACTTAGCATAATCCTCTGTTGAATCCGTGGTCTTGACTGGTAGGAAGTGTGCCGTCTTAGTTAGCCTATCTACCACCACCCAAATGGAGTCATAGCGTCGGCGAGTACGAGGTAGGCCTGTAACACAGTCCATATTAATCTCTTCCCACTTCCAAGCGGGGATGCTGATATCCTGAAGTATGCCTCCCGGCCTTTGATGTTCGACTTTCACTTGCTGGCAGTTTGGGCATTTTTCTACGAACTCCGCAATATCTTTCTTCATACCATCCCATCAATAGGTCTCTCACAAATCCCGATACATTTTCGCGGATCCTGGATGAATAGAATATTTGGTACCATATGCCTCATGTAATATCTAAACTCTCAAATTATCAACGTCCGGAACACATAGTCGACCCTGGTATCGTAGTACACCATCTCCCCCTTGGGAGAATACCTCTACCTTTTGACTCCGCACTGTCTCCATCAGCTTCCTCAATATTGGATCCTCATCTTTCCTAGATTTAACATCAACCACCAAGGATGGTTCTAACCAACAACACCGCCATCGGTCGAATCGATCAACCTAACCCCAGCCTTTCGAGTCGGTGGACATCCCTCACCAGCTCCGTCTTTCCCTCATCCGCGTGGGACACACTTTCCATGGAGAGTCTACTAAGCGCATCTGCAACCACATTAGCCTTGCCCAGGTGGTAAAGGACACTCATGTCATAGTCCTTAAGTAACTCCAACCACCTCCTTTGCTGAAGATTTAGGTCTATCTGTGTGAACACGTATTGCAAGCTCTTGTGATCCGTAAATACATCCATGTGGACCCCATACAAGTAATGCCTCCATATCTTCAATGAAAACACCACCGCAGCCAACTCAAGATCATGGGTCGGGTAATTCTTTTCATGAACCTTCAGCTGTCTCGAGGCATATGCTATTACCTTCCCACTCTGCGTCAACACACATCCCAATCCGACTCTCGAAGCATCACAATATACAACAAAGCCATCGGTACCCTCGGGTAATGTCAACACTGGTGCTGAAGTGAGTTGGGTCTTTAACTCTTGGAAGCTTTCCTCACAAGCATCAGATCATTGAAATTTCACCTTTTTCTAAGTCAACTTGGTCAAAGGTGCTGCAATAGATGAGAAACCCTCCAAAAACCTTCTATAATAACCTGCTAGGCCCAAGAAACTCTGGATTTCTAAAGGATTCACTGGTCTGGGCCAATTTTCACCGCCTCTATCTTTTGGGAATCTACCCTTATGCCTTCGCTTGATACCACATGACCCAGAAATGCAACTGAGTTCAGCAAAAAATCACACTTGCCGAACTTTGCATACAGCTGACAATCTTTGAGGGTTTGCAGCACTATTCTCAAATGAGTGGCATGCTCCTTCTCGCTTCAGGAGTATATAAGAATGTCGTCGATGAACACGATCACGAACATATCCAAATATTGTTTGAACACCCTGTTCATCAGGTCCATAAAAGATACAGGAGCATTAGTTAACCCAAAATACATAACAACAAATTCGTAGTGACCATACCGAGTCCTGAAAGCGGTCTTCGGGATGTCACTCTCCTGAACTCTGAGTTGATGATACCCGAACCTGAGATCGATCTTGGAAAAGCACTTGGCACCCTGAAGTTGGTCAAACAAATCATCGATCCTGGGTAAGGGGTACCTGTTCTTGATGGTAACCTTGTTCAACTATCGGTAGTCAATACACATGCGAAGGGAACCGTCCTTCTTTCGAACAAATAGAACTGGTGCACCCCATGGAGACTAGCTCGGTCTAATGAAGCCCTTGTCTAACAGATCTTTTAATTGATCCTTCAATTCCTTTAGCTCGGCTGAAGCCATCTTGTAAAGAGGGATAGAAATAGGCTGCGTATCTAGAAATAGATCAATACCGAAATCAATTTCCCTTTCCGGAGGGACACCTGGCAAATCCTCGGGAAACACTTCCAGGTACTCGCACACCACTGGAATTGACTGAATAGTGGTGTCTCGGACCCCACATCCTTAACCCTAACTATATGATACATGCAACCCTTAGAGATCATCTTCCTAACTTTAAGATAGGAAATAAACCGACCTGCTGGCACCGCCGAACTACCCTTCCACTCCATGATTGGCTCACCTAGAAAACAAAACTCCACGGTATGGGTTCTACAATTAATCGAGGCATAACATGCAAACAACCAATCCATACCAAGAATAACGTCAAAGTCAGTCATGACTAACTCTACCAAATCTGCGGAGGTAACCTTATGCAACACAGTAATAGGGAAACCTTTATACACCCACCTAGCTACAACTAAATCACCGACTGGGGTAGACATGGAGAATGGTTCTGATAGAATTTCAGGACTAACTCCAAAACTACTAGCAATGTAAGGAGTCACGAAAGACAATGTAGCTCCTGGGTCTAGCAAGGCATAAACATCAATATGAAAGATACGTAACATACCCGTGACCATGTCTGGCAAAGTCTCCTGCTCCTGGCGTGAGGCAAGGGCATAGAATTGATTTTGACGCTGATCGCCTCCCCCACTAGTAGATGCTCAATGTGGGGTTGAATGGGCTGGAGCTGTTGCTGTCCTGGTGGTCTATGAACGACCCCTATTATCATCTTGTCTAGCATATGGGCACACTCAGCGCATGTGGCCAGGTCTACCACACCCAAAACAGACATCTGAACCAAGCAGGCACTCCCCGGTGTGACTCTTGCCGCACTTCCCACAGGCAGGAGAGGTATACTCTAACTGAGTTCCCCTTTGATCCCTCGACCCTGAATCCCTGCTCCTCTATTTACCCCTAGGTATGGATGGAACACTAGTTGATGATGGTGCTGGGGCTAGTGACCTCTGCTGAAACTATGGACAGTAGCCACCACCAGACCTCTGATGTGAAAACCCACGACTATCCGTCCGAGCCCTCTTTGCCTCCCTCTCCCTCGCATGAGCCGCATCCATCTGCTAGGCGTACAAAACTATGCGAGGAAAGTCCATATCCTAGTGGAGCGTAGCAGTCCTGTAGTCCTTGTCCAAATAACCGGCCATACCATGAACAAATCGGCTCACCTGCGCCCTCTGATCCATCACCAACTCTGGGGCATATTTTGACAAACGAGTGAACTCAAGAGAATACTCCAGCACTGACATCTTTCCTTGCTTGAGGTTAACAAACTCAGCTTCTTTCAACTATCTCATTTCCCGAGGGAAGAATCTATCAAGAAAAGCCATGAGAAACTCATCCTAGATGATAGGGCCCGCTCCCGCTACCTGCTGTCCTTCCATTGCTTGTACCAAATATGAGCGACCTCCTTTAGCTGATAAGAGGCCAAGTCCACACACTCTCCATTTGTAACTCTCATAACCTGACTGACCTTCAGGATCCCCTCAATGAACTCCTGTGGATCCTCCTCCACCTTTGACCCCGTGAACTCAGGAGGGTTCATCCTTAAGGAGTCTCTAATCTAAGTTGTCGCTGCATTGCCATTCTTTGGAACCTGTGCAACATTCTGTTGGTTGACCTGAGCGGTCAAGGCCTGCGCCAACATCTAAATGGGGCTCTGGTGCCTAGGGCTCCGGCATAGGTGGGGATTGATGATGCCCATGATCATTGCCATTTTCGTGGCCTCCATCATTTCTATTCCTCCTTCCATTCATTCTTCTAGGAGCCATAATTCTTCAATTGTCAATCGCACGAATTAGAAAGATGAAAGGCTTTTCATCGCATGACATAGAACATGAAAGAAGGGAACATTTCCTAAGCGTTTAGTATCCTCTTCGTCATAGGTGTGGCTTCCTTCACACCTATGAAAAAAACTCTACCTAAAGCGGCTTTCAGACACCCTAGGACACTTCAAACCTATTTCTCTGATACCAAGTTTTTCACAACCCGAACGTACAACGGATCGTAGACATGGGATAAAGGACCCCGAGGGACCCCAAGTCGACCCATGGCTCATGCATGCAACTCATCTCATACAATTAAGAAGAACGATAATTATAAAGATATAGCGGAAATGTACTCATAACATAGCATCAAGAAATACCAAACATTTACACAGCTGAATACTACATACATGTTTGAAAGCCTCTAAAACATGAGATGGGTTGATGGGATAATATCCCCAAATAACCCAACCAATGCAGAAACATAAACAACATGAAAGTCTGTAAAACAGCCCTTGGAATATGAGGACTCACCAACGAGCTGAAAGCATAAGCTGAGACGGCCTAAGGGTGAGGATGAGCCTGAGATCCAGACCCTGTATCATGAAACGATACAATATAGACAGTATGCGGTCAATACGTGGAATGTACTGAGTATGCAAGGTCAGTAAAATGTACATTTTAAAAGTAAAATAAAACTCATAAATAGACAGAGGAGAAGGACATCATGCTTTCATCAAAATCTTCATAATAATCAAAGGCTCAAGGCTTTCAAATCATTCATAATTGTTCATTATCATAATCATAAGAAAACTTTATGAAAACATAACTTGAGACAATAACATAGACATAGCAATGCATAAAACATGTGGAACAATGGGAGGACTCATCATAACCGACACCATCATGGTAGAACCTTTCATGACACCCCACTGTCTTGCTCAAATGGGCAGAGCCAACGTTGGCTTGCCAAGCAAGGGTCATGCATAAGGCGTGATATCACATTTGGGTGAGATCATTATCATAACATCATAACATTTACAACCCACTGGTGGCACGTGGTTATGAGATACCGGCGTAGTCCTTTGAACGCCAGGCTGCTCGGTGCTAGACATGGCTCCCAAAAACATGCATATAGGCTCATACATAAATCATTAACATCATGCATAAAAATTCATTGGCTAAGATATAACATTTATCATCATGGATCCCCTTTAAAACATTCTTAGCTAAGAATGAAGGCCCTTTTTATCGGCCAACATCATAAATCGATAAATCATGAAATTCGTTTCGTAAATCATAAATCATTCTTCATCATATGGGCATTGCCCAATGCTTCCTCATACTCAATTCTTTCAAAATATGCTCATAAACATGGGTAACTTGGATTCACGCATTTCTATAATCAATAGACTTAAAATAATGAATATTCATCATAAATCATAATTTCCATGAACTTCCATAAATGGGGATTTTGGATTCAAAAGCTTGAAACATGAATTAAAGAAAATAATAATAAAACCTTCCCATCATTCATAATTTAGTAATTAAAACTCAATTAAATCATAACCATAAAGAGAAATCAAATTGTCATTCTTTGGGTAAAACCTCATGGAATTTGAGTAGGAGAATTCATGACTTTAATCGAAATTGGGCATGGGTGAGGAAGAATTTAACCCATTGTAAAACCTTACATACCTGGGAATAGATGGACTTGAGGTTTCTTGAACACCCACCGAAAAATTTAAAGAAAATTTGGGGAAGGAAGCCTTTAATATTCCAAAACCTCTCTAAAATCTTTGCATGAGAATGAGCATGCAATGGGGACTTAACTCCTCTTATCACACTCAGCAATTATCCAAAATGACATAGTTTAAGCCTTAGGGACTTAGGAAGTTACAGAAACACCCTCATTAAAACGTAGGAAATTTCTAGTTGCCAGTCCTCACGAGGGACCTAACGGGTTGTTGCCACAGGGCACGACTCATTGCCTCGATCCATTGAGTCCACTGCACAAAACTCCAAGGAAACCCCACGGGAGACTTCACGAGTCGTGAGGTCAGACCATGACTCGTGGTCACCTTCCGTGGCCTACACTACCTATCCCCATCTTGCCAAACCTCCATGGTTGACCACAGATGACCTCACGAGTCGTGAGGTCTGACCATGATTTGTGGTCAGACCTGTGGCCTCCTCACTCAAACTTTGCAAAACCAAGCTGACCACGAGTCACTTCACAACTCGTGGTCACTCCTAACAACTCACCTCACGAGTCGTTCTGTGACCTGGTGTGAATTTTCAGTTTTTCTCCGTTTTCACTTCCAGGTCTGATCCTTAGGTTCCCGGGGTATAACACGCACGGGAAGGACAATTCCCTTGTTAAATTCTCACATACCTGGTGAAGGATCTCAAAGAAAATTCTTGAGAAAATCTGAGAAGAAAAGTCGAAATCCTTTCCCTGCTTTGTGCTTCGTGGCTAAACCTTTACATTCTGACTTTGAGAGAATGAGAGGAATGAAGAGGGAATGTCATTCAACCCCTTTAATTTTCTCTAAAACATGCTCAAAATTACAGGTTTTAGAGATAAAAAGCTGGGAACTTACTATTATAACCCTGGAAGGAAATCTGGAAAACTGCCCTGTCAGGGACCAACGGGTCACACAACGAGTCGTTGATTGATACCACGACTCGTTGGGACCAGTCGTCTATCCTGGGATTGAATCTTGGGCTAACTGGAAACTAGACATGAGGGGGACCACGACTCGTTGGATAAACCAATGGGTCTTTGGTACCTCACGTGGCCACTGGCAAGGATTCAAGAAAAACACTAGACCCCCCCCTCTAACGGACAACAGACGACTCGTTAGTAGAACCCATGAGTCATGGTAACCGCCCATCATCACCACTTCCTTGGCCTGGAGTACTTTTGGATTCTTACAACGGATGGAAACCACGGCTTGTCAAAGGTGACAATGGTTCATGGGTTCCACTCGTGGCTTCTGAGGAAAATTCTTACCCTTAATGGAATATAACCAACGAGTACCAACAACGACTCTTCGTAGCCAACGATGGTTCATTGGACGAATCATTGTTTTTGGGACATGCTAGTGCAGGGATATGAGCTGGGAATACCACGAATGATAGGACGACTCGTTACTCCTCAGAACGGGTTGTTCCATGTCCCGTTGGTTCTCGAAGAAAATCTAGCATGGCTGACTACGACCCAGACAATGGGTCATTGTTGCTGACAACGACTCATTATCTCCGTCGTTCTGAGAAAAATTTTCTGGTTTTCCCCTGATTTTTCATGCAATGCTGAGTTTGGTCTAGGAAAGTTTCGGGGTGTTACAACTGATTTCTCTATAACACCTTTACTGAAGCTTCTTTCTTGTTCCTCAACTTACGAACCTGATGATCAAGGATCTCAATCAAAAATTCCTCATAGGTAAGTCTATCCTTCATACCAATGCTCTCTACCAAAACAACTAAATATGGGTCACCAATGTACTTTTTCAACAAAGACACATGGAAAAATGGATGCATCAAAGCTAACTTCGCTGGTAGATCCAACTCATATGCCACCTTGCCAACTCGCCTCCAAATTCTGTAAGGACCAATATATCGGGGACTAAGCTTCCCTTTCTTATCGAATCTCATAACTCCCTTCATGGGAGACACCTTTAGGAATACCCAATCATCGACCTCGAGTTCAAGATCTCTCCTCCTAACATCCGCACATGATTTTTGTCGACTCTGAGATTTCTTCAGCCTCTCCTATATAAGATGAACATTCTTCATAGCATCATGAATAGAATTTGGCTCTATCAACATGGCCTCATCTACCTCGAACCATCCGATCGGTGATCTACACCTCCGCCTATAAAGAGCTTCAAATGGAGCCATCTGAGTACTGGAGCCGTAACTATTATTGTAGGCAAACTCAATGAGAGGTAAGTGTTCGGTGTGTTATATGGGTATATAAAACAACACGCAAGTGCACGTAGTCAAACAAGTAGTAAGTGGCTTTAGTAAGCCAAGTATCGATCCCACAGAGACTTGGGTTAAGTGCAATTCGCTCAAGTATACTATATTTTACTTCTAAATATGCTGACAACAACGTAACCAAAAAGTTGATAGTTTGTTTGATAAATTTTATACTAAAACTAAGAACAATTATCTACTTTGAATCTGAACTATGGATAAGAGCATGCTGAGGTTAAACGAACATGTAATGAAATTGATTATCATCATAAATTGGTTAATCTTTTCTTCCTGTTGCTAGCCAAGAACATTTGCCAAGAGATTAAAACTCTCATATTTAATCTCACTTAAGAATCATGAACCATCCGTCTACATTTCTGTGATCAAATGCAATTCATGTTCTAGCCATACAATTCTGGTTCCTAAATTGACTAATACGACTTTCAGGTATATTTCTATCCTGAAAGCTAATCAAAACTCAATTTTCCCAAACCAAGTAAAGAACAATATCCTATTAATTCACAACTTTCCAATTTCGTGCTCTCTCGAGTGAAACCGAACTTTTTAGATGTACATTAATGTAGGCCACACACCAATGTAGTAAGAACAAGAATTAATAGAACAACATGGAAGAAAAGATGAAAAACCAGATAATCAATAATCAAATTTCATCACAATTGTTCATAACCTCAGCAAGGAGAGGAATTAGCCACTCATTTGTGGATTAATCATCATAAAATGAGTGTTAATCATACAAGCAATTGAATTAAAGAACAAAGAAAGAGAGAAAAAACCCTGAACTTTTCATCCCTCAACTACCTGTAACCCACGTCCTTGCTCAAACAAGTCTGAATTCTGAAAAATGAACTTAAGTGTTCTATTTATACTGCTGGGAATTTTTCTCGGAATAATGAGAAATGTGTCACGGAGTGCATCGCGGAGCACTGCCTCCGTGACACGCCATGAACGCGGACCCTCACTGGAACTGGGGGTCCGGGAATTCAAGCTCAACGTGGCACGGCGTGCATCGCGGAGCACTGGCTCCGTGCCACGGAGCAGACGCGGTCCTTCACTGGAAATTGGGTGAATTTTCGCCATCCAGGCAGAATGCCTCCGCGATGGCAGCGTGACACGGCTCCATCGCGGAGCCCCTTTAATTCATGTTGTCCAATGCCTTTTCCCTTGCTCGCAGCCAAGTCTAACTCCGATATCATCCAACATGCATTTTAGCTTCCCGAAATCATATTTTACCTGCAAAACAATGCTAATCATGTTGGTTAGTATAAATTCACATTTTATTGCCAATTACATGAAAATGTATACACATTGATAGATAAACTAGGCGAAAATGATACTTTTGAGTATCACTTGGGCATATAAATCTGCCCAAGATCACTTACCCCACACTTAAATCCTTGTTCCTCCTCGAACAACAAACATACAATTCATGCAATTTACATCCCAACCTTGCTACTATGGTTCAACAATTTAGCTACGATCATACCGATCATTCAATACTGCAAATCATCAAGAAAACATGCATGGTCTTAACAATGCAATGACCTTCAATACATTAAGACCTCCTAGACTTTAAGAATCGACTCTCGATATCGGCAAACTCATGCAAATCAGCTGATCAAGATATCCGACACGAAAATTAATCTTTCATCAAGCATGTGCTCACAATACAAGAGAATCTTCCCCTTTTTGCTCATATGACTCAAAAACATTCAAACAGGGGCATGTACACACAATTTCACTCTCTCTCCCAAAAGAATTCACATGCATCATGTCATGACCCATAAGCTTTCCCTTAGTGTGCTACTCCACTAATATAAAGAAATGCAATGTAAGATCACGTAGGACTTTAATGGGTTGTAATGGAAGCTATGGAACTAGTAAATATTGGATTAGCCAATAATAGCCACTAGCATCCTTAAGCGCCTTTTCAAACATCCCATCACTCATGGACATTGTTTCCCTTGTTTTTTTCATCATCCCATTCTTGATGATTTTACTTTAGTATGGCCCATTTCATTAAGCACACTTGACACAACAACAAAGGTTATTCATGCACCTTCATTATCGTTTATTTATAGCAAGTGCACCTTCAACCTTTTCTTTTCTTCCCTCACTCTGCTTTTCTTTTTCTTTTCACCTTTCTCACTCTTTGACACTTTGGGAAATGATTTTCTCTTCTTAAGCGCTTAAGAGTTTTGTATAGACTTTACGGCTAATGAAAAGAAGGAACTAAGCTCGGTTTACACTTTTTGGACAAAAGAAAGAAATAATCGGCTAAAGCTCAAAGGGCTGACTAGGGTATACAATCACAGAAAGGAGGGTATGACAAGGAAAAAAAAATAGAAACTCTCGGTTAAAACAAAGAAATGCCTACATCCTTTCCTACAATACACCTCCTTCATTTCATTTTGTACACACACCAGGCAAGTTCTAGACACTTCACAATAGCATGGAATATCAATACCTCACTTCACACTTTTTTGCACATGCTCGATTCAAGATGTATTCACAGACTCTTCAATCAGCTAATTGCATGAATTCAAACATTAAGCCTCAATCACACTGAATCGAACTCTACAGCATAGGTATCTCAACATATTTACAAAATTGCATGCTTTCATACGAATCACATTTGCATTTTGATTATCATGTACAACACGCAACCAAAATTTCACAACCATAGAGTAACTACAGGTTTCAGGATGCAATCCACCAAAGAAAAAAACTGAAAATTAATCAAAAGAGAAAAAAAAATCTACTCCTAACGAGTACATTTCCCTTAAGACGGTCGTCATCCATCCATCATAGGGAACAGTCACTAGCTATGACTTCAGTTCAATGGGACTAATCTCGGTAAAAGAACCAAAAACAAACGCCGAGAAACCCAAAATAAAAATAATGAAAATATCGATCATTTCGATAGAAAAATTATTTACAGAATCAAAATCAGCTAGCAACCATTCAACAACACACAGCAATTTCACAAATATTTACAAATACAGAACAATTCTTACACAATTCACAAATCACAAGGACAAACAACATACACAATAACAGAGGAGAACATACAAGCAAAACAGCCCAGCCCAGCACCTAACTACTCCCACCCCACACTTAGTCCGAACACTGTCCCCAGTGTTCACAAAAATTCAAAATAGCACAAATTTGGGTGGTGGAACTCCTTGATCAGTCAAAGTATTTCACTTCTTCATCGGGTGTTGCTGCTTCATCTCCCATATCCGAGTCGCCTCCGTCGTCATCATCAGACTCCACATCGGAGTCCTCCTGACGTGTCTCCTCGTATGTGGGGACGTCATCATCTATGGGCTCTACAAATGTTGGCCCCACTCGGCATAGAGCCCTGGCGTTTTCGCCGAAGGGGTAATCTAGCTCGAGCTGCCATAGCTCCTCCTCCGTCGCTGGCCTCCCACCTATCCTCAGCTGGAGCATCTGCATCCCATACATCCGAGCCATGTACTGGTCATCACGAGCATGTCGCTCGCCAAGTGTAAGCACTGGCCCGTGGGTGGTGTCGGGAGCCTTAGTTTTGGTAACATCTAAGGCCCGCCGCTCCAACTGCGGGATATAATTGAGGGCCTCCTCCTCAACATCGAGGCCCCTGAGAAAGGTGGTGAGTAGTCCACCAAAACCATACCTGTGCCCCTGGTGCATCCGGGCTCTCTTCATGGCAGATATAATAACTGCCCCGACATTGATCTCCAGCCCTTTCATCAGGGCGTACACCAGGAAAACACGATCCCGGGTTACATCAGTCATATGTACCCCCGGGATGAGGCATGAGCAGACTATCTTCAACCAGATTCGGGCTTCTCTATTCATCTATGAATAGGGCAGAGTCTGGTGGTAGCCCCTCTCTTTGTGTCTGCTCCATCTAGCTGTTGATCGGGTCCCACACAGTGTGCGTCTGATGTCCGCATACGGTGGGGTAATGTTCAGCTGTCGGAGGATGTGGGCGTCTGTGTCCCGCTCTCCTATGATGGTATTGAGATGGTGGGGCTCCAGAGTGACTATTTGCCCTCTGATCTTGATGGTGTGGCTTCTGATTGACGGGTTCCAATTGGCATAGAACTCCCGAACCAAGTGCAGATTGCATTCCTTGGGCTCTTCAAAGATGAACTTGAGCCCCGCTGCCTCGATCCGGTGAACCATCCTGGGGAACTCCTGTGCCAATGGCTCCCGTGCTATATGCTCCTCGGGGAAATACTTATTTTCTTTGTGCTTGGCGTACCACTTTTTCCCCTTGTCGGTCACCCATCTTGTTCCGTATTGGCGGCACTGTCCGCGTGGAACTGCTGGTGCAGCTGGGACTGCTGTGCCCAGTCTGAGTCGCTTCCTTCCGGTGCCTGAAGTTGATGCACCTTTCACTTTCTCTTGCCGGCTTGCCATTTTACCTGTCAACCCAAGTAAACAAGCTCAATGTTAAGCTAAATAAATATTAACTTAGGCTAAGGTTGGGTTACGCTAAGTTACCCCACACTTAGTCCTTAGCTACAGTTCCAACACTACGGCAAGAATATCTTTATTTACACAAAACAACCAACTATACAATCATGCTTAGTGCGTTCGAAAAATTCGACGGTATAACTTCTGCGTACTACTCAGACTTCGTACAGCTAATCACAATCACTACCATCGCTAGCATTTTAACTATCGCACTTAGCCAAGAAAAACAAAGAAACAAAAATAACAACAAAAATTTATATACATGAACCTATCCAACCAACCAAATTCGAACAAATTTCAACATTTCCCCCAACCCGAGAATCCGTCGTCTATTAACATCCTAACAATGTGTACATTGACTCATCTCATTCAACACATACACCCCGGCATAAAATTCACGAGTTTAATACATTTCCAACTTCAAATTCAACAACAAGCCCTAGAATTGATTTTATCAATTAAATTCGAATAATTTATACAATCGACAAGTTCAAACAATCATAATGACATTCCGAACATTTATCAATCAACAAATAACTCGAATTCATGCTTAATTACTATATAGGGCGATTTAGCTCACCTCCCATGCTTAATTTCAAAGAAAATCGACAAGAACTTGAGAGGGAATCGGAAAACATACCTTGAAGTTGAAGAATCGAAGAAAACTCGGTAATTTGTTGCCTTACGCCGTGGCACGTTGATGGGGGATGATTTTTGGGGGGTTTGGTCGCGGAGGAATTAGAAAATGAGGGGAAAAGGGGAGGTTTCGGGGTTGAAAAGGTAGAAAAATACGCGGGTCACCCGGTGACCCGGTGTGACCCGCCGCGATATACACGGAAACGTGTCACGGAGTGCATCGCGGTGCACTGCCTCCGTGACATGGAGCCATCGCGATAGCATTCTGGAAATTTTAAAATTTTCGGGTTATACCTCAACGTGTCACGGAGGGTAACGCGGAGGTCCTCCTCCGTGACACGGAGCTAACGCCCCAGCTCACTGTTTTCTACTTTTTATTAATTTTTCATACCTCGACTTTTCCTTCACGATTCCGTGCACATTTTCCTCCGTTTGACCTGAAAATCATCTCACTAAACAAAATTTGTTAGAATTATAGGTTCCACCTAAATAAAAATAAAAACAATAACTAAAACGAAAAATTTTGTAGGAAATTAAGAAAAATAAAAAAAATCTATTTACACTTTACAAAAAGAAAGAAAAAAATATTTTCACAGGTTGCCTCCCGTGCAGCGCCTGGTTTACCGTCGCGGCTCGACGTCATTTAAGCTCAATTGTCCGCTAGGGTGATGGACGATTTCTCTCAATTACTGTCCTCCCCCAGTAGTGCTTACACCTATCCGGTGGTCTTCCCATTAACTCTCGGGAATCCTTCATCTGCTTGTCATCACCATGATCGATCAAATTGATCACCGAGAGTTCTTCATGCACCGTCGGGAGCTTGGGTGCCTTGTACACATCGAACACCTCTACCTTGTCATGTGCTCGCATTGTAAGTTGCCCCGCAGCTACGTCAATTAGTGCTTTCCCGGTTTCCAGGAAGGGACGTCCCAAAATAAATGGGACTTCCGCGTCTGGTTCAAAGTCCAGAACGACAAAATCTACCGGAAATTTAGGGAGCCAACTTGCACCAGAACGTCCTCAACAATGCCATCTGGCCTAGATAAGGATCGATCCGCCAACTGCAAGATTACCGTTGTGGGTCTAGGACTCCCTAGACCCAATTTTCTGAATACCGATGAAGGCATCAAATTTATGCTCGCCCCCAAGTCACACAATCCACGAGCTCGGATGCTCTGCCCAATAGTAAGCTGGATAGTAAAACTTCCAGGGTCTTTTAACTTTGTGGGCAATCTATTTTGGATCCAGGAAGTGCACTCCTCCGTTAGAGCCACCATAGCATTCTCAGTCAACCGACTTTTGTTTGCCACGATGTCCTTTATGTACTTGGCATATTTAGGCACTCCCTACAAGACATCAACAAGAGGTAAATTAACATGTACCTGTTTAAGCACCTCCATGAATTTCTTGAAACACGCCTCCTCTTTGTGTTTCTTGAGTCGTTGAGGGAACGGGGGTGGAGGTCTTTCTGATTCAGCTTCCTTGGTTTTCCCCCTTTCAGAACTTTGCTCCCCCTCAACTTCTGCTGCTCCCGAATGTTGAGGTGGTCTTTCTGGTTCCACCTCCTTCAGCTGCAAACCACTCCTTGTGGTCACTGCATTTACCTACTTGGGATTCAGATCCGTGTCGCTTGGCAGTCCTCCTCTAGGCCTTGTATTTTGGGCACTAGCAAATTGCCCAAATTGATACTCAAGAGCCTTGGTAGCTAACTAATTGTTTTTCACTTCGGCTGCCAATTTCACATAGTCAGCCTGCAATGAGCTTGGTTAGCTATCATGGTCTTGAACATCTCCTCAATGCTGAGTGATGGTGGTGGAGGAGGTGCATTGTTGTTTCTGAATTGTGCTTGGTAATTCTGTTGCCCTCCTTGATTCCTTTGCACACCCTGACCCGAGCTTTGGCCTTGATGGTTGTTGCTACCCCATGAGAAATTAGGATGATTCCTCCAATTTGAATTGTAGCTACTACCATACTGCTGGTGATTTCTTTGTGCATTACCCACAAAGTTTACCGAGTCAAGATTGGCTCCACAACACTCAGCTGAGTGCTCACTGCTTCCACACACTTCACACTACAATTGCTGGACTGCATTAACTGGAGCTTGAGGCTGGTTCAAAGTCATGTTGCTGAAGTGGTTGTTCAATTGATTTTGCAATGCAGCTATCTGTGCAGCGATAGCTGTGAATCCATCCACTTCAAGCACTCCTGCTGCTTTCCTTGTCCCACCTCTTGATGAATCAGCATTCCATTCTGGATTGCCCTGTGAAATCCGGTTCAACAAGGTATACAGCTCCTCATAAGTCTTTTCCAACACTTGCCCTCCAGCTGCTGAATCTAGGAATATTTTGGTGTGGGGTTCCAAACCCTCAATAAATGTGTGCACCAACACATCATTTGACTGATAATGATGAGGACAGTCCCGCAACATGGATTTAAATCTCTCCCAGGCTTGATATAAATTTTCTCCCTCTCTCTGTTTGAAACTTAGAATTTGACTTCTAAGTCTTGCTGTTTTACCAGAGGGAAAAAACCTTATCAAGAACTTCCATGCAAGATCATCCCACGTTGAGATAGAATTTGGTGGCTCAGCTTTCAACCACCTCTTGGCTTCTCCTAGCAATGAGAATGGAAATAATGTAAGCCGGACATAGTCTGGTGACACTCCAGCGGGTATGTAAGTGTCACTTATCTCCAAAAAATTTTGGAGATGTTGTTGTGGATCTTCATGAGGGAGACCGGTAAATTGCCCGCTTGTGTGCAACAACTGCACCATATTTTGTTTGAGTTCATATCTCCCTCCAGGCTCTGGTTTGCGGATACTTGATGTAACATTATTGGCATGTGGGATTGCCACCTCGCGAACCGGCCGAGCTGCTGCTTCTTTGGGCACTAACACTGCCCTTACTACCGGTGGATTTTGTTGTTGCTCCATAATCGTCTGTCTGAGCAACTGCAGCTTTCTTTGTAGAGCTTCTCTCCGTTTACTGTGAAATATACGTTCTGGCTCTATATAAGATTCCACCAACTCCTTGTCTCTTGCCAGTTTTCACAGCAATTAAGTCTGCAAAATACAGGCTAAGACCAAGTTGTCAACACTTAAGAAAAATAAAAATACAGTAAATTAACACTTAAAACAAATTCACCAATTGCCAAGTCCCCGGCAACAGCGCCAAAAACTTGTTCGGTGTGTTATATAGGTATATAAAACAACACGCCAGTGCACGTGGTCGAACAAGTAGTAAGTGGCTTTAGTAAGCCAAGTATCGATCCCACAGAGACTTGGGTTAAGTGCAATTTGCTCAAGTATACTATATTTTACTTCTAAATATGCTGACAACAACGTAACCAAAAAGTTGATAGTTTGTTTGATAAATTTTATACTAAAACTAAGAACAATTATCTACTTTAAATCTGAACTATGGATAAGAGCATGCTGAGGTTAAACAAACATGTAATGAAATTGATTATCATCATAAATTGGTTAATCTTTTCTTCCTATTGCTAGCCAAGAACATTTGCCAAGAGATTAAAACTCTCGTATTTAATCTCACTTAAGAATCATGAACCATCCGTCTACATTTCTGTGATCAAATGCAATTCATGTTCTAGCCATACAATTCCGGTTCCTAAATTGACTAATACGACTTTCAGGTATATTTCTATCCTGAAAGCTAATCAAAACTCAATTTTCCCAAACCAAGTAAAGAACAATATCCTATTAATTCACAACTTTCCAATTTCGTGCTCTCTCGAGTGAAATCGGACTTTTTAGATGTACATTAATGTAGGCCACACACCAATGCAGTAAGAACAAGAATTAATAGAACAACATGGAAGAAAAGATGAAAAACCAGATACTCAATAATCAAATTTCATCACAATTGTTCATAACCTCAGCAAGGAGAGGAATTAGCCACTTATTTGTGGATTAATCATCATAAAATGAGTGTTAATCATACAAGCAATTGAATTAAAGAACAAAGAAAGAGAGAATAAACCCTGAACTTTTCGTCCCTCAACTGCCTGTAACCCATGTCCTTGCTCCACCAAGTCTGAATTCTGAAAAATGAACTTAAGTGTTCTATTTATACTACTGGGAATTTTTCTCGGAATAATGAGCAACGTGTCACGGAGTGCATCGCGGAGCACTGCCTCCGTGACACTCCATGAACGCGGACCCTCACTGGAACTGGGGGTCTGAGAATTCAAGCTCAACGTGGCACGGCGTGCATCGCGGAGCACTAGCTCCGTGCCACGGAGCAGACGCGGACCTTCACTGGAAATTGGGTGAATTTTCCCCATCCAGGCAGAATGCCTCCGCGATGGCAGCGTGACACAGCTCCATCGCGGAGCCCCTTTAATTCATGCTGTCCAATGCCTTTTTCCTTGCTCGCATCCAAGTCCAACTTCGATATCATCCTACATGCATTTTAGCTTCCCGAAATCACATTTTACCTGCAAAACAATGCTAATCATGTTGGTTAGTATAAATTCACATTTTATTGCCAATTACATGAAAATGTATACACATTGATAGATAAACAAGGCGAAAATGATACTTTTGAGTATCACTTGGGCATATAAATCTGCCCAAGATCAGTAAGTGATCATCCCAACTATTCATGAAATCAATCACACGCTCTCAACATGTCCTCAAGAGTTTGAATGGTCTATTTGGCCTTACCATCCATCTATGCGTTAAAATATGTGCTAAGCTTCACCTGAGTACCAACTAAAATGATCTCCAAAACTGAGAGGTGAACTGAGTACCTCTATCTGAGATGATGGACAAAGAAACTCCATGCAACAAACCAACCCTGCATGTAAAACCTAGAATAATCCTCGGCTGAATCTATAGTTTTGACCGGTAAGAAGTGTGCTAATTTGGTCAACCTGTCCACTATCACCCATATAGAGTCACACTATCGGTGCGTACAAGGCAACCCTATAATGAAGTCCATATTGTTCACTTCCCACTTCAAATGATGATGTCCTGAAGTATACCTCCAGGTCTCTGATGCTCAACCTTCACCTGTTGGCAATTCAGACACTTAGCCACAAATTCCGCTATGTCCTTCTTCATGTCATTCCACCAATAGACTTCCTATAGGTCATGGTACATCTTGGTGGTACCTGGATGGATAGAGTATCGAGAGCCATAAATATCGCTCAACATCCGCTCTCTCAATTCATCTATAGTCGGAACACACAATAGGCCCTGATATCAAAGTACACCATCTCCCCCTTGGCAGAAAACCTCAATTGGGGGAGAAAACCTCAATTTTCTAATTCTGGATCGCTTCCTTCAACTTCACTGGGATAGGATCCTCATCTTGCCTTGCTTTAACTTTTGTCACTAATAAAGATTCTGACCTATTTTATACAATAACACCACCATCCGACGAATCAGTGAGGCAGACTCCTAAACGAGCAAGCCTATGGACATTCTTCACCAACTCCTTTCACCTATTCTCGACATGGGACAAAATCTCCATGGACAGCCTACTAAGAGAATCCACCACGAAATTGGCCTCGCTCAAATAATAAAGGACACTCATGTCATAGTCCTTCAGAAGCTCTAGCCATCTCCTTTGCCACAAATCAGGTCCTTTTGAGTAAATACATATTGAAGTCTCTTGTAGTCCGTGAACATATCCACATGCACCCCATACAAATAGTGCCTCCAAACCTTCAAGGCAAACACCACAGCTGCAAACTCTAGGTCATGCGTCAGATAATTCTTCTTATGAGCCTTAAGCTGTTTAGAGAAATATGCAATGACCTTACCATGCTGCATCAACACATAACCAAAACCTGTCATGCCCCGCCTTGGGAGGCATGACTGGCACCTGGTTCCCTACTAGGACCTGGACTGCTGGGCTAGCTGAGCCTAAGCACTTCTTGTGCCAGGCTGGCTCTAACTCTGGATTCAAGAAAACGACGGGCTATATAACGGTTGTAAATACAGCCTCCGGCCGACTAGGCCTATAGCCACCTGTAAGCAAACAACAGCTACCCAGAACAACTGAATTAATTGGGAACCTATGTGGGCCAACAAGGCCACCATGTTGTCTAGTTATTTCTGAATCAAGAAAACAAGTGCTAAACGGCTACATGACCAGCAAGGTCACCACTACTAACTAAATAAGGCCCCAAACGACCATCACAACAAACTAAAACATACACAAGGCCTCACACGACCAGTACAGCTAACCACAGGGAATGTACAAACTGTAAGCCTCTAAGAATACTGATAAGATGGTCAGGACAGGGCTCCAGCCTACCCATACTGTACAACAAGAAAAGGAATAAACCTCTAGCTATCTAGCTCCGGATGACAGGAGCTGATGACTCTGTGTGCTGGCTAGAATCACGAGGGATCGGCTCCTCATCTATGAGTACCTGCAGGCAAGTAATGCAGCTCCCCAAATGGGCATCAGTACCGCTGGTACTATGTATGCAAAGCAACAACTAGAAAATAACTAAAGACAAGCAATATAACTGATAGAACTGAAATAGAAAGAAATAGACTGTAACTGACTGAAAGTATGAGTTTAAGACTGTCCTCAACTATGCTGAAAGGAGTAGGAGTTGTACCTGGTAACGTGGCATTCTATGGTCTGTCTACTCATAACTAACATAACATGGCGTAATATAGCATAACATAACATAGCATAGCACACATAAACCTTACCCGGCCCCCATAAGCCGGGAGGTAAAACCAACACGCAATCTATACCCCTACCCCGGTCATCCCATCTCTCCTAGTAACTATAGGCATCCTGCTGGTCCCCTGGGTATGCACTTGGGCCCGTTGAGCCCCTGACTATAACTGTACCTGCGTCCGAAGGACTCTTGAATCAACACCCCGGGCGTACCCGCTCGACGGGGGTGTATAAAAGTCAACCAAGGCAAAATATGGGGAAACTGGCGTCCCATCTTCGTCCCCTAGGGGACGGCATGCAACTTCGTAGAGCGACGTATCCTCGCCCTCTAGCGGACGAGTCGATACAGCTATTAACCCTGGGGCGGTCATGAATGCTAGGTAATCCAGCCCAAAATAATACAGTCAAGTCTCAACTAGTAATACTAACTGTGTATACTACATGCTGAAACTAGTGATAATAATGTGTATGTATATAATACATGTTGAAACTAATGATAGTACTATGTATATACATATTACATGATAAAATTGATAATGGTATATACATAATTTCTGTCATACTGTACTGAATCTGATACTGAAATAAGATGTAGTATTTCTGCTGAGAATTATGTTGTATAACTAAGTTTCATGGTAGATATGATTTACTATTTCTAACATGCTTCCTAAAATTCATATTAAGCTACTATTCCATTTCTGAAATATTTTACGGGAACTTATATTGCTTTATTAAGTTTCGGCTGAACATGATAATATCCTGACATATTTTACTGGATTACATACTGGACATGCTGTACTGTTTTTGAAACTTCCTACTGGAATTTATATCGTGCTAGTAAGTTTCATGCTACACATAACATGATGGTTCTAACATTATACTAAAATTCATACTAAACATAATATGCGGCTTCTAACACATTCTACTGGCACTTGAACTATTTGACTATACCGGAACTACTAGCTTGCCGAAGAAACTGGCTTCACATACCTTGTCCGTTAACTTTCTGAGTATCTGGCGTAACTCGGCTAATTTTTCAGCTATTTCTTCCAACTGCATTCATATTTATAGCAATTAGAACTAAATCCATCAATATTCTGGAAGAAAATACTACTTTGAATATATACATAGCCCAAACTTTAACTTATCGAAAAACAGCTGAGAACTCGCTATTTCTTGGAAGTCCAGAAGGGAGAAATACTCACTTTAGGGCTAGGAGTATATTGACACTAATTTGGAGCAATTCCACTTACCTTAGCTCGGTAGGATGATGATTTGCCGGTCGAATTTCGTGAAACTAACTCCGCAGGAATGTTCTCTGCAGCTTTATACTTTGGTATCCGGAGTTAATTTGAGTTTGGACTGCATTTGACGGCGTAATCAGAGGGAATTTTACTTCAAACCCTCGTTCCTCTCTGTCTCAGGTCATTTCATGCTGAAATAAAATGAAATAATGAAATTAAAATGAAGTGGGGGCTATATATACTTGAGGCTTGAACCTCACCTCCATGGCACGCTGGCCATCGCGGAGGTGAGCCCTCTATGACACACTGCCAATGCGGAGGGGGTCTGCCCGGCACCTTCTTGCGATGTTTCGACTTAGCATTTTTCCGGTCTTTTCCCGAGCCTTTTTCTAGCATGTGTGGCATTGTAAAACTCTTAACCAACATGCAAATAGGCCATCTAAATGTCAAAAATTTATGGGGTGTAACAAAACCAACCCTAGAGGCATCATAATACACAATGAAGCCATCCATACCTCCAGTAGGGTCAATACTAGGGCTGAAGTGAGTCAAGTCTTTAACTCCTGAAAACTCTTCTCACAAGCATCCTACTACTGAAATTTGACCTTCTTATGGGTCAATTTATTCAACAGTGTTGCAATGGATGAAAATCCCTCTATGAACCTCCTGTAGTAGCCAGCTAAACCCAAGAAGCTCCTAATATCCATAGGACTGACAAGTCTAGCCCAGTTCTTCCCCCCTTTTATCTTTTGAGAGTCCACTTGTACACCCTCACTAGACAGCACATGACCCAAGAATGCTATTGAGTTCATCCAAAACTCACTCTTACTAAATTTCGCAAACAACTGACATTCCTTGAGAGTCTGCAACACAATCCTCAAATGAGCGGTATGTTCCTCCTCACTCTGAGAGTATATGAGGATATCATCTATGAAGACAATCACGAATATGTCCAAATAATGCTTAAACACCCTGTTCATCAAATTCATAAAAGTTGTAGGAGCATTTGTTAGTCCAAAGTATATAACCATAAACTCATAGTGAACATACTGAGTCCTGAAGGCTATCTTCAGAATATGACACTCCCTAACTCTGAGTTGATGATAGTCGGATCTGAGGTCTATCTTTGAAAAGCACTTAGCACCTTGAAGTTGATCAAACAGGTCATCAATCCTGAGGAGGGGATACTTATTCTTGATTGTAACCTTGTTCAACTACTGGTAATCAAACACATCCTAAGATAACCATCCTTCTTCCAATCAAAGAGAACTGGAGCACCCCATGGGGACTTACTAGACCTGATGAAACCCTTATCTAAGATGTCTTTCGACTACTCTTTCAACTCCTTTAGTATGGTTGGAGCCATTCTTTAAGAGGAATGGATATGGATTTCATATCAGGTAAAAGGTTAATACATAATTCAATCTCCCACTCGGGAGGGACTCCCGTTAGATTATTTAGGAACACCTCCAGATACTCACATACAAAAAGAACTGACTGGAGAGTCGGTATCTCGAATGTAGAATCCTTCACCCAAACTAGATGGTATACGCAACCTTTGAAGATAATCTTTCTAGCCTTAAGATAGGAAACAAAGTGATAACATCCAAATCAACCCCTCGTGAAGAGAGAGTGTAAACGGTCATTGGCAAAACAAATATACCCGACAGGTTACGGGGTGGAATCTCACAGGGAATAGTACTTATATGGTACAAAAGTTGCCTATCAAGTCAAACTAAGAAGCATCATTGTATTGAAAACAAACAAGTAAAAATTTTAATTATAATTAAAATGTAAAAACAAATATTGATCAATCAACAAGATAACCAACTTGAATTACAAATGTGAGCAAGAGCTAGGGGTATGCTTTTGAATAGGGGGTCAGTTGGATTGGAATTGACTAGGAAATTGAATTATTACTCATAAATATAAACAGCCATGGACGAGGTGGAACCCGATGTTTTTCAACCACTTGGGTGTCTTTTGCCTCAGGTTTTCTCAAACCCCAAGGTCCCAAGTAATATATATATATATATATCAAGACTTGGGTCAGATTTGAGCTATTTCTAGCGTCAAATCTCTCATAGGTGAATGATTATGTGTTTTAGCTATCTCTAGCCTAATCTCATATAACAACACCCAATTACCCACCATTGCTTTCTCACCCATACTCGATTTTCCTTTTTCAAGCAAAATTATAGTAAGTAAACATAACCCACTTTTGCAACTATGAGTAATTTAATTATAAATTGAGAGAAAACAACAGATTTATATTAAATGAGTAACTCTAAGATCAATCTAGCAACATCCAATCCAATTTAACCTCAATCATGCACACACCCTAGCAAAGACATTTAGCTACTCATTGATAAGAAATACAAAATTATATTAACAATTAAAATCATAACATTCATCATCAAGAGTTAATTTCAAGGCCACAATTGTCTTCAATGGAGGTTTTTACCTTGAAGAATAAGAAAAAGAAAAGCTATTCGATATTTCTCTCTCTAACTCTCCAAATTTGGAATGAAATGTTTAGTACTTTCTAGAGAATGTACAGAAATAGATCAAAAATGCTCCTCAAATACCGTGTTGGACAATTTTGCTCTTCTTACAGGCGGCCTCACTTGTGAGTCACCAACGTTCCACCGGTGCCCATCCACGGAACGCCGCTTTGCTGCAGGTAGGACCAGTGACATTGGGACTCTAACTGGTGTTGGCACCTGCAGTTCGCAAGTGCTGACTCACATTCTGCCAATGCACCTTCCACTCCTGTCCAGTATGCTTCTGCATTTCAATCGGCGTTTCGTCGGTTCCATCCACTGGAGCGCTGGTCCCATCCGGTAGAGCTCCGGTCCTCTTCTTTAATTCCATGCTTTTGTCAAATTTCTTGCCTTCTCTCCTTAAATCGAATATCTGCAAAAACTAAAGAGAAAGAACATAAAATCCTTCCAAATGACTTGAAAACTAAGCAAAAGCTCATTTTTAAAAGCCTAATGAGTTGGTAAATTACCAACTCATCAAACCCCCAAACTTGAACCATTGCTTGTCCTCAAGTAATGCAATTCTTTACATCTGGACTTTAGGAATAAACATGTCATATGAGATTATGCACAAGGGACCACTATGACTTAGACAACCCAAAGATCACTCACGAACATAAAAAAAAGGAGACTAAACAATTTATGCAAATGATTCAAGAGATAACCACAATCAATTGGCATGATTTACATTTGATTCCTTCATTCAAAACAAGGGCATTGTTGATCACAATAAGCTTAAATAACATCTTAAGTCATTAAAAATTCACATTCAAAGTTTGTCTTCAAGCTCACTACATTCTTGTCTCACTCACACCTTTTGGCGCGTGCTAGCATGTTCCTCAAGGAGGTGATGCTATTCACAATAAAAGAGAATCCCATTTAATTATCAAGCAATTCACACTCAAGTATTACAGAATGAAACCAATACACTCACTCTCACAACGAAATTCTTATACACATAACTTGACCCATAGGCATGCCCTTCATATAAGTCTCCACTAATGTGGAGTCGCTACACTTAAAATCAATTAGGACTTGGCGGTCATGATGTAGGCTAGGGGTAAAGGTAGGATGACTTTTAAATTCTAGTGACTAGAACCTCCCAAATGCCTTTTCTATGAATCTTATTGCATGTTCCATTTTCTTTTGAGATTACCCTCACCTTATCTCTTATTGAACAACATTTTCACTTTTTAAACAAGAGCCCTCCTTATCTCTCCTTAGTTACTAATTTTTAACTCATTTGAACAAGAGGCAACACCTTTTACAATTCGGTTCCTTTTCACCCTAAACAATTCATTCATTATTTTCATAATATGGTGCTACCTCACATTGAAGCTCACAACATTTTTCCTATTTTCCTTTTTGCAAACCCCAAACTTAGGCTTTTGCCTCATCTTTCCCTTTTCTATTCCCATACATTTGGGACTTCAAGCATCATTTTTGTTTTTCTTCTCACAACTAGCATTAGGGAGGATGGGTGCCAAAGAAAGATTACAAAAGGGGTAATAGGCTTGTAATGTGATTTTCAAGGAAAAGACTTAAAGGCTCAAAATTGGATAGCTAGGATTTATGCTTAAGGAGGTCATAAGGGTAAAGTAGCTATCAAAAGAAAGCCTAAAATCATCTTCCAAGTGAAACTACATCTAGGATTTCGCCTTGAGTCACACTAGGAGAAAGTTCTAGACAATCGTTCATGCAAGAGAATTAAACTAAGACCTTCCCTCAAAGCATCACCCTCCAAGGGTTTCATACAATTTTCATCTGAGGATGAAGCCTCCGGAGTTCCTTGGGTCAAAGGTGGATGAGGAGCCACATGAGTTTATTGATGAGATTTTGAAGATCACCTAGATTACGAGGGTGACTGTGGAGGAGTGAATGGATCTAGCCTTGATCAGTTGAATAGGGTTGCGCACATCTGGTTCAAGCAATAGAAGGATAGCAGTGCAGTTGGAGCAGGCCCTATTGGTTGAGAGAAGTTCCATACCATATTTCTTCTCCCTCGTGAGATGAGGGAGATTAAAGCAGCTGATTTTGTGAACCTGAATCTAGGTAAGATGAAGGTCCATGAGTACACTTTAGAGTTCACTCGCTTGTCAAAGTATACACCTGAGATGGTGACAGATCAGATAGCCCGAGTAAGTCGGTTCGTGCATGGGATAGCAGACTATTTGATCAAGGATTGCCGGACCGCGATGCTTCATCAAGATATTGTCTCCCATGAATAGTTATGTACGCCTAGCAGATAGAGGCGGTACAGGTGAATGAGCAGGAAAGAGAGGCTAAGAGGGCCAGCACTTATAGCTTTGGGTTCTCCCATCAGAGACCCAGAGGTGGGCACCATCAGCAGTCCCACCAGAGATCTTCATCCCCAGCACCGTCAGCTATGAGTGTGCCATCTAGGTATAGGCACGACCAGAGGGGATGAGCGTTAGGCTTTAGAGGTCAGGGTAGTAGGGTCACAGAGTCCAGCATTCTGGAGTGTGGAAGGTGTGGTCGGAGACACACGAGGCTGTGTTTGGCAAGTTTTGGTGCTTGTTTTGGGTGTGGGAAGACCGGACATATGCTCAGAGATTGTCCAGCAACCAGACAGGGCCATGATAGTGGTTGAGGCCCAACCTCTAGTTCAGCAGCTCCACCAGCACGCCCAGCTTAGCAGGGGGCATCTACTAGTGCTGGTGGTGGTCAGCGCCAGAACAAATTCTATACCCTAGCATCTTGTTAGGAGCAGGAGGTCTCCCCAGATGTATTCACTGGTATGTTACGAGTATTCCACCTTGAAATATATGCATTGTTATATCTAGGGGCTACGTTATCTTTTGTGATGCCCTATGTTGCTAGTAGTTTTGGAATCAGTCCCAAAATCCTATCAGAACCCTTCTCAGTCTCTACTCCAGTCGGTGATTCAGTTATAGCTCATCGGGGATATAGAAATTGCCCTGTTACAGTCCTTAAGAAAGTCACCTCTACAGATTTAGTAGAGCTATCCATGTTTAAATTTTGATGTTATATTTGACATGTATTGGCTACATGCATGTTATGCCTCAGTAAATTGTAAAACCCATGCGATAGAGTTCTGATTTCTGGGTGAGCCAGTCCTAGAGTGGAAGGGTAGTTCAGTTGTGTCTGTAGGTCGCTTCATTTCCTACCTTAAGGCTAGAAAGATGATTTCTAAGGGTTGTGTGTACCATCAAGTTAGGGTTAAGGATGCTACATCTGAAACCCTGACTATTCAGTCAGTTCGTGTAGTGTGCAAATATCCAGAAGGTGTTTCCAGATGACTTACTGAGAATTCCTCCTGAGCGGAAGATCAATTTTTGTATTGACCTTCTTCCCGATACGTAGCCTATATCTATTCCTCCTTACAGAATGGCCCCAATTGAGCTAAAGGAGTTGAAGGAGCAGTTGAAAGACCTCTTAGACAAGGGTTTCATCAGACCAAGCAAATCCCCGTGGGGTGCACCAGTGCTCTTTATCCGAAAGAAGGATGGTTCACTTGATATGTGCATTGACTATCAGAAATTTAACAAGGTCACCATCAAGAACAGTTATCCTCTCCCTAGGATTGATGACTTTTTTTACCAGCTTCAGGTTGCTAAGTTCTTTTCAAAGATAGACTTCAAATTCGGATACCATCAGCTCAGGATTCGGGAGAGTGACATCCCGAAGACAGCCTTCGGGACTCAGTATGGTTACTATAAGTTTGTAGTTATGTATTTTAGACTAATGAATGATCTTGCAGCTTTTATGGATTTGATAAATAGGGTATTCATGCCATATTTGGATATGTTTGTGATTGTGTTCATAGATGATATTCTCATATACTCGCAGAGCGAAGAGGAGCATACCACTCATTTGAGGGTGGTGCTACAGACTCTTAAGGATCGCCAATTGTAATCTAAGGTCAGCAAATGTGAGTTGTGGTTGAACTCAGTAACATTTTTGGGTCATGTTGTGTCAAGTGTAGGTGTACAGGTGGACTCTCAAAAGATAGAAGCGGTGAAGAATTGGCCTAGACCAGTCAGTCCTTCGGATATCAGAAGTTTCTTGGGTTTAGCTGGTCACTACCAGAGGTTTGTTGAATGGTTTTCGTCCATTGCAGCACTGTTGACTAAGTTAACCTAGAAAAAGTGAAGTTTCAATGGTCAAAAGCCTATGATAAGAGCTTCCAAGAGTTGAAGACTCGACTCACATCAGCTTTGGTATTGACCCTACCTGAGGGGACCGATGGATTTATGGTATACTTTGACGCTTCAAAGATCGGCCTTGATTGTGTATTAATGCAGCACGGCAAAGTTATAGCCTATGCTTCCAGGCAGTTGAAAGTCCATAAAAAGAACTATCTAACTCACTACCTCGAGTTGGCAGCGGTAGTATTTTCCTTGAAGATTTGGAGACACTATTTGCATAGGGTCCATGTGGATGTGTTTACAAACCACAAAATCCTACAGTACGTGTTTAGCCAAAAGGATTTGAATCTACGTCAGAGGAGGTGGTTGATGAATTTGAAGGATTATGATATGAGTGTCTTTCATCATATGGGCAAAGCTAATGTGGCGGCAGACGCGCTTAGCAGGCTTTTTATGGAGAGTGTGTCCCATATAGATGAGGAAAGGAAAGAGTTGGTGAAGGATGTGCATCGGCTTGCACGGCTAGGAGTCCGTCTTGTTGACTCGATAGATGGAGATGTCATTATTCAAAATAGATCAGAATCTTCCTTGGTGACCGAGGTCAAAGCTAGAAAAGACGAGGATCCAATTTTGGTAAAGTTGAAAGAAGCCGTTCACAATCAGAAAGTGGAGGTCTTCTCCAAAGGGGGAGATGGTGTGCTACGATATCAGGGTTATTTGTGTGTACCAGGTTTTGATGACCTGAGTGAGCAGATGTTGCATGAGGCTCATGGTTCCAGATATACTATACATCTAGGTACCACCAAGATATACTGTGACCTACGGAAAGTCTATTGGTGGAATGGCATGAAGAAGGACATAATAGAGTTTGTGGCTAAGTGTCCGAATTTTCAACAGGTGAAGGTTGAGCATCAAAGACTTAGGGGTGTGCTTCAATACATTAGTATCCCTACTTGAAAGGGGAAGGAAATCAATATAGACTTCATTATAGGTTTGCCTCGCACTCATCGACAGTATGACTCTATTTGAGTGGTTGTAGACAAACTAACTAAAGCAGCTCATTTTCTAACAGACAAAACTACCAATTCAGCAGAGGATTATGCCAAATTGTACATTCGGGAGTTAGTTCAATTGCATGGAGTGCCCTTGTTCATTATATCAGATAGAGGTACTCAATTTACCTCCAAGTTTTGGAGATTGTTTCAAAAAGGACTTGGTACTCGGGTCAAGCTTAGCACATCTCACCCGCAAATGGATGGTCAAGCGGAGCGGACCATTCAGACTCTTGGGGATATGTTGAGATCATGTGTGATTGATTTCAAGGGTAGTTGGTATGATCATTTGCCTCTCATTGAGTTTGCAGGTAACAACAGCTACCATTCCAGCATACAGATGGCTCTGTTTGAGGCTCTCTATGGGTGGAGATGTAGATCGTCTATTGGTTGGTTCGAAGTCGGTGAAGTTGCGATGATAGGACCAGACTTGGTTCACAAGGCCATGGAGAAGGTTCAGCTTATAAGGGATAGGTTGAAAACTTCTCGGAGTCATCAAAAGTCTTATGCAGAAGTGAGGAGGAGAGAACTTGAGTTTGAAGTTGATGATTGGGTATTTCTTAGGGTATCTCCCATGAAGGGAATGATAAGGTTCGGAAAGAAAGTAAACTCAGACCCCGTTGTGTTGGCCCATACAGGATTATGAGACGGGTTTGCAAGGTAGCATATGAGTTGGAGTTGCCCTTAGAATTAGCTTAACTTCATCCAGTGTTCCATGTATCGCTTTTAAAGAAGTGCTTGGGTGATCCGCTTTGGTTGTCCCGGTAGACAGTGTGGGTGTGAAGGATAGCCTTAGCTCTGAGGAGGTTCCACTAGAAATACTTGATCGTTATATCTGAAATCTAAGAAACAAAGAAGTATCCTCAGTCAAGGTTTTGTGGAGGAACCAACAGGTTGAAGGAGCTACATGGGAAGCCAAAGTAGATATGATGGCTAAATACCCACATCTATTCCCTTCCAGCTCAGTTTCGCTTGAGGTATTAGCTTCCTCCTTAGTACTCTATTCAGTTTCATTTTCAATTGATGTTCCCCGATTTCTTTCATGTCAATGTATGTATGTATGATTCATCAATTCAGTTCAGTCATGTAATTAAGTCCGGAGTCAGTCACTCCGTCAGTTTTTGAGCTCTCTAAATGTTCAGTACTTGTTATGGCAGTTGCATTTCTCAGCTTTTTTGTATGTTTACCCACATTCAAGGACGAATGTTCCCAAGGGGGAGATATTTCAATACCCCAAAATCCCTAAGATCAGATCCAAGGGTTCAAATGAAGAAAACAAGCTTTTTTGCACCAAGTCACAGGACGAGTCGTCCAGTAACCCGTGAGGTGCACTACGAGTAATTAAGTGACTCAAAGGGAGGAGGGAAGACTTGGTTGAATTTTTAGATTTGGGGTTGACCACGGGTGTGACCACGAGTCGTGGTCAGCACCACGATTTGTTATGTCAGTCGTGGTCATGAGTTGATTGAAGGATTGAAGAAGTTGAGCAGTGCAGGCCACGACTTTGTCACCACGAGTCATTGGGTACACCACGAGTCGTGGTGACCCTCAGAGGTGTGAATTCCAGTATAAGCCCGAAAGGCAGACCACGACTCATTCCCTCAAGCCACGAATCGTCTAGTCCCTCGTTGGGACTGACATTGCATTTTTCCTACAAATTTATTAAGGGTTTTTCCATAATTCCTAAGTTCTATGACTTATACTACGTCGTGTTAAACTCATAAAAGGATGTTTTAAAAGAGTTAAGCTCATTCTAACCCATCCTCTTCCATGCATGCAAACTTAATGGTTTCCAAGGGTGATCAAGCTTAGATTCATCAAGTTCTTCCCCAAATTTCATTAGGTTTCAAGAGGGTTTTTGAAATCAGATTTCTCCAGGTATGTAAGGTTATGAATGGGTGTATCCATCCACACCCATGACCAATCCCTCTTCAATTTCATGAAAATTCTAGTTGATGAATCTATGGAGTTTTAACCCAACATGTGAATTCTCTAAGTATTAATCATGGGCATGATCTATACATGTTTCTAATGTTGAATTACGATTCATAGGCATATTTTACAATGTTTTCAATTACTAATTATGCTTTCAAGTTTTAAAAATTATGATGCCTATCCATGGAAGTTCATGAAATTGAGATTTATGATATATGTATTCAAGCATGATGAGATATATATGATTGAGGAATGATTTCGAATTTACCCATGTCCATGTTTATGTTTTCAAATGATCAAGTCTATGTCAAGCATGTTTATGTAATGGGAAAGCCCATATGATCAAAGTATGTCTAATGATTATCTACATCTCATGTATTAGCTTACCACATGGTTTTGGAGTCTAGACTCTCACTATTTTCAGCTTGTGGTATGGTTTGAGCCCGAGGCTCCTCATGTTATGATTTTAGATGATGCATGTATGTTATGACTCAGCTTCATCACTAGACGATGGTTAGCTTTGTTGAAAAATGATGGAGAGCATATGCATGATTTTGGGAGCAGTGTCTAGCACCAAGTAGGAGAAGGGTCAGTCAACCCAATGCCTTAGAACTATGTGCCAACGTAGGTATGTTCAGATTATTTGGGACCTCCTTGGTGAGCTTCCCCTTCCCCCAAGGGGCCTTCAGCTTGATATCGATGTCATGGTAGCGTCCTTAGCCCTGGAAAGGCTTTGGACGGCTCTGCCCACTTGAGTGTAATAGTCGGAACCACGTAAGCTCTATCATGGTAATGTCTGTTATATGACGAGTCTCACATTGTTTCTCATGATTTCAGTTATGCATGTTCATCAGTTTTACCTAATGTCGGTAATGTCGGTTATATGACGAGTCTTACATTTCAACAGGTTTTACCTAATGTTTACTTTTACTTATGACTATCAGTTTTCAGCTTTGGGTCATTCAATTCAGTTATGATATTCAGTTATGTTCAAATCATGTTTTTAAATAATAGCATGCAAGTCCTACTCTCAGACTCTTGTAATGAAATGTTTATGATATGCATGATCTCTGGTTTTACTTACTTAGCGGTTTTACTTACTTTACATACTCGGTACATTCCACGTACTGACCGCATACTCTATGCCGTATCGTTTCATGATATAGGCTCAGATATTCAGGCTTAGTCCCACCATTAGTCAGATCTTCAGTGTTAGCACTTTCCAACTAGAGTTGGTGAGTCCTCATCTTTCGAGGCCCTTCTTTTCAGTTGTATTTCAATATTTTCAGTTTCATACATTAGTGAGTTAGTTGGGGTCTTGTCCCATCAACTTGTCAGTAGTAGAGGCTTATCAGACATAGTATGTATTTCAGCTTCAGACTCGTGTATGTATTCAGATATTCGTGTTATCAGATTTTCAGACTTCCACTATGTTATATATGTTAGATTTACGCATTTCAGAATGTTGAGCTTAGATGTTATGTTCAAGCCATGGTCGACTTAGAGCCTCTTGGGGTTCTTTGTCTCGTGTCTTGATTTGGGCCTATGTTCGGGTTGTTAAAAACTTAGTATCAGAGCATTAGGTTTTGAAGTGTCCTAAGATATCTGAAATCCACGTTAAGTAGAGTCTTTTTCATGGGTGTGAAGCGTGCCACACTTATGATGAAGAGGCTACGAAACGTTTAGGAAATGTTCCCTTCTTTCATGATCTAAGTCATGTGGTGAAATGCCTCTCTATCCTCCTAACTCGTGCTATATGTGTTTGCAGAATCATGCCTCCTTGCTGAGTTAACGGAAGAACAAATGGAAATAGAAATCTCCATGAGAATGGAAATGGGGATGGGCACCAACAGGCCCCAACTGCCCCTGAGGATCATGTACCCGAGCAGGTTGCCCACGCAGAGTTCAGGGCAGCCATACGGATGCTAGCTCAGGCTTTGATCGCCCAAGTAAACAATCAGGTGGTAGCGCATGTCCTTTAGAATGGGAATGCGGCAGCAGCGAGAGTCCAAGATTTTCTTAGGATGAACCCTCTGGAGTTCCTTGGGTCAAAGGTGGAGGAGGATCCACATGAGTTTATTGATGAGATTCTAAAGAGCACCCAGATTATGGGGGTAACTGGGGAGTAGTGCGCGGATCTAGCCTCGTATCAGTTGAAAGGGGTTGCGCACATCTGGTTCAACCAATGGAAGGATAGCAGGGTAGTTGGAGCAGGACCTATTGTTTGGGAGGAGTTCCATACCGCATTTCTAGATCGGTTCTTCCCTCGTGAGATGAGGGATATTAAAGCAGCTGAGTTTGTGAACCTGAAGCAAAGTAAGATGACAGTCCAGGAGTATTCTTTAGAGTTCAGTCGCTTGTCCAATTATTCACCTGAGATGGTGACAGATTAGAGAGACCGAGTGAGTCTGTTCGTGCATGGGATAGCAGACTATTTGGTCAAGGATTGTCGGGAACCGCAATGCTTTATAAGGGCATTGACTTCCCCCAGATTGTTCTGTATGCCCAGCAGATAGAGGCAGTACAGGTGAGTGAGTGGGAGAGAGAGGCCAACAGGGGCAGGACTGATAGCTTTGGGTTTTCCCAGCAGAGACCCCAAGATGAGCACCATCAGCAATCCCACCAGAGATTTTCAGCCCTAGTGCTGTCAGCTATGAGTGTGTCATCCAGGTCTAGGCGCAACTAGAGGGGACGAGCATCAGGATCTAGAGGTCAGGGTAGCAAGCCAGTAGAGTCCAGCATTCTGGAGTATGGCAGGTGTGGCCAGAGACACACGGTTCAGTGTTTGGTAGGTTCAGGTGCTTGTTTCGGGTATGGGAAGCCCGGACATATGCTTAGAGATTGTCAAACAACCAGAGAGGGACATGATAGTGGTCGAGGCCCAGCCTCCAGTTCAGCAGCTCCATCAGCACGCCCAGCTCAGCAGGGGCATATACTAGTGCTGGTGGTTGTCAGCGCCAAAATAGATTCTATGCTCTTGCATCTCATCAGGAGCAGGAGGTCTTCCCTGATATAGTCACTGGTATGTTACGAGTATTCCACTTTGATGTATATGCCTGTTAGATCCAGGGGCTACTTTATCTTTTGTGATGCCCTATGTTGCTAGTAGTTTTGGAGTTAGTCTCGAAATCCTATCAGAACCCTTCTCAGTCTCTACTCCAGTCAGTGATTCAGTTATACTCGTCGGGTATATAGAAATTTCCCTATTACAGTCCTTCAGAAAGTCACCTCAGCAGATTTAGTAGAGCTAGCCATGACAGCTTTTGATGTTATCTTTGGCATGGATTGGCTACATGCATGTTATGCCTCAGTAAATTGTAGAACCCGTGCGGTAGAGTTTCAATTTCCGGGTGAGCCAGTCCTAGAGTGGAAGGGTAGTTCAGTTGTTCCTGTAAGTCGCTTCATTTCCTACCTTAAGGCCAGAAAAATGATTTCTAAGAGTTGTGTGTACCATATAGTTAGGGTTAAGAATGCTACATCCGGAACCTCGACTATTCAGTCAGTTCCTGTAGTGTGCGAATATCCAAAAGTGTTTCCAGATGACTTACCGGGAATTCCTCCTGAGCGGGAGATCGATTTTGGTGTTGACCTTCTTCCCAATATGCAGCCTATATCTATTCCTCCTTACAGAATGGCCTCAGCCGAGCTAAAGAAGTTGAAGGAGTAGTTGAAAGACCTCTTAGATAAGGGTTTCATTAGAGCAAGCAAATCCTCGTGGGGTGCACCAGTGATCTTTATCCGAAAGAAGGATGGTTCCCTTCGTTTGTGCATTGACTATCGGCAATTGAACAAAGTCACCATCAAGAACAGGTATCTTCTCCCCAGGATTGATGACTTGTTTGACCAACTTCAGGGTGCTGAGTGCTTTTCAAAGATAGACTCAGATCTGGATACCATCAGCTTAGGGTTCGGGAGAGTGACATCCCGAAGACAGCCTTCGGGACTCGGTATGGTTACTATGAGTTTGTAGTTATGTATTTTGGACTAATGAATTCTCCTACAACTTTTATGGATTTGATGAACAGGGTGTTCAAGCCATATTTGGATATGTTCGTGATTGTGTTCATAGATGATATTCTCATATACTCTCGGAGCGAAGAGGAGCATGTCGCTCATTTGAGGGTGGTGCTACAAACTCATAGGGATCACCAGTTGTATGCTAATTTCAACAAATGTGAGTTTTGGTTGGAACTCAGTAGCATTTTTGGGTCATGTGGAGTCAAGTGATGGTGTACAGGTGTACTCTCAAAGGATAGAAGCGGTGAACAATTAGCCTAGACCAGTCAGTCCTTTGAATATCAGGAGTTTCTTAAGTTTAGCTGGTTACCACCAGAGGTTTGTTGAAGGGATTTCATCCATTGTAGCACCATTGACTAAGTTGACCCAGAAGAAAGTTAAGTTTCAATGGTCAGAAGACTATGAGAAGAGCTTCCAAGAGTTGAAGACTCGACTCACCTTAGCACCAGTGTTGACCCTACCTAAGGGTACTAATGGATTTGTGGTATATTTTGACTCTTCGAGGATCAGCCTTGGTTGTATAGTAATGTAGCATGGCAAAGGTATAGTCTATGCTTCCAGGCAACTGAAAGTCCATGAAAAGAATAATCCGACTCACGACCTTGAGTTGACAGCGGTAGTATTTGCCTTGATGATTTGGAGACACTATCTGTACGGGGTCCACGTGGATGTATTTATGGACTACAAAATCCTAGAGTACGTGTTTTCCCAAAAGGATTTGAATCTACATCAGAGGAGGTGGTTGGATCATTTGAAGGATTATGATTTGAGTGTCCTTTATCATCCGAGCAAAGCTAATATGGTGGCAAACTCTCTTAGCAGGCTTTCTATGGAGAGTGTGTCCATTGTAGATGAGGAAAGGAAAGAGATGGTAAAGTATGTGCATCGGCTTGCACGGTTAGGAGTTCGTATTGTTGACTTGACAGATAGAGCTTCCAAGGGGACTTCAGCTTGATATTGATATCATGGTAGCGTCCTTAGCCCTGGAAATTCTTTGGACGGATCTGCCCACATGAGTGTAATAGTCAGGACCACGTAAGCTCTATCGTGGTAATGTTGGTTATATGAAGAGTCTCCCTTTGTTCCTCATGATTTCAATTTTCTTGCTCATCAGTCATGATATTATGTTTTCAGTAGGTTCTACCCCATGTTCAGATTTACTTATGACTATCAGTTTTCAGCTTTGGGTCATTCGATTCAATTATGATATTCAGTTGTGTTCAAATCATGTTTTCAGATAAGAACATGCAAATCCTACTCTCAGATTCTTATGATGAAATATTTATGATATGCATGTTCTCTGAATTTACTTAGCGGTTTTACTCACTTTACATACTTGGTACATTTTACGTACTGACTGCATACTCTGTTGAATCATTTCATGGTACAGGCTCAAATATTCAGGCTTAGTCCCGCCATTATCCAGATCTTCAGTGGTAGCACTTTCCAGCCAGAGTTGGTGAATCCTCATCTTTCGAGGGCCCTTCTTTTCAGTTATATTTATATATTTTCAATTTCAGACATTAGTGAGTTAGTTGGGCTCTTGTCCCATCAACTCGTCAGTAGTAGAGGCTTATCACACATCGTATATATTTCAACCTCAGACTCGTGTATATATTCAAATATTCGTTTTATTAGATTTTCAGACTTCTGTTATGTTATATATGTTAGATTTTCGTATTTCTGAATGTTGAGCTTAATTGTTATGTTCATGCCATGGGTCGACTTGGAGCCTCTCGGGGTTCTTTTTCTCGTGTCTCGGTTTGAGCCTATGTTCGGGTCGTGACGGGCCAGTGGACTGAAGCCTTGCACCCAGACCTGTGTTTCAACCGGCATTTTGTCGGGCCTGACCGGCGGTTCACTGGCGGATGCCGCCTAGTGAATTTCACCCCCAAACTCAGTTAAACATAAATCTTTCACATTCATGACTCACTCACTCACTTCATATGATGATTTTATTCACTCATGCAACACAACAAAAATAAAAATGATGATTTGCCCTTAAGAACGATGTCACCCAATCCATTATCGGGAAAATCATGCCTTTTTAGAACTTGAGGTTACTCAGACCTCACTCCTAACTATTATATCCAACACATACTTCACCTCATGCTTTCAACCAATAATGAACACTTACATCAACAATATGCAATTAATATTCAATCCCCAACATACCCACATAATGAGAAATATTCAACAATGAAAAAGCATAAAACGGGTAATAGGGAACATGAGCGTGGGAACTTTCTAATCTATCATGCCCATGTTTTTTAACTAACACCCTCAACAATCAAAAAAAATTAAAGCAATGTAAGATCTTATGAACACATACCAATTTGAGAATTGAGAAGAAGTGAATAAATTAAAGCTTTGTGCTTGACCAACAATGGTTTTCCAAAGAGTGAAAGCTTCTTTTTCTAAGAGAGAGTTTGAGTGAGTAGTAGCGAGAAGAAGAGAATGAGAATGGGGGTTTATATAGGTTGAAGAGAGGAAATGTGATTGGGTAGGGAAAAGGTGGGTGTTAATGGTGGGTTTTAAGGGAGGAAAGTTGGGGAGGTAAAAGAGTTGTGGTTAGGTGAAATGGTGGAGAGAGAGTGTTGGAAAGGTTAAAAGAATTGGTTTGATCGGTTTTGATAATTTTTTAAAGTTCTATGGGTCGGGTTAGTCAACGGGCCGATCAAAATTCAAAAATAAACTTACGTACCTCCACCCATGCTAGACCTGCGACTGCCAGTGCGTATCGGTGTTTTGCCAATTCCAACGCATGTGACCGCTTGAAAGCCCAGTTCACTATTTTCTGACTGCGATCAACTGCATTTCGCGGATCGTCACCTACATTCCTCCAGTGATTCATAGATTCTCTTTCTATTTTCAACTTTCCTCTAGGTATAATGGTTCACACTCGCGCTAGACCAGCATTCTGCTGATGAGACACCGGCTTCCTCCCTTTTTTATACACTTTTGCTTCTCTTATGTGACAAAAGGTGACTCGGCTAGAGCACCGGCGTTTCGCCGATTTAGCACAGTGGCTACCCTATTTTCCTTCTCCTTGTTTCTCATCCAATCATAATACAAAAACAAAATCAACAAAGCATCAAGGCATCAAACATAAAAAGACTAGGGTTGCCTCCCAAGAAGCACCTTAATAACATCGTGGCACGCCAGGTACTTCCTCAACTGTTAGTTTTCGGAGGGTGATCCTCCAAATCAGCCTCGTCAAAACAAACATCATCTTGTGTTGCCTCATTATTCAAAACCCCTATCACCTTGCACTCATCGGGGGCTCAGTGGTTTGACAAACCTTGAAAGTGACTTCCTCACCTCCCACTCGAAATTTCAGCTCACCAAGCTCCACATCTACCAAATCTCTTCTAGTGGCAAGTAATGGTCTTCCCAAAATGATAGATACTTCAACATCCATATCACAATCTTGCACGGCAAAGCCAGCTGGAAGGATGAACTTGTCGACCCGAACCAAGATATCCTCTAACACTCTCAACGGTTTCTTTATGGATCAATCTTCCATCAACAGACTCATTGAGGTGGGTTTGGGATTCTCCAACCCTAACTTCTTGAAAATAATGAGAGGCATCAGATTTATGCTTGCTCCAAGATCACATAGGGCCTTTTTTGAACACACACAACCCAATGGTGCAAGGAATAGTAAAGGCTCCCAGATCCTCTCTTTTGGGCACGAGATCGTTTGTCATCATAGAAATGTAGTGGTATGTTGCTTCCCCTACACCAGCATCAACAACCCTTTTTTTCTTCAGCAACTCTTTCATAAATTTGGCATAACCCGGCATTTGGAGCTATGCATCCACTAGAGGTATATTAATGGACAGTTTACTAAACATATCAACAAATTTTTGAAACTGATTGTCCTCCTTTGCTAACCTCTGAGGATAAGGAGGTGGAATCCTAGGTTCTTGGCCCATTTCGAGTAAAGCCTCTTTGCTCGTTTCCTCTTCAATAGCATCATTCATGGGAATTACATTAACTTCTCCCTCATTCAATCCTTCTTCATCATTCACAACCTTTGGTGCTTTTGGCAGCACATCCATTACTTCATCACCACTTTCTTTTGGTTCAACAACATCTTTGGGCTTCACACCTAGATTTTCTAACACTTTGTCACTTCTAGTCACAATCTCCATATAATGGCCATCCTTCTTCGGGTTAGGTACAGTGTCACTAAGAAGTGTCCCTTTCATTTGGGAAGACAAATAATTCATTTGCGCTTCCAAGTGCTTAATCGATGTCGAGTGAGAGTCACTGTTTGGGCGAGGTTTGACACCTCCCACGGTTAATTCCTTGACTTCATTATCGGAGGATTCCACTCTCTTGAGTACTCTAGCCAGTATCTCTTCAATCTTGGAGCTTCCCACATCGCTCACACCCGATTACAATTGGGGATTTTCAGCCTTTGGAGGGTGAACATATGGGTTTGAGCTTTGGCGATAACGTTCCACATCACAATTTTGATCACGATTACCCCATCTGTCATTTCTATCAATCCAACCTTGGTTGTCGCAGTTTCTCCAACCATGATTCTCTTCCCTTGGGCGCTAAGGACCTTGATTGGCACCTTGGTATCCTGGGCGAGAACACCCTATTTGATTTGCCATGAATTGTCATTCTTCTTTATACCTATGTGGTGAGTCTTCCCCTTCATATGGTATTGGACCTTGAGTCCCCACGACATTAATGCTCTTAGACCCCGTCCCCAAGACATTAATGCTCTTAGACCCCATCCCATGACGTGCTTTGCCATCAACTCGAGATAGGTCATCATTTTTTCCAAAGTCTCATCTCGCTCCTCATCCCTCTTTCTCATCTTGGTGGTCACAAAACTTAAACCAGCACCACTCGGAGGTACTTCAGTTTCCCTCGTGTGCCAAGCTCGGTTCGTTTTAGTCATACGATCCAACAAAGCTCTGGCTATTCCATAGAGTTGGTCTATAAGAGATCCACCCGCCAAGTTATTTTCCACTAACTTGTTAATGGAGTCCAATGAACGATGAAAACTTTAAAGGAGCACTCCATCCGGAAGCCGTGGTTGGGACATAGGGCCACTTTCTTCTTGAACCTTAGTCATGCTTCATGTAAAGGTTCCCCCGATATTTGTCTGAAGTTGGTAATATCATCTCTTAGCTGCAACATCCTCGATGGAGGGAAGAACCGATCCAAGAAAGCTTCAATCAGCTCTTTCCATGAAGTGATACATCTCGGAGGGAGTTCCGCAAGCCACGTGGTTGCTTCCCCAGTCAAAGAAAATGGGAAGAGCCTCAATCTGATCGACTCTTAACTTATATTTGTGACAGTGAAATGTTGGCATATCTCAAGAAAATTTCGTCTGGGCTGACCTCTGAAGAGTCCTTTCATTTGTAGCAGTTGTAACATTGTACTGGTCACATGGAACACTGCATTCCCTATCGTGGGTAGTAGGCGAATGGCACCTGTTATGTCTGGCATCATGGGGTCATCATCTTCGTGGCCTATGTGTCCATCCATGGAACCTTCTTGAGATTTTTGGTCAATATCAATCATCCTATAAAGGCACCCAAAAACAACAACAAAAGTTAAAAAAAACACAAGATGCTAAATTAATTCAACTCAACAATCAACTAGGGGCTATCTAATCCTATTCCCCGACGATGGCGCCATTTTTTATAACGTCCAAATCCACTCCTCGTGAAGAGAATAAAGGATCATTGGCAAAAAAATATACCCGATGGGTGTCGAGGTCAAATCCCATAGGGAATAGTACTTAGATGGCACAAAAGTTGTCTATCAAGTCAAACTAAGAAGCACCATTATATTAAAAACAAACAAGAAAAAAATTGGGGGTTCAAAAGATTACAATTAAAATGTAAAAACAACAATTGATCAATCAACAAGATAACCAACTTGAATTATAAATGTGAGCAAGAGCTAGGGGTATGCTTTTGAATGGAGCATCAATGGGATTAGAATTGACTAGGAAATCAAATTATTACTCATAAATATAAATAGCCATGGACGAAGTGGCACCCGATGTTTTTTAACCACTTGGGTGCCTCTTGCCTCAGGTTTTCTCAAACCCCAAGGTCCCAAACAATATATCCACCAAGACTTGGGTTAAATTTGAGCTATTTATAGCCTCAAATCTCTCGTGGGAGAATGATTATGGGTTTTAGTTATCTCTAGCCTAACCCCACAGAATCAACACCCAATTACCCACCATTGCTTTCTCACCCATACTCAATTTCCCTTTTTCAAGCAAAATTAGAGTAAGTAAACATAACCCACATTTACTACTATGAGTACTTTAATTATAAATTGGGAGAAAATAATAGATTTATATTAAATGAGTAACTCTAAGATCAATCTAGCAACATCCAATCTAATTTAACACCAATCATGCACACACACCTAGTAAAGAGATTTAGCTACTCATTGATGAGAAATATAGAATTATATTAACAATTAAAATTACAACATTCATCATCATGAGTTCATTTCAAGCTCACAATTGTCTTCAATGGAGGTTTTTACCTTGAAGAAGAAGAAGAAGAAGAAGAAGAAGAAAAGCTATTCAATATTTCTCTCTCTAACTCTCCAAATCTGGAATTGAATGTTTAGTACTTTCTAGAGAATGTACAGAAATAGGTCAAAAATTCTCCTCAAATACCGTGTTGGACAATTTTTCCCTTCCTGCAAGCGGTCTCACTTGTGAGTCACCAGAATTCCACCGGTGCTCATCCACGAAATGTCGCTTTGCCACAGGTAGGACCATTTGGGACTCTGATCAGCGTTGGTACCAGCGGTTCGCAAGTGCTAACCCGCATTTCGCTGGTGCATCTTCCGCTCATGTATAGTATGCTCCTGCGTTTCAACCGATGTTTCATCAGTTACATCCGATAGGTCCTCTTCTTTAATTTCCTGATTTTGTCCAATTTCTTACCATTGCTCCTTAAATTGAATATATGCGAAAACTACAGAGAAAGAGCATAAAATCCTTACAAATGACTTGAAAACCAATCAAAAGCTCATGTTTAAAAGCCTAATGAGTTGGTAAATTATGAACTCATCACAAAGAAACCTACAGGCACAGCTGAACTACCCTTCCACTCTAGAACTGGTTCACTAGAAAATCAGAACTCTATAGTACGGGTTCTACAATTGACCAAAGCATAATAGGCATGCATCTAATCCATACCGAAGATAACATCAAAATAGGTCATATCTAACTCCACTAAGTCGGCTGAGGCGACTTTCTAAAGAATCCTGACAGGGCAATTTTTGTATACCCGTCAAGCTAAAACTGACTCACCAATAGGAGTAGAGACTGAAAAGGATTCTGATAGAATTTCAGGATTGATACCGAAACTAAAAACAACATAAGGATTCACGAAGGATAATGTAGCCCCTGGGTCTAATAATGCATAAACATCAAGATGAAAAACTTGCAACATACCAGTGGCCACATTGGGTAAGCACTCCTGCTTCTAATGGGATGAAAGTGCGTAAAACTTGTTCTGGCGCTGTCCACCCACAGCACTAGAAGAGGTGCCCTGCTAAGATGGGTGAGCTATTGGAGCTGCTGAAGTGGTAGTTGGGGCACGGCCTCTACCGTCACCCTGTCTAACTAAAGGACAATCACTAAGCACATGTTCGGGCTTCCCACAACCGAAGAAACCATCGGAGCCAACCAAGAATTCTTCGGAATGCTTCCTGCCACACTTCCTGCAAACTAAAAAAGGGCACTCCCCTGTCATGATCCTTTGACCCCTAGAGCCTAACCCTCTGCCTCTCTAATCTCCTCAAGGTCTAGATAGAACACTGGCTGATGATGGAGCTAGGGCTGACGAACTCTTGTGGGACTAAGGGCGATGTCCACTGCCGGATCTCTACTGGGAGTATCCATTGCTCCCTGTCTTAGCCCTCTTGGCCTCTCTCTCCTTTTCCCTTATCTGCTCTACCTCTATCTGCTGGGCATATGTTATCAGTCATGAGATATCTATATCATTAATCAGCATAGCAGTCCTGCACTCCTTGACCAATGAATCTGCAACCCCACTCACGAACTTGCTCATACGAGCCCTTGGATTAGCAACCATCTTCGAAGAATACTTGAAAAGCTAGGTAAACTTGAGGGCCTACTCCTGAACAATTATATCATGTTGCTTCAGATTAACGAACTCGACTGCCTTTGCTTCCCTCAACTCTTGGGGGAAGAATCTTTTTAAGAAAGTCGTAACAAACTCATCCTAACCAACGGAAACTGTATCAACTCCCCTGCTCTCTTTTTACTACTGGAACCATATATGAGCAACCCCATTCAGCTAGTAGGATCCCAAGTCCGCACTCTCCTCTCCTAAAGCACCTATCACCTGGGTAATCTTCTAGACCTTCTAAATAAACTCATGTGGGTCCTCGTCCACTTTTGACCTATGAAACTCAGGTGGGTTAATCCTGATAGAGTCTCGCACCCTAGCTGACACCGGATTCCCATTTTAGTTCACGTGAGCCAAACTAAAATGCAGCTCTAAACTCAGCATAAGTACTTGCTCCAGCAAAGGATCGGCTGGAGCTGTTGGGCTAGCTGATGCCCATCTCCATCGCCATTGCCATAGCCATTTCCATTGTCATTTCTTATTTTATTAATTTAGCGGGAAGGCATATTTCTACAAACGCATATAGCACGAGTTAATGGAGTAGAGAGAGGTACTTCATCGCAAGACATAGATCATGAAAGAAGGAAAGTTTTCTAAAATAGTTCGTAACCTCTTCCCTATAAGTGTGGCGTGCTTCACACCCATGGAAAATACTCTACTTAACGTAGCTTTCAGACACCCTAGGACACTTTAAAACTAATGCTCTGATACAAAGTTTGTCATGACCCGAGCATGGACCCCAGATCGAGACACGAGACATAGAATCACAAATGACTCCAAGCTAACCCATGGTACATTCATAGCATGAAAAAAAGAATATTTAAAGTGGAAATAAACTAGAACTCAACATAAGCAGAAGTTACATATCATATGAACATGAGCATATACATGAGTCAATAAAGCTAACCCATCTATACATAGTTGTCTGAAAAGTCTCTAAACATATGATGAGATGATGGGACAACACCCCCAACTAGCTTTCTAAGTCTAAAACTTAAAGACAAAAATAAAAGAGTCATAAACCAAAATTATCATCCTCAGATCATAAGGACTTACCAAAACTGGGATGATATTAGAGTGAAGTGGGAGCGAGCTAGCATAGGGACTGAGAAGGATCACCCGAATCTATATCATGAGATGATATAGCATAGAGTATGCGGTCAATACTTGGAATGTATTGAGTATGCAGAGAAAATAAAACATACTAGTAAAATAATAGTCTGAAATACTAAGTATAAAACAATATAGAACATGAGAGTAAGGAAAACATGCTAAACTTCATATTCATAAAGTAATCATAATCATGATATATTCATCATAAGTTGAACATAATAATCCACAGCTTAGAATTAAAAATCATATAGAGTACCATACTTGGAAATCATAAGTGAATACTCATAAACTAATCAATGGGATAAATATCCTATAAAATATAATATCATAATACATGAACATGAGTAACTTAAAACATGAGGAACAATGATAGGCTTCTTCATATCCGACACCATCACGATAGAGCTTACGTGATGCCCCAATTATCTTGCTCAGTTGGCGTGATGCCCCAATTATCTTGCTCAGTTGGGTAAAGCCGTCCTAAACCTTTCGAGGGCAAAGAATGATTAAGGCGTGATATGATTGGTGTGCCCTCGGGTGGGGGAAACACTCTCTTGAGAGGTCCCAAATATAAATATATACCTACGGTAGCGCGTAGTTATGAGACCTGGCTCCTCAGAGTCCCTGGCCTACTCGGTACTAGACACTACTCCCAAAAACATATATATTTCTCATAATCATATTCTTAAAACATAGCTTGAATCTATTTCTCGGGAGTCTTGACTCCAAAATATCTCTTTAAAACTTATCTTGTAAGCATTGGCTAAAAATCATGGTGCGACATACTTACCCTTACTTGGGCTTGCCCAAATCATAAAAACACACATACTTGAATAAGGATTCATAATTCGAAATTCATGGAATCATAAGTTTAAGAATTGGTAAGCATTCATGTACTTTGATAATTTATCATACTTAAAATCAGGGCTCATAAACTTGAAATACATAAATCATGCATAATATGGCAAAATCACCATAAACTTGAAATCATGAATTAGTAAGTAATTTGAGAGTCAAATCTACCCTAATAACCATAAATCATCAATTGAAACACGAGAAAATTGAACTCATAGGGATATCGTGGATAATTGCATGGAATTGGGTTAAACCCTAGAATTTCACAATTTAGAACCTGAGAAGTAAAGATCATAGAATTTATCTTGAAAAATACATGAGAGTGGAAGGATTTCCACCATTTATAACCTTACATACCTGGGCTTAAGGAATCTTTAACTTGATTAAAGACCCAAAGAGAATTGAGATGAAAGAAATGATGAAACCCTTGCTTGACTTGAGGGAGAACCTTCAATCTATGGTTTTTTTGAGAGAATGATGACTTAGGCTAGGTTAAACCCCTTAATACACCCTTTAAGATATCCAAAACGACATCACTTAGGGGTTAGAATTCTAAAAAGTTACAAAAATACCCCTGAGAAATTGTATTTAAAAACCTGCTTGTCAGACATCACGAGTCGTACCACCCTACCACGACTCATGGTTTTCATCTGTTACTTGCTAGCCTATTTTTTGATTCTCAAATCACGGGTGCTTATTATGACCCATCACTACATACTAGAAGTCGTCCTATGACTCATGGTCAGTGAACAGTCCTTGCACTTCCTCTGATTCTCATCTTATGATTCTAAACCACGACCTGTTATAAGGTCTCACGAGTCATTACTTAACTCGTTACTTTAGGGCCCCTTCTCTACAGATGCTAACTACGACTCATAGTGTGTACTCATGGTCTGAAGGAACAAGTTCTGAGGCTTACCACGACTCTTCCTACGACCTGTAACCTGAAGCCATGACTTCTACGATGAGTCATTCTGAGGAAAAATTGCAGATTTTTCTGCTGATCAAATTTCAAATTTCGAGTCAGTCTTAGGAAACTTTGGGGTTTTACAATGAGTCTCCCCTATGAAAGGTATGATGTTGTTCGAGAAAACAAGTAAATTGAATCCAAGATTTATAGGACCATATGAGATACTTGATCGGGTAGGAGAAGTAGCATATCGTTTGACACTTCCTTATGAGATGTCTTTCATCCATCCGGTGTTTCATGTCTCTATGCTAAGAAAATATATATATGACTCCTATTATATGCTCGAAGCACACACTTTACAACTTGATGAGAATTTGATGCATGAGGAGGAACCAGTAAGTATGGTTAACAGGCAAGTAAGGAAGTTGCGGTCAAAATAAATTGTATCGATAAAAGTCTTATAGAGAAACCATATAGTTGAGAAGATACTTGGGAGTTGGAAAATAATATGTGAATCAAGTACCCTCACTTGTTTCGGTCTACAGGTATGCAATTGTTTTTAAATGGGGGATCGAATTTTTAAAGGTGGGGAGAATGTAGTACCCCATATTAAATAATGAGTATTTAAATAACTAGGGGAAAAAAAGAATAAAAGTCAATGGACTTAAGCCCAAAATAAAAATAATCAGGCAGCTAAAAAAAGGAAAAAGGGCTTAGAATGAGATAAAAAAGTAGGAAACAAAAAGAAATTAAAAAATCAAAGGGATAGGGAGGGGGCGTAACTCACTCACCATCGACAGCAGCAAAACAAAAAGAAAGGAGGCAGAGGCAGCGAAGAATGGAGAAAAACAAAAAATAACGTGCAAGATTAGAAATTCATTCTAATTAAAATTGAGATATCATAAGAACTTGCTGAGTATTTTAGGTATTGTTTAAATCTAACTTTGAGTTTTCTGGTAGGGCTTATTTCATCTCCATATCCATTGGGATTTATTGGGTAGAAGAAACTAAATACCTATAATAATTTAAAAGAGAATATCATTGGGGGACAAGCTTTACAAGAGAACATTAAGTACTATAATTTTATTTTTCTGTTTAAACTAATATACTATTTCATATGATGTTTGACCAGTTGAGTTAAATTATGATGTTTAGATGGAAATTAGAGTTTAACTATAGTGGGTCGCATTGATATGTACGATGAAACAAATTCGCATAAACAACCTATGAATTGAGAACAAAAGAACTTGCAGAAAATCTATTTCAATAGATATATCAGTAGCTTAAAAAGAATTTTTAATGATACTTTAAGAAAATTCGAGATGGAGGCAATTAGAATCGTGATCGGTTATCACTTGAATTTATTGAATTATGGAGTTAGCTGATGGTAACAGAGAAACTTATATTTAATTTATAGATTCATGCACGAATTGCGCAGTTTGGATCAATAGAGAATCGATCTTTGGTTAGTTGGCATTGAGAGGTGAGTAGTAATCTTACCACAATTTGTATTTTCACAATCTGCATTATTTATATATGATTTTTCAACTAATGTGTTACCAAATGCTTTGAAATTTCATGTGGGACAAGTCGTTTACTTATGATGTTGAAATGTTTATTTGAGATGTTCTCACTGCTATTGCACATATTTTCTGTTAATTAAGATATTTTATACTTACTTGAGAATTAATTATCTTGAAAAGTGCTTTATTAAAATTTGATATATGATATGATTCGATAAGAACCAAAATATTTTGAAAAGGTTTGTTACAAATAAATACTAGTTAAAGATAAGATAGTTTAGGAGTAGAGCTTGAAGGATCCCGCAGCTGCGGCAGGTTTGTTATACCTGATGCACCTTATATCTACAGATTACCATTACAACCTTCGCTAGTGGGAAGGTAGAACTAGCATATAGTTACTGATTTTCATCGAATAGGGATCAACCATAATATTTGACTCCTCTATGAAGGGTTCATAATTACTGGCTATCTCTCAAGATTTGGATCCACACTGAGAACATGATTCATTCTTGGAAACCTCTCAAATATAAGATTTGATATGACAGTATTTACTGAGTTTATTACCAAATTGTTAATTGATTTCTACTTACATGAAACAAATAAACTGATCATTATTGTCATTTCTAAAAAGTCATTTATTTCATGATATTTTTTTATCATCCTACTAGCATGTTTTCTGACTTGTTCCCATTAAAAGAAGTTGTGGTTAAGTGTTACCACTTATTGAGCTAGCGACTCACTCCCCGCTATTTTTTTTGAGACCGCAGGTAACGTTGGTGAGGATCTCATTAACTAGAGTGTACAAGTTACAAATTCCTGGTGAGCTTCGCAATTGTTCGTGTGAGGAAAAGCTTATTTATATACTATGGTCTTTTCTTTTGAACTCTTAGAATAGCTCCATAATCATTTCGTTAGTGTCATGGATATTCTTTCTTTATTATAGACTCGAGACTAGTATTAAATTTATTTTTGTATTTGGAGATGTATTTAATATTATTGCATTTTGAATGGATTGTTGACGAATATTATGGCCTATTTTGACGATATTAGTTGTTGTGTTATTGCTTGCTGGGCTGGACAAATTCTGGATAGGTCCAAAAATAAGAAAAACTCTACGCGATTTTCTGTGAATTTTCATTAAGACTTGCTTTGGGATTCTATCCTTTAGCGCCGGTCACGATCCTAAATTGAATCGTCATAAGATATATCTCCTTATTTACGGATAAATAGCTAGAGTTAGGATTCTTTATGCAGTCATTTACAATATAGTAATTTTTGTTTTGTTCTAATAAATCTTTTCCCTTTTTAACTTGTTAATCAAAGAGTTAGTAAAAGTTAGTGATAGATATTCTCTTAGGTAGTTCAATAGATATAGGATTAGTAATTAGTTAGTAGTAATAGATGTTGTGATAGGTAGTTCAATAGAAATAATATTAGTTATTAGTAATGTTAATAGTAATAGTAAAGGTTTAAAAGTCGTTCAATATTTTAAGGCTATTTTTGTTAATATATATTTATATTTGTGTTTTTATAATAACAGTAGATCCTATGAACATGTTTTGCACGTTATCCCCAATCAATCATCACAAAATATATTAGGTAATTTAATTATTTTATTTTTTGCATATATTTATTTCGTAAAAGAAATTAAATTAATCGCAAAATCTAGGATATGTTTTCTGAAAAATTGAGTTTTCCAATTTCAGTTAGTTTTCCTTCTTCATGGTATTTGATTTCACATTAAAAATTTTACTTGATAGAAATAATTGCAACCATCTTATTTTTCTCCATACAAATTATATTTATGGATTTGCTAAAGATAGTAAATTAACTCACTGCTAAAGAAAGTATAAAAATTAAGGGAGAAAAATTGATGGACTGAGTCGATCCAAAGAACTAAGGGGAAATCGACCCAATTAGTTCGTTTTTATTTTATTCTTTAAAGAATTAATTATTTTTAAAGAAAATCAATAGACTAGGTTAGTTTTTGTCATGACCCAATTGACAGTTATTGACACCCACATTAAACCCCCAGTGGGCGAACCATAATTTCTCAACTAACCCATCCATTTATTCATAAATTTTACTCAAAATGAAACAACTAGTAATAAAATAGATAAATTAAAATTTAAAAATCAAAAACTATGCGGAAGCCATCTATTACAATCCCCCAAAATCCAAAAGTCATTGTACAAAGGACTCTAGCTAACAATGTCTAAGAGTAGTAAAATTAAGAAAATATAATTAATATCCGAAATGAATAGACATCTAAAACAAGAAAATCCATGGAAACTTGAAGAAGAATCATCTCACCCTCAAATCAGTCGTCTAACGGTGCTAGAGGTGTGGTCTCAAAGAACTCTCTGAATCATAGTATGTGCTCAATAAAAGAAGTGTGGGAGGAGCATCAGTACAAACACTATATAATGGTAGGTATTATAAGCCAACCTTGAATAATAACGAGTATATTTTATAAATCAACAAGTAAATAAGAACACCAACAACTAGACACGAAAATCACCCAACTCATAATTTCAGGTCATCATTAATACCAAACAGTTATATTCACATCATCAGGCGTAACATTGCCAATCAACTAGAATATGTATATAATCCTCAAAATCAGACAACAAGACATCACAAAGCTTATAATATAAGCAAATCACAAATAATGCAATGAAATCATATCCATACTGAACACACAGCTATATAGCCCTATATCTCATTAGTTTCACATTTGTACCAACCTAGTCTCATATCAATCACTCATCAGTCTCATATCTGTGGACATATGTCGGAGGGTCTTATGTTTGCCCTTTTAGTCATGAACTACAGTGGACTCTAGAAATTCATGTACCGTACCGTGTGGTACTCACTCCCACTCATCTGCTCGTCCAGATGCTTCCCTCGTACATGAGCCACTCATAATGTAATTGCTCATTCAGATGATCCCCTTGGACTCGAGCCACTCATCTCAAAATAAGAATATATCACCCAATCAATACACAACCGCTCGTTTGGATACTCCCCTCAAACACGAGCCTCTCATCTCAGGATAATGGTGTATTACCCAATATTCATCAACATATTTTAATACGCTCTCAAATTAGTCTTCATACAAGACAAATCATAAGTACATTTTGATTATCATAATTGCACTTTAAAATCATGAATAATACTCACAGACTTAGACAAATAGAATAGCTAAGTCATAATAGTCTCTATCACAATATATGTCCAAAAACCAACCAAGCATGCTCATCAAGTCATAATATATATAAGGTATTAAACAAAATCTTAACTCCACATAAACCGTAACCTACCTCAACTGGAGAACTCAAATACCAAGCTACTTTACAAGAGCCTTGTCTTTCCTTAATGCTTCAGAATGTTCAAAGTCTAAAAGCAAGCAAATAACGTATATTTAATTATCTACTTCTTCAATCAAGGGCTTAGAAATTCAAACCCATCCAATTCTACCCATTATCACAGTTCAATTCATTAGCCATTGATTAAGTTATCATAATCTAATCCCACCATGATCATTTCAACCTAATTCTTGGAGTTTCTACTCCTTCAAACCCCTTCAAAGCATTTTTTAATGTTAAAGGTCCCAACCCTATCGAATTTTAGGTCTCAAACTATCACATTGCTGAACTAGTATATTCACATTCACCCCAGGAAGTATTAACTACTGACTTTTAAGCCTAGAAATCCATAAATATCAACACCCAATCAACTCACCCTAACTTTCATATCTAGGATTTTTATCTTGAATTTCACCATTAAAGAGTACCCACTAATTCTAGGATATTAGAGAATTGAAAGACGAAAAGATTGACAAGAAAATCTTACCTTGGAAAGGAAAAAACACTTTTGCCCTTAGAAAATCATACCTAAGCTCTCAAACTTCGTGCCTTAGAATTATGGGGTGAAAATCGTAAAATACTAACTTAAACAGGCATTTTGCCTCGTGTCGTCCGCTGCAATGGTCACTTTCTCACTGCAGTGGATCTACTATAGTGACCGTGGCCTCACTACGATGAACCTCGACGATTTCTCTTCCACTGCTACAATGAATGCTCTTATCGCTATGGCGGTCTCGCTGCAGCGGAAATTTCACGGCTGCAGTAGTGCCTTCTAACCAGTAGCTTGGTAATGCTGCATATTTTTCTATCCCAAAACCCAAGTCTTTTACTAAGAGCTCATACCACCTTCCAAATACGCATCTAAGAATAAAATATTCTACGAATTCACTCATAATTCCCTACGGGGGTCTAGTTTACTAAGTCATCCCCTAACGAAACACAACATAAAATTAATTAACCGCGACTTTAAATACATTTCAGTTTTTAACTACCCTATTTCTGAGTTTTTATTTGCTCATTTTCACTATGGGGACTCTACAAAGGTGTTAAGGCCCTAATCATACCATAACGACTAGATGGGTCATTACAGTTTTTTTTACACGTGAAAACTATACTTTTTGTAAAAAAATTAATGCAATCCCTCAGTCTTTTATTAATTTTTTTAAAAAAAATAAAGGTACTCCGTCAATTTTTGAAGTGCAAAATTAAAGTTTAAGAGTATAAATAAAAATGATAAAAAAAATTTCATCAAAGTGTATGTGTGGCCGAGTGATAGAATTTTTCACTGTCATATTAAATACCTGGATTTGATTCAAATTAGTTGCAATTTTTATTTATTTTTCTCAAAAATTAATCCAATCCATAAGTTTTTTTTTTAATTTCTATATGTTTTTTTTATTTACTAAGACTGATGAATTCGATCAACTGTCCTTCAATTTCAATTGATCCTGTTCATCAATTTTATAAAATCGACTCAGATTAAATCAATGATATACATCAGTTTTCGTAAAAAGGTGACTATATCCATCAGTTTTAAGTCAATTTTTAGTAGTGACTCTATGATGGACAATTCACCTTTTTTATTTTTCATCATCGTCTTTTCTTGCTTTTAGTTTTTCAAATATCAATAAATTCTTATTTTGATCTTTTAATATTTAATTAAGTATAGTTACTCTTTAATTAATTAAAGTATGCATTGTTTATCTTTTTACTTTTAAATCTTGATACTTTAGATGAAGATAATTCATATCATCATATCATATTATTATATAAGTGGGAAGTTAAAAATGAAAAGTTAAAATACTAAAATACTTTTCAAATATTATAACACTAATATATCCTTCAAATAATAAATGCCATATTATATATCTATAATTCATATTTAAATATTGAACTATTATTTTTTGAATCCTATTACTACAATATTCTTGTAAAAATAAATAAACTCTACAAATCTAATTAAACTATTGGAATTCTTAGTTTAGTTTTAACTTTTCGGTTATGCATCAAATGATGCAATAAAGATGAATTAAATAAAACTAGATGAATTGAATCTCTATTCACTGTTAAAACAAAATAAAAAATAAAGATAAAAAAATATTTAAAAAAGAAAAAGAGGAAATAGGAGAATAAGTGATACTTCCTCAGAAGATCTATTTTACGAGTCTTTTCCGCTGCTCACACATAACATATAAAACACAAATTATAATGTATTTAATGTCCTCTTAAATTTGTGATATCTTTTTGTATATCATGGAATCTTCATTTGGTTAGAATAATTATTTACGAAGTTCTTAGTTATAACGTTACAAAATAATTGCTTATTTGTTTTATGCTTTTGTCATATTTTTCAAAATCCTTTCAATTGCTTCAAGTTTTAGTCGAAAAGATTACAGTCAATGGCCAAGCCAAGGACTGAATTCGCTGCAACATCTAAGTTTAATACACCAAGTTAGTTATTACTCTTTCATCGAATCGTATATAAATTTCTAATTAATATGCAATATGAGATTCAAAATTCATATAAAATCTTTTATAAGTTGTTGGTTAAACCACTTTCAAGTCATGTTGTAATATGCACGGAAGTAGTTGTAAGATTAGCAGTATATATGAAGGGCGGGTAGAAAAATATTTTTTGTGCAGCTCATGCTTATTTCTTCTCCATTTTTCATCTTAAAATATCAATAATAACGTGATTCCTTCTACTATTTTGGTTGCAGATATCTAATATCATCTTCACTCAGTAAGTTCTTTTTATTTTATTTTTTCACGTTTTTACTATGGATGATATTTTTTTTGTCTAAAATTTTTTTCAGTATCCCGGTATGATCTAGAAAGTTTGAAGCGAAGAGATACTCATAAATTTTTTTTCTTACTTTGATCTCACTAAATTTAAATTTATTACCGAGCGACATCATCTTGCAACACCTTTTTTTTTTTGTTGTCAATTGACAAAAATTCTCTTTCTGTAAAAATAATCTTTAAGTCTGAATACACTAATTCATTTACAAGTGTTAATCAATTATATATTTCTATTATTTTTGGATATCATACATAAATGTATACATACATATACATACATACATATATATATATATATATATATATATATATATAAAAGAGTGTAAGAAATGATATTTTTTCCAAGGGTAAATTTAATATTAGTACCTTAGAAGAAATTATTTGAATTATTTTATTAAAGCTAAAATTATCTTCTCTTATTATTTAATATTTATCATTGAGATAAGGTTTTGCCTGACGTGTTGTTTGCTCTTAATTTTTCTTGAGTTTATTAATTATTGATGACTAAAAGATAAACACCTCAATAAGTTCAAAAAATCCAACCATAATTAGTTAATGAGAAAATATGTTAAAGTTATAACCTTTTATGAAGTATACATCAAGAGCATTATCTATAAAAAAAGTTTAAGCAAGATATCTTGAAATATAGGTATACGCAGCGAAAACAAATAATTCAGGATCATACTTGCATGTAATATAGACAACACAAAAACACAGATTTTAATCAAACATAAAATCGATACTTATCTCTTGAAGCATGACCGCAAATCAATCCTCTTGAAGCTATTGCACATATCGTCCAATCGTTCTCCAAGTCTGCGATCTTTTGATATAGCCTCAAAAATCTCCGAGTAAGACTGCTTCTCAGAAAGGTCCAAAGTTCTTTCTCATATTTCATGGAGGAAGAGCATCTTATTTATAACCACGTTTTAAGGTATAAAACCCTAGTTCCAAAACGTATAGAATCTTTCTTTCCAAGTAATAGTCAAACTTTCCTTCCAGAAGACCAGTTTATTTTTAATCAAAATCTTGTAGGATTTTACTTTTTCTAGAAAAACTAGTTTCTTCCTTTTCAAGTTCATTAATTAATCAGGCATAGCAGTAACCATAGATTTAATTAGTGAGGCTTCGAATTATGGTATTAATTCGTAGGAGAATGAATTAACCTACCATAATAAATTACAGATTATTCCACTAAAAATCCGTAATTGCACTCCTCGGTATAATTTCAAAATCGTTCATTAAATTTTATTTAACTCCCCATGTTAAAATTACAGATACCAATCAATCAAATTAAATTTCTAAATATTTAATTCATTGATTAATTTAATACTTTATTCAAGCGCTTAACTTATTTCATGTGACAGATATTAAATCCACCTGCAGGGTTTTCACATGAAAACTCATAAGCAATCATAAAGGGGTATAATCAATCTCAAGGTCGAGACATGGATTTCATCAACTAATTATTATTTAACAAATGTCATTTGTCATAATCCAACCTATCAGAAATAATTTAACTCACAAAAGATCGAGTTTCACCCTTTGATAGATCAAAACAACAAACAAATTACATTGATCATAATAGTTATATCAAGATCAAGAGTATAAGTACATTTAATGATCTAGAGAATTTATTTTATTAAGTCAGATAAAATACTTATCTCTACTTAATCCATTCAATACATACAAAATGTACTAGCATAAGAAGTTGGAATATATCATTCCGATAATCAAGATAAATTATATTTAATCTTGTGCTACAATCGTATCGATGAATTTGTCCAATTTTCATATTAGATTGTGAACATATATAAACTTTATCTTATAAGAACCGACGATTTAATATTCCGTGTATAAGCTAAACTCTATACACTAATCATTTACTATATAAATATTGGACACATCGACTAATATATGATCTATTTAAACCTTTATTAAAATTGAATAAACAATTGTTCTATAATAAATACTATATCTAAACACATGGTTAATAGTATATATCCCAACAATCTCCCACTTAGACTTTTAACCTTATAATTGTTAGAATATATCATATCTAAATGCATGGTTAACGATATATATCCAACAATCTCCCACTTAGAATCTTAACCATGCATCTAAATTTTACAGGCATTCTTTTTACACGACTTTCAAAAGTTTTAACCAATAAGCTCTTTGCAAAAGGACTTGCCAAGTTATTTTCTAATGCGACTTTGTCTAATAGTAATTCGTTGCAATTGACCGGTTCTGTATTAATATCTTCAGGGATTCTATCATGAAACTCTCCAAAGAGTATACACCGAACCGATCTAGGATATCATTCTCCCACTACGACTAAGTATTATCACTACTGTTGTGTCACGCCCCGAGCTTACACCCTGGACGGGTCACGGCACTTAGAGTCACAAGTAACCCCAAGTCAACCCCTGGTCCATCATACACTGGCATTCTAAGTAACCATTGAAATATATATATATATATACACAACAGAAGTTTTAAAGCAAAATATAAGCATTAAGGAGATTGAAGCTGATTCATAAAGTTTGAAAATATTTGAACAAAACTACAAGTTTGAAAAATCAAATCTGCATCTGAAAGCCACTACAACTGATGAATTGCTAGAACAAGCCCCCAGCTAACTCCAAATCTAAATAAAAGAAAGCAAAACTGAGTAAAATAATCTTCTTCCTCCAAAAATGAGGAATCACCACTTAGAACCACTGAAGTCTTCTGGGATCGATCGGCTAGTGAGACTGAGACTGAGATCCTGCAGCTGTATCATAAAACGATACAGCATAAAAGTATACTTTTGTACTTTGAATGTACTGAGTATGTGAGAGAAGCCATACACAAGAAATAAAAATGTTGAACTGAAAAGACATGCAGTGACCAACTGAAACTACTAAACTGAATAACTGTAATAATTGAGATGGTCTAAAAGACCCCGTCTAATGGTCAAGGGCATGCCATAAATCTGAGATACTGAACTGAACTGATCTGAACTGACTAATTTGAAACTGAACTAAGTTGACTAGTGGGAGAGTCTATAACCAACATATAACTACGTGAGCTAGACGTGGAGTCCGATGTATACGACCCATATATAGGACCCAATATACCTTGTCAAGGAATAAAGGCATAAACTGGGTGATCATAAATCTGGTTCCATGAAGCCAATAAAACTGTAACCTACGGTGGCAACAAGTTCTGGAAACCTGGGTGTGCTGGAACCCTATCCTGCTCAGTGTTAAGTCCTACTCCCATGTGATAGTCCTAGACTGAATATTAAGTTGATAGCTCGAGACTGGGGCCCAAGACTAGTCAGGACTACGTATTTGAAAGCACCCTAAGAGTCTAATCATATTCGATTCTGAAACTGAATTCTAAGACTAGTCAGAGCATGCTTATCTGGAAGCATCATAACCGTCAAAGAACAAACTATAATTTCTGAAGTTGGGGTCCCAAGACTGGTCAGAGCTTCTTATCTGAAAGGGTCATGACAACCTAAAGAACCACTAAACTGGTACTGAGTCTAATTCTGATAACTGGGAGGCACTACTGACACCTCGAGAATTTTTGTAGTCAAACTAATCAGCTGACATTTCTGACTAACACTGAGTATCTAACATTTTAACTAAACTGCACTGACATCAATCTAATTAAATTTTCAACATCAACTAATAAGGGAATCCTCAACACTGAAGGAATCAAGCAAATTTCACTGTTTAATTATTATTGCAAGATTCTAGATGTTTTACGTTTAAGGACTAGGGCTCAATTTCACTTCACAAGAAGAAGCATCATTTCAATCACAAGCTGGGGGAAAATATATACAATTAACATATAAATAATATTCCACATGAATGAAATGAAACATGACTGGCAATGTCTTAACATTCGATAATTTCAGGGCTAAAACTGATAGAGAGACAGAGGGAGAAATATTGGGGACACAAGGAAAGAATTATTCCCTTGTTGAATTTTCACATACCTGGTGGAAAAATCTGAAGAATTTCCTTGAGAATCTAAAGAAAAGTGGACTGCCCTAGTTTTTGCTCTGAAATGCTCTGAGAGAAATCCTACGTTATTTTCTGTAAGTCTGAATGGGGGGAAAATGAGGAAGAAAATCGTTTAACCCCTCTAATTGTCTGAAAATATGCTTAAAACGGCGTAGTTTAGAGCCTAGGAGGGTAGGAAATTACTCCCTTAAAAAACTCATAGGGGAAAATTGATTGACAGTCCCCATGGGGGACCTAACGGGTCGTGGTTGGTCGTGGGTGGTGACCACGACTCGTGGTCACCTCTCGTGGTTTCCACTGCCCCAAACTTCCCTGGAGTCACCACGGGCGACACCACAACTCATGGTGTCCCAAACAAGTCGTGGTGAGGACCCGTTAGGTACACTGCCTGACTACCAACTCCCCAGTCAACTCCTGACCATGGGTCAACACATGACTCGTGGTGTTGACCACGACTTGTAGTCACACCCGTGGTCACCCCCTTCTAAAATTTCTCAACTAAGTCTAAAGTCCCCACCACGAGTCGCTTAACGACTCGTGGTCACCTCCCACGGGTCACAAAATGACTCATTCTATGACCTGGTGCAGATATTTTAGTTTTCTCTATTTTAAGTCTGAGTCTAGTCTTTGAGTTTCTGGGGAATTACAATATCTCTCCCTTGGGAGCGTTCGTCCTCGAATGTTGGAAAACACACAGAAAAGCAAAGAATGGCAATGTTTATACATAGATACTGATCATGAAAGCTGAAAACTAGCGAAATGACTACCTCTGAACTGAATCACAAGTCTGAACTGAATTCACTAATCATACACATATTCATTTACATGAAAGAAACTGAAACACACGAACTAAAAGCAATTTTTGGGGATGAAATTAATACCTTAAAGTGAAACTAAGCCGGAAAAGAACAAATCGAAGTATCTAGTCATCATATCCGTTTCGGCCTCCCACGTAGCTCTCTCAACCTGATGATTCTTCCACAAGACTTTGACCGAAGCTACCTCCTTGTTCCTCAGCTTATGAACCTGACGGTCAAGGATCTGGACCGCGACCTCTACGTATGAGAGACTATCTTTCACTCCCCCACTGTCCAATGGCACAATTGAAGTTGGATCATCGATGCACTTCTTTAATAATGACACATAGAATACTGAGTACACAGATGCCAACTCTAAAGGTAATTCCATCTCATAAGCTACCTTGCCAATTCGCCTTAGAATTCGGTAGGTACCAAATATCTCAGACAGAGCTTTCCATTCTTCCCAAATCTCATCACTCCTTTCATGGGTGAAATTTTTAGATAAACCCAGTCATCCACAACAAACTCAGTTTCTCTTCTCCTCGCGTCAGCATAAGATTTCTGATGGCTCTGAGCTGTTTTCAATCTTTCTCGAATGAGCTGTACTTTCTGCATAGCTTCATAAATCGAGTCTGGCCCGATTAAAGTAGCTTCACCAACCTCAAACCATTCAATGGGAGATCTGCACCTCCTACCATACAATGCTCAAACGGGGCCATCTGGATACTGGAGTGGTAACTGTTGTTATAAGCAAACTCGATGAGAGGCAAGTGATCATCCCAACTGCCCTTAAAATCGATCATGCACGCTCTCAACATATCTTCTAGGGTTTGAATGGTCTGCTCATCTTGTCCATCTGTCTGCAGGTGAAAAGTTGTGCGGAGCTTGACCTGGTACCAAGTCCCTTCTGAAAAGACTTCCAGAAATGCGAGGTGAACTAAGTACCTCTATCTGAGATAATGGATAATGGCACCCCATAAAGTTTGACCAACTCCCGAATATAAAGCCTAGCGTAGTCCTTAGATGAATATGTATTTTAACTAGGAGAAAGTGTGCTGACTTAACCATTCGGTCTATTACTACCCAGATAGAATCATATTGCCGACGAGTTCGAGGCAGACCCGTAACAAAATCCATATTCACTTCTTCCCACTTCCACGTAGGTATGCTGATATCCTGAGTCATCTCTCCCAGTCTCTAGTTCTCTACTTTGACTTGCTAGCAGTTCGGGCACTTAGCTACAAATTTAGTGATGTCTCTCTTCATGTCGTCCCACCAATATGTATCCCGCAAATCGCGGTACATTTTAGTAGCACCAGGGTGGATGGAGTATCTCGAGTTGTGTGCTTCATCCAGTATCTGTTGTCTCAAATCACCAACGTCCAGTACACACAATCTATCCTGGTAATGGAGCACACCATCTCCCTCTTTGGGGAAAGCCTCAACTTCTTTTCTGAGAACTGCTTCCTTAAGCTTAAGTAAGATGGGACCTTCTTCCTATTTGGACTTAACTTCAACAACCAAAGAGGAATCTGACCCATTTTGCATTACCATTCCACCCTCAGCTGAGTCAACCAACTGTACCCCTAACCGAGCTAGTCGGTGAAAATCCTTCGTCGGTTCCTTTCTGGCCTCTTCCACATGGGCCACGCTCCCCATAGATACTCTGCTCAGGGTATCCGCCACCACATTGGCTTTGCCCGGGTGATATACCACGCTCATTTCATAATCCTTCAAGATCTCTAACCACCTTTTCTAATGAAGATTTAGATCTTTCTGACTGAATACATATTGAAGGCTCTTGTGATCGGTGAAAACATCCACGTGAGCCTCGTACATATGGTGTCTCTATATTTTCAACGCAAACACCACTGCTGCCAACTTCAAGTCATGAGTCGGATAATTCTTTTCATGAACCTTGAGTTTTCTGGAGGCATAGGCTATCACCTTGCCCCGCTGCATCAGAACATAACGGAGTCCAACTCTAGAAGCATCAGAATAAACTACAAACCCATCTGATCCTTCCAGTAAGATCAACACTGGTGCGGTAGTGAGTGGAGTTTTTAACTCCTGGAAACACTTCTCACATGCATCTGACCACTGAAATTTCACCTTCTTCTGAATCAGCCTAGTCAAAGGGGATGTTATAGAAGAAAAACCTTCCACAAAGCATAGGTAATACCCGGGTTGACCCAACAAACTTCTGATTTCAGTTGGGGAGGTAGGTCTGGGCTAGTCTATCACCGCTGCTATCTTTTGAGGATAAACCTGAATCCCCTTACCCCAGACCACATGACCCAGGAAAGTCACTGACTTCAACCAGAATTCGCACTTGCTGAACTTGGAGAACAACTGGTGGTCCCTAAGTGTCTGAAGCACTATCTGATTGTGGGTAAAATAGCATGTCCGAGTGATGCTTTATAACTTAGTTTTGTCTTGTTTATCGAATTAATTATATGCATTCTCATGTGATTTTATGTAAATGTGAATATATACTAACCAACATGATTAGTCCTTGTTTTTTAAGGTTAATAATGCATTTGAGGAACTAATTCATGATTTGGTGAAGTGGAGGAATGGAATCAAGAGCAAAACGTGAAAGTCAACAAGAAAACATGTAATAACTGGCACCCTGCGCGATAGGGGCAGTGGCACGCTGCCAACGCGGAAACACTTGGCCAAAAATTGCATTTTTTGGCACATTCCAATGAGGGTACGCGTTACCTCCGTGTCACGGAGGTCAAGTAGGGCGTTCAGCTCCATGACACGTTGTTGTTCCACCACAGGCCAAATTTTGCATTTTTTCAGCATAGTATAAATTGAACCCTTAGCTCCTAAAATCATTTTGTCACGATTTTATTCTAAAAAACCACCTATGAGTGAAGGGAGAAGTGGGAGAACTCACCTAGGGTTCATCAATTTCATCTTCTCATCTACCAATTCTTGTAAGTGTGTTACTTTAACAATGTTTTCTTGTAATTTTATGAACTTGAATGGCTAGAACCCTTCCTCTAGGGTTGAAGCCATGAGTTATGAGTGTATTTTTACGAATTTGCTTTCGAATTAAGTTATTGATTGTTGTTTTCTCTTGCATTCTTAATTATGGTTGTTTTTATGATTGATCACCATGAAAACACACATGTTAAACTTAGGCAAATGCTTGAGAAAGCAAACCTAGGGAAGAACATAAGAATGTAGGAAGCAAGTTCTTATCTTTTGATAAGATTTTGTGGTTAGGATAGAAATATACCTAATACCTTGCTTGGTTGATAAAATGGGAAGAGAGAAAGACACCGACTTAGATTTGTCACTCCACCACTCGCAGAAGTAGCTGTGAAGCTAAGTTTGGTTAAATGGTTGGAGGTACGAAAGTACCCTAATCAATGGCATAACCCCATAAACCACATCCACATAGTTAATTGCCCACGAACTAGAATTAGCATCCTCGCTCACAATGATGCAGTGAGGCTAGTTTGTCGTGTTTAGAGGCTCGAAAGATCATGAACATGCAATTCTAATTATGTGAGACGACAATCGATAGGTTCATACTTAAACCATTGCAAATCGTAGTATCGCATGATTATCTGGTTTTAACTCTATGTTTCTCCTAGAGTGAATTCAGAATATTTCGTTGACCATATTTAGACTTAATTAAACCTTCTCGAAAACCTCTAGAATCAACACTTGCGAAAGTTAATATCACACTTGAACTTGATAGTTAGCTGAATTGGTCCAGTCCCTGTGGGTTCGACATCCGGCTCTTAAAAAGGGCCACTATATTACTTGTACGACCCGTACACTTGCGGGGCACAACAAGTTTTTGGCGCCGTTGCCGGGGACTCGGCGAAGTTTTGATAATTTATCTTTTTTTGTGTGATTTTTAAATTTCTTTAAGTATTGAGAAACTTGGTCTTAGTCTAACTTATTGCAGGTGATAGGTTGTCTTGCCGAGCTGGCTAAGAATAGAGAGCTTGTGGAACCGCTGCTTGAACCTCAATGTCAACTCCATTTGCAAAGGAGAGTAGCTCTTGAGCAAAAGCTGAAAAGACTTCAAGAAAAGGTACAACAACAAGCACCCGCGGGACAAGCACAATTGTCACCGGAAGCAATGGCAGCCAGACCAGTTCGCGAAGTGGCAATCCCACAAGCGACTAATGTGAACTCTAGTATCCGTAAATCGGAGCCTGGAGGAAACTTTGAATTGAAGTAGAACATGGTGCAGCTGTTACATTCTAGTGGTCAATTCACTGGGATGGCACAAGAGGACCCACAGCAGCACTTACAGAACTTTCTTGAGATTAGTGACACGTTTGTCCCCACCGGCATGTCTACAGATTATGTCCGACTTACCCTCTTCCCATTTTCATTGTTGGGAGAGGGAAAAAAGTGATTGTAGGCTGAGCCACCGAATTCCATAACTTTGTGGAATGACTTGGCTAAGAAGTTCCTTATCAGATTCTTTCCTTCAGGCAAGACTGCAAAGTTGAGAAGTGAAATACTGAGTTTCAAGCAGAGGCCTGATGAGAATTTATATTTGGCTCGGGAAAGATTCAAGTCATTATTGAGAGACTGTCCCCATCACCAGCAATCGAATGAAGTGCTGGCTCATACCTTTGTAGAAAGTCTAGACCCACACACGAAAATATTACTAGACTCTGCATCGGGTGGGCAAGCCTTGGAGAAGACTTATGATGAGTTGTATACTTTGTTGAACAGAATTGCTCAAGGAAATCCAGAGTGGTACAACGCGTCATCGAGAGGGGCAGGAAAGAGATCAGGGCTGATAGAGGTAGATGGTATGAATGCCTTGGCAGCACAGTTAGCTTCGTTCCAGCGTCAGATGATGACTCAGTTCAATAAACTGAGTATGAACCAACAACAGGGCCAGGTTAATGCAATTCAGCAAGCTCCGAGTTGGTGTGAAATTTGTGGTAATAATGGGCACAATGCAGAATCTTATGGAGCCATTCCGGAATCAGTCAATTTTGTTGGTAATGTGCATAGGAATCAGAATTTTGGGAACAACTCCAACAGAAATTGGCAAGGCCACCCAAATTTTTCTTGGGGTGGAAACCAAAAGCAGAATTATATGCAACCTCAACAACAGCGGTATCAGTAAAATAGGCAGAATAATGGGCAATTGAGTAGCAGCATTGAGGAAACACTGAAGAAAATTATGGAGACCCAAAATCAGTTAGCAGAAAATCAAGCGAGGATAGCAACAGACTTAATGAATCAGCAAGTAGCCACCCACAATCTTGAAAAACAAGTGGGTCAGATAGCAGCTGCTCGGAACATGAGGTCGCAGGGGGGATTACCAAGCGATGCAGATCCTAACCCCCGGCAAATCAATGCCATCAGTCTTAGAAGCGGAAAGCAATTAGCTGATGCAGTGCCTAAAGAGTTGAGAAAGGAGGTGCAGCCGGAGTTGGTTAGACCAGGACCATCCACCGACACTGGAGCGAATCAGAGTGTTGAGCAACAAAATGCACAACTTGCATTACATCCACCACAAAGACCACCACCACCATTCCCTCAGAAAGTCAGAAAGAGCAAGGAGGAGGAATGCTTCAAAAAGTTATTTCAAAGTTTCAAAGAACTTCACATAAATTTGCCTCTTATTGATGTTTTGCATGGAATGCCCAAGTATGCTAAATACTTAAAGGATGTGATGGTGAACAAAGTTAGGTTGGTGGACGTCCAGACTGTAGCACTGACTGAGGAGTGCAGTCACAGGGTATTGAGCAAGATTCCAAAGAAGCTCAAAGAACCAGGGAGTTTTACCCTCCCCATACAAATTGGTAAAGCTGAGGTGCTACGGGCTTTGTGTGATCTAGGGGCAGCAGTTAACCTAATTCCCCTATCCTTATTCAACACCCTGGAGTTGGGAAAATCGAGGCCGGCGAGGTTGATGCTGCAGCTGGCTGACAAGTCGCGAGTGACACCTGATGGAATAATAGAGGACCTTCTCATCAAAGTAGGTAAGTTTATTATACCTGCTAATTTTATTGTTCTAGATTTTAAGGTCGATGACCAGGTACCCTTAATCTTGGGACGGCCATTCTTGGCCATCGGAGGAGCGGTGATTGATTTGAGAGCAGGGACCCTGAAAATGAGGGTCGAGGATGAAGAAGAACTCTTCCGAGTATTTCAAGAAATGAACCCATCCACACACTCTAGAAACCTTTGTCAGGTTAGTGTGTTGTTAGAGGATGAGTGTGGGGTGGAGGATGCCACAGGTGCATGGCCAAAGGAAATGACAAGTGTTCAGCCCAAGTCTGATAAAGGGCTTCAAATTGTGAAGAAGTTGGAGGAAGAGAGGAACAGAGTGGAGGTTGTTTCCTCTAAATATCAAAAGAGAAGGAGATGGTTCTCGAACGGGAACCCACGTATGAGGATGTCCTGAAAAGGACAGTCCACGTCGTGTCGCGACGGAAAATTAGGCGCTGCTTGGGAGGCAACCCAAGGGTACCATAGATACCACTTTAATTTCTTTCTTTTGTGTTGATTTTATTTATTTTTCATCTTGTGTTGTTTTTGGTGGAAAGTTAAGCACAGATGGAGGGGAAGTCTGAGTACCCGTGGAGGAGGAAGCTAAAAAGCATGGACGATAAAAAGTGTGGGGTCGACACACACTTGTGCAAAACTGAAGAAAAGCATGCTATTAGCTAGGCCTAAAGGCCTCGGGGAGTATTTCTCACCCTTTTTAAATTTTAATTTGATGCTATGAGGACACAGTAGGATTCAAGTGTGGGGTGAGGGAAATTTCAAGGGAAATTTCAAAATTTTTATGCTTAACGATTTTTGGTGAATGTAATGATTGTGAGAAATATTGGGAAAATTTTTTTTGTGAGTCAAGCATGACTTCATCACCCGTTGGTTTTTCTTTTCGGTTCTTTTCCGACGGGGGGTCTTTGAACCGAAGAATAAAAATTTTCTTTTTCTTTTCTTTGTCTGTATATAAGTTTTTTAGTCATAGCTAGGGACTGTTTCCGACGATGGATGGATGACGACCGTCTTGAGGAAAAATTAATCGATAGGTTGTGGGTTTGTGAACCCGTAGCTAATCGATGCTTGAGGTTCTTGTTATGGGCTATAAATGATGGTAAGATGCAAGTTATCCCTCATTTTACCTACCTTGAATAATTAATCCTAGTTAGCCCCATTGAGCCTTAAGCATATTCTTTGATAGCTGCAACATAAGCTTAATCCTTTTTCTTTCATTAGCCTTGAATTTGATCCAAAACTCCTAAGCGCTTAAGTGAATAATCCAAAAGAGTAAAGGAGTGAGAAAAAAAGAAAAAGAAGGAAAAATGAAAGTTGTGGAAGTTGAGAAAGGTCAAAGGTGCACTTGTTGGAATATGGTTGAGTATTAGTAGGGAGTAAGAAAATAAATTAATGAAAAGTTACTTATAGAACTCCTTACTAATAAGCCAAAAGTGCCTAAAGAAAAGGGGAACAAAAGAGGAAAAAGAAAGTTGAAAGGAGAAAAAGGTGAAGTAAGGGAAGGGAAGTTAGTGATGAGGGTGTGATGTATTAAAAGCGCTTAGGGCAGATAGTCACTATTACTGGCCATAATAGTACCTACCAGTCCCTTTGCTACATTACAACCTAAGAAGTCCTACTTGATCTTACATTCATACATCCTCAAATTAGTGGAATAAAACACTAAGGGCAAGCTTATGGGTCATGACATGATGCATGTGAATTCTTTGTGAGAGTGAGCGTAATTCTATTCATGTACCCACACATGTTGTGATTTAAAAAGTTTTTGCGTGTGAAAATGGGTAACTCTGATTTTGTGAGGGCACATGTTGAATGAAGGATATAATTCATGTGGGATTTCTTAATCAGTTGATTTGCATGAGTTTGCTAAGATTGAGAGTCGCTTCTTGAGGTTAAGAAGTCTTAGCGGAGTTGTATTTCATTTTAATAATTAAATCGTGCATGCTCTATTGTTAACTTGCTATCTTAAATAATCAGTACAGCCGTAGCCTGAATTCTCTTGCTAAATTAGCTATGGGTGAGTCTCCATAGGCATGAGATGTAAAAGGTTTGTTCGAGGACGAACAAGGCTTTAAGTGTGGGGTAGGTGATCGTGGGTAAAATAGCATGCCCGAGTGATGCTTTATAACTTAGTTTTGTCTTGTTTATCGAATTAATTATATGCATTCTCATGTGATTTTATGTAAATGTGAATATATACTAACCAACATGATTAGTCCTTGTTTTTTAAGGTTAATAATGCATTTGAGGAACTAATTCATGATTTGGTGAAGTGGAGGAATGGAATCAAGAGCAAAACATGAAAGTCAACAAGAAAACATGTAATAACTGGCACCCTGCGCGATAGGGGCCGTGGCACGCTGCCAACGCGGCAACACTTGGTCAAAAATTGCATTTTTGGCACATTCCAGTGAGGGTACGCGTTACCTCCGTGTCACGGAGGTCAAGTAGGGCGTTCAGCTCCATGACACGTTGCTGTTCCACCACAGGCCAAATTTTGCATTTTTTCAGCATAGTATAAATTGAACCCTTAGCTCCTAAAATCATTTTGTCACGATTTTATTCTGAAAAACCACCTAGGAGTGAAGGGAGAAGTGGGAGAACTCACCTAGGGTTCATCAATTTCATCTTCTCATCTACAAATTCTTGTAAGTATGTTACTTTAACAATGTTTTCTTGTAATTTTACGAACTTGAATGGCTAGAACCCTTCCTCTAGGATTGAAGCCATGAGTTATGAGTGTGTTTTTATGAATTTGCTTTCGAATTAAGTTATTGATTGTTGTTTTGTCTTGCATTCTTAATTATGGTTGTTTTTATGATGGATCACCATGAAAACACACATATCCCCGGGTGATTAGCGTGCTCTTTCTCATTTCTGCAGTATACCAGAATGTCGTCGATAAATACAATGATGAACATATCTAGATACTGCTTGAAAACTCTATTCATCAGGTCCATAAAGGCTACAGGGGCATTCATTAGTCCGAAGGACATAACTACAAACTCATAGTGACCATACCGAGTCCTGAAAGTTGTTTTCGGTATGTCACGCTCCCTGACTCTTAGCTGATGATACCCCGACCTGAGATCTATTTTGGAGAAACAGCTGGCTCCCTAAAGTTGGTCGAACAGGTCATCAATTCTAGGGAGGGGATACATGTTCTTGACTGTGACCTTATTCAACTGATAGTAATCGATGCACATTATGAGGGTAACGTCTTTCTTTCGCACGAATAACACTAGAGCACCCCTGGGAGAGATGATGGGTCTAATAAAACCCTTATCAAGAAGGTCTTTTAGCTGCTCCTTCAACTCCTTAAGCTCACTGGAGCCATTTTGTAAGGAGGGATGGAGATGGGCTGAGTATCTGTGAGAAGGTCTATACCGAAGTCGATTTCTCATTCAGGAGGAACTCCGGGAAGATCTTCGGGGAACACATCAGGAAAATCGCTGACAACAGGAACTGACTGGATAGTTGGGGTCTCAGAGTTGGAATCATTGACCCAAACTAGATGATCAATACATCCCTTAGAAATAAGCTTCTGGGCCTTAAGGTAGGAAATAAACCGACCCTTAGGCATTGTACTACTGCCCGTCCACTCTAGCACTGGCTCATTTGGAAACTGAAATTTGACAATTCTAGTTCTGCAATCGACTGAGGCATAACTAGAGTGTAACTAATCTATGCCAAGGATGAGGTCAAAATCGACCATGTCTAATCCTACAAGATCAACTGGAATGACCTTATTGAAGATTGAAATTAGGCAATTTCTATACACCCGGCTGGCTCTAACTGACTCGCCAACTGGGTGGAGAGTGAAAACAGTTCTGAGAGGACCTCTGCACTAATATTAAATTGAACAACTGTGTATTGAGTCACGAATGATAGTGTGGCCCCTGGATCTAGTAGGGCATATACATCTAGGTGGAAAAGACGTAACATACCTGTGACTACATCAGGTAAGCTCTCCTGATCCCGATGAGATGATAATGCATAAAAACAGTGTTGATGTTGGTTGCCATCCGTACCTGAAGGGTTGGCTTGCTGAGCTGGTCAGTCTGATGGAGCTACAAAGTAGTGGATTGTGACCTTCCCCATCCTGCTGACGGTCACTCCTTAAGCCGATGACCAAGCTGTCCAGAACCAAAACATCCCTCTCAACCCTGAAGACACTCTCATGGGTGGTTCTTGCCACACTTGGGGCAAGCTGGATACCTGTTGTCGGCACTGTAGCTCTAGGACTGAGAGCCATATGCATTACCCCTCCAATCCTGGCGGGACCGAAAGGTAGGGGTGCTGGCTAAGCTGGGTGTTGGAGCCCTCTGCTACTGCTGCTACTTCTGTGGAGGCTACTACTGCCATACCTCTGGTGGCCATAATCTGATTGGCCAGTTCTTGCCCGCTTGTTCTTTCGCTCCATGTCCCTCGATTTTTATGCCTCAATCCGCTGGGCATAGACAATAAGTCTAGAGAGGTCAATATCCTTAATCAACATTGTTGTCCTGCACTTTTTGAGGACCAGGTTCTACACCCCATTAACAAACTTCAGCATGCGAGCCCTTGGCTCGGCCACCATCTCTGGAGCTTATTTGGACAACCTAGTGAACTCCAGAGCATAATTTTCTACTGTACGATTTCCCTGTCTCAGATTCATGAACTCCACTACTTTTTCCTCCTGAGCTCCCAAGGAAAAAATCTGTCCAAGAAGGCTATAGTGCACTCCTTCCATTCCACTGGTCCTGCTTCCGCTGGCCTCCCCTCCTTCCACTGCTTGTATCAGACCTGGGCTACCCCTTTCAGCTGGTAGGCAGTCAAGTCGGCACTCTCTGAGGGACTGACACCCATAATTCAGGCGATCTTTTTAATCTCATCCATGAACTCTTGTGGGTACTCTCCCACCTTAGATTCGTGAAAATTCAGAGGGTTCATTCGAGTGAATCTCGCACTGGGGAAGCTTCTGCAGAACCATTGTTATTGGAACCACCTGCTGGTTCACCTGATTAGTGACCGTCTGAGTGAGCAGCTGGATAGCCACCTTAAATTCCGCGGTGGACACTGAGTCGTCCTGAGGGGCTGCCGGGGCTGGTGGGATAGGTCAGTGAGCGTTACCGGCCCTTCTTCCTTTATCACATCGCGGAGGCATAATTCGCTGAAATAAAATAGACCACGAGTTAGGAGAACGATTCTGGAATTGAATTTCAACGCACGATAAAGAGTATGAATAAAAGGGAGTTTTCCTAATAACATCTCGTAGCCTCCCCGTCATAAGTGTGGCGCGTTTCATACCCATGGAAAGGACTCTACTCGATGCGGCTTTTGGACATCCAAGGATACTCTAAACCTAGTGTTGTGATACCAAGTTTGTCATGCCCCGAGCTTACACCCTAGATGGGACACGGCACTTGGAGTCACAAGTAACCCCAAGTCAACCCCTAGTCCATCACACACTGGCATTCTAAGTAAACGTAGAAATATATATATACAGTGGAAGTTTTAAAGAAAAATATAAGCATTAAGGAGATTGAAGTTGATTCATAAAGTCTGAAAACATTTTAACAAAACTACAAGTCTGAAAAATCAAATATGCATCTAAAAGCCACTACAATTGATGATTTGCTGGGAAAATCCCCTAGCTAACTCCAAATCTAAATAGAAGAAAGCAAAACTGAGTAAAATAATCTTCGTCCTCGAAAGATGAGGAATCACCACTTAGAACCATTGAAGTCTTCTGAGAGCGATCGACTAGCGAGGCTGAGACTGAGATCCAGCAGCTGTATCATAAAATGATACAACAAAAAAGTATGCGTTAGTACTTTGAATGTACTGAGTATGTGAGAGAAGCCATACACAAGAAGTAAAAATGCTGAACTGAAAAGACATGTAGTGACCAACTGAAACTACCGAACTGAATAACTGTAATAACTAAGATGGTCTAAAAGACCCTGTCTAATGGTCAAGGGAATGCCAAAAATCTGAGATACTAAACTGAACTGATCTGAACTGATTAATCTAAAATTAAACTGAGTTGACTAGTGGGAGAGTCTATAACCGACATATAATCACGTGATCTAGACATGGAGTTCGATGTATAAACCCTATTGGTAGGACCCAATATACCTTTCCACGGTATAAAGGCATGAACTGGGTGATCATATATATGTGTCCATGAGGCCAATAAAACTGTAATCTATGGTGGCAACGTAGTTCTGGAAACCTGGGTGCACTGGAACCCCGATCTACTCGGTGCTAAGTCCTACTCCCACTGGATAGTCCTGGACTAAATACTAAGTTGATAGCTCGAGATTGGGGACCAAGATTAGTCTGAAATACGTATCTGAAAGCACCCTGAGAGTCTTATCGGACTAAATTCTAGAACTGGATTCTAAGACTGGTCAGAGCATGCTTATCTGGAAGCATCATAACCATCAAAGAACAAACTATAATTCTGAAGCTGGGGTCCCAAGGTTGGTCAGAGCTTCTTATCTGAAAGGTTCATGACTGCTTAAAGAACCACTAAACTAGTACTGAGTCTAATTCTAATAACTGGGAGGCACTACTGACACCTCGAGAATTTTTGTAGTCAAACTGATCAACTGACATTTCTGAATGACACGAGTATCTAACATTTTAACTAAACTGTACTGACATCAATCTAATTAAATCTTCAGCATCAACTAACAATATGGGAATCCTCAACACTGAAGGAATCAAGCAAGTTTCACTGTTTAGTCATTATTGCAAGATTCTAGATGTTCTACGTTCAAGGACTAGGGCTCAATTTCACTCCACAAGAAGAAGCATCATTTCAATCACAAGCAAGGGTAAAATATATACAATTAACATATAAATAATATTCCATATGAATTAAACGAAATATGACTGGCAATGTCTTAACATTCGATAATTTCAAGGCTAAAACTGATAGAGAGATATAAGGAGAAATTTTGGGGACACAAGGGAAGAACTGTTTCCTTTTTAAATTCCCACATACCTAATGGATAAATCCAAAGAATTTCCTTGATAATCTAAAGAAAAGTGGACAACCTTAGTTCTCGCTCTGAAATGCTCTAAGAGAAATCCTACGTTGTTTTCTGAAAGTCTGAATGGGAAAAAAAATAGGAAGGAAACCGTTTAACCCCTCTAATAGTATGAAAATATGCTTAAAATGACGTAGTTTAGAGTCTAGGAGGGTAGAAAATTATTGAAAGGCCCTTGAAATACTCGCAGGGGAAAACTGATCGACTATCCCCATGGAGGACCTAACGGGTCGTGGTTGGTGACCACGACTCGTAGTCTCCACTGCCCCAAATTTCCCTGGAGTCACCATGGGCGACACCAAGACTCGTGGTTTCCTAAACGAGTCGTGGTGAGGACCCGTCAGGTACACTGCCTGACTACCCACCTCCCCAGTCAACTCCTGACCACGGTCACCCCATGACTCGTGGTGTTGACCAACACTCGTGGTCACACCCGTGGTCACCCCCTTCTAAAATTTATCAACTAAGTCCAAAGTCCCTACCATGAGTCGCTTAACGACTCGTGGTCACCTCCCACGGGTCACAAAATGACTCGTTCTGTGACCTGGTGCAGATTTTTCAGTTTTCTCTATTTTAAGTCTCAGGTCTAGTCTTTGAGTTTCTGGGGCATTACATGTTGTCATACTATAATGTTCTTGAGTCTTAATATTTTCTTCATTACCTTTCAGTATTAAAATATTAACGACTTCATATAGTGTTATTTTCTCAACATCACTCCCACTACTTTGGAATTTCCTTGCGTCTATTAACGTTTCTCCCACTACATAAATGCAACAGAATGTCAATCCTAACTTCTCGATTAGATGTCTTGAACTTCTGAATTTTCAGATGACTCATTTGTTATTTCTTTGTTTAGTTCCTGTAAAACTAGTTTACTTTTGGGAACATGATTTATTAAATAGTCCTTTTCTAGAAATCTGGTATTTGTATTAATAATTACCTTATTTTCTTTAGGACAATAAAATAAACCTCTTCGTTTTCTTTGGATATCCAATAAACATTCACACATTCGTTCTTAATTCTAACTTATTTGTTTTCCCTTTCAACACAGGTGCTGGAAAACTCCATATATGAACATGTTACAGACTAGACTTATGTCAAATCCACAATTCTATAAGTGTCAAAGGTACCGACTTAGAAGAAATTAAACTAAGAATATAATTTGAGTTTTTAAGAAATATCCCAAGACGAAAAAAACAAAAATAAATAAGTCAATCATTAATCTTATCATCTCCATAAGAGCCTTATTTCTTTCCTCTTCTACATCAATCTATTATAGAGTACCTGATGTAAACAATTGATTGCAATCCCTCTATCTGATAAGTGATTAATATCGATATTAAAGACATACATCAATCTATTATAGAGTACCTGAAATTACATGTCTGTCTTAAAATTTCAAAGAAAATATTATTAATAATTACCTTATTTTCTTTAGGACAATAAAATAAACCTCTTCGTTTTCTTTGGATATCCACTTTACATGTTTGTCTTAAAATTTCAGGTACTCTATAATAGATTGATGTTTGTCTTTAATATCGATTACCACTTTACATGTCTGTCTTAAAATTTCAAAATTGATTCAACATATAAACTCAAAAGGAGAGTTATTACACGCTATCAATTACTAGAAATTTTTCCTAGTGAACTAGTAATAAATTTATCCGTTATGGAGGAAGATCTAAAGTTAACACATAAATTTATTATCTCACTTGTAATTAATAGAGGAAACCATAGAAATTGATTCATATCACCACTTGAATACGAATAATTTATACATGGTACATTGAGAATACCAATGACTTAATCAAATAAACCGCTTGATGGAAGCTCTTCGTTAATTATAATTCTCAATCCATGCATAATATAATTTCACATGAAAAATAAAATAAGAATCTTCAATGACCCCTAATAGATAGATCACTTTAGAAGAACCTATTTATTAATCATGAATTCTTATTCAAGTAATATAATATGCATGTGAAATAAATCAAAGTAATGTATCATCAAATATTAAAATTCATAACACACCACATATATATCCATGCATCTTGAATAGTAAATTTCAATGGGAAAAGAACTACTCATGCAACACACATATGTGATGTTAGATTATTCACTCTAATAAATTAAAATTAAGGTTAACTCAGATGGAGAGTATATTATTAATTTAAGCCAAGTGAATATCATTATTATCATCTCTAGTTCCACTGATCCAACATGTAACTCAATTGAAGAGTTAATACAAGTTATCAATAACTAGTGACGAAAAACACTGTAATTGACTGTAATGAGTCTATCCAATGGGGAAAGAAGACCAATGTCAACATGTAAACTCATTACATTACTGTTATATGTCAAAGGAGACCATAGAGATTGAATCCTACCACCACTGGTTGAAAGAAAATAATTTTTTCTTAATTTTTTAATTTTTCAAAAAATAAAAAAATATCCAAAAAATCATCAAAAAGACTCTGAATGGCCAACGACGTTAGTCACTGCAAAAGGAGTGAGTATTGTTCAGTAGGTCGTTTTTGATGAACCTACCAAATTTCAAGTCAATCAGAGTTCGTAAAATTTTCGATCTCCAAATCTATGACCAAATTCGGAAAACAGCCGATTTAAGAAAAAAAATAATCTGATCTATATTCTTATCATATATCAATTTATGTTAAATCATCATGTGTAAGAGTGTTCTAGATTTAACATAAATAAAACCGATATAAAGAATAGTGTTTTCATATTTAGATCAACTTTTAATCCAATAAACTACCTAAAACCCATCTAAACATATGACCTCAGAATGATGAAAAAGACATTGATGCTACAAAGCCATGAGGATTATTCACCAGGTCATTTTTGATGGTCTAGTCAAATTTCAGGTCAATTAGAGATCGTGAAGTTCATAATCGTCAAACTATGACTAAATTTGAAAAATAACTATTTTAGCATAGTTAAGGATTAAAATAGTCTGATCTAGGTTTTCATTCTCCTAATTATCCATAAACTACAAGGCACACATTGCGTCCTTCCTTTTATAAGACACACAATACCTCCTTACAATAGATTGTCCCCTTAATTAATACACTTGAGAATCCAAGATATTACGTTTCTTCCTTTCGGGCTAGTGAAAACATCAATATCTCTTCTAATGAATTAATCAAGTGTTACTAGTATCTAAAAGTAACTTTTTTTTTCAATAGATAAAATTCTACCACTAGCATGCACTTATTCAGAACAATTCTTCATAATACATTGAGAATATTGATCGATTCAAATAAATAGACTATTATATTGTAATGGATCCTATTTATTAATCATAATTCTCAATTCACATATTTATGTCATCTCACATATATAAAACATTAAGAATTTTCAATAATCTCAAATAAATAGACCACCTTAATAGTTACTATTTATTAAGTATAAATCTTAATCTATATATTGTAATATAGCGTGAGAAAAAATTACTCATGTAATTATATTTTTTTAAGAGCCATGGTCCAGCACTTACTCTAACAAGAATTTAGTGAGACAAGGATCATTGGATTTCATTACTTTAAACACTAACAAAGGTTTCAAGCAATGAATTATATTGGAATATACCATTCCCATAATCAAGATAAATTATATTTAATCTTGTGTTATAATCGTATCGTTGAATTTGTTCAATTTTCATCTTAGATTGTGAACATATATAAACTTTATACTTATAAGAACCGATAATTTAATCTTCCGTGTATAAGCTAAACTCTATACACTAAATCATCTATTATATAAATAAATACATGGTTAATAGTATATAACACATGGTTAATAATATATATCCCAACAAGATAGTCATGTCACATGTTTGTATATAGTAACATCAAAATTAATCATTACAAATTGAATTATTTAGCTAAATTTAGTTGTTCAATTTTGCAGATTAATTTAAACGATATCGAATCATTTTGCATAAAAAAAATTTAATTCACCATTTATGAGTTCAAGCTTGCATTTTTTCCCTTTAAAAATCGATTTACTTAATGTGAATATGCTTTAATGTAATTCATATTATTTCAAAAAATTAATAGTAATTGGTATGGAATACAGGTGTCTTGACGCTAGTTTCATATAATTAGAAACATTTTTACAATCAACGTGCTTTTTAAATTTAAATAGAATTTTATTTGTTTTCCATAATTAGGAATTGTAGTGACAAATTCCTTTCACTTTAGAGGCTCAATGGGTAATTATGTAACAAACAGTTTTCAACAGATAATCTCATGTGAGTTAAAATTATAAAAATTAGAATTTTTTAAATTCATATCTAATAGATTTTTACTTGTTTTGATATTTAAGTAAGTGGACTCATTCGTCCTCAACCAGTTTTCTCCCAATAACTTTATTTTAATATTTGTTAGGTCTTAGTTGTCGCATAGGAAATAGGACAACACTTTGATATCGTATCTTGTGCAACTGGCAACAAAGAAAAAAATTATAATAAACAAGTTTAATTAGTTGATGTTGAAGTTGTAATTATAATTTTATCTTTTATATAATTATTATTTAAAAGTTTCAAAGAGTATACAAGTTATTTAATATTTTAAAAATATTTTGATTAATCAATATTTATGTTCATAATTTTGTAATAATATAAATAAATAGATAGATAGAAATAAGTATTACTCATTAGGGTTTTTATTGTTGGATTGGCTAAATTTAGTATATTTGGATATTTTGTGATTTACTTATTATTATTTTAACTGAGAGTTTCTCAGAGGCATAAATTAATTATTTTTCCCTTTTTATCATTTTATTATTTCAATTTTCATTTTATTTTGAAAGTTTTACTGCTAGAGATTTCCATAATATATAAATTTACATTATTTACCCACTGAATTTTAAATACTGAAAATAATTAATTAAAAGATATGATTGCCTCTATATAGAGTCCGGCACCGAAACAGATAAATTTGTTTTTTAAAATTTCAAACCGGACACTGATTTTTTTGGCAATCCAAAACAAACACTTCGTTGCCTCAGAACGAGGTTCTGATTTTTTAATTAAAAAAATTCACTGAACCTCATTGGATAGCCAATGAGGTTCCTTAAATTTTTTTAAAAAAAATTACGTTTAACATGTAAAAAAAATTAATGAACCTCGTTGGATGTCCAACGTGGTTCTATTAAAATAATTTTTTTTTTCATTCTCACGTTAAACGAAATTCTTTAAAAAATGGAGAACCTCGTTGGCTGTCCAACGAGGTTCATTTAATAATTTTTTTTAATTTTACTTTTAAGCTATCATATAGAAATTTAAAAAAAAAAATTCTCATGTCAAAGGAAATAAAAATTGGAAAACTTCGTTGGCTGTCCAACGAGGTTCGTTTTAATTTTTTTAATACTTTTAAGCTATCATATAGAAATTTTAGAAAACAAATATATATTTATGGAACCTTGTTGGCTGTCCAACGAGGTTCCTTTAATTAATTTTTTTTACACTTTACCTTTTTAGCAGTTAAAAAATAAATATATATATATATATATATATATATGTATTTATGGAACCTCGTTGGTTGTCCAACAAGGTTTATTCGTAATTTTAAAAAAAATAATTTTGCAGAACCTCGTTGGACAGTCAACGAGGTTTCATTAATTTTATTATTATTATTATTATTTTACTTCTTACATGTTGAGAAATGAAAAAAAAATTGAAAAGGATCCATTTTAAATTCTTTAAAGAACCTCGTGTTGTAATTTTTTTTTTTAAATTCTTCAGAAAAATTTAAAGGTCACTTTAAATTTCACGCCTATAAATTCATTCTTTAGTCAAACATTCACACATTTACAAAACGAATTAAGAGTTAGAAGTTAGAGTAACTTTGTTGAATATCCGCCTTTATATAATTGACATTCAAAAACAAAAAAATTGTCTCTTCATTTCTTGCTTTTGATTTCTTTCATTGTTAATCATAATGGTTGAACGCTACGTACGAGTTAATTTATATTGGACGGTCAAATTATCAATGAAGCCGATTCAATGACATACAATCGACTGCCTCTAGCAGTCCAAAGGTTTCCATTGACTTTTAAATATGAGCGTCTTCAATGCATTTTTAGGAGTAAAATGGATGTTACTGATCCTGAATTATCTGTTGTTATTAGTGAATGATATCCAATGTTATTTATGAAAAATCCGTTTTCAATATATGGTGAGACTCGTATTTGCAATGACGATTCTTTGGTGTCATTTCTTGAAAGTTCTGACACTTTTAGTAGTCACATTAGCATAACTATACTTGACATGTATGCATCAATACAAAGACATAATATCATCCAAGAACGCACTGATGACGAGTATGATTTTCGCGGAAGCACATATGTACCAAATTTGAATATTGGTGTTTATGGTGATTTAGTCCAACAATAAACAATAAATGAATTTGGTAGACAATCAAATTTCATCTGTAATTCAGATACACAATACGAGAGTGATATTGAAATGCATAATCATAATTTTGAATGGAGTATGCAAAATCATGAAATGGCAGGACCTAGTAATCTACCTACCTCGTTGCAAAATTTGAATTTGAGTGGTGGACACCCAACGCATAGTAATCAGAGTGAACCCCTGGATAGGTAAATTTAGTATGGATTTTATTAATTGACTTAATTATATGGTGGAATTTAATAGTTTGAATTTTTCATATTTTGCAGGGTAATGATTTTGAAGGCTAATTGGCTCAACTCACCCAGATTATGAGTAACAATGATGAAGTGAATAATCGAATTGATGAGTCAATAGCAAGAGATCGTTAGATAATGAGTCGATTGGTGGGGATCAATCATCCAATGATGACTGCGATGTTGATAGAGAAGTTGTAGCAATCAGAGATGGTAACATCAGTTATCATTCTAATGCTATTTCATATTTGAATTTTACTAAGAAGAGCTAAGAAGACTTTTTCTGCATGAGAGATACTGACTCTTTTAGAACACCATTTTGGAATGTCAATAATCTTGCTTATCTTAAGTCAAGTCAGATTGTTGTCCTTTTTTTTGTAATATATTCTTTCGTATATAGGTCTAGTTAATTTTTTTAAATATTATTTATATTTAGTCATTGAAATATTTCCTTGTATATGAAATTAGGTATGCTTTTCAAAACAAGAAGGAATGGAAACTACCATTAGATTACACAATATTAAAAATAAGAAGGAGTTCATTTGTGAACGATCCAGAAGTAGGAGTTGGAAGGTTATTTGCAAGCATCATTTTCTGGGGTGTAGTTGGATGATTTGCTTTAGAGAGATTCCAGGAGGTATGTGGAAGGCAGAAAAAATGATTGAGCCGCATACTTGTGAAACATATGATTACAAAGAGGTTCATTTTAACTTGAGCGGCAATATAATTACTAATTTATTGATACCATATATTATGGAGAATCCAAATATAAATATTAAGATTGTTCAAGAAAAATGTAAAAGTGATGTACAAGTACACACCCAGCTATAGAAAATCCCAAAAAGGTCAAAAAAAAAGCTTTTGAAATAATTTTTGGTGGTATTGAAGGTTCTTTCAAGGCGCTGCTCGTTACATGACTGCTTTATAATTTTTTAATCTAGGCACTATTGTTGAGTGGGAGCACCATGGTACGTCAATGTAGGGTGATCAAATTTTCAAGTTTCTTTTTTGGGACTTTAAACCAAGCATAGATGGATTCAAAATTTGTAGGCCAGTCATCTCAATAGACAACACTCATCTTTATGGTTTGTATGAGATGAAATTATTAATTGCAGTTGGAATTGATGCTAACAATAATGTCTTTCCACTTGCATCTATCGTAGTTGCACATGAGAGTTATGAGTCTTGATATGGTCTCTAAATTTACTTTGGGGACATGTTGTCTGTGATATACAAGGACTCGACCTCATATCTGACCATCACAATGGAATCTTGCAATGTGTCCAATCTTATGAGGTGTTTGCAGCCGCCTACCACGTATCATAGGTATTGTGTTCATCACTTGAAAGATAATTTTAATAAAAATTTTCTAAATAAAAATCTTGAAAACCTTATGTGGTTGGCCTCTACAGAACACCAGGAAAAAATTCAAACAAAGGCTGCAAGAAATGAAAATGTTGTCCCCCAAAGCTTATAAATGGTTAACTGATCATTAATTGGATAAGTGGACAATGTATAAGGATGATGGTCGTAGATGGGGAGCTTTGACTATCAATGTATCCGATTCATACAATGACTTGTCGAAAAAAGCTCGTGGCCTTCCAATCACTGCCATGAACCGCATACCAATGTATCACTGCCTATTCAACTAAACATGAAGTTCAGCGTAGGGTTAGGTTATATCTGTTTTGCTGTGTAGCGGGACACTGTTTCCCTGATAAATCCAGCACCTTCCTCTCCCTGGATTTTTTTACTAAGCATGAAGGATCTGCAGGACATGTCGACACAAGCTTGGGGAGTGGCCTCATTATCATACCTCTACAATTCACTATGTCGTGCCTCATTATCTGTATCTAGAGATATTTGTGGATTTATTTTTTTGTTGCAGGTGTGATTATTAATCTATTGACCTATTATTTATCTATCCTACTTATGTTAATATGACATGTAATGTTTTATAATGTAGATGTGGGCTTGGGAGCATATTATTCCACTGCAACCTTTAACTCGTCCTACAAGGGGAAACCAACATGTTTATGATATTCCATAAACAAACTTGCATGTAACTCTAGAAGAGAAAGTTACAACTCAAAATAACAAATAACAAACTCAATCAAGACAGGATAATTTTTCTGCTCCAATTCTTCGCTTACAGGAACCTGGTCCAGTGAGAGTATTTCTTGCTATGAACGACTATTGCTTCAGAATAATCTTTTTGATGGCCAATGCAATAGTTGGATGTTCTGTGGTTGTTTATGATCATTATATAGCACCAAAGGACATGGTTGTTATCAAACCTAGATTTGTTTCAAATAAGAAACAATAATCCTAAAATGACTTTATTTCCTCAAACCTTTTATTCTTCCAAATAAGGAAAAAAGAGTTCCAATAGGACTTAATTTCCTCAAGTCAGATTTTCCATATCTGGTTCTTTCAGAGTCAAATACAACTTGCCTTTTGAAAAGAATTCAAAAAGGACTTGATTTCCTTGTACGTATCTGTTTCACTCTCGAGTCAAATACAACTTGCCTTTTTGAAAGAATCCTAAAAGGAAATGATTTTGTTGTACGCATTGGACTTCTTCAATTCCGCATGTTAGCTGTCTCTTTTCTTATTTGATATTTCCATATCCAAGTCAAATTCGTACCTGTAAAACCTTCAGTTGTGTAGTGAACCTAGTTCATCTATGTCAATCATCAAAATTTTCACATAACAAATTTTCTTTTTATTGTGATGACAAATATATATATATATATATATATATATTTGACACCCACGTATGCATATGAACCTGGTTCACTTTGTCAGTTGTAAAATTTTTATCAATTACAGTCAATCATCAAAGCTCTTCTAATAACAAAATCCCCCTTTTTGATGATGACAAACAATATGCTATGCTCACATCTTCCCCCTTTTGACATCATTGAAAAGTTTTTAGACAAAGAACCTAGCAAGTATCACGCATGTCCAAGAAATTACTAAACCATGGTCAGTGGGGCAACACTTATCAGAACAAGCCTGAAACAACAAAAATTGTTAAATCAAACTGATGTGATATGAGTCATCTAATGTACAGATAGATTAGGAGAACAAGGAAAGAACAAAACAAGCCAGTAATGTATCAAATCCAACATGTATATTCCAACTTGTAAGCAAAGTACAATCACAAATAGGAAGCAATAGAGAAGGGAAGACAAAAAAAACTTCGGGGAGAGGAATGGGTAGTTCTCTCTATCAAAGAGAGAAACTTGTCAATTTTGCTGTTGTGGACACTCTGTTCACTAAGCATTCTGCCTTTGAGAGTAGAAATCTCAGCATTAGCAGCGGGTAGATCAACTTGAGCTATGCATACTCCTTTTTCAATTCAGCCACTCATGCAGTTGTAGTATGTAGATCAAAAATAATCTGAGTTACAGGTTGCTTCTCTTTTGAACCTGATACATGTTGTAGAAGATCACACTCCTCCAAGATTTGTTCCATATCATATTCTGCATAGCTCACCCTACGCACTTACAAGATGTCACCAACTAACCATTTTGTCAAGGTAAGACTTACTCCATTCACCCTTAAATCCATTTTATTTTCATTCTTTACTTCCTCAAGATTCGTATAGAGGTCCACTATTTTAGACTTACAAACTCTGGGAAGACGGCAAGAGTGGATGGGGCAGGTTTTGGCAAAGAACCTGGTGCAGTCTCAGACGTTGCTAATGAAAGTTCCCCCTGTGTGGATGGAGGGGCTTCTTCTTCCATGGAAACATTTAACAGAGAGGGACCGGTAGAAAGATTTGTCGTGGATACTTGAGAAGAAAGAATTTTTACAAAGCGAGAGAAAAAAATAGGGATATTACACCTATGTGCTAGAGACCTATTTTGATGGGTTAATGGAGAAGTGGGTCAAGTTTTGCAGCCCCCCACCCCTCTATTTTTTCTTTTTTTTAAAGATGCTAACAGTACTTATGACGTACCCAGAGACAAGACACTGGAGAATGGACCAGGTTCAGTAGAGTAGTTGTAGATTCAGCAAAAAAGTTTAACACAAATGCAAGGAGATAAGTATGTACCACAATGGCCTATAGAGGAACCCGGATCCTCCTGTGATTCTTTCCTTGAGCCATGTCCATATTTCTAGCAATTAGAAAGTAAGGGAAACATCATCAACTTTTAAATATTTTATTGTAGCCTGCATGAGGTGCGTACCTAATCAAAGGTATGAGAGTGGATTAGCAATTAAGATGCAATGAGACTTGATAAGCATAAGAATAAATAAATTCTAGTCAAAAGAAAGAGAGAATGGTAAACAAAGTTAATGAAGTTTGATTAGTCATGGTTCCACACGAATTCTTTCGTATGGTTCTCTTCCCAATGCCATGGTGAAAATGGCAGCCACCTGATCCTCAGTCTTGCAAAACTTTATCAAAATATTTCCCTTTTCCACATTATCCCTCAAAAAGTGATGGAAAACATCAATGTGTTTTATTCTTTTGTGATGAATCTGGTTCTTCGCCATACTCATTTCACTGATGTTGTCACAGAGGATGGAAAAGTATGCCATTTCAGATGTGTTTTTCCTGTCTACCATGAATTCTACATAGTCTGCATCTGTATATCACTGGCAGGATATCAAAGAACCAAGTCCACTTCCTTTATCAGAACAATCAGTATGTTCTTCCCCTTTTTTCTGAGAAAATATGTGTTGTCAATTTTCCATGATTCAGCAGAAACTTGATAGCCTATCATACCATACTCTTGGTGCTTATTTGAGCCCATATGATGCCTTGTGTAATCTGTACACATGATCTAGTTGCTCATGTTCTTCAGTACTTCCATGATGTGACAAATCTGGTGTAGTACCTTATTCATCAGGCATCCTGGAAGTATCCAGATGTTCATGCTGAGTATTTTTATCCTGTGTACCTGGTTCCCCCTTAGTGTTGGTAGTCGGTGTCATACCAATCTCTTCTATTTCTTCCTGTGTGCTCACTCTATCCACTGATTTTTGTTCATCAAAGATTACATGCACGCTTTCCTCCACACATTTTGTTATCTTGTTAAGGACTTTGTATGCCTTGCACATATTTTTGTATCTCTGTCCTTTGAGAACCAGGTTCCCCATTTTCAAGCTTGTAACCTTGCAATCTGTTGAAGTGAATAGGACTGAGTTCCCCTTGTCACACATTTGTGAGATGCTCAACAGATTGTGTTTTAACCCCTTAACATAGTACACATTGTCAATTTCTTGAGACATGTATCTTCCAACCTTGCCAATTCCAACGATTTCACCCTTCTTTCTATTTCTAAAGGCAATGTCTCTGCCTTTATGACTGGTGAGTTAGAGAAAGTTTTCAACCATTCCTGTCATATGCCTGGAACACCCACTGTCCATGTACTAGGTTCCCTAATTTTCTCTCACTTTCACCTACACAACTAGTCAGAGGTTAGTTTTGGGTACCCAGACTAGCTTGGGTCTCTTTTCATTATTGAAGGGGTGCATAAGATCTCTTTTAGTCTAGGAGGGGAGTGGAGCAGTTTTCTTCCGTCTCATGATTTTATTTAGGGGACCAGATTTGGGGTGAACTATTGTGTACTTGACAAAGCGTTTAGAGGATGTCCTTGATCTGTGACTAGCAAAATCAATGTTGTTCTTGATTGCTTTTAGCTTAGAGTTGCAATGTTCTTTATAATGACCCATTTTTCCACAGTGAGAGCAAAGGATGGGACTTGTTTTAGTGCTCAAATCAGTTTTTGAGATACCATTTTTGTATCCTATTCTTTGTCTTTGACTTAAGTGATTTTTATGCAAGGAGACTAGAATTTTTGAGGACCTGGTCCATTTCAGAGTTCTTTCTAATTCAGCTTTGGTTTTAACCAGACTCTTACTTAGACTCAGATTCTCTGTGTGCAGTGCCTGTGACTCTAAAGTGAAGTTTTTGATGATTTTGTCTCTTTCAACATTTTCTTTATGAATTTTTTTCACACTCTTCAATTTTTATCATGAGGTATCTTTTGTCCTCTTCAAGCTTACTATTGTCAAACATAAGAGAGGAAAAGTCATTCATGATTTGTTCTTTTTCAATAGAAAGAGTGTTATATTCATCAATAAGAATAAGAGAAAGAGACAGTAACTTCTTTTGAGAATATGAGTTTTAACTTTGATTTAAGTTCAAAGAAGCTTACCTCGTTGTTGTCCTCTACACTGTCTAAGTCTGCCTTAGCCATTAGGGCCAATACATCTTCATCATCTGAGTCATTCATGGCTAAGAGGGAGCAGTCATCTTGTGTAGTAGCAGCTTCAAATTCATCACTAGAGGAATCTCCCATAGAGGCTAGAGCTCGCTTCACCACACTATCTGCTTCTTTCGTGGTGAGTTTTCTATTGGGGATTTGAATCCGATCCTTCTTTCCTTCCTTGGATTTCTTAGTTAGGTTACGCTTGTGTTCTAATTCCCATAGAGGACATTCCTTCATGAAGTGACCAGGTTCACCACACTTGTGGCAAATAAGATCTCTAAGATTTTTGTCAAAGAACTTTGATGAATTCTTCTTCTGAGTGTTCGCTGAAATCTTTGAGTGAGCAAGGCCATGTTGTCATCCTCAACAATAGACTTGAGAACCAAGTTCTGTTCCTTGTGAGAATTGGTCAGCTCCTTTTCTTGAGATTTCTTGAGTTCATAAGTCTTTAGATTCCCAATTAATTCATCCATGGTCAGTGTCTCCAGATCTCTCGCTTCAGATATAGCCTCTACTTTGCTTTCCCAAAATTCAAGTAGTACACTCAGAAGTTTCCTTATAGCCTTGCTAGTGGAAATGGTCTCACCAAGAGAATATATCTCATTCACAATTGATGAGAACCTGGTATGCATGTCATGAATAGATTCATCCTTCTTCATCCTGAACAGTTCATACTAACGATTGAGCATATCGATCTTGGACTTTTTCAACTGATTAGTTCCTTCGTAAGCAGTCTGGAGGGCATCCCAAATCCCTTTGCAGTTGTACATGATGAAATTCGATTGTATTCATTAGGACCATTTCACGACCCAAACGTACACCCGGATTGTAGACACTGGACAAGGAGTCCCGAGAGACCCCAAGTCAACCCATGGCATGAGCATACATCTAATTCAATCACATGAGCGAAATACTTAACATAAGGAACGTAATCATAACATAGCATAAGGGAAAATTAGGACAAGACTCACACAACACGGCGGAATACATCTTGTAGTCTGATAAGCCTCTAAACATGAAAGGCGGATTGATGGGACAACTTCCCAACTAATCCAACATCCAGAAACTGAAAGGAATAACATAGGGTGTGAACATACGGCCCTCGAAACATAAGGACTTACCAAGAGCGTTGAGAGCAATCTGAAACTATCTACGGGTGAGGATGAGCCTAAGAACCGGGACCTGTATCATAATACGATACAGCATAAAAAGTATGCAGTCAATACGTGGAATTTACTGAGTATGCAAGGTTAGTAAAACGGATATTTAAAGCATATATGAAATTCATAAATAATCATAAGAGTAGTACATCATTATCATATCATAAATCATAATACCATATCATACGGCTCAAGGTTTTCAAAACATCCGTAACATAAACATAATCATAATCATAATAGAAGAGATTTACTTAACATGACTTGAGCCCAAAATATATGATCGTAACATGCATATATCATGAGGAACAGTGGGAGATTCTCTTAACTGACATACCCTATATGAGCACACATGAAGTTCGACTTGTAACCCTAATCGGGAGGGTGTTCATACCTTGACAAGGGAAGGAACCATGAAGGGAGTGAGCATACGTGAAAAGGGCCATTTGGGCCAAGGACAAACATGAAAGGGTCCCAACATACCTACGGTGGCACGTAGTTCATGAGATCCGGGGCTTAACCTGAGCCCCAAACCTACTCAGTGTTCGATACTACTCCCAAAATATATATAGTGCTCATAATAATACATACATGAGTTCATGGGCTAGTTAAATCATGATAATCATAAATATTCTTGAATATATAGGAACTAGCCATGACTTGAGGCTCGTGGGTCGGCCAAAAATATAATTCATGATTGATAAAATTCATACATACTTGTAAATCATGCATATAGCTTGAAGTTCATAAGTTCATAATAGATAACATAATAAATTAATGAATAAATTCATAAATAAATTCTGGGCTTATCAAAAACACCAATGGATCAATGGATCGTAAATCGATTCATCATGGGGCATGCATAATCAAACTTAATTATTTAGAACTTTAAAATTAACAATATTATAATCAATTTAAATCTCAAAAGATAATCAAAATCAGTAGATTACGATAAGATTTCAAAATCACAAGACCAATAATCAAATCATTTAATTTTATACAAATCAAAGACAAAACCCCATGAGTTTTTGATAATTTATAAGTAAAATCATTGAGTAGGAGCATGGGTGTTGAAGGATCCAACCATTGATGATCTTACATACCTGGAAACACTTGATTCTTAATCTACTTGGAAAGCCCAAGATGGAATTTAGAGAAATTGGGGGAGAATACCTTGAATCACCTTCTAGACTCCGCTCTATACTCTTGCATGCATGAATGAGGCTTAACATGGACTAACCCCCCTTTAAAGACCCTATTCAGACCTTAAAACAACATAGTTTAGGCCTTAGGAACTTAGGAATTATGAAAATACCCTTATTAAAAACGCAGAAAAATAACTGTCAGGGGTCCCAATGAGTGACCTGACGACTTGTTGCTAGGGACCACGACTCGTGGCCTTGAGTCATCAGGTACACTGCTAGAATTCACCTTAGGGACCCTGTTCGAGCCAAAACTACACGCAAGTGCACGTGGTCGTACAAGTAGTAAAGTGGCTTTATTTCAAGCCAAGTATCGATCCCACAGGGACTGAACTACGGTATTAAGTAACTTAAGCGTCAGTTAACGATATCTCTATGAATGCAGACAACCAAATAAATAATGTTCTATGAGTGAAGATCACTAAGTAATAAGAATCTAAGTCAAGATTATACTTTGAGTCTGAACAATAGCAATGAACAAGCTGAGGTTAAGGCAAGCATGCAGGAATGTAATTTATTAATTCAATTCAGCTAATCTTCTCTTCGGTTGTTAGTCAGGAATTAATTTCCTATGGATTGGATCTTTTGACTCCTATCCAATTAAAGAACCATGAGACTTTATTCTACATTTCTGTGATATAAGAATCTTATGCTCTAGCCATACATAACCGATTCCATAAATGACTAATAAGACTTTCAGATATATTTCTATTCTGAACGTAAATCAATTCTCAATTTTCTCAACTAAGAAAAGATCATATTCTACCAATTCACATCTGTCAAATTCCTTTCCTTTTCAGAATCAAAATTGGATTTCTAAGATATACATTAACATTGGCCAAACATTAATACAGTAAAAACAAGAATTGATAGAACAACCATTGAAGAAAAGATGAAAACTGAAATGATCAATAATTACATTCCTCTACAATTATCCTTAACCTCAGCAAGAGGTGAATTAGCCACTCATTTGTGAATTAAACATCTTCAAATAAGTAGAATTCATACAAGCAATTGAAATTAAAGAGAAAAAGGAAGAGAATAACCCTAGAATTTTCGTCCTCTCAACTGCCTGCAACCCACGTTCTTGCTCAACCAAGTCAGAATGTTTAAAATAAAACCTAAGTTTGCTATTTATACTATTGAGAATTTTTACCGGAATAACAAGCAACGTGGCACGGAGTGCATCGCGGAGCACTACCTCAGTGCCACGGTGCTATCGCACACCTTCACTGGAATTTGACATATTTTAATCATCCCAGGCAGAATGCCTCCGCGATGGTAGCGTGACACGACGCTATCGGGGAGCCCTTATTTTTGCCAACTTCCCTTGTCAACTTCCATTTCTTGCTTCTGAGTCCATCCCCGCACTTCACCAACATGTAGATTAGCTTCCAAAATTTCCTTCTACCTGCAAAACAACACTAATAATGTTGGTTAGTATAAATTCACATTTATTTAAGAATCACATGAGAATGTACACATAACAATAGATAAACAAATAGAAATGAAGCATTTGAGTATCACTTGGGCATGAAATTCTGCCCAAAATCACTTACCCCACACTTAAAACCTTATTCGTCCTCGAACAATATGCTCACAACTCATGCAATTGAAACCCACGCATAACTAATTTGGCTCGACCATTCAAGCTACGGCTATACCGATTATTTAAGATAGCAAATCATCAAAAAAACATGCATGGTTTCATCAATACAATGAAGTACACCACATTAAGACCTCCTAACCTCAAGAATCGATTCTCGATCTTGGCAAACTCGTGCAAATCAACTGATCAAGACATCCGATACGAAATTTCATCGCTCTTCAAGCATGTGCCCTCACAACACAAGAGAATTACCCCATTTTCCATCATAAGATTTCCAAAGCACTACATGTAGGGGTATACAAATACGATTTCGCTCGCTCTCCCAAAGAATTCACATGCATCATGTCATGAACCATAAGCTTGCCTCTAGTGTTGTACTCCACTAATATAAGGATGCGTGATGTAAGATCACGTAGGACTTAATGGGTTGTAAAGTAAACTAAGGGACTAGTCAATACTGGGCTAACCAATAATAGCAACTAACTTCCCTAAGCGCTTTTCAATACATCCCACCTTCAGTACGGGCATTAATTCTTCCTCCATCCTCTCATTCTTGAATTTTCTTCTTTGTTTTTGTTCTCATTTCTTTAAGCACACTCGACTTACTAGCAAAGAGTATTTATGCATCTTTATTTTTTTCTCATTCATTGATTTTCTTACTCTCTACTATTAATTAACCAATTTCAACAAGTGCACCTTTGACCATTTCTTTAGCTTTCACAACTTCCGCTTTCCTTCCGTTTCACACTTCTCACTCCTTTACACTTTGGGAAAAATTATTTTTCTTAAGCGCTTAAGGGTTTTGGATCAAATTCACGGCTAATGAAAAGAAGGGGTTAAGCTCGGTTTGTACCTCTCAAAGAATAGGCTAAAGGCTCAATGGGGCTAACTAGGATATAACATTCAAGGTAGGTATGATAACGGAGAAACTTTCAGTTTATTCAAAGAAATGCCTACATCCTTTCCTACAATCCACATCCTTCATTTCGTTTAGTACACACACCAGGAAAGTTTTAGACACTTCACAATAGCATGGAATAGTCGAAACCTCACCTCACACTCATTGCACATGCTCAACTTAAGACATATTCACAGACTCTTCAATCAGCTAATTACAAGAATTCACTATTAAGCCTCGATCAAACTGAATCGAACTCTATGGCCTAGGTATCTCAACATGTTTAACACATTTGCATGCTTTCATACGAATCATACTTGCATCATAATATCATGTACAACACGTAACTAGAATTCTGAACCATTAATTAGCGATACGTTTGGGAAACAAACAAAAGAAAGAAGAAAAAAAGAAAAAAACTACTCCTATCGACTACATTTCCCTTAAGACGGTCGTCATCCATCCATCATAGGGAATAGTCGCTATCAACGACGTCATTTCAATGGGACTATTCTCGGGAAAAGCACCGAAACCAAAAATCGAGAAACCCAACATAAAAAAAATTCAACAAAAAAATTTCGATAGAAAAAGATAAATATAATTGAAAAAAATTTACACATCACACACAACAGCAGCTCAACACAACAACAGCTCATGATTCATTACAACACCAACATTAATTGCACAGAACACTAGTCACAGGGTCACATTTAGCACAAGCACAACAAACATAAACAAAACATAAACAAAACAACTAGCACCTAACTACTCCCACCCCACACTTAAGCTGAACACTATCCCCAGTGTTCACATAATTGCAGAATATCATAAAAGTTGGGTGGTGAAACTCCCTGATCAATCAAAGTATTCAACTTCTTCATCAGGTGCCAGTGCTTCGTCTCCCATATCAGAATCGCCCCCGTCGTCATCGTCTGACTCAATATCTGAGTCCTCCCGGCGTGTCTCCTCGTCGGTAGGGACATCATCATCCACGGGCTCCACAAATGCAGGCCCCACTCGACATAAGGCTCGGACATTTTCATTGAATGGGTAATCCAACTCGAGCTGCCATAGCTCATCCTCCGTTGCGGGCCATCCTCCGATGCATAGCTGCAACATCTACATCCCGTACATGCGGGCCATGTACTGATCATCCCGAGCATGTCGCTCGGCTAGTGTGAGCACCGGCCCATAAGTAGTGTCAGGCGCATTGGTTTTGGTAACATCCAAGGCATGCCTGTTGATCTGAGGGATGTAATCTAGGGCCTCCTCCTCAATATCGTGGCCCCTCAGGAACGTAGTAAACAGACCGCCGAACCCGTGTCTATGCTCCTGATGTAGTCGGGCTCTCTTCATGGCGGAGATGATCACCGCCCTAACATTGATTTCCAGCCCCTTCATCAATGCATACACCAGACAAACTCTATCCCGGGTGACATCTTTCATGTGCACCCCCAGGATCAGGCACGAACAAATAATCTTCAACCAAATCCGGGCCTTCTTGTTCATTTGAGAATAGGGCAATGTCTGATGGTATCCCCTTTCCTTGTGCCTACCCCACCTGGCTGTCGATCGAGCTCCACATAAGGTGCGTCTGATGTCCGCATAGGGTGGAGTGATGTTCAGCTGACGGAGGACATGAGCGTCTGTGTCCCACGCCCCCAAGATTGCATTTAGATGATGGGGTTCAAAGGTGACAACCTGCCCTCTGATTTTGATGGTGTGGTTGTGTAAGGTCGGGTTCTAATTGGCATAGAACTCCCGGATAAGATGGAGATTGCACTCCCTGGGTTCTTCGAAAATGAAGTTCAGCCCAGCGGTTTCAATCCTGTGTACAATCCGCGGGAATTCCTGTGCCAGTGGTTCCCGTGCTATATGCTCCTTCGGGAAGTATTTGGTTTCTTTATGTTTGGCATACCACTTCTTCCCCTCATCAATCACCCATCTGGTTTCGTATTGTCCGCGTTGCCCTCTAGGAATCGCTGGTGCTGCTGGAACTGCCGTCCCCAATCTTACCCTCTTTTTGTTGGCGCCCGATGTGGATGCGCCCTTGCCCTTGTCCTTTTGGCCTGACATTGTTCCTGTACATTCAAACATACAGTCTCAATGTTATTCAAGTCATAATTAGCTACAACTAAGGTTGGGTTTAATTGGATCACCCCACACTTAGTCTTTAGCTGCAATCAACACAATTTGACAAGACATTCATGATTTTTCCATCCTTAGCATTCAACATGCTTAGTGCATTCATATAAGTCGATGGAACAATTACTTTGTACTACTCAGATTTCGTACAATGAATAAAAATTCTCCATCGATTCAATTACCTCATCATTAGCACTTTGCAAATTTTTTTTCACAACAACCTATGTAATTCTCCAATTACATTCTCCCAAAAATCCCTCTTCTACGTTAGCATATTCAACATCAACCACAATACATTTCACTTCAAACAACATGCACAACCCAATTTATCAACATTTTCATGCATTTTGTCTTCTTCCTATTCAATCCTCAACCCTAGCTTACAATATAGTAAGAATTTCAATAATCATGCAATCATTGAGCTAATCTATTAACAACGATACTATGAACATCATTCAAGCATAGCTCAATTGATTTCAAGCTTATTTATCACTTAGGGCAAAGTTTCATCACAAAACATGTTCAACAATCGAAATTTTGAGCAATACTAAGGAAAAATTCAAGAACATACCTTTACTTCGATGAAATTGAAGAAAACTCGAAGGAAGTTGATCAGTAAGTCCGTGTCACGTTGGCAGAGAAGGGAATTTTGGGTGTGGGTCGCGGAGGAATTGAAAGAATAGAAAAAAAAATGAAGGAAATTGGGGTTTAAAAGAGGTTTTTCGCGCGGGTTACCTGGTGACACGAGGTGACCCGACGCGAAATACACCCCAACGTGTCACGGAGGGTAACGCGGAGCACTGCCTCCGTGACACAGAGCCATCGCGCAGGTATTCTGGAAATTTTTAAAAATCCGAAATACACCTCAACGTGTCACGGAGGTTAACGCGGAGGCCCCCCTCCGTGACACGGAGCCATCGCGTAGGCTCACTGGAATGTGCCAATTTTTATTTTCTTACCTTGATTTTTTTCCTTTGCGCTTTTTTTGTATTTTTTTGCCCTCCATTCCACCTGAAATTCATTTCACCACAAGAAATTGGTTAGAAATCATAGGTTGCAACGCAACAATTTTTATTTTTTTTATTTTTTTTTTCTTTTTCTCTTTTTTTTTCTTCTTCAAATAATTCTACTCTTCTATTACAACACAGTCACGAGTTGCCTCCCGTGCAGTGCCTGATTTACCGTCGCGGCTCGACGCTATTCATTCTCAATCATCCTCTAGAGTGATTGACGTCTTCTCTCGAATAGCGTCCTCACCCCAATAATGCTTACATCTTTGCCCGTTCACCAAAAATGTGGCACTTCTATCCTCTTGCAACAATTCCACTGCCCCGTGTGGGGTCATTCTCACCACTTCAAACGGCCCTGACCACTTGGACCGCAACTTTCCTGGGAAAAGCTTCAACCTTGAATTAAATAACAACACTTTCTGCCCCGGCTCAAAGATCCGATGCACCATATGCCTATCGTGCCACCGTTTAGTTTTCTCCTTGTAGCATTTGGCACTTTCATAGGCATGCCATCGAAACTCATCTAGTTCGCTGATTTGCATCAACCTCTTCTTCCCTGCTAGCTCCGGATCCATGTTCAGCTTTCACACGGCCCAAAAAGATCGATGTTCCAGCTCCACAGGCAGATGACATGCCTTTCCATAGACCAATCTGTACGGAGAAGTCCCAATGGGTGTCTTGTATGCAGTTCTATAAGCCCACAACGCATCGTCGAGTTTGCTTGACCAATCAATTCGTTGTGCATTCACTGTCTTCTGTAGAATTTGCTTTATCTCTCTATTTGACACCTCCACTTGCCCGCTAGTTTGGGGATGATACGTTGTTGCTACCTTGTGTCGCACCCCATATTTAGCTAGCAAGCTCTTGAAACTCGCATTCACAAAATGAGCCCCTCCGTCACTGATAATGGCTCTGGGTGTCCCGAACCTGGTGAAAATTTGCTTTTTCACAAATTTCGTCACCACCTTGTTGTCATTTTTGGGACAAGTTGTTGCCTCGACCCACTTAGATACATAGTCAACCGCTATCAAGATGTAACAATTACCAAATGATGGTGGAAACGGGCCCATGAAGTCTATTCCCCATACATCAAAAATCTCTACTTCTAATATCTGCTGCAGTGGCATCTCTTGTCTTCTACCAATTATTCCTATTCTTTGGCATCTATCACACATTTTTACGTATGTTATAGAATCTCTAAACAATGTAGGCCAAAAGAAACCTGACTGTAGCACCTTGTGAGCTGTCCGCTCTCCTCCGTGGTGCCCTCCATACAACGATGAGTGACAACTCCTCAATACTTCTGCAACCTGGCTCTCTGGGATGCATCGTCTCATCACATGATCTGGTCCCTGCTTAAACAGATACGGCTCATCCCATATGTAATACCTGCAATCATGTCTCAACTTCTTTCTTTGCTGAGTCGTAGCCTCTGGTGGGTAGACTCCACTTACCAGCAAGTTCACAATATCTGCATACCAAGGGATTTCAGCTTCTCTTATTGCCAAGAGCTGCTCATCTGGGAACTCCTCTTTGATGTTGTCACCTTCCTTTACATGCAACCGACTTTCCAATTGCGATAGGTGATCTGTCACTTGATTCTCGCTCCCCTTTTTGTCCCGAATCTCTAGGTCAAACTCTTGTAGCAACAATATCCATTTGATTAGTCTAGGCTTAGCATTCTTCTTGTTAAACAAATACCGAATTGCTATATGATCAGTATACACCACTACTTTAGAACCCACCAGGTAGGACCTGAATTTATCAAATGCGAACACCAATGCTAGCATCTCCTTTTTCGTGACTGTATAATTGACTTGGGCTGTGTCAAGTGTTTTGCTTGCATAATAAATGGAATGAAAAATTTTATTCCTCCGCTGCCCCAATACAGCTCCTGCAGCCACGTCACTTGAATCACACATTAATTCAAACGGTTTCTCCCAATCCGGAGAGATAAGAATAGGCGCTTCTACCAGCTTCTATTTTAGCTCCTCAAATGCTTTAACACAATCTTTGTCAAACTCGAACTTCACCTCTTTTTCTAGCAACCGGCATATTGGTCTAGAAATTTTCGAGAAGTTTTTGATGAACCTTCTATAGAACCCAGCATGTCCGAGAAAACTGTGAACACCCTTCACTGACACTGGTGGTGGTAGCTTTTTGATCACTTCAATCTTTGCACGATCGACTTCCAACCCTTTGCATGACACCTTATGGCCAAGGATAATACCCTCCTTGACTAAAAAATGACATTTCTCCCAGTTAAGCACAAGGTTAGAGTCTTCACATCGAGCTAGCACCCTGTCAAGATTCTGCAAACATGTAGCAAATGAATTACCAAAAACAGAAAAGTCATCCATAAATACCTCGACAAAATCTTCCACCATATCGTGAAAGATTGCTATCATGCATCTCTGGAATGTGGATGGTGCATTTCATAGACCAAATGGCATCCGCCTGAAAGAATATGTCCCATAAGGACATGTAAAAGTGGTCTTCTCCTGATCCTCTGGAGCTATGGCTATTTGATTATAGCCGGAATATCCATCAAGAAAACAATAATACTCTTGACCTGCCAACCTGTCCAAAATCTGATCAATAAATGGAATGGGATAATGATCTTTCCTCGTGGCCTCATTGAGCTTCCTGTAATCCATGCAAATTCGCCAACCTGTGACTGTACGGGTGGGAATCAGCTCATTCTTTTCGTTGGTGACCACGGTCATCCCTCCTTTCTTTGGAACACATTGAACTGGGCTAACCCATTCACTGTCTGAAATGAGATATACCACACCTGCATCAAGCCACTCGATCACTTCCTTCCTTACTACATCCTTCATCACCGAATTCAACCTCCGCTGATGTTGCACAGTTGGCTTGGATCCTTCTTCCATAAAAATCCTGTGTGTGCAAAAAGCTGGACTAATTCCTCTGATGTCCGACATTTGCCATCCCATTTCTTTCTTCCGCCTCTTGAGGACCACCAATGCATCTCTCACTTGTGCCTCTGTCAATTCTACGGAAATGATGACTGGCAAGGTTTCATCTTCCCCCAACAATACATACTTCAGATGTGGAGGCAACGTCTTCAACTCCAATTTTGGTGCCTCCTCAATTGATGGTTTTGGCAATGGTTCCAATGACCTCATCAATGGCTGAAAGTCTTGATTCCTGGGAAACCATTTTGGCTCGTTCAGCGTCTGCCCATCTCATACGTAGCAATGTCTCCAAAATGATCGGAGCCCATCAAGGCTCTCTCCAATGGGTCCTGTGAGTCAACAATCTACAGAATTGATTCTTGATTTAGCACATTGATTACTGATAGCTCCTCATAAATGGCCGGTAGTTTCATGGCCTTATACACATCAAAAACCTCTACTTTGTCATGTGCTCTCATGATTAGTTGCCTAGCATCCACATCAATCAAAGCTCGCCCAGTTGCCAAGAAAGGACGTCCCAAAATAAATAGAACTTCCGCATCCGGCTTGAAATCCAAGATAATAAAATCCACCGGGAAAATGAGGGAGCCCACTTGCACTAGCACATCCTCCACAATACCATCTGGTCTGGCCAAAGAACGGTCAGCTAGCTGCAAGATCACTGTAGTTGGTCTAGGGCTGCCCAGCCCCAACTTCTTGATCACCGATGTCGGCATCAAGTTTATGCTTGCTCCCAAATCACATAATTCGCAAGCTCGAATACTTTTCCCAATTATAATCTGAATGGTAAAGCTCCCAGGATCCTTGAGTTTTATCGGCAACTTGTTCTGTATCCGGGAGGTGCACTCCTCAGTAAGCACCACCATAGCATACTCCGTCAATCTACTTTTGTTTGATACGATGTCCTTGATATACTTGGCATATTTCGGCACTCCCTTCAAAACATCAACTAGAGGTAAATTAATGTGTACCTGTTTTAGCACTTCCATGAATTTCTTAAAGCAAGCTTCTTCCTTGTGCTTCTTTAATCTCTGAGGGAACGGGGGTGGTGGTCTTTCTATCTCAGCTGCCTTTTCCTTCCCCCTCACATCATCATGTTCCCTATCTTTTTCCACTGCTCCAGATTGTTGAGGTGGTTTTTCTGGTTCCACCTCCTTAAGTTGAATGCCACTCCTTGTTGTAACTGCATTGACCTGCTTGGGATTTGGGTTAGTATCACTTGGAAGTCCTCCCTTGGGCCTGGTGTTTTGAGCTCCAGCTAACTGTCCACACTGATACTCTAACGCCTTTGTAGCTAACTGCTGATTTTTCATATCAGCCGCTAATTTCACATAATCAGCCTGCATCTGCACTTGGTTAGCTATAATTGTTTTGAACAAATCCTCAATGTTGTTGGGTGGTGGAGGAGGTGCATTGTTTCCTCTGTATTGAGACTGAAAATTCTGATGCCCCCCTTGATTTCTCTGCACGCCCTAATTCGAACTCTGTCCTTGGTGGCTATTACTCCCCCAAGAGAAATTCGGATGATTCCTCCAATTTGAGTTGTAACTATTACCATACTGTTGATTATTATTCCTCTGGATGTTCCCAACAAAATTTACTGAGTCTGGATTGGCACCACAACACTCAGCCGAGTGTTCACTACTCCCACATACTTCACACCATACCTGATGAACGACATTAACTGGGGCTTGTGCTTGATTCAAGCTCATACTGCTGAAGTGGTGTTGAGCTGATTTTGCAACGCAGCTATCTGTGCAGCAATAGCCGTAAAACCATCCACCTCAAAGACTCTTGCAGCTTCCCTTGTTCCTCCTCGCGTTGAATCCGCATTCCATTCTGGATTTTCCTGTGAAATACGGTTTAACAAAGTGTAAAGCTCCTCATAAGTCTTCTCCAATGCCTGCCCACCAGCTGCTGAATCTAACAAAATTTTAGTATGTGGTTCCAAACCCTCAATGAATGTGTGCACCAACACATTATTAGACTGGTGATGATAAGGACAATCCCTTAACATCGACTTCAACCTCTCCCAAGCTTGATACAAATTCTCACCCTCTCTCTGTTTGAAACTTAGAATCTGACTTCTAAGTCTGGTTGTCTTCCCAGATGGAAAGAATCGTATCAAAAACTTCCTTGCAAGATCATCCCAAGTGGTGATAGAATTAGGTGGTTCAGCTTTCAACCACCTCTTTGCTTCCCCCAAAAGTGAGAACGGGAATAATGTGAGCCTCACATAGTCAGATAATACTCTAGCGGGAATGTAAGTATCACTTATCTCCAAAAAGTTTTGGAGATGTTGTTGTGGATCTTCATGAGGGAGACCTGTGAATTGCCCGCTGGTGTGCAACAACTGCACCATATTCTGCTTAAGCTCGAACCTCCCTCCTGGCTCTGGTCTGCGAATACTAGATGTAACATTATTTGCATGTGGGATTGCCACTTCGCGGACCGGCCTTGCTGCCATCTCTTCGGGCACTAAAACTACCCTTACAAGCGGTGGATTCTATTGCTGCTCCAGAATTGTCTGTCTTAGCAACTGCAGTTTCTTCTCTAGAGCTTCCCTTCTTTGGCGATGAAATTGTCTCTCCGGCTCTATAAATGAATCCACCAACTCCTTATCTCTTACCAGCGTTCAGAAAAATTCAGTACCTGCAAGAGAAAGGCTAAGATCAAGTTGCCAGCACTTATATTGAATTTGTAAGCTAACACTAAGAAATTAAATTTACCAATTGCCAGTCCCCGGCAACGGCGCCAAGAACTTGTTCGAGCCAAAACTACACGCAAGTTCACGTGGTCGTACAAGTAGTAAAGTGGCTTTATTTCTAGCCAAGTATCGATCCCACAGGGACTAAACTACGGTATTAAGTAACTTAAGCGTCAGTGAACGATATCTCTATGAATGCAGACAACCAAATAAATAATGTTCTATGAGTGAAGATCACTAAGTAATAAGAATCTAAGTCAAGATTATACTTTGAGTCTGAACAATAGCAATGAACAAGCTGAGGTTAAGGCAAGCATGCAGGGATGTAATTTATTAATTCAATTCAGCTAATCTTCTCTTCGGTTGTTAGTCAGGAATTAATTGCCTATGGATTGGATCTTTCGACTCCTATCCAATTAAAGAATCATGAGACCTTATTCTACATTTCTGTGATATAAGAATCTCATGCTCTAGCCATACATAACCGATTCCATAAATGACTAATAAGACTTTCAGATATATTTCTATTCTGAACGTAAATCAATTCTCAATTTTCTCAACTAAGAAAAGATCATATTCTACCAATTCATATCTATCCAATTCCTTTCCTTTTCATAATCAAAATTGGATTTCTAAGATATACATTAACATTGGCCAAACATTAATGCAGTAAAAACAAGATTTGATAGAACAACCATTGAAGAAAAGATGAAAAATGAAATGAATCAATAATTACATTCCTCTACAATTATCCTTAACCTCAGCAAGAGGTGAATTAGCCACTCATTTGTGAATTAAACATCTTCAAATAAGTAGAATTCATACAAGCAATTGAAATTAAAGAGAAAAAGGAAGAGAATAACCCTAGAATTTTCGTCCTCTCAACTGCCTGCAACCCACGTTCTTGCTCAACCAAGTCAGAATGTTTAAAATAAAATCTAAGTGTGTTATTTATACTATTGAGAATTTTTACCGGAATAACAAGCAACGTGGCACGGAGTGTATCGCGGAGCACTACCTCAGTGCCACGGTGCTATCGCGCACCTTCACTGGAATTTGACATATTTTAATCATCCCAGGCAGAATGCCTCCGCGATGGTAGCGTGACACGGCACCATCGCGGAGCCCCTATTTTTGCCAACTTCCCTTGTCAACTTCCACGTCTTGCTTCCGAGTCCATCCCCGCACTTCACCGACATGTAGATTAGCTTCCAAAATTCCCTTCTACCTGCAAAACAACACTAATCATGTTGGTTAGTATAAATTCACATTTATTTAAGAATCACATGAGAATGTACACATAACAATAGATAAACAAATAGAAATGAAGCATTTGAGCATCACTTGGGCATGAAATTCTGCCCAAGATCACCCCATGAGGGACCCCACGAATCGTGGTGGGTAACCACGACTCGTGGTCACCATCTGTGGTCCCTACTTCCTTAGCTCCCTAGCCATGCATCCTCTTCTCGCCATGGGTGACTTCACGAGTCGTGAGGTCTGACCATGACTCGTGGTCACCCCTTGGCCTTCCCAAAACTCTGCCAAGCCCAGCCTGACCACGAGTCACTTCACGACTCGTGGTCCTACCTAACGAGCCACCTCATGAGTTGTCCTGTGACCTGGTGCAAATTTTCGGTTTTTCTCCATTTTGACTTTCGGGTCTGATCCTTAGGTTCCCGAGGTATAACAGACCAAGTCCACATACCAAAATCTTCTTTGCTTTTGCATTAATCTCGACGGCTAGTTTCTCTTCCTTTGTATATTTCAATATGCCTTTTGGAATTTTAGTTTTTCCATCCTCAGCCAGTTTCATGAGAATGGTAATCCATCCAATACGACATTTCTTAAGTTATGATCTTCACCTATAAGAAAGACCCTCATGCGATTTTTTCACCACCCATAGTAGTGACCATTGAACAAGGGTGATCTTGTGGTTGATTGTCCCTCTTGAGTTGTTGGTGGTGCTGCCATAATTCAATTTTTCAAGGTGTAAGCCTTTATTGAAGAACCCTACTCTGATACCAACTGAAATCACCACCATCTATCTACGATATTGAATCTGGTTCAATTAAATCCCAAGTGCGGAATAATAAAGAACATATAGATGTAACGTGAAAAACCTCCTTGTTCAAGGGAGTCCCAAAAAACACGACCTATCGAATATGATTTTATTCAACTCACGAGAAGGTTTTATATTACAACTTTGCAATCAAAGGGACTAACTCTAGTACCTCAATCTCTATAATTTTCTCAAACTGCAATCACCTATTCAAAGACTATAAACTCTAGTCTCCAAAGTACAACACAATCACACCAACGTAACTTGACTCAACTAACTCTAGAAGAGAAAGTTACAACTCAAAAATACAAATAACAAACTCAATCAAGACAAGATAATTCTTATGCTCCAATTCTTCGCTTACAGGAACCTGGTCCAGTGAGAGTATTTCTTGCTATGAACGACTATTGCTTCAAAATAATCTTCTTATTGGTCAATGCAATAGCTGAATGTTCTGTGGTTGTTTATGATCATTATATAGCACCAAAGGACGTGATTTTTGTCAAACCTAGATTTGTTTCAAATAAGAAAAAAGAATCCTAAAAAGTACTTTATTTCCTCAAATCCTTTTTTATCCCAAATAAGGAAAAGAGAGTCCCAAAAGGACTTAATTCCCTCAATTCATTTTCATATCTGGTTCTTTCCTAGTCAAATACAACTTGCCTTTTGAAAAGAATCCTAAAAGGACTTGGTTTTCTTGTACATATCTGGTTCTCTCTTCAATCGAATATAACTTGCCTTTTTGAAAAAATCCTAAAAGGACATGATTTTCTTATACACGTTGGACTTCTTCAATTCCGCATGTTAGTTGTCTCTTTCCTTATTTGATATTTCCAGATCCAAGTCAAATTCATACCTATAAAACCTTCAGCTATGTAGTGAACCTGGTTCATCTATGTCAGTCATCAAAATCTTCACATAACAAATTTCCTCTTTTTTATGACGACAAATATATATGCATATGAATCTAGTTGATACCCAGATATTCATATGAACCTGGTTCGCTTTGTCAGTTGTAAAAACTTTATCAATTACAGTCAATCATCAAAACTCTTCTAATAACACGATGGAATGTATGGCTACTGCTTTCTTGGGAACTAGATTGAGCTTCGCTCTAGAGTATGCACCACCAGAAGAAACTGAACAACCACCTAAAGTGTCTACTCGATGTCGTCAGAGACACTTTATTCCTACGGATGATACACGTCTTGGTGAAGGAGATACTAGTCAACGTCGGGGTAGATATCGTGCAGATCAAAGTTTGATTAATGAAGTTAATCCAATATTTGATTTTTCCAGCCCATTGACCGCAACCCCTGTTGAACCGTATTACCTGACATTTGATATTGGTGAATCGTCGAGCATTCCTCATGATTATTCCCAATATCAAACAGTTGGGTTTGTCATTCCACATGTAGCAACACTTGATTTTGCACAATGTAGCGGTTCTCAATCTTAGATGCCATTTAATTTTGGTGGAGCAGCTCAAATTGACACACCTCATGTAGCAACAACAACACGTGCAAGTGCAATTTTGAAGATCGACCAGACCACGTGATGATGATGATGATGATGATGATGATGATGATGATGATGATGATGATGATGAGGAGGAGGAGGAGGAGGAGTGCAACAACAACACATGCAAGTGCAATTTTGAAGATCGACCAGACCACGTGAACCGACTAGATGTGTTATGGAAAGCCATCATACAATTGTGCATATACCTACACGTCATAAATAGTTATAAAAAATAAAAATATCTTTGTAATTAATTAATTTTCTTGCTTATTAAAAATAACTAATAATTGTTAAATTAAATCTATCGGCAAGGTTACCTCAGTTATTTTTAATAAGCAAAAACATTAATCAATTACAAAGAATTTTTTTGTAACTAATAACTTATTAGTTTATCAATTAATTTTTTTTCCTAATCATTTCTTAAAAATTAGTTATTTTTTTGTGGCAATTTTTTACTAATCCAACAATGCTTTTTCTATTATTCTTAAACCCTAAAAAGTAAAGTAAAAAAAATTAAGAGAACCTCGTTGGACAGCCAACGAGGTTTCATAAATATATATTTATTTTTTAAAATTTCTATATGATAGCTTAAAAGTAAAACAAAAAAAATATATGTAAAATATATGTGTGTGTATAAATATATGTATATATATGTGTGTGTGTATATATATATATATATATATATATATATATATTAAAATGAACCTCGTTGGACAGCCAATGAGGTTCTCAAATTTTTATTTTTTAAAGTTTCCTTTGACATGAGAAGAAAATTTTAAAAAAAAAATTTCTATATGACAGCTTAAAAGTAAAAAAAGATTATTAAACGAACCTCGTTGGACAGCCAACGAGGTTCTTTAATATTTTTTTAAAATTTTGTTTGACGTGAGAATGAAAAAAAAAAGAATTTATTTTAATAGAACCTCATTGGACAGCCAACAAGGTTCCTTAATTTTTTTTTTACATGTTAAACGTAACTTTAAAAAAAACTTAAGGAACCATCCAACGAGGTTCAATGAAAATTTCTTTAAAAAAAATTATCAAAACCTCGTTGCTAAGGCAACGAGGTGTCTGTTTTGGATAACCACAAAAATCAGTGTCCGTTTTGAAACTTTTTAAAGAAATTTTTATCCATTTCGATGTCAAACTCATTTAAAATAACGTTAAAATTACATATATATAAAAAGTCGAAATTTTCTATGTAATTATAATAATAAATTTTAAAAAGGTTAGAAGTTAATAACAACTTTAAAATATTCCGGTAACGTGATTTATTGAAATTGGTATTAAATTTATCTCCTTCCGACCAAAATAATCACATTATTTTGTTCATATATCTTTTTATTAAATCTACATAAAAAAGGTAGCATATACTGTAATTTTTTTCAAAATAATAAATAGAAAAAAGATTCGGAATAATGTAAAATCCTCAACTAAGTGAATAAGAATATGAGCTCAAGAAGTATAAAAAGAATTATTCAACTTAGATCAATACCAAAAAAAGTCCGAAGAAAGAAAATCTCGAAACAAATTCTTTTTACGCATAGAATTCTTCAAAGTACCAAGAGAAAAATGTGGACAAGTTTGTTACAACAACTTTAACAAAGTATTTTTAACCATTTCAAATTATAATTTTGCATCCCACTTATTTACTTCCAAAAATGTTTGATTTTCTTTACATATTTTTAAGTTATTATACAATAGAAAATTACCTAATGTTTTAAAATTTTAAATTAAATTACTCAAAATAAGATATTTGGATATTACTAATGGGTGTTTATAGTAAATTTAAAAGTTTTATCTTTTACAAGAATACTATAACTATAAATATAACCTTCCACTCATATTCCCACACTTACATTTGATATCAGACAATACTAATTTGTTTAGAATATGTGCATTTTCTAGCTTTTAAATTACAAATTTGTTTATAGGATGTGCATTATCTAGTTTTTAAAGTAAAAGTGGAGAAGGATAATGATTTTCATCCTATTATATATATTCATATATTTCTCTCATTTAATAAAAAATATCAAAAAATAAAATACTAAAAAAAGAAAGAGTAAATAGGAAAGAAGTAAATGTCGGTAAGTGTGACATTTTCACCGGAAAAAAAGAAAGCCATGAAGGAGAGGTCTCTAAATACTTGAAATGAAATACAAGACAGACTTTTGATTATCATTTTCATTGCAATAATAAACAAATAAAAAAGAAAGAAAGAGATAAATAAACATGGCGAAATCGAGCGCGGACGATGAGGAGCTGCGAAGAGCTTGCGAGGCGGCTATTGAAGGCACAAAACAACAAGTTGTAATGTCAATTCGTGTTGCCAAAACCAGCGGGATTATAGGCATTTCTGGAAAACTGAGTCGGGGTGCTATGGCTAAACCTAGAGTTCTCGCTATCTCAAGTATGTAATTTCATTTATGTTACGTTGCTGACAATTTAATTATGATACGAGTTTTGAAGGATACATTATTCATATATCTGATCTCAGAGCTAGTGTGTTCTTTTATTGCTTACACTAGTATAGAATAATCTAAAAGGATATATATTATCTATGTAACTCACTCAACTATTTTAGAAATAAATAACGCGTAGGTGTTTCTTTTTAAAAAAAAATTGAAATAGAAGATTACAAGATGGGAAATCGAACCTTCATTAACAACATAAAAATTCAGATAACCAGCTAATTGAATTACTAAAAATTTTCCGGACTTAGGTTATAATTATTGATGATTCCTTTTTTAATTGCTGATGCAGTGTAAAAAATAGTATAATAATACTTCCTTTATCGCATCCCATTGTATAAGGTGTTGCAATTTGGGTAATTAAATAATAATTTTTTTTTGACAATAATTTTCTCAAATTTCTTAAATATTTTGAATCATTAATTATGTTAATTTATAATACTTTTCATATAGTTTCATAATATGAAAGTTTTATTCTTAAAAAGTTGGAGAATTATGTCCAAATTCACATTAAAAAAAATTAGGTGCTTATTTTGAATCTTTTCCACATAAATTGGAACAAAAATAATAATGAATATCTGAAAAATGTATGTCACTCCCTTTGTCCCATACATACTCTCCATTTTATAGCTTATTTGGCCAAATTTTTAAAATTAACTTATTTTGAGAAATATTTTTTTTAAAGTGCTTATCAAAAAAGTACTTTTAGTAAGAAGCAATTTGTGTTTGGCCAAATAAATTCAAATAACAATTTTGAGCAGCAATTAGTGTTTGACCAAGCTTTTAAAAACTGTTTATGAATATATTTTTCTCAAAAATATTTTTCAAATTAATGATTTTAGGGATAAACTACTTCTTTTAACTTTTGAAAAATAGTTTATCCAACTCTCTATTTATCTTTCACACCATTAAAAGCATCTGTTCACATATTTTGAGTCTCCTATTACCATGAAAAGTCCAGGTTGTGTCCATAATAAGTTGTCTTTTTTTATTTTCGAGCAGTTATAAAAATTAATTCACTACTTATTCATTTGTTTCATACATTTTTCGACATCAATAGCATTTATTTATATCATGTCGGAATATAGACATATGCAGCGGAAATAAATAGATAGGATCATATTTGCATGTAATATAGACAACACATAAATAAATAATTTAATCAAACATAAAATCGATATTTATCTCTTGAAGCATATCCACGATCGTGAACCGAACCTTCAAGAATGAGCAAAACCGTCCACGTGATCATCCTTTAGTTCTACAATCTTCTCCTATGTAACCCGAATAATACTGAAATTTATAAAATTCGTATGAGCAAATTTCTATAGAAAACATGTAGAAATATGTATAAAAACCCTCACCTCCTTAATAGAACAAGAATCCTTTATATAGTCATAAGTTTTATAGTTTAAACCCTTTTTCAAATCTACTGGGTCTTTCTTTTCCACCGAGAATAAATTTTATTTAATTCCTAATTATTCGGACACAACAAGAATCACAGAATTTATAACAAGGTTTTCTATTATGAAATTAATTCAAAATATCTGAATTAATAATAAATTACGAATTACTTTACAAAAAAATTGTATTTGCACTCCTCAGTTCAATTTCGAAATTCTTCTATTAAACCTTATTTAACTCCTCATGTTAAAATTCAGACTCTAATCAATCCAATTAATTTACTGACAATTTAATTTATTGATTATTTCTTTTAGACTTTCATTTTAACTTATTTCATATGCTGGATATAAAATTCACCTGCAGGATTTACACATGAAAACTTATAAGTTTCCTTTCATAAAGATGTACCATCAATCTTAAGATCGAGACATGAATTTCATCAACTAACTATTACTTCGCCAATGTATATTGTTATTATCCAATATGTCAGGCATATTGATCCACAAATTTTTTTTTACCTTTTAATAAATCAAAATAATAAATAATATACTATATACATTTAATAGACTAGAGAATTTATTTTATTAAGTTAGTATAAAATACTTATCTCTACTTGGTTCATTCAATATATACATAATGTACTGGCACAAGAAATTGAACTTGCATCATTCTCATAATCAAGATAAATTATATCTAATCTTGTACTACAGTTATATCAATGGCTTTGTCCAATTTTCATCTTAGATTGTGAACATAAATTTTATACTTGTTAGAACCAATTATTTAATCTTCCGTATATAAGTTAAACTCTAAACACTAAATCATCTACTATATAAGTAAAAGACACATCAACGAATATATAATCTATTTAAAATCTTTATTAAATTGAATAAATAATTATTCTATAATAAATACTATATCTAAACACATGGTTAATAGTACATATACCAATAATCTCCCACTTAGACTTTTAACCATGATAATTGTTATAATACATGATATCTAAACACATGATTAATGGTGTATACCCCAACTATCTCCCACTTAGACTCTTAACTATGCATCTAACTTTTACATGCATTTTTTTTAACGCAACTATCAAAAGTCTTAGCCAATAATATCTTTGTAAAAAAGAACTTGCCAAGTTATTTTCTGATGATACTTCGTCTAGTAGTGCTTTGTCATAACTGACCGATTATGTACTAGTATCTTTAGGGATTCTATCATGAAAGTCTCCCAAGATTATACACCGAACCGAGTTAGGTTATCATTCTCCCATTATGACTAAGTACTACCACTACTTTTGTCACACTATAATGTTCTGGATTCTTCATATTTTCTCCATTACCTTTCAGTATTGAAATATTATCAACTCCCTATAGTGTTATTTGCTCAATATCACTTTCACTACTTCGAGGTAGTGGATTTTCTTACGTATATTAATATTTCTCCCACTACTTAAATGTAATGGAATGTCAATTCTGACGTGTCAGTTAGATGTTCTGGAACTTCTGAATTTTCATATGACTTATTTGCTATTTCTTTCATAGTTCCTGTAAAACTAGTTTACTTCTAGGAACATGGTTTATTAAATGGTTCTTTTCTAGAAAACTGACATTTGTATTAATAATTACCTTATTCTTCAGGACAATAAAATAAACATCCTTTCATTTTTTTTGTATATCCAATAAACACTCACACATCCATTTTTAGTTTCAACTTATCTATTTTTTCTTTTAACACACATGCTAGACAATTTCATATATGAACATGTCGTAGAATGGGCCTACGTCCAATCCGCAGTTCTATATGTGTCAAAGGTACTAACTTAGAATGAATTAAATTAAGAATATAGTTTTTAATTTCTGAGGAATATTCCAAGATGAAAAAAGCAAAATCGAATAAGTCAATCATTAGTCTTACCATCTCAACAAGATCTTATTTTTTTTCTCTCCCACACCAATCTATTGTAGAGTACCCAATGCAGATAATTGAAAGTAATTTCTTAATCTAATAAGTGATTAATGAACTCTTCAAAGAGGTACTTGCCAGTACGATCAGATCGTAGCGACTTAATATATTTTTCACGATAATTTTTTTTATTTTCACCTTAAATACCAAATATTCGAACTTATGAAGCGTCAATTAAATATATTCATATCCTAAATAATCTTTTGTGAATGACACAAAATACTTAGAATCACCATTTGCCAAAATGTTCATTTGACCATACAAATCAGAATAAATTAATTCAAACTTATAACTAATTCTATTTTCTTTAAGGAAATATGTATCTTAGTCATTTTTTTTCTAAACATCACTGACAAGTTGGGGGTGCCTTCACTTTTAATGAACCTTTATGTCCATGCTTCGACCAACTTCGAAGTCCTATCTAAAATAAATAACTTAAATGCTAGTGCACCAAATAAGTGTCATTCAATTCTAAAGAATATTTTTTCTTATGGAACAAATTAATATTATTTAGTTCAAGAGAGATATTAATGTAGGATTGCGGGGTGTTCATAACACGCATTGAAAGATAAAAGCAACCCTAGATAAATCTACTTGTATTTAAATTTTATTTACATTTAAAAGAATAAGTTTTAAAATAGACCTGGTAATGTGAGTCATTATTCAAAATCTCTTGGATAGTACGAAGACTCTATGTGTATCCATACCAAGACCGATCTTAATTATCAACTTCTTGATCAACGGAATTCGTGAACAAATTGAATTAATAATATTATGGTAAAATTTTTCCCAAACATCTCAACTCACAATAAAAAAACAAGAAAATAATTTTCTTGTCAATAATTTTTCTCTCTTTATTTGGTGTAATACTCACACACTTTAAATAAAATATTATTCTTATAAGAACTTTTCTCATGAAATTGTGCAATAGAACTTTTCTATCATCCTTTATGTAATATTACCTATCAACTTTTTTCCCTTTTTTTTTTTCCTGTTAAGAGTGATTTTTTCATTCATAACCAGAAATGGATGCAGTTACAACTCAAGCAGTGTATGACTAACTACTATCTCTTTTCTACACTATTACAATTTGCTACAACTTACTACATATAGTTAAACAATATAGGTTGCAACAATAGAAAAACTGCTGATGAAACAGCAACCAAAACTAGCACTATGCTTAGGATAGGTATCAAGATGTTGGACGACTAGTTGTCAGTTTGCTCTGTTCCTGCCTCTGATGTGCACATACATCACAACCTCTTTCAACTATATCAGCTTCTAATATGCATTTCTAAAATCTGATTTTGTTCTTTTCTCTCCATATGATGTAAACCAGCATAGCAAATACACTACTTGCAATCTCAGCTAGTCCAGCCCTTTTCTTTGCCATTTAATTCACCTATTTAATCTCAATTGTCCAGTTTTGTATATGTTTGTGAAAGCCCAGCCAAGCACACAGTCTACTCCATAAGGATCTTGTTATTTGACATTCAAAGAACAGGTGATCAAAGGTCTCTAGTGTCACTTCACAATATGCACACTCAGGTGGGATTTGTATCCCAAACTTTAGAAGCCTCTCCACTGTTGCTAATCTCTAATAGATTACTAACCATAGAGTAAACTTAAAAAAAAAGGTTGCAACTAAAATCTTTTCCCTAAACAAATTGACGTGAATAACCCTAATTTACCCCTCCGCCCCCCAAGAAATTTCCCTAAATTTTTTTTTTCATGCGTGAATTAGTACTCTAAAAGAGTCCCCCCCCGCCTTAAAAATTTTTTTAGGTGCAGATTCACCTATTTTTCTTGCTTGTATTAAATTGAGTTCTTTTTTCCTTTTTGACATTGATGTCATAATATTGTTACACTTTTAAATATTTTTTGATTTAAAATAGTGGTGTCCTAAAATTTTCATATTTTCAAATCCTTTTTGTTTTGTCAATTCTTCCATTTCTATAAAAGGATTTATAATTACATAATTTTATTCATTCAAATCTTCTTCATCAACAATTTTATCTCAACATCTAAGATTCATCTTCTTTATTTCATGTTGTGAATTTAAAGAAGACAGACGATGGTTTATCTCTTTTTATTTCATATTGTGAATTTGAAAAAGACAATAATCTATCTTTTTTATTTCATGTTGTAGTTTTGAAGAAGACAATAATTTTTTTTTGTTTCATGTTGTAAATTTGAAGAAGACAATAGTCTTTCTTTTTTGTTTCAAGTTATGAATTTGAAAAAAACAATAATCTATCTTTTTTGTTTCGTGTTGTGAATTTAGAAGACCATAGTAATGAATTTTTGTTCAAGAATGAAATCTTAACGGAACTATCCATATCCGGTTCAATAGTAATTGTTACGCCAGTTAACGTTGCGTATCTTCAAAATAATTCAACTTAGATTGTCTCTTTTACTTGAGTCTATCATTGATATTATGTTATCTCCTTAATATTGATATTATGTGATTTAAAATTTGTGTTATTTATAACTGAAATTTTTCATCTACTCATATATTCACAAGTTCATAAGTTTCATCTATTTAAGTAAATAATCTTCTCATATCATAAAATAATATTTTTATAAAATTATTATTTTCGTTCTATATTTTAAGTGCAGAATTTTTGTAGAATGGTGTAATTGCTACGTTAGCTAAAGTTACTTATCTTCAAAATAATACTTAATTAAGTTTTAATAAAAATATTACTAAAATTGAAGAATTGAGATTTACCAATTATATTGATCTAGATAAATATGATTAACATATTGGTTAAAATAAATATGTAATTAGGAGTCATATATAATATTTAGTAAGTATTAGGAGTTATAATACGCTAAACAAAGTTTACAATTCACTTCAAATAGTAGTTCACTTAACAAAGTCAACTACTATTTTTTTAATTTTTTTTGTGTACATTTTTTACTAATTGACACGATACACATGTACAATAGAGAAAACACTACTAGAAATAGAGATTTTTCCCATCGCAAATCAATGAAAAATTTGGGTTATAAGACATAATTTTCCCATTCATTTCCCATCAAACTTGTTCACTGGGAAAATAAATGGTGGGAAACAGTTTCCCAATAAAATAGTGGAAAATTTCATGATTTTTCATGTGAAAACACTATTATATTTTTCTTTTTCCACCGAGAATCGGTGAGAATAGACACTTAATATTTTTAGTGAAAAATCAATGGAAAAATAATAATTTTTTAGTAGTGAAATTGTCATTTACTATTTTTGTTAAATAATTATTATTTAATTATTATCATAATATTCAAAACTTTGAAAATAATTAAATTATAGCTATTAATATTTAGTATTTTAAAATTGACTAAAAATTTTCTTCTTAAATCTTTTCTTATTTGAACTATATTAAAAGTCCTAACACTTAACACTTTTAAAATCAATTATAATTTTATTAACTTATATTAATCCATTCTTTATTAAATTAACTAATTATTCATCACAATTTTTCACCTTAATGACACGAGAAAATAAATTACAGAATATAACTTCATTTTGCATTAATACGTTAAATTCCTCTCTCTTATTTTTCTTCTTCTTTTTTTTTTAACAAAAAAATTGTATAATATAAATTTTTATATATAAAAACACAAAATACTTTAAGTTTTTTCAATTAACATTGTATAATTGAACTTTTTTTATTTATAAAAACACAACATACTTTAAATTGTTTCAATTAATTGAGTGTTCATGTTATTCACTCTCTTTATATAAGTTTACACTTTTTCTTCTATTTCAATTTACGTGAAAATATTTGACTAGACACATAAAATAAAAGAGAAAAAAATTAAATTAATTTTTTTTTGTATATATTAAACTAAATATTCTTGAATGATGAATCAATAAGGAATTATTTTTTTAAAAAAAGAACTTAGCTACGAATAATTTAGCGATGAAATTTATAGCTAAGTGAACCTTTTTTTTAAGCGTGTACACTAAACTAGTTTAGTCATAAACTAAAAATTCATTCTCTTGAATTATTAGTCTATAGTGTGCTTAAAGGATGTAAGTTAAATTTAATACGTATGCTCTATTTCGTTATACAATTCAACTAATATACTTCTGTTTAATTCATAAATAAAAAGAATCATAATTTTAATGTTAATAACTATTAAAATCTATCTATCACAAATAACTACTTCTTTTAAAGTTATATATATATATATCATAAAACTGATAATAACAATAATTGCTGAGGAAGATAAATATTGCTCAAATTTATGTAAAACTTTTATAAAATATTATAACATACTAGTCAGAATAACTTAGGCTTCACCTGATTTCAATACAAATAATATTATATTGTGTATTATATATTATGTAGCGGATAAGTTAAAATAGTAACAAAAATTATTTTGTTATTTTTGAAATTCAAAATACTTATTTTTACTCAATCTGGCCGTAATAGTTATTATTCTTGAACACTATAAACACTTTAATTATGAATAAATGTCCCACATGATCAATGCACAAGAAAAAAAAGTAACGCCCACAAATTCAGAAAATTATTATGTTTTAAAATGTGTGAAATTACTAAATAATGCCCTGTATTTTTTAAATTTTTTTTACCTTTAGAGAACACACTGAAAAATACATGAAATGGCCAAAATACTCTTATGGTGATAAGCATGCGCGTTGACGAAGACGTGCCTACTTTCACCTTTATTAGATAGTAAAAAATAAGTAATGCCCACAACTTTTAAAAATTATTATATTTTAAAATGTGTAAAATTATTAAGTAATATCCTGTATTATATATATATATATATTCACTTTTAAAGAACACATCAAAAATATACGAAATGACCAAAATACTATTACCGTGATAAGCACACACATTGATGGATACATGTCTGTTATTCTATCTTATTAGTATAATATATATATATAATAATAATAATAATAATAATAATAATAATAATAAAATAAAATAAATTTATGTACCTATAAAATAAAAAAGAGGCTATAATTTTTAAAATTAAATTTTGAAATATTTACAAATTACAATCATAGCTAATATTACTTGCATCCGCATGTAAGTTATGTATGTGTGTGAAATATTGAAACAAAAGCTGTGAAGCTGAATATTTGATATCTTGGAACATGAGAACTCCTAAAAAACCCTATGCTCTCTTCTCTCTCCTAAGGCGAACTTGGTGAAGAGAAGGTGCCATCATGGCTGCTTCGGCAGCTCCTGGGCCATTTGGCTGGGAAGAAAACTTCACAACAACAACTGCTCCACTACTCTTAACTGAAATCCACGGAAATCCACTACTCTTGATGGAGTTATTGCTTCTTCGAATCAACCTTCAGATCAGCATACATATGTTTCTCTAATAATAAAAGAAAGCCTCAAATAGTACTTCTGATGCTCCATTGAAGTTAAAATCAGTGGAATACCGTGATGGAGTTCTCCCTATTGAATGGACGACTAGCTTATAGTGAAGGAGTATGCAATTGTTGGTCAATTTTTATATATATAGTATACCAGAGTTGGTGGATTTAAGAAGGGTAATGCCGCAAGAATTCAATATGAAATGATCGTGCAAAATCGGTTATCTTGAGTCGAAGCACATTCTTATAAGGTTTGATCTCTCTGAGGATTATACTATTAATTGGTATTCTAGGCTTGGGATTTATATTACGTGCAATAATGAATAGTACTATATGCATATTCAAAAATGGACTCCGTGTTCAATCCAAAAGAAGAAACTTGCATTGCATTAACGTGTGTTGATAAAGCAACTAAGGATCAAATTCGACCATGTGTTGCTCGAGTAAATGTCTAGGTGAATTTATTAGATGATTTTCGAGAAGGAATTGAGGTATATTTTGTAGAAATATTGAAACTGGGGAAGTCACTACAGTTTGGCAAAAATTCACTATGACTATTTGCCTAAGCATTGTATTGATTGCAATCTTCAAGGACATTCTCTAGATAATTGTCATGCTAAAGAGATAAAGGAGAACAAAGAGAATAGAAGACGTGAAGACCATGCAAGGTGATGCAAGGGAAATACTTAACAAAAAAAAGAGGTATAATAAAAAGAGTATCCAAGATGGTATTGTGCAGCAAAAAAAAGAGGATGTTGCGCCCCAAATTGATAATTTGGGGAAGCAATCAATTACTAACGTGGTTGGAAAGGAGGGTGTTATGGCTGGAATTTTAGATGATGATCAAGATGGTGTTCATGCTCTTGATCGAGCCATGATTGTGTTGCAGGAACTCGATAAATCTGGGCAGCAACAAGGTGGATCTGCAGCTGTGAAAAACGGTGTCCTTGGAAGCCCTGGACAAGTTGATAAAGGTGTGAAACATGCAGCTAAGCATGTTGTTTCTGGGAAGCAATTTTCTGATGAACAAGGCAAAGACATTGCAGAAATTTCTCGTATTTATATAAGAAAGAAAGGAATTTGGAAAAAAAAAGACTGATTGTTTCCTTTTACACTCTTGGTGCTTGTGTAAAAATAGTCTAATTAGACTGAATCTTAAAATGATACAAATGAATCACCTAATAGAGGGGTCTAATTTATTGATTGATTATTTCTCTTTAACATAGTATGAAATTGTCTATTTATATGAATATGTGAAGTTTTGAGCTGATGGAATTCGGGTGAAGTGGATTGACTGATTGTATCTATTGTATTGTTCCATCCTACTTTCTGCTAGTTCTCTAATCTATTACTGTGATCTGATCAACTTCCAATTATGTTCATTTGAAAACGAAGATATCTTATATCAGTGTTTTTATGTTTGTTCTAACTGTCAAGTCACGGGATGAAATTCTGCCTTGTGATTAAATGGAGGCCTTTGCGTAATTGTTATGCAATTGTTAGTAGTCATTTGGAGAATATTTCAATTAAAGTTGAAAAAAAGTATTTGGAAGTTATTCTGTTTTACTTTTCTGGTGATAGAGCACAACACGAATTTACTCAGGTTGCACTTATTTTGCTTAGTGAATAGTAGCTAGGCTATGCTTAATATAGTCTTCCAATTCTCTCATATGATAAAAGAAACATATTGTATAGTAGTGGTTCATATCTTCTATCTTAAGAATCACTTTTGACATGAGGTAGTAGCTATCTCATTTCATTTGACTCAATCATTACATGGAGAATCAGAATTCTTTTTGGACCATTTTTTCTACTAAAGTTGTTTGGTACTAAATGTTGATGTTGTGGTAGTAGTTCCTTTATTCTGAACAAAAGTGTCAACTACTTATTCAAAAAATGTTGCATAAAATAATCTCGCCAATCTAAAAATTCAGGTGAACAAATTTATATATCTTTTGGATACTTAGCCTCATAACTTAGACAACACATTCTTTCTGGGATAAGGAGTAACCTTTGAAAATTTAAATGTACCACAGTATTTTCAGATTTTTTCTTCTATGCATAGTTGTGTTTTCAACTACAATAGGCCATTTCTATTTGTTTCCATAACATGTGGTTTGTGCAGCAAAAGCTAAAGGCCAACGCACTAAAGCTTTTCTTCGTGTCTTAAAATATTCTAATGGAGGAGTTCTTGAGGTAATTACTTCTAATCTATCTTTTTAATACTAAAATTCTCTTCTTCTATTCATATACTTTTTCAGTACACCAGATTATTTAGAGGATGAAGATAACAATTTCATAAGGTAGTTTAGCTTGTCTACTAACATGAAGTTGTATCCTAATTATGTTGTGGATAATGCTCAAATTTACATGACATATACATTATCAAATATTTATTTAGCTAAGGGAACTGTGTATCTCTAAACTTGCTGATAAAACTGTTAAGAAGGATTATTTTACTTACTGTCATAGATAGAATCATGAAACCGAACTGCATCTCCTAAAATCTTCATTTTGAGATGGTGGCTTTACTTTAGAGCTAGTTGTGCTAAGTCCCTCATTTAAGCTGACAAAAATGTTATGCTTGCACCTGTAGCCTGCAAAACTGTACAAGCTTAAGCATCTTTCAAAGGTGGAGCTGGTAACTAATGATCCAAGTGGGTGTACATTCATGCTGGTAATATTCACAGAAAAATTATTTTGCCATTCCATCTGCAGCTAATATATGGAGCTTATTCTTGATGATATTGTTCTTACAGGGTTTCGATAATCTCAGAAGTCAAAGTGTTACTCCACCTCAGTGGACAATGCGTAACGTTGACGATAGGTATTTGTTTAATATTGAGTCTGTAAATATCTGAGATCTTTCTCTCATGTAAGCACTTTTATCCATGACCTTTTCTTTTAACTATTGTAGGAACCGCCTTTTGCTTTGCATCCTAAACATCTGTAAGGATGTCCTGGGTCGTCTCCCCAAGGTTGTTGGCATAGATGTGGTAGAGATGGCTCTTTGGGCGAAGGTGCATATAAAAATTCATCCCAATATCTTTCAACATATTATAGCCTAGGCCCTGTCTTGAAAGTTGGGTTGCTTCGTTTAGTTATGTCATAAGGACTTTTTCTAGTTACTTTCTCTCTATTTGTTTTTGTTTATTTTCCTATCTGGCTTGCATAAAATCATCCTTGTCGATGATAACTCTTTTATCAGATGTTCTTGGAAGGTATATCTCAAAAATGCCCAAACAGAATTGAAATAGTTGGAAAAGTCTTAAGAGGACTTTTTGGTTTGTCAATTGTGGGTGTGGTATTGGGGATATGAAAACTTCAGCAATTGTTTTGTTTTGGAACATGAGATTGGATTGTGGTGCATTAAGTCTCATCTTCATGGGATGATATTTGATAAAAGTTATCCAATTCGAGAAATGTGTGCTTTTGTACATTTGCCGAATTCTTCGTTTTCCATCCAGTTAGATTGTGTTTGATATGAAGGAAATATTTTCCTCGAAAATAAGTACTTTTCTTGCTTATTTTCTGGTGTTCGGTAAGTAAGCAAAAAATACTATTCCAAAAGCATTTATATATAATCTAGGCAAACACTATAGGTGGTTTAAAGTTCAAATGTTACAGTTTTTGTCTGCTAGTAGTCGTACATGCAGCAAGCATATAGGAAACTCTTTGTTAATCTTGCTTAAGGATCCAGAGTCGTATATATTCTTTTATGAAATACGCAGTCAGAAACTAGTGGTAAAAAAAATAGTCATTCGTTACTATAAATGAAGCGTTCTCACTTTTTTGCTTGTTTTTTCAGTTAGAATGTCTTTGAAGGTCATATGTACATTCACTATTTAATTGAAGATAATCCTGTTGACATTAGAAATAGTTATTTGATTGCGACTGATTACATGATGTGTTTCTAAAGAGGAACTAAAATAAAAGCTATTGCTTCATATATTTATGTAATTCTAATTTATATAGATTTAATGCAGGAAAATACTCCAGCAATTACCAAGCAACAGGCTAATCCTCAAGATGGGCCTGTCCCTACGGTAGCAGAAGAAGGTGAGATGACAGTAACTGTTGAAAGAGAACTTGTATCTCAAGCAGAGGAAGAGGACATGGAGGCTCTTTTAGGCACGTATGTAACCTCTTTCCCACTTCTCTTGGCCTTGCATTATGCCTATTTTTGCTCGAAATCTGAACTGCTCATGTCTACTTCATTTAAGTTGACCTCTTGCCACGACCTTATCATGTCATGGAGGGAATCGGCTATTATTCTCACTTATTTTTTCTTTAAAAGAAAGTATTCTCATGCATAATAGAACTAGTGCTGTAGGAGTTTTTCCTACATTAAAGGACAGCTTCCTTTATTTTAGATGAGGAGATTTACAAAACTTCAAGTTTTAAGTGGAATAATGATTGAGAAACCTGTCTTAAGGCACTCTTTTATTTCTGAATACAAATCACTATCTACCTTGATTTTGTCTAGTGCCCTCCAGGCTCTCTCATGCTTTATTCCTAAGGGTGAACTACCAGTCTAATCTGAAGGACTGTGCAAGTAGCGATCCCATGTCTAATCACTGCATTAATTACTAGACTTAAAGTTCATGGTAGGTTCAGTTTTGTCTTGGAATAATTAGGAAACAATTCCTGAAGATTGCTGAAGAGCGGAGACTAGTACAAACAGCCGAAGTTTTGGTTACAAAGTGTGTCTATGACTATGAATGCAAGACTTCAGAGTTGTAAACTAAGTGCGTAATCTTGTGGTTACAATTGGTCTTGCTACATTAACTTGTTGCTGAATTTACAAAAGAATGTAGTAATTCATATGCTAGTACCTTTTCTCGAATTTTGTGTCTACAGTGAACCTATTTTATGGTTGATTTAACCTGCAAACTGCTTTACTGCTGAACTTATCTTGTATCAGACAAGCTAGTTGCTGATTGCAATTACCTCGCATTGCCTTTGCACTCTCCATGCTATGGAGAATTGAAGAATCGTCTACTTTTATATATTTAAAATACCTCTTCATCTATTATATGTATACAAGACCATATACTTTAAGTCTAGTTGGGATTTTTTTCAACCTTGATTATGCATCTAATGCTGAATCTGGTATTGCACAACATGGGTTTAAAGAATCAATTAAAATATTCTAAATAACCATATTGGCCTTCATTGTTTTTCTTCTTTGGAGAATCTAGAAATAGTCTTTTGAACAACCAAGCTGACATAAGGATTTTAGCTCGCCCCCACTTAGAGCAGATGGAGATTCTCAGATGGGAAAAAGCGGCACTCGACATCTATTAAATATGACTTAGGTTGTTGTAGACAGCACTATTAGCAGACACTTTGTTTGTACTGTGTTCTCCCTGATTTAAAGTTTCCTACCAAGTTGTATTGCTGTTTTTAATCGACAAGCCCTTTGTTTCATCCTAGCACTATTTTGGTTCATTTCATGATTTTGATTTTCAAATTCTACAGTTATGTAATGGGTATTGGTGAAGCTGAGGCATTCTCTGAGCGGCTGAAGCGAGAGCTTCAAGCTTTGGAAGCTGCTAATGTGCATGCCATTTTGGAGAATGAGCCATTAATAGATGAGGTGACCCTTTTTTTAATGAAGAGTCCTTATTGCTTTGATGCCAGTGTTAGAGAAGAGTTTGATTTCTATTTTCAGGAGGTGCTACAGTTTTCCTCTTTATGACAATTGATAGTCTTTTACTTTGATAAGACTATTCAGTTTGTTCATTAGGAACAACTTCTTTGCCAAGAGCAATAGCAGGCAAAGTTTGCCTAATTCTCTCTTAGATTCAGCTTTCTGCCATTTCCCTGATATGTACGCTCTCACTTTTGGTTATGTGTAACATTTATATTTTGCCTTTGGTTGGATGAGGTGACCATTCCATATTTTCATTAAAGATAAACTTATGCTTCTATGTCTAAATTTTTGGTCCTACAGGTCTTGCGTGGGCTTGAATCGGCCACCAACTGTGTTGAAGATATGGATGAATGGTTGGGCATCTTTAATGTAAAACTTAGACACATGAGAGAAGACATTGAATCAGTAAGAATTTCTGCGTACCACTTCTGTTTAATCTTACCAGAAATGATTATTTTTCTTTCCCTAGTTAATTGATTCATATATTTAATTGGCGAATCACTTGAATATGAAACTTAATTTTGAGTCATTTTTCTTTCCCTTCTTTGTGCATCCACCATAAAAATTTGTTTGTTCCTTTCCAGAATTCATTGATTTTAATACTGTAATAGCTAATTAATCAAAAAGGAATATGAATCCTGATTCAAACCGAATTTGGATATGCAAAAGCATGACCTTTTTGTATATTATTACAAACAGCACGGGGGTGATCTTTCTTTATATGCATCAGAATGTTTCTAGCTTGTAATTGCTACAAGACCAAGCTTTTCACAATACATATTTCTTCAATCGTAGTAGAAACTCAGGACTATTATTTGCTAGGTTCCTCGGATACTGGTGTAGGCATCAGATATGCAGATCTAGAGGTTGAAGTCATCATTTCATAAGTTTTAGGACTCGGGGATATGGATCGAATTATGGATGCGGATGCTTGAATATGACCAGTAAGTATATAAGAATAATATATATGACAAATAGTTATTTATGGTTGTTGAAAAAATACTTATTATTCAATTAATAAAGTGATTTAAATCCATTATTGTTTTTTAATGAAGTAATATCATTGATGGAATCAAGAAGATGAAAATAGCACAAAAGATAATAAATACAAAAGTGAATTTGTTAGCTCCGTTCATGTGCCATATACGAAAGATGGGGAGCTAACAGAGTCCAAAAGGAGATTTTAAGTGATTTAAATCCATTATAGCTAATTAAGTTAAATAATGACTATTAAGTAATTATAAATTGATATAAGTATAGTAATAATATTTTTTTAATCTTAGGATTCGAGGGTCTATCGGAAACAGCCTCTCTGCCTTTGAGGTAGAGGTATGGTCTGCGTACACTCTATCCTCCCCAGACTCCGGTTTGTGGGATTATACTAGGTATGTTGTAGGATTCGAGGTATGGTCAGGACTATGGGGTATGATTAGGACGATTGGTACAAGTGTCAAGATACAATCGGGAGATATATATTGCAACATATATAAGTATATATTTTGACAATTAATTGAAGTTCTTAATTAAAACTTATATAATTAAATTCATTGTAAACACTTAATATTTTATACATAAGATGCTTGTATAAATAGCAAAATGTTCTAATACTATATGCGAATATATGTATATATAATATATATGACATAAAATAAAAATTAGACCAAATACCCAATCAACCTATACTTCTTGGTCATGGGTGTTGTCAAAGTACCCAAGTTAGGTTGACCAAATACGATGTGGATCCACAACCACACCCAAATCATATCGGACTAATTAGGTGAACAACCAGCGAGGAACAGAGGGCGGAGGTCATAGGACTAACTCTAAATGCAACAAATGAGAAAGATCTACTGGGCAGATGCTTGGTGGGATAATTTGAGGGACTCTGGATATAAACTCCAATGCTGACTGATGTCAAGAGATGGTCAAGCTCTACTTGGAGCAAGGTCATAGCGATGCAAATCTATGAAATGGGAGGAAGATGTAGAGAATAATGGAAGAAAACTTAATTTGGAGAGACCTTCTGCTAGCCTAAGATCATTAACTAATGAAGGAAGATTCAACTAAAGAATAGGAAGCTTTGAAGGAAGAAGGAATATCTTTGAATAGGAGAACTAGGCAAATCAATCCTTCACCTGAGCCTTAGAAAGAATCCCTCAAATTCTAGTGATTTCATGGGTAGAAGATGCTAGTTCTTTTGTCAAAATATGGGTTTCAACCTCAAAATAATAGGAAGTTCATACTTCGAATATGGGAGATTTGGGGGTGAAGAGAGAAAAGAAAACAATCCCAAGCTCATCCAAGATGAAATGGGAGAAATGAGCCTCGAAATGCCTTAAAAAGTATTTCATGCACCTAGTGAGGAGCGTGACAAGCTCCATCTCACGCCTGGCTAGATGTCCTCGCCCTTGGCCATGCGATGGCCTGAAGTTACTGTTTTGCGCGCGTGCCTGGCCCTAGCTCGCATATCGCTGCGCGAAGCGAGCTCCGCAGACAAGCCGACCAACCATACTTTACTAAATGTACATAACTTTGTACAAATATCGGATTGACGAATGGTCTAAATCATTGAAAACTTTATTGTAAGACCTTTAACTTGATATGAATTTCATATCACAATTCTTTATATATTTGGAGCTGTGCTCATTTGAAATTAGACCTTGTGCAAGCTCATTCGAAGTTTTAGTCTGTTGCGTAGTTTTAAACTTTGCTATGTTTTAGGGCTCTCTTTAGACCTTTAATCACTTCGAATACACCTCGCATACTTGTTATCATGCCCATGGAATATGGGACTAGTTGGACTCTCTTTGGCATGCAAAACATTATTTTTAGTTGTCGTTAGCGCACTTTAAAGTCTTAAATCATTTCGTGTTTTCACCCTTTCGTTTGAAACACTTTCTCACCCATCCTAGTCCATTTAATAACCTTTTCCTTTATTAGCCTCGAGTGGTCCCTACTCTAGGCTTGATCTAGTTTTGGCTGATTTTCAAGGTGCGAATCTATAGGTCTTATAGAAAGTGGAAACAAAAACATCTTCCATTGCAATGGTGGGAGACGATGACTGGATGCATCCCTAACACAGAGAATACTGAAGGCACATCGATTAGAATATTGGGCCTGCCACTGGATTTCTTGTTCAAAGAGATGATGGAGCAAATAGGCAATTCATGTGGTTGTTGGATCGAGACTAAGGAAGAAACAACACTCAAGAGCCATTTGAAATGGGCTTGTATAAGGGTGAGGAGATATCCAAAGATGATCCTCAGAGAAATAAAGATGGAAATTGGAGACTTTATCTTCACATTACAATATGGTTTGAAAATTCGGCAAGGTTCAAACACTGGAGGGAAGCGAGAAAAGATTAGGATTGGCAAACAAAAATGGGAAAAGTGTGGATGATTGTACGGAGGTTATGTAGGAACTGATGAATAACAAGGGTCTCTTTTATTTCAAATGAAAGGTCACATGCATACGAAATTGCACAGGAGAAAGAAATAACACCTAATGGGTGTCTTTGGGGCTTGAAGCGCACTAAGGATACAGACCTAATTTTGGTAATACATGTTTAATTGAAGGTTGGGCCTAGTACTATAAGGCCAAAACAAAAAAAGAAAGGTTCATTCGCACAATACCCCTATTTGGGGTGGTCTTTAAGTTTTGCCCCTCAAAATCGCAGGTCTTTAACTTTTAACCTGCATAACTTAAGTAACAAAAAGGTTGGCTGAAAATGCCCTTGACAGCGAAAAATAAAATAAAATCGCAAGGCAAAAGAAAATTCGCAAGGAATAAGTTCAGTGGGACAAGTTATGCTCCAGGAATAAATTCAATAACACAAATTATGCCCCATGACATAAATTCAGTGGTACAAGTTATGCCCAAGGCAAAAGAAATTAAGCCAAGCTCGAGTTATGCCCCAAGGCATAAGTGCAGTGGTACAAGTTATGCTTGAAGATAAAAGAATTAATCCCAAGGCACAAGTTATTCAAGGTGAGCTGCCATGGTGTATGTTATTTGCGAATGACATAGTTCTGATTGACGAGACTCACGACGGCGTAAATGCTAAGTTGGAGGTTTGGAGACAAACCTTGGAGTTTAATAAGTTTAGAATGAGCAGGACCAAGACAAAATATTTGGAGTGCAAATTTGGTGACATGATGCATGACGCTGATGTGGAAGTGATGTTGGATACACAGGTCATCTAAAAGAGAGAGTTTCATGTACCTTGAGTCTATTATCCAAGGAAATCGAGAGATTGACGAGGATGTTGCTCACCGTATTGGTATAGGATGGATTAAATGAAGGTTCGCATCCGGAGTCTTGTGTGACAAGAAGGTGCCAACAAAAGTTAAAGACAAATTCTATAGAGTGTTGGTTAGACTGACTATGTTGTGTGAGACGCAGTGCTGGCTAGTCAAGTACTCTCTCGTTCAGAATATGAAGGTTGCAGAAATGAAGATGTTACAGTGGATGCGTGGACATACTAGGAGAGAGAGGATTAGAAATGATGATCTCCGATCCAAGGTGGGAGTGGCTATGGTGGAGGAAAAGATGCATGAGGTGATGCACGAGTGCCTTAGTGCGGAGGTATGAGAGTTTGGCTATCGAAGATTTTAGGAGAGGTAGAGGTAGACCGTTAGAAGTAGTGGGAGAGCATGACATAGTTGCAGCATCACGAGGACTTGACCCTAGATAGGAAGGTGTGGAGAACACGAATTAGGATAATAGGTTAGTAGGTAGCAGTGTGTTGCATTGCTTTTTCGATCTCATTATTAGGCCTAGTATTTCTCCTATAGTTTTTTGTACTTCGATTTCTGTTACTATCTGTTGTTCCTTGTATCTCGATTAGTGTATTATTGTGTAGTTCTCCACTGTTACTAGTTGTTATTTTGTTACTATATGTTGTCTCTTGTACTGCTGTTACTATTTTTTTAAAGCCAAAGGTCTATTGGAAACAACCTCTCTACCTCTGAGATAGGGGTAAGATCTTCCTACATTCTACCCTCCCCAAATCCCACTTTGTGGGATTACAGTGGTTGTTGTTGACAAGTTATGCTCCAAGACATAAGTTCAGTAGCTCAAGTTATACCATAGGACACAAGTTATGCCCCAAGGTAAAAGTTCTATAGAAGTCTTGCCATGCGATCAAATACTACGAACTTATGCTCCAGGACAAACATTCTCTAAAAAGTTTTGCCTGTGACATTAGTTCTGCATAACGCAATTAGGTCATAGTTAAGGGTACTTTGGCCCAAAACTTTTCATTAAATGAGTAGTAAGGGAAAGAATTAAAGATCATGAATTTGAAGGGCAAAAATTAAAAACCACCTCAAAATAGGGGCAGCCCGTGCAAGAACTTGAAAAAGAAAACGTGTAGGCCTGATCCTATTGTCGATTCTGATGGTGCCTGCTGAAGGATTTTAATAGAAGCTGCTAACAGTTTCAAACGACCCAATGCTTTTCAAGTCTGTCGTAGGGTTGGAAAACAAAAGAGTTACTGAACTGACCAACACAATGAGAAGATGAATTGCAACAAGATGAAATATTTATTACAAAATCACCATGGTAATCAACAATAGGAATGGGAGGATCAAAGTGAATTATGCATACATGGGATAGGAATCAACCGGCGTGCTTGGCATGACAGTCATCTTCTTCTTCACAACTATGGCAAATTGAGGAAGTTATCCCCAAAGATACAAGAAGAGAGCTGAATTTGAGCCTTCACTGTGGGTTCATCAGAATATGATAAGGATGAACAAACAATATGAGGTTGAATTCCAGGGATGCAAATGGGAAGCTATGTCTTTGTTCATGAAGATTGAAAAGAAGAGGCAAACAAAGGATGGAGGGAAGAATTTTGATATCTGTTCTACCCCAAAAGAGGTTATAAAGAGGGACAAGCTTTGAGATTTGGAGTCAAATACAAGGATGGTGAGCAAAGAAGCCGGGGGAGGGGGGGGGGGGGGAGGGGAATCACTTTCATGGTGGATCAATGATTCTAAAGATCATCTCATGGAATGTTAGAGTTTAAATGATATCAGGAAAAGGGAATTGGTGAAATCACTACTATAGAAACGGAGAGCTAATTTAGTAGTCCTACAAGAAACTAAAATGGAGGCCGTAGATATTCAGCAAGTTGGACAAATATGGGGGAATAGGTGGGTGGATTATGTCTATCTTGAAGCTAGTAGTAGCATCCTAGTGATGTGGGACAAGAGAAGATTGGAAGGCAATGTGGTAAACAAGGGAGAACAAAGCATTACTTGTAGATTACGTAATAGCAACCATGATTTCAGCTGGCATGTAACTGGGGTATATGGTTCAACTAATACAACTGAAGAAGAGACCTTTGGTGGAAACTAGCAGCTACTAGAGGAGTATGCAATGGTCCATGGGTGGTTTATGGAGATTTCAACAAAACAAAATATCCAAATAAAAGAAGGGGCAGTGGAGCTGATTGATCTTTCTCTAAATGGAAAATTACACTGGGGATAGGGGAAACAATAGGGGAACTGCTTCTAGGATTTACAACATTGCCCAAATTGGTGTCTGACCACTGGCCTATTTTACTACCATGTGAAGAGTGGGAAAGGAATAAGGGATATTTCAAATTTAAGAATTAGTGGCCGGAAGTAGAGGGGTTTAAAGAGAAGGTTAAAGAATGGTGGAAGTCCTTCACTATACGAGGAAACCTGACTACATTTTGGCAACCAAGCTGAAAATGTTGAAGTCAAGGCTCAAGGAATGAAATTCACCTATTTATGGGAATCTTGACAAAAGGAAAACTAGTATTCTGGAGGAGGTGGATCAGCTGGACAAAGCTCAAGCACATAAGGACTCGATAGATGATGAACCGGTTCAAAAGAAAATTCGATGATGTAATGTAAAGAGATTGCAAAACATGATGAAAGTGTTTGGAGGTAGCGATCTAGAGTGCAATGGCTTAAACGAGGGGACGAGAATACCAAATTCTTCGGCAGAATAGAAAATGCACACAAAAGGTTCAATCGTTTTGATAAACTAGAAGTCAATGGAGAGGAGATCACATAACCTGAGGCAATCAAAGGGGAAGCAGTAGCTTTCAATCAAAATTATATTCAGAAAGAGCAGTGGAGGCCATATTTCAACCTGATGGGAAGTTCCGACATTATGTGGGAGGAACAAACTCGGTTGGAGAGAGACTTTGAGGAGCAAAAGGTGCTACATAGTAATTAGTATTCTAATGTGTGCCAAGATAAGGTTCCAGGCCTTGATGGGTATACCATGGGATTCATTTTAGCTTGTGGGAGCTTTCTTAAGAATGACATCATTAGTACTGTGAAGAACTTTCATGCTCAGGAGTACTTTGAAAAGTGCTTCAGTGCAACTTATGCGGTGTTGATTCCAAAGAAGAATGGTGCCAAAAATTTGAAGGATTTTAGACAATTCAATTTAGTCGGGAGTGTTTACAAAAAAATTTCCAAAGTACTTGCGGAAAGATTGAAGACAATGATAGACAAACTGGTTGATAAGCAACAAATGACTATCATAAGAGGGAGACAAAGCATGAATGCTGCTCTTATTGCCCATGATGTGTAGATTCTAGACAGAAGGGACAAACACTTGCTGTTCTGTATAAGCTGGACATAGAAGAAGCTTTTGATCATGTTACTAGCGATTCCTATCTAATATATTGAAAGTCATGGGCTTTGGAAGTGGATCAGGTGGATTCTATTTTGTATAAGCACAGTTAGATTTTTAAGTGTTGATAAATGGGAATCCTGAAAGATTTTCCCATCTCTAAGGGGATTAAGGGAGGGATCCTTTATCACCCTTTTATTTATACTAGTTATGGAGGTCTGAACTCGATGTTGAAGAGAGCATCCCTTAATGGATGGATGAAAGGTTCTTCGTGATCTTTTATTCACAGGACTGTATGAAAATCACCCACCTTTTGTATGGTGATGGTATATTGTGTTCTGTGAAGCAAAAGAGGAACAATTGAGGCACATAAGACCGACTTTAGTCATTTTTGAAAGTATTGCTGGGCTGCACATCAATTGGGGAAAAGTCTACTTTTCCCGATCAATCAAGTGGAAACTATTGAAGTTTTGGCTGGGACTTTGGGGTATGATGTAGGATCTTTACCTACAACATACCTAGGGATGTCTCTGGGTGCAAAAATTAAAGTAGTAGAGATATGGAATGGAGTCCCGAGAAAAAACACTAAGAACACTAAGAAGAGACTAGAAAAAATAAAGGTAGCCTGGTGCACTAAGCTCCCGCTATGCACGGGTTCCGGGGAAGGGCGAACCATAAGGGTCTATTGTACGCATCCTTACCCTGTATTTCTACAAGAGGCTATTTTCATGGCTCGAACCCATGACCTCTTGGTCACATGGCAGCAACTTTACCAGTTACGCCAAGGCTCCCCTTACTAAGAAGAGACTAGCTAGATGAAAAATTCAATAACTCTCTTTGGGAGGCAGAGTCACATTGATAAACAATGTGCTGGATTCACTTTATACTTATGTGATGTCCTTATTCCCCATTGCATCAAAGCTGGAGAAGAGGTTGGACAAACTTAGAAGGAACATTTTGTGGCAGGAGAACAAAGACACAGTGTTATCATTTGGTGAAATGGAGTTCTGTAATCAAGACAAAAGAGAATGGGGGTTTGGACATTAGAAATCTTAGGATACACAGTATGAGTATTAACGGAGATGTTGTGGAGATACAATATAGAACAACAGGATATTTGGAGAAATGTCATTTATCATAAATATGGGCAAGAAGACCGTTATTGTACAAAAATTGCAAGGCAAACTTATGGTGTAAGCAACTGGAGAATAATTAGGAATCTGCGGGAGGAGTTTAAAATAAACACTTCAAGGTGGGAGATGGAACGAAGATTAGATTTTGGGGTGATAACTGGTGGCCGTGATTTAAAACTCAACAGAGTGACTTGACACACCACACATTTTTATAAGGGAGGCTTGGAACCAACAAGGCTGGAATCTGAATTTCAGGAGAGTTCTAAAATGACTGGGAGATTGATAGGGTAGCAGATATTACAAAATCCATAGACTCCTTTAAAGAAACTAATGAGGAGTCAGTTATGCTCACATGGAAAGGAGATGGCAAGTTGAGATGCACAATAAAAGTGGTTTACTGATGGCTGAGTAACAATAGAGGAAGCCATCAGGAGGAGTGGCCTTGAAAACAAATTTGGAAAGTCATAACTCCCTTGAAAGTGTCATGCTTTACTTGGCTAGTAGCAAAAAAGACGCGCCCACTCATGAGATTTTGCAAAGAAGAGGCTGGTAAATGAGCTCAAGGTGCTTCCTATGCAATGGAGCTCAAGAATATAATAGTCACTTATTTTTACAGCGTAAATTGTTTGACCAATTATGAAAGCTTTTCTGGCCCCGGGAAAGTAAAATGGGTGATGCCAAGGAGTATTGTGGACCTACTAAGATGCTAGAACAATGAAGGCAGAAGTGTAAGCAAAAAAGATTGGTGGAAGACTGTCCCAACCTCCAACTGGTGGATTGTCTGGAGAGAAAGGAACATTAGATGTTTTTAACACAATCATACTTCTTTACAGATGATTAAGCTTTTCATTTCTGGTGTAGAGAATTTTTGTGGTAGAATCAGACTCTTATTTTACAATTTTTGGAGTCTTGTAAATAGAAAAGGACAGTAGAACTCTCTGGTTTTCTTTTGTAAATTTGGACCCAGCATAGAATTTTATGCTGATGAATACACTTTTACCAATTTTTAGAAAAAGAATTTTGAAGAATCCTTTTTAACTTCTAGGATTTATTTCTTAGTTCAAGATCCGTCTTACTAACTGGAATCAAAGAATTAGTAGATTTGTTCCACCCAAAATAGGAATGAGCTAGGATTGTGAAACTTATAATATAATGATCGAGTTGATTCCATGATTATAAGTATTATTTGAATGTGGACCTCTTTTGCTAATGTAATATTGGTTCTTTCACAATATGTAGATAGAAACCCGAAACAACAAGCTGGAAATGCAGTCAGTAAACAACAAGGCATTGATTGAGGAACTTGATAAGCTTCTTAAAAGACTACATATCCCTTCTGAGGTGTTTTTCTTTCTTTCTTAGATCTGGGTCATGGTGATATCTCATAATTTAATTTTCTTCACTTCATCATTCTTGGTTTTGTAGTATGCAACGTGTTTAACAGGTGGTTCGTTTGACGAGGCAAGAATGCCTCAGAACATTGAGGCATGTGAGTGGCTAACTAATGTTCTACATGGCCTTGAATCACCTAACCTGGAGCCTAGCTACTCAAACATGAGAGCTGTATGTCCACTTGCGTATTCCTTTCTATCCCTTCTTTTTGCTTCATTTTTGTTATTGTGCTTTAGCATGTAAAGTACGCAGACAAGGTTAATGTAGGTATGCATGCATATGTTAAGGTAAGTCCAGATTTTCCCATTCAGAGCTTGGATGAATGGTTCCTATAAAGTGATTTGAGTAAATAAATCGTTTTGAATTATTGGGAAATCCACATTTGGACCTGGTATAAAAATGGTTGAGTTATTCCAAAATACACAGTCATGAATCTAGATAGTGTTGGATTCAAGTTCCTGAAACCTTTTTTGGGCCAATGTTGTCATGTCCCAAATTAACACTAGACGTGATTGACACCCAGCATACACCATTGACCAGGCGAACCCAATTTTCATATGTTAACTATTTGCAACACTTAATAAATTAGATATGAATTTAAATAATATGATAATTAATTACGAACAGTTAGAATCTCAAATTATTAATTTAAAACTATTGCCCAAATCCCATACTGACCATGTAGCATCTAAGTGAACTACAATAGACTCGTGTGTAAACCCAACAAGGAAACATCGATAAGTAAAAGATAAAAACTTTTTGGGAAGCCTCCACGAAGAATGCGGTGGCTCACCTAATCAACCGGATCAACTCCAACACATTAGTCAGCTACTAGCTTCGTCGTCACCAACAATATCTGCATCGACATGTAGGTAAGGAGTGAGTTATATGTCAATATAACCCAGTAAGATCCTTGACCCTCCACTTTAAATACCCCTGGAATAAGTGGTGTTATAAAATACAAATACACCAGAAGCACAGAAATATTATGCATAGGAATTATATTATAATATAACAAATTTCAAACAATTGTTTATTAAGAATACTATATATCTCAATACAATTTACACTAAAGACTTGTCATAAATGGCAGTTAAAACAATTTATCAATACCATGAGTCCCGGTTAGCATACATATGCACCAAATATATCAAGGAACATATACAATGCCCAATAATGTCAAGAAGCATACACAATGCTCGGAGAAGCATACACAATGCCCCAGTGAAGTAAAAAAGCATACACAATGCTCAGGGAAACATACACAATATCCCAACCTCAGGGCACACAACCATATCACATCACGAAACAATTTATAAAGAGAGTTATAGTTTATTTGAAAATAAAATATATGTGGATAGCCTCAAAGATCACAGTCTGCCAAGCTCAAGCTCGTCCTAACACATGGACAGGGAAGAGAAGTTTTTGAAATGGGTTTGAAAAGCAAGCACCCAAAGCTTGAAGTTTCACTTATTTCAAATTCACGGCTCAAGCACCCTTTCCAATAAAGCAAAAGTATGCTCTCGAATTTGAGGTGATGCCAAGCTCAAGCTCGTCCTAACACATGGACAGGGAAGAGAAGTTTTTGAAATGGGTTTGAAAAGCAAGCACCCAAAGCTTGAAGTTTCACTTATTTCAAATTCACGGCTCAAGCACCCTTTCCAATAAAGCAAAAGTATGCTCTCGAATCTTCGGATCACCTCAAACTACATAAAAACGGATTGAGAATAGTCAAAACTTCTCATTGAACATTCTCTTAATTTTTAAAGTAAGTCAAACTCGCGATCAAAAGTTGACTCAAAAAGTCAACTCTAGTCAACTCGGCAGAATTTTCGAACCATGACCACCAATAGGTTTTCCTCGTTGGGAGGAGTCTAGAACACTAATCAAAATCGAATTTTGGTAACATTTTCTCTTTCAAAATTGACAATTTGGGTTGAAGAACCATAGAGCTAAGCTTTCTCAATTCCTTAATATTTCCACCATAAAAGTTCACCCATAATTATGTAATAAACTTAAATAAAAGATTAGTAACATTACCTTGATGATTTGTAACGGTTGAAATTAAAATATCTCTATTTTGTATTTCTTTCCCCTCTTTGTTTCACACTATAGAGTCCAAAATTAGAGCTTTAAAGCTTCGACTAAAGATTTTATCCCGGCGAACCAGTCCCTATCTTTATCTCTCTCTAGTTCTCATGACTCATAAGCATCAAGAAGCTAATTTTACTTCCCTTGTTCACATAGCTTTGTTGCTATAGCTTTCTCATGAATACAAAGCTTTGGTGGAAGCTTATTTGTTTTGTCTTTTAGTGTATAAAGTCTCCTACAATAGGTAGAACCAACAACTATGTGGGCTACGACCCATCACTTATCCCATTATTTTATTATATATATTCTCAATCACCAACATATCTTTAATGATTTATGGGTTATTATATTCTTCCTCTCTTAAAAATAACGTTCATCCTCGAACATAACCAAAATCTTTCCAGAGTGTCGGAACAAGTGAACACTCAATATGCATGTCCTGCTCACATTCTCAAGTGTAGAATATAGTTCTATTATAATACTCTGTTCGTAGGAACATTTTTTTGACCTTAGCTAACGAAGTCATATGTTCAAATACGAAATATCAACTTTCTCAAAAATGTGATTCTCATTTACCAGTAATATTTCAATCTAAATCACATGGTTGGATCATAAATGTACTCTCAGAACATATTCACATAATATAATATGTACATCTGGTAGCACAATAAGTTTCTTAGCTACTGTAATAATCTGTTGCCCAAAATTTTATTGTCCATATGCTTGATCACCAACGTATCCGTCTTTCAATATCTCATACAATATTACTAATGGTAAAAGAAACCTCTATAAACATGCAGTCACCCATCATAAGTTCAAGTCATGACTTTCTCTTTACCGAAAAGAGCCTTCACCTGCTTTGAGCTGTATTAAAGTGTTTTATTCCAACTCTACATTAGTTGTCTTCTTGAGTTTCAGCTATTCAACTTGTGGACTACATCGATATCCACATAAAATCTCAAACGACATGATTTGTGCACCATACCTCCACTTAAGTAACTTTTCTTGACCATAATTACCACACTTGCCTATTAACAATAGATATTGGACCCTCCTCGTAAGTCAAATTTTCATCAAGTTTCACTTTCTTGTGTTGAATTGTATAAATCTCACCATGAAGGTTAATAATAGACCCAAAAAGTATAATGTACAATCGACATCCTTGAATACAAAGCAAGTCTACATGCCACCAATTTGATTCGATGTAATTCTCATACCGACAAACATATTTTAAAGATTCGTTTACTTTTATTATCGAATTTCATAACTCCCTTCATGGGGTCAAAAAGACTTTCACCTTCCATGATCTCCATACCCCTAACTCCCTTATCTCTATAGGACTTTTATTTGCTTTAAGCAGTCCGAAGTTGTTTTTAGTATCAACACGACTTCTTTTCTCAAAGCTTGTTGGATCAACTCTGGACCCAATAATTGTGACTCACCAAGTTCAAACCACCAACTAGCGAAGGACACCGACATCCATGTAAAGCCTCAAACAACAAGATTTTCATACCAAGTTAGTAATTATTATGAGGTACAATCTCGGTCAAAAGCAGCTAATCATTAATATCCATTCAACTAGTGTTGAGACTGAATATCCATGCTCTTTTATGCTTTTATTGTGCAAGAACACACTTAAGTGCCACAAACACTGTCTAAACATTCTTACATACAGTAGTGTTGGAATGCACTCAAACATTTCTACATAATGCTCTCACGTAAGGTAGCGCTGGAACACATACTTATTCCTCTACATCTTGATCACATGTATAACAATGTCGGAACCACATCCATACACCCCTACATAACACTCTCACGTACTGTAGGTTGGAACACATCCATATGCCCCTGCGTAATACTCTCACATACGGTAGCGTTGGAATACATCCATATGCCCCTATGTAACATTCTCATGTATGGTGGTGCTGGAACACATCCATACACCTCTACGTAACACTCTCATGTACGGTGGTGCTGGAATACATTCATATACCCCTACGTAAATGGTCCATGCACTCTTACTCTCGTCACACATGACAAGGCATCTCATGCCATTGCACTATCTCTGAAATATTCGCCACATAGACTAGTATTATGCATAATCAATACAATTTGAATCAGGTGCTCAATATCGCTAAGCTTATCAAAATCATCAAAGCCACAACCACAACTTTCTGAATGAATGTGTAGACTAGCTACAAAGTCTACACTGATCTATTTATTTATTTACTTCCTCTTGAAGACAACCATGTTTATGATAATTTTCCAACTCTCCAACACTCTTATTTAAATATATCAATAGTTCAAACACCGAGAACAACATTTATAATTCCCCGTATCACTATGTGGCAACGTTAGCTCTCTTTCCTCAATCTCAATGCATATTTACGAATCTCAAAAGTACTGAATATCGTAAATGTTATATCTCTTCGAGTACAAATCTCCTTAAGCCAACCACCACGAGTGCACACACATTAAACCCTCTAATTGTAATTTTTCCCTTTATTCACCATCAAGTAACCCCACCTTTAATAATTATCAATAACCCCCAATAAAGTCATTTTTTTTGCACCGATCAACTTTTTCTTGCTCTAACAAAGACAACTGCATCGTAACATATGCTAGCGCCTTAGTGTGCATAATACCGTGAACCTGTCACCAGTCCCTAACTTTATCTCCTATCAAAATACCGGAAATCAAAATGTCCTATCATTACATTCTATTTGCTTGTTTACTAAATGAAGCGAAGCCAAGTTGTCCTGACTTTGCTATTCTAGCACTCGTCGCATAGGCATTGGGTCTTCTCTGCATTTGCACACAGGAAGTTACTTGTTTCAAAATTGATACATTGCTTGTAAAAGCTGCTGCAACTTTTAGTTCTGAAAATGTCCCTGAATCTCTTATAGGTGAAAGAAAAACGAGCAGAAGTTGACAAGTTAAAAACGACATTTGTTAGAAGAGCATCTGAATTCTTGAGAAACTATTTTTCCAGTTTGGTGGATTTTATGATGAGTGATAAGAGTTATTTTTCTCAGGTATATGGATCAATTTTACTTGAACTAATTGTCACGGTTTTTTGATTAATAGTCACTTAAGACTGCTGATAATATGAATTAAACAGCGCGGGCAATTGAAAAGGCCTGACCATGCTGATCTCCGATATAAGTGCAGGACATATGCTCGTCTGTTGCAGCATTTGAAGGTTAGATTGGTTCAACTTGTCGAATTTTAGCATTGTTTAATACTTTCTGATGTCTTTCTCTAAATCCTTTGCATTTGCAGAGTCTTGATAAGAATTGCTTGGGCCCTTTAAGAAAAGCTTATTGTACCTCCCTAAACTTGCTTTTGCGCCGGGAGGTCAGAGAGCTATTAATCTTTATTGATTTGTCTTTTAATTTTTTTTCTTGTCCTTTTATTTCTTCTTTTGTTTCTTTCTATTGAGTAGGTCACTTAAATCCCCATTAAGTTTACCGGCCGTTATTTGCACTTTTAAGCTAGTAGATATCTGTTTCCTTCATCTCCAAACTCTCAAAGGCATGCATCACCTGTTTGTCTATAGCAGCTTTCCCATCAAAGAGTTGCTGGTCGCACTTGCTTTTTGGACGAATTTATCTACTTTAAAAAGCACCTTTGTTGGGCAGTTTAGCTGGCCAAATCATTGAGATCATTGCAGTAACATCTCAGAAAGAATTTGGAGAGCAAGCTGTTCTGTTTTAATAATAACAAGCTGTAGAGAAATGGTAGCTGTGGAAAGAGAGAGAGAGAGAGAGGAAAGGCAACAAAGGTGTTCAGTGGAGTAGCAGCATTGAAAAGAAGAAGAATGGGAAACAGATTGATGGGAGCCGAGAAATTATAGAAAGAAGAACAAGGGTACCACAACATTGTCAGTTAAAATACATTCCTTCATGATCGGATTTAAAGAGCTTAGTACAATCAGGGTAATCACTTCATGACTAACAAATGCTGACTAGGAGTATGAGAGTTGTTCTTTTAAAGAGCAAGAGTTCTTTGCTGCCAAGCAACTTTGAGTTCAAGTGTAAATGAATTTGATAATGCCTTCTATGCTAGAAAATTTGCTAAAGGAACTAAAGATAATTGGACCACATAACTCTTACTATCAAAAGAGAGTAAATTCCTGAAACTTACTATGTCGGGTGCTGAAATCAAGGCTCGGCACAGGGTTAATTGTCTGGTGAGACCTAAAGCAGAGATTTGCATGTCTTTATTAGAAAAAAGCAAAGATTTGCATGTATATTTAATTCATGCATAGGAATAAGCCTTTTAAGTGCTTCAGTACCCTGTTTCCCTTTTAGGTCTAACCTCTCTAGGAGTAAATCTTAATTCACCTACGAAAAGGGTTTTCTCATACTTTCCCCGTCCGTTCTAGAGGGACCATTATAAGTTGTATTACAGCATGATCTTGTCACCTAGCCATCTTCAGCCATGGGAGAAATAATTTGATCGACAGGATCTGAGTGTGCAAATAGAATGCAGGATCACTTTCAGTCTTGTCTAGTGATAAACAGGTCAAGCTTTTCTGGGTGGCATAGAGGAATGGATTAATTGGGTGGGATACTCAATGAGTAAGATCTACTACTACCCAAAATAATGGTGAAGCTTGGAATCAATCTTGAGAGAAAATTGAAGGTGCGGTAGAGAATTAAGGAAGGAGTCTGCATGCCAGAATTAACAATATCTTCAGGGGAAGTAACACAAAAGCAAAGAGTAATGGTTCGAGCAGAAACTGTTACTGGAGATATGTTCGCACAGGATTGTAAGGATGAAATAGTTGTTACTGATGAAATATGGTAAGCTGAGTTGGAGTTGGTCCATAGAAAACATCCTATAAATGATGATTCTCTTCTCAGAACTAAAAATGATGAAGGAAAGGGGACAAAAGTAGTAAATAATGAATTCAGTTTGATGCCATAGTTGAGTCAGATATAGACAATTCTGAGAGCTTCTTGCAGATGATTTGGCTACTGAAGATGATGTCAAGCTGCTATTGAAATTGTTAGGCTTGCGGTTGGCCAAATGTTGGACCACTGCAGTTGGTAGAAAAAGACAATGCAAAGTTAAGGCAAGAGTTCGACTTATACTTGAGGGAAGAAACCCTTATTTAGAAGAATATCTATATGATCATGCCCTTGTTGCATCAAGGGAAATTAGAAAGAGAAAAATCTTGCTGTCCATGACTTTCTTCGGATGGAAGTAAAATTGAGAAATGTGAGTTGGAAGCTTTTAGGAACCTTTGGGTTTTCCATATAAAGTAAGAATAGCTGTACAGGACAGATCAGAGGCTAGTTCGATGTGCCAAAGTGATTTTCTGTGGATTTTGTGGTATTCGTCCTGAAGAAAGAACATAAAAACATGGACCGTTTTGCCAATGTGACTCAAGACCACTATGCCCTTTTATCCCACTGTTGCAGACTGTACATAATGGTTAACAGTGTCTCTGTGTTGCTTGTTTTCCTTGTGGAGGTTGCCAGCTTTCTCTCTAGTGTGGTCCATGTTGTTTCCTCCTTGTGCCATTCAAGCAGATACTTGGATGCCTTGAACAAAGAATGTTTCAAGGACTTGTTGGCCAGATTATGTCATTGAGGGTATGTAGCAAGGGAAAGCTTCAACGGAGTAGCTCACTCATCTGGATTGTGTCATTGGCATTGGCTCTTTTGCGGTTGTTCAATTCTGCCTTCCAGAAAAAGTGAACAACCAATGTAAATCCAAACACCATAATGACCTTAAGGACAAGGACAATCTTCATGGAGTTGGAATGGTATGAATTGTGGTAAAAAGTAGCTGAAAATCAAGGTTAGTTATGAAAACCAAAGGTAGTAAGGGAAGTTGATTGGGGAGTACAACTGCTTCATCAATCTATAAATAACTATGGATCACGGTTGGAAGTAAACAAGCAAGAATTCAAGAGTTACCTTATTCCTATTTCTCCTTTACTCCCTCTTAACTTTTCGATTCCTCTTTTCTGTTGGTACAAGGCACCATTACATTATGGCGTTTGAATCTCCTTTGATTAGATTGTAGAGCTAATAGAAATACTCTTTTTGTTTCTTATAAATCCTTGAACAAGAAAATTTTCAAGTTTAACTTATGATGCTTATGTTTGCTATTCTTTGCAGGCTCGTGAGTTTGCAAATGAGCTTCGTTCCAGTACAAAGGCATCCAAAAATCCTATTGTATGGTTTGAAGGTTTGACAGGTTTGAATCAGAGCGTGAATAATGCAGACACTTCTGCAGCCTCTGAGGCATATGCTAAAATGCTCACAATATTTATCCCATTCCTTGTTGATGAGGTTTTCTTCTAGTTTCTTTTTCTTTTTCCTGGTATATTTTGGTATGAGTGTTTATGTTGCTTTCTCTATCCGAAGTTTATCTTTATTCCTTTTAAATTCCAAATCCCAGAGTTCTTTCTTTGCACACTTTATGTGCTTTGAAGTTTCTACACTGCTTCCACCAGAAGGTGTTGCCAATGAAAACAAAGATGGAGATGATAAGGATGATGTGGATGAAGATTTAGGGATCATGGATATAGATGAGAATGACAATAAAGCTGGTAACTTTTCCTATTTTCTACTCTTGCCTTGTCCTGCTTGGAGTTTATCAAGCACCAGCATCATACTATTTTGCAGGACAAAATTCTGCAGATTTAGAGGCACTAAATGAATCACTACATGATTTGCTTGATGGAATCCAAGTAATGTTACAGTTTTGCCTTGCAATAGTCTTGTTTACGAATAACAACAATTTTTGTTAAATGCCAATTATTCTTTCTTGTTTGATTTTTTTTTTTGGTGCAAAGAGGCATTCCTAAGTGCATTATTAGTTTGATTTTTGGGACGTTTAATATACACTTTATCTGATTCTTCGTGTACTCAAACACCAATGTTATTTAAACAGAAGAAGGGAAAAAAAGACACAGTAGGTTAAGTTAATAGAGTGAGAAAGACCTCCCAAATTTCAGTTAATATGGATGCTGAATACAAAACTGCATCAGAGTCTAGCTGTGTTTAGTTCTTTTATTATTCTTCTGGATATGTGTTCTCTGTTTACTGCATCTTCACATCACCTTGGTGTTGATAATTTATCTGGAGTATAGCTATGTTACTACCAATTCCATGCTACTACCTTAGTTGTCCTGTAGAATCTGAAAATTATTTCTGTAAATAGGAACAAGGATTTACTTCATCAAGCAGACTGCTTGACATTTTTTTGTCTTTTCTCATATCAATGTCTTTGTTACCTGATCTTAGCAGGCGAACTTTGGACCTCTATGCTGCACCCCTGCTTCCTTATGTGCCTTGGAGAAGCAGACCCTTGAGTAAACCAAGTCTGCTGATCTTTTCGTTGCCTTGTCTAACATAATTTTTGTCCTTATCATGAGGAGTTAGCACTGGACTTTTTTTTCCAAGTTTTATCTATTCTTTTGGTACTCATAGCTTTTTTTGTTCGTTTCAGCCCCCTCTCTCGTTTTCTCATACTTTGTGTTTTGGAATATATGATTGTCACAATAGCCTGGTTTTTCTTCATGGCCATAATTTTTGATTGTATTGCGTTTCACTTAACTAAAGATCTTTCATATAGTTCTGACGATACAAAACTATAAAAAATATATCACTGATAATATTATCTTTACCCGTTTATGTGCTTCAGGAAGACTTCTTTGCTGTGGTGGATTGGGCAGGCAAGATTGATCCTATGTGCTGCATATCAATGCATGGAATCACAGAGCGTTATATTCCTGGTCAGAAGGCTGATGCAGCAGGATTTGTGCGCATCTTGCTTGATGAATTGGAATCAAGAATTTCAATGCAGTTCAGCCGTGTGAGCGACTGTATCCCTCGTAGTCATCTATGTTTTTGCACTTCATAAGGATAAACTTTTCTCAGTTTTCTCTGCACTTTTGCAGTTTGTTGAGGAAACATGCCATCAAATTGAAAGAAATGAGCGAAATGTTCGACAGTTGGGAGTTTTATCATTTATACCGAGGTACACTGAGTTTCATATTATGCTTTTTGTATACTTCCATAATTCTTGGGATTAGATTCACTGTCAACCACATAGTTAAATGGTTCAAATTAGGTTTGCATGTAGATAGTGCTGGAAGTGCATAGTTATTGTTAATGGAGGTAAGTCGAGATTGTCAAATTAATTAACTTCAGCTGCTGAACTAAGAGCTCCCATTTCGAGTGTAATCTAATTAATGCAACAGGTTTAGACATGCTAGTATGGTATAATATAAGCCTTGTCCTGTATGTACTTTATTGGGAGATTAGCCTCACTATGAATGGTCTAGGTTGAAATTTCTTTCATGAGAATATATTTTCTTTCCCCCAAGTATGGAAATGAAAAGCAAATTTATTTTCTACAGTTCGTTTACATATGTGTGAATAGTTCCTCCAAATGTGAAGTTGAAAGTCTGCATGCCAGAGTTATTTCTATTACTTTCTGCTGATTTCTCTTTATCAAATAGGAGTTAGAATATACCCTTTTATTTGATGTCCCCCAATAGAATAGTGCCTGAAATTTATGTTAGTATTTATGATGTGGGTTTTCTGCCTTATCTCTGTTATCTCTTTGTCACAGTTGATTAGTTTCATCTTAGCTTTTTGCTATGAGCTTATTGTAGGTCCGAGCCTTGTAAAATCCCTTCAACAACTGTTTGTAATAACCTTATTTACAACTATAGGCAGTAAATCTTTCAGTAATTCTGCCTCAAAATTAGAATTTGTACTTATTTTGCCTCAGAATGCTTTTACTTAATTCATTTTGGCCTAAATTATCAATCATTTCATTGGGTGTATAATTTTTCATCTAGATTTGCCACCCTTGCGACCCGTATGGAGCAGTACATTCAAGGACAATCAAGGGATTTGGTTGATCAGGCATATACAAAGTTTGTGAGTGCTTTTATCTTGCACTTGTTTTATTAATGCATTCCAACGACCATTAAGCTGTGAAATTGTTGGGTTTTTTTTTAAAAAGATGGTGCAGTAAAATGATTGAAAGTAAAGATTGAAAATGTCTCTCAATCATTTTATTAAGCATAGGAGGGTTTTAAATAACGAACTTAAAACACAAAATCTGCATGATTTAAAATTTAAAAAACCTAAAATATCTCAACAACCTAAACTATCTAACAGAAGTTTAAAATTCAAATCATCCTAAAACTAAGCAACTTGTTATGCTAACAATTATTGCAATAACTGAAAGCAAATTTCAACATTCCTTCTTTGCTTCAGTTACCGGAAACAGTCTCTCTACCTCTGAGGTAGTGGTAAAGTCTGCGGTACATTCTACCCTCCCTAGACTATACTTGATGGGATTTTACTGGGTGGTTGTTGTTGTTGTTGCTTCTTTGCTTCAGTTCCTGTAATTTTAAAAAGTTGCTCCTCCTTGATTTATACTTCTGTTGTTTGTGCTAGAGGATTATTTTGAGCATCTCTAAATTTGCACACTTTTGTAATGAATCTTTCTTCTTCTTCTTCTTCTTTCTTTTTTGCCTTTTGGATTTGTGCATAAAAATCATCCTCAATAACATTGTTTTCTCTGAAATCTTATTTTTTGAAAGTCTTTTAATCTGGACAATTGTATGATTTGCAAAAAGTTGTTGTAAAGATTTTTCTTCCAACACAACATTCCATATATCATAGGTTTCAAGATATCATTTTATTTTCACTGACCAAGTCTAATACTTTTTGTCAATGAAAATTTGTGGGGCATTGAAAGAAAGACTGTTGCTTGCCATGTTTAATAATGGGTTAAAAATTGGTATTGGTTGAAAATATCCCTACTCGTTGAAAATAAGCACGGCTTAAAAATGGATTAAAAATTATTTTGAAAATGGTTCTTTAGATGAACTTACAGATCCTATAAGATCAATGAGGCTCCGATACCACTGTTGGTTTTTCTAAAAAGATGGTGCAGTAAATGGTTGAAAGTAAGAATTGAAAATGTCTCTCAATCATTTTATTAAGCATAGGAGGGCTTTAAATAGCCAACTTAAAACACAATATCTGCATAATTTAAAACTTAAAATTGAAGAAATTTCAACAGAGATTAACAGTTGAAAATGTTAGAACGACATAATATATGTTACTGTTTGTCTTCTTTTACCCTTTTTTTTCTGATGTGAGTACTGTGATAGGTAATGCAACATGATTTGTACTGTTTAAATATCCAATTATAGAAAGGAAAAGTAAGCTGAAGTGTGAAATTCGGAAATACTTGCAGAACTCTTTTTCTTTCAAGGTGCAGTGAGTTTAATTTCTTAATTTGTGGTGGTCAGTTATATTTGTTCCCTTATGTAGTATTTTGTGGCTCAACTGTTTTGAAAATTATTTGGCAGGTCACTATAATGTTTGTTACTTTGGACAAAATTGCTCAAACAGACCTGAAATATCAAGATATCATGCTTTTAGAAAACTATGCATCATTTCAGAATAGGTATTGTTCTCTTGTGGGTTCAGAAATCTATTTATTATATTCCACAAAATCTGCTTTCAATGCTGATTGAAATATTTGTGCAGTCTGTATGACCTGGCTAATGTCGTGCCAACCTTAGCAAAATTCTATCACCAAGCAAGTGAATCTTATGAACAAGCTTGCACACGCCACATCAACACGATCATTTACTATGTAAACTATCCTATTTCATGCTTCATGATTGTGTAACATTTGCTTACTATGTTTTTGCCATCCTATTACTTTATTTACTTTTTTTTGATGAGATACCTTAAAACCTGTGCTTTCTCCCCAGCAATTTGAGCGACTTTTTCAATTTGCTCGAAGAATCGAGGATTTGATGTGCACAATTACACCAGAAGAGGTTGGTTCCTTTTTCTTTTACTCCTCAGGCTATTGATATTTGCAGACTGCCGTCATTTCAGAGTATCTTAACTTTCCATGAACGAGGCGGTGTCTTGACAATGCTGTGGTACTAGATAACTTGCTAATCTGTGCCAGTACATGATTTCATTCAAAATTAAGGAAAATTGTGTAGTCTTAAATCTTTATTTGATTAATTTCACGTCGTATTGAGCTTCTTCGTACAGCAACTGAAAGAAGGTATGATCAAAATAAATTGCTGGATTGAAAATATTGTTTTTGTTTGGACATTTGAACCTTTGTGATAAGTTGCATGTGAGAAATGATGTAAGCGCATTCATTTTCAGTTTAAGATTCCATGTCTTCTTTTTTGGTATTTTCTTCTCTTTCCCTTTTTGGTGGGAAGACAGGTTAAACCTTGTGGTCCAATAGTTTTATATTTAATTGTGATCATATAATTCTCTCTTACCGAACTTTGAAGCTGAAGCAACTGCTATCTCAGAACAATCTTGTTGGTTTGAATTTGATTTAAAATGACTGATTTCCTGCTATTATCTCTGTTACATATTCTTAAATAAAAACTAACAAAAGAAAACTTGGATCATATAAGAATGAGTGACTGGCCTTAACTGGTAATTCCTGTATAGTCTATCAGTACTTATCAAATAAAAAAATGGGTAGCATCTATCATTTGCTTGATGTGAAAGTTTAGTTCAAGCACAGTAGGAATAAATGGCGAAGGTGTATATGAGTGCCTTAATCACACTATGGAGGATACTAAGTATATCTTATAGAAGATGATCTGATGCCAAATGTTCCAAATAGACCTGTTCCTTGTTTATGGTTTTGAGTTCCGCTGCAGCCTGTCTTGGGAGTACATACAGGGTTGAAGTAATGTGGTATAAAGAACATTTATGATTTTACCCTCACTTTAGCCCCTTTTGTAAGAACCAAGAGGCTCGATGTTGCATCCTTTTTATTCCTTAGTTGTGACTGACTATGAGTTAGCCTTTTAGGGCACATCTTGGTTGCTGATATTGAGGTAAATAATCCAGGTGTAAAAATAGATGTATTGATTTATATAATATTTGGTTGCCATTTTAGTTCCGTATAACTAATACCAATACAATTTTATACATTAACATTTACATTATTTTATTCCACCACCAATGTGGTATGGTAATACACTGATTAACAATACTGGGATTAGATAATCAAAATGACAAAATTTTGCTCCTTCAAAACCCTTTTTGGTGTTAGTCACCATTGTCACCTTCTTACATAAGCAAGTGTAAGTACCACCTGTTCAAGCAAAATATGAGAGTACACAATCCAATAGTCAAATCTCAAAATCATCTCACCATCTTCTTCTCTAACATTGGACTTCAATTTTCCAAGAAAATGCCCTTTTGTTGCAAAAATCAGCTCAAAAATAAGGCCCCACAAAATTTCTTTAGAACTGTGGCAACCGTACATGCTCCATACCAGTTCCCTATACCTGAAAAGGTTGAAATGGTGGTGCAGCCAAAAACTATGGCCCCGATTGTGTGTGGAGAAGGATTAGAAAGAAGCCACAAAGAGAAGGAATAAGGGAAAGAGAAAGAGTTACAATTGCAGCTGGAAGCTGCATCTAGAAGAATGTGGTTGCATAACAGGAAGGTACTATGAAGGGATTGAGTAATATCTAAGTAACTCGTAAAACCCATTTCTATTATGATGAAGAGGAGTAATACAAAATATGGAAAATTTGGACCAGTGTTGATTGTTACTCATGATGCAATGCTCAATTACTTTAACTAGTTATAGGAATTAAAAAGCCCTACAAAAGTCCAAGGTATATTTTAAACAAAATTTTGTACAGTTTTAAAATTTAAACCAAACACAATTTTAAGTGATACATTAGATATCCAATCTTATTAATACAACGAACAAAACACTAGATAAAAAACAATCCCCATCTCACTAACCCTTGCATTACTAATCCCTAAACTACAATCCATGAATAAATTGTATCTTAACTAAACACCCCTAAATTTCCTTATTTTATCTAGGTGTAAAACTTTCTTTCTGCGAGTAAGCAATAGAAAATAAGAAGTTACTCTTTGTTTTATCTCTTCTTATTCTTTAGTTGGGGAAGGGGGGTTGGGCGGGAATGAATCAGGAAGGGTGTTAAAATCTACAGTTTGAACTTGCTTCCCATTTCATTTTATCTTTGGATGAGTATAGCATCTTATCATGTAAACAGATGCTTCTCCAACTGTGACAAACATCTTCTACTAATGATCTGTGCCATTTTTATTAGATTCCATTCCAAATTGGATTGTCAAAAGCGGATCTTAGGAAGGTGGTAAAATACAGTTTATCTGGGGTAAGTCAATCAATTTCCTCAATTTATCTAGTATATTTGGGTATCCTTTTTAAATGATAAATTTTGCTTCAACAGGTGGATAAGTCCATCAGCACAATGTATAAGAGATTGCAGAAGAACTTAGCCTCGGAGGAGTTGTTGCCTTCTCTATGGGATAAATGCAAGGTATATCTAGCAGATTGGATATTGAAATCAATTACTTTGCAAATTCAATGGGTAGCCACACCTCTATGAATTGAAATCAATTACGTTGCAAATTCAATGGGTTGCTACACCTCTATGAATTTGGAGTGCCTTGTGTGTCTCATGTGGCAAAAGTTGGTTGTGTTCGCTACAGCTGATGGATCCTAAAAATTCCTCCAAAAAATCATAAAATATTGTCTGCCCATACATATACTCTAAATTCTCGGTGAGTGAACTATATCTTTTTTGTGTTAGTTGACCTAAGCCGCACCCTTACTGTGAGAGTGCGACATGGCCTCCAAACCATATATGTGATTCGAGATTTTTAAAAAAACCCCGTTTTTTCAAGGTAAAGTTTGGAATACCTTTGAGGAGAATCAAACTTTTTCTCCTCTGCAAAGCTATCTCGGGCTGCGGGAATAATTGAAGCCACACCCAATAGAAACTTCAAAATTTCTTATAATTCCAACACATCCAAACACAAACATTTTTGATAGGATTTCATGTAGGCCTAGGTGGACTATTAATGGAAAATTAGCATAAACGATGCAGTAGATAGCCAACTTGAAAAGGGTGGATTGGCGCCATTAATAGCATGCTTTACATTGATAAAGTTACAAATTGGAGTAGGTGATTACTGTAGAATTCTCAAGCTGTTTAAGAGAAAAAACTGTAATGCGTTTGATGATCATAAACGATTACAATGACTCCTTATAGGAGAAGAATATGAGAGAATTAGGATAATTATAAGAGTCCTATTCCAGCTATTACAAGAACTAGATTTAGACTGATACAAGAGCTATTAAAAGATAGAAGTTTTAGTACAACTGCGATACTAAACTACAGCTAAGGCTAAATTCCTCTTTAGTCTTGATCTTTAAGATCTCTATCTTTAACACCTCCGCTCAAGCTAGTGAGTGGTGGAACAGTTACTCCTAGCTTGCTTTTAAAACTAGCAAACATTTGTTTGGCAAGGCCTTTGTGTGATATCAGCCAGTTGATCCTTGGACCTCACAAACTGTGTGAGTAGCTGTCCTCTGGTTATTTTTCTTGAACAAAATGGTAGTCTATTTCCACATGTTGTCCTGGAATGCATAACTGGATTCACTTTGCACCAAGGTATATGGTATATCCTGTAGTTGTTCTCCTAGTAAGTGAACAGCACCCCCAGTCTGCGTCTGAGTAGCCATACAACCTGCATGGTGATTGTGAAATGATTCCGAGACTATGTTGTAGAGTTCCTTTGATGCACTTGAGAATCTTTTTTACACCTTGAAGATGCTCACAATTTGGATTTTGCATAAATTGACTAGCTGGATTCACTGCATGAGTGATATCAGGTCTGATGAGTGTTACGTATTAAAGACTTCCCACAATACTCCTGCATAGGGAGGCATCAACAGGATTCCCAGTAGCCTCCTGTAAACCATGCTTTTGTGCTAGAGGTGAGTGCATTGCTTTTGCTAATGACATATCAGTCTTGCCAAGAAGCTTAGCAGCATACTTGCCTTGACTGAAATGAATCCCTCCTGAGAAATATCTGACTTCAATTCCTAAAAATAAATGAAGAGGTCCAAGATCTTTCATGGAAAACTCTCTACCAAGTTTTGTGACAATTTCTGAGACACACTCTGAATTACTTCCTGTTACAATTATATCATCTATATATAATAGAAGAAGAATTGTGCCTCTCAGTTTAAACAAGGAGGGGTCTGCCTTACTACATATGAAACCAAGATGAAGTAAATGAAGACTAAACTTGTCAAACCAAACCCTAGGTGCCTGTTTTAGCCCATACAATGCCTTTGTAACAAACATACATGATTAGGATACCTGAGATCAATGAAGCCTGGAGGTTGGCTCATGTGTACTTCTTTTTGCAGATAGCCATGTAAGAAGACATCTTTGACATCTAACTGTCTAATCTCCCCCCTTGAGCTGACAGCCACTGAAAGTACCACCCTTTTGGTTGTGGCCTAAACCATAGGACTGAATGTCTCTTCAAAGTCAATCCCTTCAAGTTGGGAAAAGTCTCAACAAGTCTTGCTTTGTATTTATATATGGTTCCATTTTCCTTTAGTTTGATTTTAAATACCCATTTAGAGCCAACTATGTTCATTCTTGCAGCTTTAGGAATCAGTGTCCAGGTTTGGTTGCTTTGAAGAGCATCAATCTCCTCTTACATTGCTGCAAGCCAGTGAGGAGACCTTAAAGCCTCCTTTGTAGTTGTTGGTTCTTTGTGCGTCTCTTCTCTACTTGCAGCAAGAGACATATGAGTCATAGGAGTTGATTTTGCCTTGTGTCTTATCACCATATGGTGTCCTTGTCTCTCAAGAACTGCATGATCTGTAGCACTGTTACTGCATTCAGTCTCAGTACTTGCATTAACTTCTAGTTGTTGATTACCAGTGTTGAACCAACCTGAAAGATCAACTTCCAACTGTATACCTTGAGGATCAGATATAGAGAAGGCATTTGGTTGTGGTGATCTTGAATGTGCATCATTTGTGCTTTCTGAGTCAGTAGCTTCAACATATGATTGAGTCTCTATGTCACCACCATCTGATAATTGGTCTGCTGAAGCAACTAGGCCATCGCTTCAAGACTGAGTGCCATACACCACTTCATCACCAACCATATTGTTAGACTAGGTGCCAGAAACAATTTCATCACTGACCACTTAGCTTGTCACTGCATCATGTAGATGAGAAGAAGCATGGATTGGTTCATTTCTGCCTTCATCATTAATAGGAGCATCATAACTGGACAACACTTCCCCTGAATCTGGCGCCTGCAACTTAGAGAAAAACTCAACAAAAGTAGCTAACTGAGTTGAAATATCAGGTTTTGCCTGTGATTGAGATAAGTTCACATAAAGCAGTGTAGATTCATAAAAAATGACATGTTTGGACATATATACTCTTCTTGTTGGAGGATGATAGCATATATATCCTTTGTTCAAACTGCTTCATCCTATAAACACACAAGGATAAGTTTTCGGACTGAACTTTGTGCTGCCTTTTAAATATGGAAAACACCTATATCCAAACACCTTTAGTCTGTTGTAGTCAGGTTGTGCACCATATAACTGAACAAAAGGAGTTGTCATCTTCGACTGTTATAAAGGTTGTCTATTTATAAGGAACACAACATTTAAGAAAGCTTCTACCCCTGGAAACAAAGGTAGCTTGGCATGAAACAATAAGGTTAAACCAGTCTCAACTATATGCCTATGCTTTCTTTTGCCATTTTGTTCTGGTATGTTAGGACAATAAATGTATTTGATTATGCCACAACTTTCTAAGTGCTTAATGAATTATGTATTAATGAACTCACCTCCTCCATCACATTGGACTATTTTTATAACTCTTGAAAATTGTCTTTCTAACGTTTTCTGGAATTTGAGAAATGCTTCAAAAAATTCTGATTTCTTTTTCAGTGGATAGGTCCGAGTAAACCTTGTGTTATCATCTACAAAGACTACATAATATTTCATATGTTGAGAGTATTCAACAGGAGTGGGACCCCAAAGATCACAATAAATTCTTAACAAAGGTTCTTTCTCAATATTATTTCTCAAGCCAATTTGTAGTTTACAACCTTTTCCCAACTGACAACTAGAATAAACAGTAGGCACTTTATTCCAACTACTAACATCAATGCAACTATTTCTACTCAAAATTTTAAAGACTTCAAACTAGGATGTCCTAATCTAGCCTGCCATATGTTGTCTGGGTTCTTCCAGTTTTGTGTGGCAGTCAAGGCATAGAGTCCCTATTTTCTAGATCCCTTGGCTAGTAGTGTCTTTGTCCTCTTGTCCTTAACAACAAAATTAGATTCATCAAATTCAAGAGTGCATAAATCATCCTTGGCAATCTTACTAGCTGAAAGCAGGTTCTTAGCGATCTTAGATACTATAAGAACTTCCTATAGTTTCAATCCTGATCTAGTTGTATTTCCAACATGTGTGATATCTAATTGAGAACCATTTCCAATAATGATCTTATCAGATCCTTTATAATGTTTGAGATCAGATAGGTTATCTAAGTTATTTGTCATATGAATGCTAGCTCCTGAGTCCACATACATACTGTTATCTCTAGTTGATAAATTTTGGAGGTCAACAACAGCTAGTGCTTGCGGTAGTTCATTTGCAGATTGATATGAATAGTCCCACCTGTAGAAACACTTTAGAGCAGTGTGGTTATTTCTACCACAAATTTGACATGTCTCACCTGTAGAACTCTGCAGGTTGCTCTTGCTCTGACTTCCACTTTGAGTATTTTGATTACTCTGATTGTGGTTTCTTGTCCGGCAGACTTGAGACCTCTTCCCCTAGAGTTGAAAATATTAGGACCTCTGCCTCTTTGAGAGTAGTTTCCTTTTTCCTCTTCCTCTACCTCTTTGAGCAGAGAATGCCATATTCTAGTTTTGTTGAGGCACTTCTTCCTCATCTTCTCTCATGTCAAGGCCTCTAAGTACATTGACAAACTGATTTAGAGTAGGATAGGGTGCCTTACCTAACATGACAGTTCTGAATGTCTTGTATTTGAAGCCTAAGCCTCTAGCAAAGTTGATCACTTTGCCTCTAGCAAAGTTGATCACTTTGCTATCTTTATCAACAGGCTTGTGTATGGCTGCAAGTCCATCACAAATGTCTTTGAATTCTTTGATGTGTTCATCAATCTTTTTGTTTCCCAACTTAACATTATGTAATTGTTGTTTAAGTTGGAATTCCTTGTCCTTAGTTGCTTGAAGATAGACTTCTTCTAGGAACTTCCACATCTCCTTAGCAGTGGAATATCCTACTACAAGGTACATACTTTCTTCTGACAGTTTACCTGAGAACCAACTTCTAAGCAAAACATCCTTCTCCTCCCAATCTCCTGCACTGCTACTGTCTTCAGCAGCCTTCACAGAGCCACTTTCAACAGCTTTCTCCAAAACCTATTGGTGCTGGTGCTGGTGCAATCTCCTTGATAAGATATGTTAACTTTAGAACCTGGATAAGCTGCAACATCAATATTCTCCAAATCAGGTAGTTATTTGGTTTGAGTTTGATAGAACATGAGGCAATGAGATGGTGCAAAGATGAGGTATACAGAGTATTGGTCGAGGATGTTGTAGGGGCCATTTTTGTTTAGACAAAAACAGTTTTTTAGGATAAGCAGCAAGAAGAGTTCTTAGAGCTCTGATGTCATGTAGAATTCTCAAGCTGTTTAAGAGAGAAAACTGTTATGTATTTGATGATCATAAACGATTACAATGACTTCTATTTTTAGGAGAAGAATATGAGAGAATTAAGATAATTACAAGAGTCCTATTCTAGCTAATACAAGAACTAGACTTAGAGAATTAAGATAATTACAAGAGTCCTATTCTAGCTAATCCAAGAAACTATTAAAAGATAGAAGTTTTAGTACTACTATAATACTAAACCATGACTAAGGCTAACTACCTCTTTGATTTTGATCTCTTTTGATCTTTATCTTCAATTAGTGGGCCTAGTGGGCCTATGGCGATGTAGAAGAAAACTTGAACTTCTAAAAATGCATTGTCCTTTTGACACTAAAATATTGAGCAATATTTGGAGTTATTTAAAATTTTGATTTTGTGCCTAGGTATGCTTTTAGCATTCTCTGTTTTCATCTATTCACCGCTCCCCCGGTTGATTTTCTGATCAAGTTCTACAACATTCATAAACTTGCAGAAGGAGTTCCTGGACAAGTATGAGAGTTTCGTCCAACTTATAAATAAGGTTTACCCCACAGAGACCATCCCTTCCATCTCAGAAATGCGCGGGCTTTTGGCATCGATGTAAAGAAGCTCTAGTTTTGATTTCTTTCTCCTGAGGGGAGGGAAGGAGGTTTGTAGACTTGTCTTTTGTAGTTAATATTCTTCTTCATCATCATTTGATTAATTCTAATCCTCTCATTTATTAGACAAAAACAGGCTGGTAAGAGTTTCTGTGTTATCATTCTTTGATTTGTTATATTTTCTTGTGGTAAAAGATGGGTTTTTAGTTCCAAACTTGATTCCCACTGCAAAGAAAGAAACTTTCACCTATATGCACTAGATACGAAAGCCCGCTGCCCCTTTCTCTTTCCCCCCCGGTCCCTCTCAAAATGTAATATACTTTAGAGTGGTTTTTGTGGTTAAGACGATGGGTGCCAAATTAAAGCCTAGAAAGATAAAAGGTATTGGCGTACTGGTGTAGTATAAAAGTATTTTGTTAAAGATTAAACAAGAAATGAGCATACAAAGGAGGCAATCTGAAAAGTATTTTGTAAATCTATACTAGGTGTGTATAGCCCGTGTCAGCATGGTTTCAATATTGTGAAAGTTGAATAAAACAATGCACGCTCTGAATATTATGTAAAATATTGAGATGAGCAAATATTGCATGCTAATTGTTGGATATACATGTGGTGTTTACTGTTTAGTGTTTTTCTTGCCCTTCTTCTTCGCCTTACTTTACCTGTATACCAAGAAGCTAAGAAGTAATTGTGTACCATTGACAATAATTTCATGGGTATCGGAAAAGAAGATTACCTTTGAAATTATCAAGATGGAACTTAAATCAGCAAGCAACTGAAAAATATCAGGGAATTGTGTTCTGTGATTTCTCAAGTGAATAGGATCTAATTATGTTGTCCATAAAATTTGAAAGACAGGAAGAAAACAAGTCTGATGTTTAGAGAAGTCGAGGATGAAACTTTATTTTTTAAAATCAAATAATGCTAGCACCGAAGTCTATAGTAATTACAGAGCAACATTAAATTTGAAATGCAAAAATTAATCGGGATACATGATAATATAGTGCAAGATTATAATATAGTATATGAGATAACAAGGGAGGATCTAGCAAACATCTGTCTCTGACCATTTGAACACGCTGCGAATTAACATCCAACACAATTAATAAATAAATAAATAATCAGAAAACATCAAAGCTTCAAGAATTTTCACAAATACTCCGGTAGGAAAGTTCTGAAATAGAAACTCCACCTCCACCCCCACCCTCCTTTCCCTTTCGATACTACAATATTGATTCCTTTAAAAAATTAGTACGTAACTAGTTTCTCATATATTTTATCAATTATTGTAAGAATCTATTACTCATATGTCAACATTTTAGATGCTGTACGTTCTTTATACATTGACCATCAATACTTTTGTTCTTGTATTCCTAAGTCATCAATCATATAACTGATCTCACAGGCTCAATAGTCCTTACATATCACTGATACGTCTAAATTTGCACCTTTTAGGAAGTATGAAGCGATTGTTTTTAGATATAGAACCCAATTAGGTTGGAGTCAAAGCCCACAAGAAATATAGCGAGAAAACCATCAATAGTGAGTATTCAATCGGTAGCCGATATTTCGAAGGGCGTTTTGTAATAAGAAAATAAAAGAAATCAAGAGTTTCAGAACTAGTGATTTACGTTTGAGAATCATTTGATTGTTTTCAATAATTGAGAATGGACTAGAACTGTGTTCCCCATAATTTCATAACTTAGCAGGTTTAATTTAATAGTGATCTATAACTGACGATTAAAATTTACCTAACGTCTTTCGACCCTCTTAGATAAATGATATTGTAAATCTAAGATTTATTCCCCTGTTAACCTCGTTATTATTTTAGTTTGACTTTCCTCGTTAGAGTTCAAGTCATTAGATGAAGGTTGGTAACTTCAAATCTCCATTGTTGATCTCTTTTCCTAACCTAGACTCCTTTGGTCAAGCAAGTTAAGGTTTATGGCAAGTTCTAATGTTTGCAATCATTAAAAAACAATCAAAATGAAGAAGTTACCGATACATACATCAACTTTCAAGAATTATTATTTAATTTTACTTGCATTCATTATTCCATCCTAGTTCCTGCAATCATAGTTATGGGTTTTAGCACACATGAATGCATATTATCAAATTTTGTATAACAATTCATAAAAATAAACTTATGAGAGATGAATAACAGAATTCAAAATTGTATACTCAATATATGATCCAAGAGTCACACTTCCAAAATTCAAGAACAATAGAGAAAAAGTCATCTCTTAACAACGTCACGATGTTGTAAAAGTGCGTACCCCTTGAGTAAACCCTAAGAAAGTTATATGAAGACATGACAATCCTATCCTAATTAAACTAAGAAACTGGCCGCTTCAGCACTCCACGAACCGTCGTTGAGAATCACAGTCCATGGATGTGGGAAGTCTTCCCTCAACCGCCTTTAATTGCTTGTAACTTGCAGATTACCATGGCTTGTGGAAACTCTCACGAGCCATCATACTGCTAGTGGTCTGAAAACCCAACACTCGCAACCTTGCGAAATATTGAACAACGATGGATAGGATGGGTTCGTGATCTAGTTTCACGGCCTGTCACTTGGGTTGACAAGTGATGGTCTTATAGCAACTCTTATGAATCTCTTCTATGACTGATAGGACAGTCCGTCCTTTGGGTTCACGAACCATTAACCAAGTAGTCATCTTGGGCTCAACTTATCTGCTTTCTGATACTTGCCCATGACAAATAAGATGCTCTGCGAAGTGTTTCCACGATTCGTCCTTTGTATCCATAGACCCACACTTGGACTATTTTAGCTTAGACTTTCAATTTTTGGCTTTGCAATTAGTTTACCTGCACTTGAACACAAAATACAGTTATATCTACTAAAAACATACTTAAAAACTACAAAATCCTACATTAAAAGTGTCGTTTTGTTCCATGAAATTTCGACACGTCAGTCACTGCACTCAATAGTCCTCATATATGTGTATCAAAGTGGACTTACACGGTCCCTAGTACTATATCAACATCAAACTCACACGATCTTCAAATCTCCCATAGGGTATAATATATGACAACTAAATCATGAATTTCAATAGATATAGAGGTAAATCATGTTTTTATAGTCTATTTGTTTTTCGGCACGTGCGTCGCAAGTGAGTATTGAGTTATATAGTATGTCTTATAAAATAATAAAAATTTTATTAAATTAAAATTTTTAATATATAATTATACATGAAAGATTAAAATATAAATTTTTATGAAAAAACAATGTGGATCACGGGTGATTTGTTTATCGAGGTCAAGCTGATGATATATCATTTGAAGCTATGAAAATGAATATATAATCAAACATATAAAAAAACAGGAAAAACTTAGCGTGAAATAATTCGATCCTAATTAAATTAACTATCTTTAAATTATAACGATTTCACACAATATATCTTAGCTTAATGATATATTATAAAAATAACATTATATTCATGAGTTATAAGCCTCATAGTGTCCTTATAGATTGATTTGCGGTGGATGACATAACTAAAGAACACTATGTTACCTAATTTTAGGGATACTGAATAGCAAGAGAGAAGAGTGCTAGAATAATTATTCAAATATAACTAAAAGCAAAATATATTTCGTTATTACACCTACTATTCACCCTTGATATATAATTAAATGAACCAAGCCCCCCAAATTTTACTATTACACGTGAGCATGTTCTCATTGTTGTTGTAACTATCAAGGACGTATGTAGAAGCTTAACTATTGGTTCACGAAAATTAGTAGTTTGTGCGCATACACATATATTAAGATATTTATTAAATAGCTATAATACTTGATTGTGAATAAAATTATTATTGTAATGTTAACTTGAAATTGATGTAGGAACCCATAAATTTCAAATTCTGAATCTATTGCTAATTAAGTAGTATGAAATAATTTAATTATTTTACAAAATTCTTTAGTTCCTTTATCTCAAATAGTAACATAAAACATCAACGACATATGTAGAATAAATAAAACATATTAATTGGATTTTGATCAGTTAATTATGAAAGCATGGTATGAAAATAATATAGACACTCAAAAAATAAAAAAAAATTATTAACATATCATCTATTTTCTTAAAATTGTGTTTGATGAGTTACTTTAAATTTGAAAGAAATTATTGATTTATTATAATTATTAGTATTAATTTTGATTTCTTTCACCCATCACCCACCCTTAACATGCAAAAATGCATACTTGAAAATGGAATAAGTAATAGAACAGTTTTACTCTGTCATCAAGCAAAGTTTGGCCCAAAGACAATAGACTGACTGCCTACAGGAAATTTGGTCTTCCAAATGTTCATCTTGTAAGCAATATCCATGAGCAGAGAGCATCGAACACATAATCACCGAGAGCTTGGAAACTCTACGGAGGACAAAATCTGTTTAGATGGTGGCTCTCTGAGCCAATATTTATCTTGAAAAAAGGTGTGTAACTTTTAGTGGCTTCTAAGTAAATTGATACTATCATTACCGTCTAGAAAATTATATATTTAACTCGTAATTGTAAGAGTGAAGGATATTTTGTCATGTCTCAAAATTAGGATAGGGCGCGACTGGCGCTCGATTACAAGGTGATTAAGAAGTCAGCTATATAGCGGATGTACTGTAACACTTAGGCAACTAGGCCACCTGTCACAGCTAATTATAATATAAGAATGGACCGACCAGTTCTCTACAAACATAATCAATGATAGAATGCCGAAAGGGCTAATAATAACATCTAAAAAGAATTGTGAAAGGCCAGCAAGGGCACACACTGAACTAAAACTATACAACTAGTCCGCAAAAGCTTCTAAAGAGTAAGCAAAATGAAATGCACGGGACAGAGCCCTGGTCTACCCATACTATACTCAGGAATTCAGTATAACCAAAATCAGACACATGGTTCCTGAAAGAGCATACCAACTCTCGGCTGAATTTGGGCTCCTACTGCAACTGAAGATTCGAGCCTCTATCTGCACCTGCAATATGATTGCAGGGGTCCCCAGGCGAAAGAACGTCAGTACAAAAAAATGCACTGATATGTAAGGATGAAAGCTGTAAATAAGATAATGCCAAAGATAAATTGAACCAGAGAAGGGAACATAGCAACAATCTGACACTCTGGAATCTGTCAACATAAAAAATGGCAAATAAAAGCTAAACATAACTCCAAGATAGGGTAGGGAGAGATAATTTGTAACTCAGTAACCTGCTAACTTATATGCAGACTATGTGCATAAGCATGACTCAAATGACTTATATGCAGACACTTCCGATACCTGGACCGGAACTTAACAGTTTCCTGATATTGGACCAGGACTTTCATATATAAAACTTTGCACAACCATCCATCTGATACTAGGACTAGAGAGGGCGTGCGACATCTCACAAATTAGCGATCTGATACTGGGACCATAGAGGGCTTGCAACATCGCACAATCAACCATCTAGTTGTGATAGTTGGGCTACAGATTGTGATCATTCTTTTCCCTGGCAATGCTTTGAGCGGCTATGCCAACTTGAGCGAGATAATTGTGCATCATGTGCTCATTCATGAACGTGTCGGTTATGAAAAACTCCCCAAGGTAAAGTTATGCATTTATATATTTTTTTCATAGATTATTTTGGTGCACAAGTTTATTGCATAAACTATTTAGCACATTGATCATATTGTGTTTTATGCATCATTCAGAGCTTCAGTTTCATTGAATTATATTATTTCAGCCAGTTATTCTTACAGTTTAGATATTCTTGTTTAACTGTTGTTTCATTCAGCCTTATTACATACTGTACATTCCATGTACTGATGCCCTTTGGCACTACATCTTATTATTATATAGATTCAGGTAGATAGGATTAGCAATGCAGACGCTTCGTTAGGATCTCACATTCATTCAGCAGTTGGTGAGGCCTTCTACTTCGGATTGTCCCAGTTATTTTGAGTTATTTTAATTTATAGAGCCTGAGGTAGCCGTGGGAGCCATGTCACGACGCTTATTCTTTAGTTACAGAGGCTTCATAGATAGATTTCGAATTGAGTCAATGATGTTACTTTATAACGTTGATTTCATTTACAGTTAATAAATCTAAGTTTATTTTATTTAGTCCATTACAATTAATTACTTCCACTATATTTTATCGTATTCTCATCTATTAAGTAAGTCAGGCCAATAGTTCACTTGGATCACTAGGTGGTCTAAGTGTCGACCACGTCCAGAGTGTAAAGTCAGGACATGGCAATTGACTTAACATTATAATGTGAATATGACCGAGTAAGCACATACATATCATAACTGCCATATCGGTGAACCACATAATAATATAGTCATACCACTGACACTTGCCCAACTGAGATGGCAATCTTGCAGGTGTAATCTCTGAAAGAGCATTTTCCCAACCGACATGACTGCACGATGATGTACTGTAACTATAGCTGCAACTGCTATTGTATTTACCCATCAATATAACCGCATTGGTGGTGTATGTAATGTTATAACCATTATTATATACAGAGCCAACTAGCTTATATTAAATCTATCTAACTCACATAGCACATATACAAGCTGACTCTGTGCCTGCAACCTAAGTAGGCCTCTTTCAAGACTCGTGAACTGAAACTATACATATATATCATGTAAAGCTTTCAAATAGCATGCAAACATGCCTACTAAATGACTCAAACAACCTTCAGGAGATTTAGATAACATAAGAATTCTAGTAGGCTCATAAACAACGTTCGAAAGATATTCTTGCCGACTTAGCGTATAGCTTGAATAGAAGCACATAGATTTTCATTTCTATATTGTCTGTCAACATAAAAAAAACTTCATATACTTTTCCCACGAGGTGCTTCCTATACATATATCGACAAACCACAAATTTGAGTTCCGTTACCAAACTTATCACGTCCACTAACACGAGTGGTACTTAGATCGAATGCTTTATTCACAAGAAAACATGGAACTTACATACAATATCACTTCACAATCATAACACATATAGGACTAGATTACAGTGCCCACGTTAAGGGATCTTCTGACTCGGTTTACGACTATGTCAATAATAGTATATTCATGTCATTCACTTTAGAATTGTAAGCTTGTAAATAATGTAATAGCCACAATTTCCTTTCGTATATTTCAAACCTTAGAGACAGATCTATATCATACGTCATTACTAGTTAAGAACACATGAATACTGGCCTTAATAGTTACATAGATTCGTGCTTGAAAGAATGAGAAAGAGGACGCCTTTACATACCTTATTTCGAAGAGTTCAACTAGGCCAATCAATTTCTCCAAGTATAGACTTGTAACTTCTTCAAGTATTAACTATAAACATGATTGTCTTCTTTGAAAATGACTTTAGCAAAGATAGAAGAGGTTTTCCTCCACCCCTACTGCCCAGAAACCACTTGAATTCGTAGCACCTCAACAAACCAACTCCATAGAAACGTTCTTCGTTGGCTTCAATGATCCTTAACCGGATTTGCTTGTCGTTTGGAGAAGGTTTGAGGCATGATTCTCTTCTAACATACTGGAAAATCTAGAGAGAATATATGTTCTTTAAGTAAGCAGCTCAATTGGGGAAATATTTAGAATGAATTGATCAACACACACTTAACTTATAAATCAAGTTGGGGCAGTGGAGGGGATAGGCGCATTGTGCCTATCTACCTGCCTTGTCTGAAGTTTGGGGGTGGCTCACCGCGCCCAGCAAGGAGCCTCGCCTCGCCTCCTCTTCATCGGGTCAATCATCAAGTCTTCCTACACGCTCAATCCCTTGCACTTCTATTGCATACACTCCATACCACACGCTCAATCCCCAGCACTTCTATTGCATACACTCTATACTCTTTGTCGTGTCCCATTTTTCTCGTGAAAAGCGGAACTCGACATGTGGCAACTCTTTTAAGATAATTAATACGAAAAGTCGCCACCTAACGAATTAAGGTGCATTAGGACATCGTTCTAAATTTTAAAAAAAAACTTATTTGAACTAGCTTAGATCGCCAGAGTGGGGTAAGGGTTCAAGTTACCTCGGGAGGAAGGTGTTAAGCACCTTTCGAGGTCCACAAATATGAGTCCCTTCCGGATTCGTTAATTAAGTGGGAAAATTAGTGACACACTAAGATCAATTATTTTGTTAAAAACTAACCTGACTATGTGATTTAGGCCAATAAACTCTAACTTTTAGAATATATAAATAAGATAAATAAAACTAAGTTATTTACTAGTTAATGCGAAAACTAGAAGACGAGATATCGCTAAAGTTTTATCGAGCAAGTTTATTTCAACAAGAATAAATACTCAAGCAACAACTAAATCAATTCATGGTTAACATGCAACTTAAGTGATAAAATAATGCAGCTTATAAAAATATTCTAGAATATGCAGTACACAAGACAATACTATTTTATCACAATATAAATAAATCAAAACCTAGATTAAGTCATTTATCAAATTAATGCAAAATTATGTGACAAAATGATAATTAAGATATTTCCTAAAAATTCATTTTTAAGACAAAATGAGTATCTCAAATTAATACTTTAACTAATATAAAATTTAAATGACAAACAAATTCAACACATAAACTTATTTATTAAATATAAAATACTTTTGCTCAAAAGAAAGAAGTTATATAGTTTAAACTTATTTTTTAAATGATACTATGTGCTTAAGGCAATATCGACTTACTTATTAAATACGCAGATAATTAGAAGGAAAGGGACATTATTAATTAAAAGATCTAAATTATTCAGACAAGCAAGGAAAAAGAAATTTGAAAACATAAAAGAGACACCGTAAACGATTTTTTATCTACTAAACCGACATATAAATCTTAACTACCTCCAACCAAAATAAAAGAAGGAAAAGAAAAATTATAATTTATAAATATTTTTACAATGACTTAAACGCTCTTCAAATATTAAACAAGCTTAAGAAGAGTTAAAAAGTCTAAAAATATTTGTTGCTTTATCGGGATGACAACACGATATTATAAATCGTGATCCTCAAACTTAGCAACAATTTAATTTGAGGTCATTTTTTAAATTGAAAAATATAATAATATATGTAAAAAAATTAAATAAAAATTTGAATCTTGAAATATAAGCAAACAAATATTTACACATAAATGCACACAATTACTTTTTAAATATTGGGTTGATATTACTTCTGAGAGAAAGGGTCGGCTTAGTCTGAAAAGGTTCAGAATTAGACCTCGTAATTCCTTCTACTTTCCCAATAACTATATTTTAAGGGATAGTATTTATTTAATTATAAACACACTGTCCAATTCAAACAGAGAAGGAAAATATGGATAGTAATTTTGAAAATAGAAAAAAGAACTTATGTAACAAAAAAAACAATGAACTTATAATATATATATATATATAAACAATTAGCACATAACGTCCAACCCTTTGACTTTCCCTTTTTCACTATTAAGACATTGTTTGTACATGGTCATTGCAGATAAAATAATAAAATATACATAAAAAAAATGAAATCTAAACTACAAAAGTTCCGATGGTTTCCCATTCTCTGAATCCCAGGCGACCCTTTGGCATGCCCTGAGCGTGTAAATTGAGGTCCTGCTCATTAAAACACACATCCGCATACAAATATATAGAAAATACATCGAATTTAGGAGTGAGGTAGGCAGGCATAGTAAACTAACTGAAACTATTAAAAGTTAAGTCATATCACAATTATTCGAATATGACCAAACCAGATTATAGAGGAAAATATAATTACATATTACTAATTCAATATGAAATTAGTTATTTATTATAGGAGTAAAGCATGTCATGACAAGTAGAATAAAAGAATCAAGATGTGGGCATGGTTTTAAATAAACAGAACACGAAATAATATTCAAACAAAATGTCAAAGAAAATACAACTCCAAATAGAATTAATATATTATATTTTACGTGTACTGATAATGGACTAACCTGTTGGAGAAGACAAACAATATCACAGAACCTAGAGAATAAGAAGTGTTATCATGTTAGAAAAAATACAAAGATGTGTTCCTCAAGAGAAAACGAGGTTTAAACGTTATATTGCTAGGGGGATGGCAATATTTAAATGCTATGTTGCTAAGGAAATATCAATGTTTGAACAAAGAAAAGAGAAAAAAGAGTTGGATATGTAAAGAACATGTCAGGTTAGGAGGAACAAGACCTGTTTGTGTAAGGAGGAAAAGAAGATTAGGAGAGAAAGAGGAAAGGACGAAGAGAGTGACGGAGGTTGGTCTTTGGAGACGAGAGAAAGAAGATAGAGGTGCGGGTTCTTCACCAGTGGTTTGGGTGGTTCATGATGGCTGTTCAGTGGTGGTGGAGAGGAGGGGAGAGGCGGCTGTTGTCCGGTGGTTTGGTATAGGTTAAAACCGACACGCAAGTGCACGTGGTCAAACAAGTAATAAAGTGGCTAAGTAAGCCAAGTATCGAACCAAGGAGACTCTGGATAAGTAAAATTGCTTAAGTATACTATATTCTAGCTTACCTCTAATTATGCTGACAACAACGTAACCAAAAGTTAAATAATTTTTGTTTATAAATTATATACTAAAACTATTAACAACTATTTACTGTGAATTGAAACTATCGATATGAGCATGCCAAGGTTAAGAACAAGTAATGAACTTGATTACAATCATAATTTGGTTAATCTTCTCTTCCTGTTGCTAGCCAAGAACATTAGCCTAGAGATTAAAGCTCTCGTATTTAATCTCACTTTAGAATCATAAACCATTCGTCTATATTTCTGTGATCAAATGCAATTTATAACCTAGCAATACAATTTCGGTTCCTAAATTGACTAATACGGCTTTCAAGTATATTTCTATCAGGAAAGCACATCAAAACCCAATTTTCCCAAATCAAGCTAAGAACAATACCCTATTAATTCACAACTTTCCAATTTCTTGCTCTCGAGTGAAATTGAACTTTTTAGATGTACATTAATGTCGGCCACACACTAATGCAGTAGAAACAAGAATTAATAGAACAACATAGAAGAAGAAGAAGAAGAAAACCATAAAATTAATAATCAAAATTCATCACAAATGTTCATAACCTCAGCAAGGAAGAGAATTAGCCACTCATTTGTGGATTAATCATCCTAAAACAAGTGTTAATCATACATACAATTGATTGAAAGAAGAAAGGAAGAGAGAAAATCCCTTAGCTTTTTCGTCCCTCAACTGCCTCTAACCCACGTCCTTGCTCCACCAAGTCTGAATTATGAAAAATAAACCTAAGTGTGCTATTTATAGTTGTAGGACTCTTTCCCGGAATAACAAGCAACGTGTCACGGAGTGCATCGCGGAGCACGGCCTCCGTGACACGCTACGGACGCGGAGGCCCTCTGGAAATCACCCGAAATCGGCCCGGGCAGCACCCTGCCGCGTTGGCAGCGTGTCACGCTGCTTGGGCAGCGCGTTGGCAGCCCTTGGTCGCGGAGGCCACCTACCGTGGCACGTTGCCAACGCGCAGGTGGGCTGTTGTGAGCGGCCTGCCTGCCGTGGCACCTTGTCGACGCGCCGGTGGGCTGTTTTGTGCCTCCTCTTTGCCGACGTTCGCGTGTTGATTCCGTCTCCAAGCATCTACTTCACCAACTCATGAATTAGTTACTCAAACGTCATCAAAACCTACAAAACAAAGGCTAATCATGTTGGTTAGCACATATCTTACTTCATCTTAAATTACATGAAAATGTATACAATAATCTTAGATAAACAAGACTAATTTAAGTCGTAAAGCGTATCTCGGGCATATATTTTTGCCCGTGATCAGCTGTGCGCTAAGAGGGAGATGAAAAGCGAGATAGTGGTGGTGAGGGGAGTGATCTTGCCGACGTTAAAGGTGAGAGAAGAGAGCAGTCCGGCAGCCGATTTGCTTCGCCGGAGAAGATGACCGAGAAGGAGGAGGGGCGAATGAAGAATAGAAAGGTTCGGCGTCGAGTTTTGCTGGTATGGTGGCGTTGGACAGTGGAGAAGAAGAGAGGGATTGTGCGGCGGTCCTTGTCAAGGAAAGAATAAGGGTTAATTTGGTTAGGGGGTTGAATGGTAATTGAAATGGAAAGGTAGTAGGGTTAAATTTCTACTGTTAGATTAGATGTGGTGGACGGATATGATTAAAAACTAGAAATGGATCATATTTCGGGTTTAAAAGGGTCACCCGAATTAGGATGAGGGTTGATTTAATTTATAGATGAAATAAAATTTAAATAGTAGCTCGAATTGATTAAAATAGGCTGCAATTGACACACATTTGATAGCAAGTGGTTCGATTTTAAATGAATTGGAGGAAAGAATTGAATTGGCTGCTATTAAGTTAATAAAAATACTATAATTGCAAATGATTTAATAAATAAGTAACATAATAGTTAATTTACTATAAAATAATATAAATATTATTATTACGAGATTAAATATAAATAATTTGTAAAACTAAATAAATTATATTTTGCAAATAAACCTTGTTTAATTGAAAATATGTATGCATGTATATTATTATTCAATATATTATATATGACGTGATTACATATAATATTAAAAACTTGAAATTAATGTAATAAAATATTTTTAGAAATATAAATTAAAATAATTATGTAAAAAATTCAAGTATGTATGCTAATTAATGCTAGAATATTACTTATGCGAATTAAATAATTTCGTTGAAAGGGTAATTTTAAAATACACATAGACATATTAATATGCAGCTTAGACGAGGCATAGGGAGGTTAAAATTGGGTGTCAACACCCTTCACACTCCGTAACATGTACACACTTATAACATAAACATACTTATAACTTGACATAAACATACTTATAACACTTTAAATTTATAAGATTTTCTGGGGTGTAACACATACCGAACTAATTTGGTATGATAATAGTATAAAATTTTTAGATATCAAAAGTCGAAGTTACCAAACTGAAATTTCCAATATCGTACCATACCGTACTATGCCCACACCTAACTTCAACTAATATCTACTCATAATAAAAAAAAATATGATTTTTACTTTTCAAAAAACATCTAAATTATATCATACTAACACATTACACATGTAGAAATATATACTCAAAAGAACGTACAAGCAACTCCTTTTGTTAATTAATTACACAAAAAATGATATTTCAATTAAGTTAGAGTAGTCAAAGTTCCAATGATTAAACACTTGATTTTATAATAATGCTAGACTGTATATTTGTTAGTATTATAGTAATATATATAAATTATTTACGTAACTATATACTTCAATATGAAATATTTGGTATTTTGGTATGTATTTTATATATATTGAGTACCAAAAAATGTAAAAAGTATATCATATACCACACGAAATATCATAATATCAAAACCACGATATCAAGAATTTTGATTCAGTATGATAATTTGGTCTACCATATCTTGTCTACCCTTACAAGAAGTGGCATAGCCGCATGTAGTATAAGGTGGTCAGTCGAATATTTTTGGTCAAAAAATCATACTATATATATAGAAAATTATACAAAGTATATAGATAAATCTTGAACACCCTTAATAAAATTTTTGATTTTGCCATTGCCTACGAGATGCAATTGAATTGATGTTTCTTTTAGAAATTAGTAAAATCTGAAAATTGTATATGGTTTTAGAAAAAACAGAAAAAGCAAAACAAAAAGAACGGCCAAGAACAAAAAAGGATATTTCATATGTGATTACCTATTCCATGCGCTCTCGCTCTTCAATTCCTCCCTCCTCACTTTCAAGTTTATGCATTGACAATCACATTTAAAATGTTGACAAAAAAATTTACTTAAACTTTTCTCAAAATAGAAGGAAAAAAACAAAAAACAAAAAAAACGATATATATATTGGGATCAGCCGCTATGCTTTAAAATTTTCTCTTTAGGAAAATGGAACAAAATAATATATACAACAAGAAGTAATAATATGTTATTCTTAAAACAAAATAATACGTTGCCATGCAGTTCACAAACTGGTGACTAGAGAATAAAATCATGAATATATCTCTTGATTTTTTTATTATAGGCAGGGGCGGAACTACGTATAAGGGCGGGGTGTCACGGCATTCGGACGTTTCGATTGAAATTTTTATATATATATATATATATATATATATATGTAATATATCTTATAAATATTAAATTTATCACCCATATTAATAAGTTAGTGCTTGGTGCTAGTGGTTAATGGATAAGTATTCCACCTGTTGGTTGCGGGTTTGAATCCTCATAGCATGATTTGTACCACATTTTTTATGCTTCAATTTTTGTTTTATTTTGCCTAAAAAAAGTTCAGTGCCATTTTCTTTCTCTCCCTTCTTATTTTAAGTATAAAATATTACTTTCTTTTCCTACATTTATATGAAGCACTTTTTTTTTAGTCTATCTCAAAAAAGAATATTACTTTTCTATTATTAAAAACAACCATACTTTAAAATTCTCTTTTTATTCTTAATGAAATATTTTATAGTCACACAAATATATCAGGTTTATTGTAGACCACAAATTTCAAATGTCTTCCTTTCTTTCTTAAATTTTGAGTCTAGTGAAACGGTGTCTCACATTCTTCTTCTTCCAACAAATTCTTTCTCCTCTCTTTTCGTCAGAAATTTGACAGTAATTTTCTCTTACTCTTTTTTCTATTATCTAAATTATTTGGATAAAATGCATATAAAAAAATAGTTTAAGCTATAACAATTTAAATCTTGTTGAAAATTTTAGTTTACAAGATAAAATGCATATTGCAATAAAGAACGACATGAAAATTATACCGAAATCACATTTGATTTCTTTGGCCTTTTTAAATTTTCTATTGGTGTGAGTCAATACTTCAACATAAGTCTTCGTCTCTGTTACTGAGATTATCTATGTGAAACTTTTCAACCTCTTTATATTTAATCTGTTACATAGAGCATGAGGTGCTTATAAATATAAATAATTATGTCATTATTGAGTGTTTCAAGAATATAAAAAAAAAAATACTAATATTGTTGAAAGCTTTTTTTATTTTCGCCGAGTTATCATAATTATTTTTTTGTTTTGTTCAATCTATTTGTTTTTATAAATCAAAAAGACGAACAATCGAACTAAAGTCGCCTCAAGTTTCTATTTACAAGATCTAAAATAGATTAAATATTTGATTCATTTAATTAATACGGTTATATTTAAAATGATATGACACCCGTAATCTTTAAATTATGAATCCGGCTCTAATTATAGGATATAAGAGAAATACTGAGTATGTGTTTCTCAAAACAAGTGGAGGTTATTAATAATGTACCATTTACTTGTAAACTATATTTGAGGGTGTGTGTTTGTTTTAGGAACCATATATGTGAGTACATTTATATACATTAATTTTGTTTATTTAAGATCTTGGGAGAAGATAGCATATTATTTAACCGTGAGTAAGCAAATAAGACAAAATGATGATGACCTCAAAATTAATGGCCTCTAGTTTGCAATTAATTTCCCTACAAAATCTCTCTTCCACTCTCTCCCTTGCCTTCATCTCCTTGCAAACATTCTATTTCTTCTTTACCTCTTTGATCCATTTTTTCTTTGCCTTTTCTTCTCAGAATATTAACGTTTCTTAAAGAGAAGTTGTTATAAAAAAAGGAGAAGAGAGAAGGGGGGCCAAAAGAGAATGTTTGTTGATACAAGCCATTTGCCTCCAAAATTAGGAAACATTGTTCATTCAGATCCCAACATATCGACCTCAAACATTGAGGATGATGCAGATAATAATAATAATAATAACTACAATGCAAGACACAGTAGTTTCTCAGCCTATGAAGCCAATCGTCTTAGTGGTGAAGGGTCTCCTATGATGATGTCTCCATGGAACCAAGGCTCTCCTTGGTCTAAATTTGATGATGGTAATAATTCCCAAAATATCCCTCAAATGAATGGCCTTATTGGTTCACTTGTGAGGGAAGAGGGTCACATTTATTCTTTGGCTACAAAAGACGATCTTCTCTACACAGGCTCCGATAGCAAGAATATACGTGTGTGGAAGAACCTCAAGGAATTTGCAGCTTTCAAATCCAACAGCGGCCTTGTCAAAGCCATCATTATCTCGGGGGAGAAAATATTCACGGGTCATCAAGACGGAAAAGTTCGTGTTTGGAAGATCCAAACAAAGAATCCAGGAACGTACAAACGCGCTGGGACTTTGCCCAGTTTCTTTGATATTTTCAAGGCATCCATTAAGCCTAGCAACTATGTCGAAGTCAAGCGTAATAGGAGTGGTTTATGGATCAAGCATGTTGACGCCATATCATGCTTGAGCATGGATCAAACCCAAGGCCTTCTCTATTCTGCTTCATGGGATAGAACATTTAAGGTTAGTGCCCTCTGCATGCATATCTTTATATGTAGTATTATAATAATTAGTAGTAAAAACTTTTTAATTTGGGTAATAATTAGGTATGGAACGTTGATAACTCGAAATGCATAGAATCAGTGAAAGCACATGATGATGCTGTGAACTCAGTGGTGACGAGCGTGGAAGGCATAGTGTATACAGGATCAGCTGATGGAACGGTGAAGGTTTGGCAGAGGGAGAAGTCAGGGAAACACCCAAAACATGTATTTGTTCAGACACTTTTGAATCAAGAATGTGCAGTGACAGCATTGGTTGTTAGCAAATCTGGTTCAATGGTTTACTGCGGTTCATCTGATGGTGTTGTCAATTTCTGGGAACGCGACAACCAATTGTCACATGGTGGAGTCCTAAAGGGACACAAATTGGCTATTTTATGCCTTGCAGCTGCTGGAAATTTGGTGCTCAGTGGTTCAGCTGACAAAACAATATGTGTTTGGAGAAGGGACAAGTCTCTACATACGTTGCTCTCTGTTTTAACTGGTCATAATGGGCCTGTCAAATGCCTAGCAGTTGAGGCGGACAAAGAGTCCACTGGAAGTGATCAGAAATGGATCGTTTACAGTGGAAGTCTTGATAAATCAGTAAAGGTTTGGAGTGTTTCAGAGAAGGCACCTGTGATGATGCACAATAATATGCATGCAGATAATGTCACCTGGGATTCTGTCTCATCTGCTAAATATTGATTCATTCATTCATATATAAATACATTAATTATTCTTCTGTAATTATATTACATGATATTAATTATGGTGAGTAAATTTTTGGCATAATGAATTGAAGGTATGAAATTGGATCGGATGAACGAATAAAATTCTTTTTTTTCTTTGAATAATAATACTATGAACACTCATTGTAGGATTGAATCAATTGATAGGCAATTCGTCTATATAAATTAATTATTTTCTTCCAATATATTATACGTTCAATATCTAGTTATTTACTTCATATATATTCTTTGTTATTTTGTCAGTCTAATAAAATTAACAAAAATTACAGATTATAATGTTGTCGTTGACCTCTACAAAAAGAAGTCTGACGGCACTCCGATTCTAAAGATAATCAAGTTTGCTTGAAAAATCAGACATCTTAGTTATTATTACTACAGAAAAAAATCAGACATCTTATGTGAGTTCAAATCTCAAATATGTGCAAACAATAAGTAAAAATAAAATTAAGTTTATCTTTCAAAACATCACTCTCTTCACTTGTACTGTTAGCATGTTCTTATTTTATTTTGTATAAATTAAGTTTTCCTTCCCATGTTACAGCCTTGTTTTCATATACTTCTAATGTTCCCAAAATATTGATTGTCATAGTTCTTAGATGTGATATGTGACCGGATTTCCTCCCTCCACTTGCAAGTCTCATTCAATGATTCCTCCTCAGCACAATTATTGTTTAATAACCTTGTATATTCCAATGTAAGAGTGTCAAATGGGTGGGTTGAATCAAAATTGAATAAGTTAAAATGAGTCGAATTAATAAATCAATTAGATTAAAATTAGCCCAAAAGCTACTTGGGCCAAAAACAGTCGGGATGAAATGGGCTAAAAATGGATTGGGTCATGACCCATTCAATTTGACTCATTTTTTTTAAATGGTCCACTTCCCCCCTATCTCACTTTTTACTCAGGTCCATCCCTTTTCTATCCCTAATCCTAACTGAAAGTTCGACCTTGACTCGAGACCCTAGCCCCGACCCTCATCCTTAATTCGAGAGTAAAGATCTAATCTCGACCTAACCCTGACTTATGACTTGAGAACTGAGCCTCAATTTAAAACTCGAGACATAAGACTAGAGACTCAAACCGAGACCCGATCCGAGAATTGAGAGCCAACCCAAATCCAACACTACTAAGTATATATGTATAACCTTAGGGAGTTTGGTCTTTGTTCTCTTTAAATTTATATTTTTGTGAGGCAAAACAAATCTTCCGAGGTTATTTTTTTTTTAATTTCTTTTTGCAAAAGCATCATTCGGACGTTGATTTTTTTTTAAAAAAAAAAAAAATTAAAATCTGATCTCCCAAAACATTGACCTCAAGTGGTGGGTTTGCATTTTATCTATTTTTGGCGCTAAGAAAATAAGCCTCTATAATATATATATATATATATATATATATATATATATATATATATATATATCGACTCTGAAGGTCTATTTATATTTTCTCAATCTTTTGAGGTCAGTTTTTGAAAGTTTTTTAATAGTGCGAGACCCAAACCTGACTTAGAACTCAAGGCCAACCCGACCAGAATTCGAGACTAAAGCCTCCGTCCATAAAAAAATAAAAGTAAATCTCAAGTATTAAATACAAATTAAAGTTAGAAAAAAGTACACAAAATGGCTCATAAAAACAAAATTAATTATCTTGATTTGCTCTTTTATAATTAATTTTGTCAATACCCATTTGACACAAAATATTTTCCTGAATGCCCCCTTTTTTGTACATTGGTGTCTCTATTCTTTCTCTTTTCTTTTTTGTTCTTTTATTTGTTACTTTTGTCTTTTTCTCATTTATTATTCTTATTTTTTTGTCCTCTTTCTTCTTGTTTTTGTCATTTTATTTATTATTTTTATCATTTTATCTCCTTTTATCCTTTCTTTTTTTTATCCTTTCATTTCTTAATTTTGATTTTTACTCATTTATTATTTTTATCCTTTTGTCTTATTTTATCCTTTACTATAGATGTGATTTGGTAACTTCTTTATTATTTATTTTCTATTTTCTATTTTATTTTCATTTCTTCTTTTTTCGGTTTTTTCTATCTTAATTCTTTTTGTTAGTTTATCTTCTTTTTATTTGTTATTAATTTTTATATTTTATTATTTCTAAAGATGAAATATTTATAACTATTTTTAAATTAATAAAATATAAAAAAATTAAATAATTCAACTATAACAAAAATAATTTTAAAAAAACAAAAATCACCAGTTTTTTAAAATTAAAATCTAAATTACTAGAAAAAAATATGTTTATAATTTTTATTTATTGCAAATGTACACCAAAATTATATATAAAATATGACTCTATTTTTATAATTTGTTTTACAAATAAAAATCGCTAAAATTATATATCAAAATGAAGTCCTCTGTGATACCAATATGATATATATATTAGATTGTTATCAAAGTGGACAGAACTTTTTCTTTTAAGAAATGAAATTAGATGTACTATAATGGTGTCATGGAAGTTTGAGGAGTGCCTCAATGAAGGACTGAATTAGACTTCAATGATAGCATGCTTGTATATAGGTATACTATAATGGTATCATGGAGGAGTAAAAAGTGTCTCACTGAAGAACTGAAGCATACCTAAATAATACCATGACAATACGTAAATATATTATGATGGTATCATGAAGAAATGAAGCACACCTCAATGATACCATAATAGTATATATGTATATATTATGATGATATCATGAAAAATTGAGGAGTGTCTCACTGAATACTGAAGCATACCTCAATGATTCCATACCAATATATAGATATATTATGATGGTATCTTGGAGAACCAATGAGTATCTCACCAAAGGACTGAAGCAGATCTCAATGATACCATGGATATATATAGATATATTGTGATGGTATCATTGAGGACAGAAGCATACTTCAATGATACGACGACATTATATAGATATATTGTCATGATATCATGGAGGACTTAGGAGAGTCTCGCTGAAGGACTAAAGAAGACCTCATTGATATCATGATAGTATATAATATATTCTGATAGTATCATTGAGGACTTAAGAAAACCTCAATGAAACCACGATATTATATAGGTATACTGTAAGTGGTATCATTGAAGACTGAGGAGTATCTCATCGAAGGACATAGTAGACCTAAATGATACTATGACAGTATATAGATATATTATGATGGTTTCAATAAGGAATGAAGCAAATCTCAATGATACCATTACAATATATAGTCTTACTATTGATGGTAGCTTTGAGGATTGAAGCAGACCTCGATGATACCATGATAGTATAGATATACTATGATGGTCATGGAGGACTGAGGAATATCTTATTGAAGGACTGTAACAGATCTCAATGAAAATTACTAAAAATTTAAAAAAAAAAATAAACAAAAAGAGCAAAAAAAAAAAAAGCGAATGGAAAAAGATTATGGAATTAGAAACAAAAACAAAATAAAAAGGAAAAAAAACTGAAAAACTTTTAAAAAGGAAAAAATTGAGTATAAATTTAGATTATGGTGAAACAATAAAGCACAATATGATTTGAGAAAAAAAATAAATGAAAGAATAAAGGATAAAAAATATAAAGAAAAAAAAAGGAGCAGAAAAGTTTTAAAAAACTGAACAAGGAGAAAAAGAATATATATTTATATATATGAGACATCTCTAATGCCTCTATTTTTATTTTTTATTTTTTGTTTTTTTGAATTTTTCCTATTTTAAAATTATTTTTTATTTTATTTATTTAATTGATGTCATTTAATATTATGTCATTAAACAAGCTCCACTAAATAAAATAAATAAATAACAATAAAAAAATATAATAAAAGTAAAAAATTCCTAACTTTAAAGTTACATTATCATTTTAACCCTCCACTAAATAAAATAAAAATAAATATAATATGTAAAAATATCATCATATCATATTATTATATAAGTGGGAAGCTAAAAATAAAAATTTAGATTATCATTTTTCCCCTCATTAAATTAAAATTTAATTAAATATATAATTAAATATTAATATTTTATCATATCATATCATAATTATATATTTATTACTATATAAGTGAGAAGCGAAAAAGTGAAAAGTTAAAATAAATAAATAAATAATAATAAATAAATATACTAATAATAAGAATAATGATAAATGTAAATAATAAATAAAAATAAATAATAATAAATATAAAAAATAAATATAAATAATAACTAACTAACTAACTAAATAATAATAATAATAATAATAATAATATATTATTATTATTATTATTATTATTATTGTTGTTATTATTATTATTATATTATTATATAAGTGGAAAGACAAAAAGTGAAAAGTGAAAATACTAAAATAACCTCCAAATATATTGAGACTAATATACCGTTCAAACAATAAATATGTTTACTCCTTCATCATCATCTAAATAATTCATTGTGAAATATTTAATGGTCTAATAATATTTATTCTTATGCAATTTTAGCTTTTAGTATGTATAATATTATAGGAATAGTTTTAGATTGAAGGGTAAAATAGTTATTCAATATTTCATGAACACTTACTTATATATCATATATCTTTAATTTACTTTCATGATAATCTAACTTTTCACTTTTTGGCTTTCCACTTAAATAATAATATGATTATACTAAAAGTGGGAAGCACCTAAATCTAAAGTTAAAAGACCAAAATATCCATAAAAAATTGAACGACCATATTTACCCTTTTTTTCAAACCTATTCATCTACTAAAATGTAATTTACATTTACAAAAATAATAAAGTGATAGTACATAATAAACGTAAAAGATGAATAATATGAAGATGGTTCATGTTTCTAAAATTAATGTCATTTATCGTAATCAATTAAATTTAGAATTACTTTAATCTTCCCTAATCTATTACAAATGTCCGTTAATATCAATCTTTAATATGTCTATTCAATATTTAGTTCCTTCATCTTTCAACCTCCTGATGAAAAGTATATTAATTCATTCATTACTGAAAGAAAAAAACTCAATGACATATTTTTGTGTTCAAAGTGTGTCCCTGTTGGTGATAGTTAGTTTTCTCTTTCGTTATTTTAATTGGTGACATTTTGTTTAGATGATGCAATGGAGGTCTGTTGATGTTAATCAAGTCATTGATTCTGAGCCTGTGAAGTCTTCTAAGCTGTGTTTTAATTACTTTTTCTATTTAATTATTTCTCATTTATTTGCTAAACAAATATTTATTTTGCCCTGTTACACCATATTTGTTTTGTCGCGGCTAAAATAATTATTTTTATTGAAAAATATTTGTTCCATGATTAATTTATTTTTATTAACTTATTATGTTCTCTAATTTACATTTTAATGTATCCACGTCCAGGACACAAAGACAGAAATGCATGTCAAGAAAGAGCCAACATATGGAGTAAAGTCAACTGAATGAATGGCGGCGATGCCAAAAATTAAAACTTTGAGATTTATAAACCGTACATTTTTTAAAATTATTTTTTGAGGAATTTAGTAAGGTCGACAACTTTTCATCTGTTTCTATAAACTTGATTTGCGTTTATTCTATTCAAGCACATATGATACTATTTTGTTTTTGCTAAGTCAATGAACAACTCTATTTTTGGTCTTCAAACAAAAAAAAAATCAAATTGTCAACTCGATACAATTTTAGTACTCATAATATTTATGCGATTTAACAAAATTTTATACTTATATTTGATATGAAATACACGCACAACGCGCGTACACAAATACTAGTAATAATAATAATAATATCATTATATCATATATCATATATTACTATATAAGTGATACACATATAAGTCAAAAATTGAATTATAAAAATATCATTTTAAAAATTAAAAATTTATTTGACCTCTTTACTGTTAATTTATTCTCTAGAAACCATAAAAAAATAACTTTTACATTTAATATTTATTTTGGAGTTCAATCAATTTTGACTGTGCACATGTACTCAAATGTAAACATTTTTCAAATTTAATATTTTTGAATTTGCTTTTAAACGCGAGAATTTTGAAAACTGAATAAAGATATATTCAAATATATATCAAACTCATTTAATTAATTTATTGCAAAACTAAAAATATTTTTTTTTAAAAATAAAATAAAAAGAAAAAGCTCATAATCATATCATATCATATATCTATGTATTCTAAAAGTGAGAATAAAAAAAACGTTCAAAATTATATTATCAAAATATTGAATGACATTTTTTATTCTTTAATGAAATATCATTTTAATAACATTTTTGTATAAAAAAGCAAATATACATTCAAATAAAGATTAAAAAAAAAATTAGAAATAGAAATATGATTCATTGGATCGTCAGCTCTAGCAAACTCTTCATTTTCTTAATATATCTAATTTAAAAATAATTTATTTAGTTAGAATAATTAATTAAAATAAATATCAACTTTTATTACATTTAAGATTATAATCTATTGTAAAAAAGTGAAATAATTATTATAATTATGAAGGATTGTGTATGTGAATTTTTTTTTAAGAAAAGCCGATGCCTCCATTTCTTTTATTGCAATATATGTTTATAACACTTTTTAGTTAAAGATTGATTTATAGTTTTACCCATTAAAAATTGTTTTACAATTTTAGTCTTGAACAAAAAAATCACTTAGTATTAAATTAATTAAATAAATCAGCCGCATTAAAAGATAAATGGGGGTTGTTTTATATATCAGTAATTATTATAGGCTATAAATGATTAGATTTTCTTAAAATTTTTATTTAAAATATATTTTTTCACATTCCAGATGAATAAATCAGCTGCATTAGAAGAGTAAATGGGGGGTTATTTTATATACCAGTAATTATTGTAGGCTATAAATATATAGATTTGTTACATCCCGTGAAAATTAATGAATATATACTTGTACTGGACTTTTCTGCATTTCAGGGTTTTCAGATAGTCCATTTTACAGGGGAGACTCTGCCAAATTTTGTCAGAATAATAGTCCTAAAGGAGATAATCCCCTGTAAACCGAGTTGATATTCGAGGACGAATGTTCTTAAGGGGGGGGGGGGGAGGATGTTACACCCCGTGAAAGTTAACGAATAGTAGGCGGACGTGTGAATTTGAAGTAGACAAAGAGAGTACGAAGCGTGTAAAGAAGCCTCGGAAGTCGGGTCGAACGAGGTCAGGCCGCAAGGGCCAGCGCGATGCGCTCGCCTGCCTGTGCTATGGACAGTGCGGCGCGCCAGGGGGATCAGCGCCCTGGGAGGCGCAACGCGGTAAGGCCTTGGCGCTATGGCCAGCGCGGGGTGCCAGCCTCTTGGCGCTTTGGCCAGCGCGGGGCGCCGCCCAGGCCACCACGGGGCGCCGCCCAGGCCACCGCCCTAATATATATATATAGTTCTTTGGTTCAATTTTACTTCATTTCAATAGTTCCTCGACCAGAAAAGAGAGTGAATGAAGGTTTCAAATAATTTCATCTGATTACGCTATCAAACGCCGTCCAAACTCCAATTAACTTTGGGTATTGAAGTTTAAGGCCGTAGAGAGCATCGCTACGGAATTATTTTCACGAAATTCGCCCGGTGAATCGTCGTCCTGCCGAGCCAAAGTCGTCAGAATTACGCCAAACTAATTTCTATACTATCACAAGCTTCAAGTAAGCATTTCTCCTTTCTAGACTTTCGAGAAATAACGAGTTTTCGACCGTGTTCCATTAAGTTGAAATATAGTTAATATTTATATATAAAAAAAAAATTTTCGCCGAATTTAGTATTAAAGCTAGTCCTATTCTCCTAGTAACACGTTCTCAGTTGGGAAGAGCTGTTGAATACGGATTGGAACTTACCAGCTAATCAGAAACTGGCGATTGAGGTATGTTAAGGCCAATTCTTTCGACAAGTTAGTTCCTATAGCATTGTAACCCAGTCTAAATCCCAGTAAGAGAATCAGAAGTACGTTAATCATGAATAGTTGTTGTTATTAATTGAGACCAGAACTCTACGCTTTGTTGGGATTTGACCTGCCTATATAGACCTCCATGACCAACCCAGGGTTATTAGCTGTGTCGACGCCCGCCAGGGACGAGATGACGTCGCTCCAGAAAGAGCGGCAATGCCATCCGCGAGGGACGAAGATAGGGTCTCAGGTCCCCATAGAGTCCATCACATATCTGGACTATTATACATACGCCGTATCGGCACCATACTCCCAACGAGCCTGGTGCCTGGGGTGCAGATATCAGGAGTCCACTGGATTCAGACACAGCTACAATCAGGGGTCGAGCGGGCTCAATTGCAGACCCAGGGGACTGGTAGGACGACTATAGTTACCAGTTGACCCATTATGACCTTGTTAGGGGTATAAAGATTGAAGTATACTCGCCACGGCTTATGAGGGCCCCAGGTGAGTTGTTCTGCGCTGGTTGTACCTTCCGACTTATGGGGGCCAGGTAAGGTTCTTGTTTGCTTTAGCTATTGATAGACTAGATAATAGAGAATCCAGCTACTCAGGTATGACTCCTATCCCTTTTCTTTTAGTCCTTTTTCAGTTCTATCTTTTATATTCAGTTATTTACAGATATGGTCTTACATACTCGGGACATGTTGTACTGGCGCCCTTTTGGGGTGTTGCATTACTTATCTGCAGGTACGGATAGATGAGGAGCAGGTCCATCTTAGCTTCCATCCAGGATTAGCAAAAGAGTCGGCTCCTTTCCTCCGGAGCTTATAAATAGAAGGTTTACTCTTTTCATTGTACAGTTTATGGGTAGGTCGGGGCCTTGTCCCGACCATCGTATTACTCTTAGAGGCTCGCAGGTGGTTTCTATTTTCCTGTGGTTAGCTGTTGTTGGCCGTGTGGAGCCCGTATGTGTTTTATCTCGTGTGTTGGCTGCGAGGGGCCCTGTGTAGTTGATCTTAACGGCCTTGTCGGCTATAGCTTAGTTTAGCACCGGATTTAAGTTTCAGTCATAACTGGACATCATGGTGGCTTTGTAGGCCGCATAGGACTCCCTGTTGTTATGTGTTTCTGGTTAGCTATTTTCCTATGACAGGTGGCTATAAGACCTTGTCGGCCGGGGGTTGTGTTTACAATCGAGATATAGCCCGTTATTTTTTGATCCCAGAATTAGTATTAGCCCTGCACCAAGAGTGCTTAGGCTTAGTCAGCTCAGATCTCATTAGAGCACCAGGTGCCAGTCATGCCTCCCAAGGTGGGGCGTGACAAACTTGGTATCAGAGCAGGCCATATCCCGGGGAGTCTACAAGCCGTGCTAAGTAGATTCGTGTCTATGAATATGTTGTGTACCACATACTATATGCAGGAGGCTACGAGGCATGATAGGATGGTTACTCTTCATTCTTATCCAGTCATGCTATAGAGCTGTATGGTATAGGATTGAATCCCTAAGCTTACCATATTCTTTTTGTCTACAGAGAAATGTCAGACCTGCGACACCCCACGACTAGTAGGAGATTGGACGTGGTAGCAGGAGAAGGCACTAGCAGGGTGCCCCAGTCAGAGTCAGCCCGATCTGAGGGCGACAGGTATGTTTCATCTCGATCTCCCCAGCATTCTCCACCACTCTAGGAGCCGCACGAAGAGGCAAATGTGTCGGCACCCCTTCCAGCAGTACCTATATCGATACTGTCTGATCAGGAGGTTAGGAGTGCTGTTTTTATGTTAGCTTAGATGATGGCCGCACAACGTCAGCCCGTGGTACCGGTGGTTGCAGAATCTTCAGGAGGGCCTGGTAGCTCGAGGGTCCGAGAGTTCCTTGCACTGAGTTCCCCACAATTCACAGGGACAGATCGGGATGAGGACCCTCAGGATTTCCTGGACCAGTTGCAGCGAATTTTCAGGGTAATGCCTGCCACCCTTACAGAATCAGTGGAGTTAGCAGTGTTTCGGTTGCGGGACATTGCGGTACTATGGTACGAGAGTTGGGAAAGGTCCCGAGGCAAAGATGTTCCCCATCCGACTTGGCCCAGCTTCTCAGAGGCTTTCTTAGATCATTATCTGCCACGGGAGATCCTCCAGGCCAGGGTAGATCAATTTTTGCACCTGGAGCAGGGTTCGATGAATGTTCGAGAATATGCCATGAGATTTGACTCCTTGGTCCGATATGCACCGGCCTTTGTGGATACTATGACAGTCAGGGTGCACCGATTCATTATGGGGCTGAATCTAAAATATGTGGAGACCTGTATCATAGCTACCTTGTGAGAGGACATGGATATTGCTCGCATTCAGGCATTTGCCTAGAATATTAAGGGGATCCGGCAGCGACAGCGAGGGATAGAGAGGGCAAGTCAGGAGCAGCGCCGCAGGACTAGACCCAGTGATATGCAGACAGAGTCCCAAGGTGGACCTAGACCACGATTATCAAATAGGCCACCCAGACCCTCACCTCCACAACAGTAGCAGGGGAGCAGGTTTGGTCATCGGGGACAGCCAGGGCACGACGAGAGCTCACGGTTAGCAGGATCACAACAAAAGAGGAGGTCGGAGCAGATCAGATTTACTGTACCACTTTACATTATTTGCAGCCAACGTCATTCTGGGGTATGCAAGTATGATTCTACGATATGTTATGCATGTGTACAAGAGGGTCATCGAATGAGGGACTTTCCGGCTCGAGGTCAGGGTGATCGGTATCGATAGGATAGATCTTCAGTGGGGTCACATACCCCATACCCTCCGGTAGGACGCAGGTCCTCAGCTCCAGCCGGTAGAGGCCGAGGTAGATCAGGGGCCTCCATTTCAGGTACCAGTCTAGATCGCACATATGCTTTACCCGGGCGACAGCAGTCAGAGTCGTCACCGGATGTTGTGACAGGTATGTTGGACATTTTCTCTCATTCCGTGTATGCTTTGATATACCAGGTTCCACTTTATCGTATGTTACACCGTTAGCGGCCCGAAAGTTCGACATCACGCCAGAATTACTTTGGAAACCCTTTTCAGTGTCTGCCCCCGTCGGTGATTCCATTATAGCTAAGAGGGTCTACCAAGGGTGCACGGTAGAGGTCGTTGGTCGCCAGACTTTAGCAGATTTGGTAGAATTAGAGATGATTGATTTTGATGCAATTATGGGTATGGATTGGCTAGCTCCATGTTATGCCCATGTAGAATGCTGGATCAAGTTTTTCCGATTCCACTTTCCTGGGGAGGCAGTACGGGAGTGGAAAGGTAGTGCAACCACGCCGAAAAGTAGGTTTATTTCCTATCTTCGGGCGATAAAATTGATATTAAAGGGATGTATTTATCATATTTTTAGGGTTCAGGATGTCCAAGCAGAATCTTCGACTGTTTAGTCAATTCCAATGGTCAATGAATTTCCAGATGTATTCCTAGATGAACTTCTCGGTATTCCCCTGGAACGGGAAATCGACTTTGCAATTGACTTATTACCGGGTACACAGCCTATATCTATTCCTCCGTACCGGATCGCTCCTGCTGAGCTCAGAGAATTAAAGGTGCAGTTCAAATATCTCCTAGATAAGAGCTTTATCAGGCCGAGTACTTCACCGTGGGGTGTGCCGGTTTTGTTTGTGAGAAAGAAAGATGGCTCCCTCCATATGTGTATAGATTATCGGCAGCTGAATAAAGTAACTATCAAAAATAAGTACCCGCTTCTCAGAATAGATGATTTTTTTAATCTGTTACAGGGGGCGAAGTGTTTTTCCAAGATTGATTTAAGATTTGGGTATCATCAGATTTGAGTTCGGGAGAGAGATATTCCAAAAACCGCTTTCAAGACCAAATATTACCACTTTTGAATTTCTAGTCATGTCCTTCGAGTTGACGAATGCTCCAACGGTGTTCATGGACTTAATGAACAGTATTTTTAGGCCATATCTAGACCTGTTTTTATAGTATTTATTGATGATATTCTGGTGTATTCTCGCTCAGAAGCAGAACATCGGGATCATTTATGGACGGTGCTCCAGATTCTCATAGATCATTAGTTATATGCAAAATTTTCCAAGTGTGAGTTTAGACTGAATTCAGTGGCCTTTTTGGGTCATGTTGTGTCAGAAGCTGGTACCCAGGTAGACTCTCAGAAGATTGAGGTCGTAAAAACATGACCTAGGCCGACAACTCCAACCGAGGTACGCAGTTTCTTAGAATTAGCTGGTTACTACATGAGGTTTGTAGAAGAATTTTCTACTCTGTCAGCGCCTTTGACCAAGTTAACTCAGAAAGCAGCTAAATTTCACTAGACCGAAGCATGTGAATAGAGTTTCCAGGAGCTGAAAAACAGACTGACCTCAGCACCAGTATTAGCCTTGCCAGAAGGATCAGAGGGTTACACAGTGTATTGCGATGCTTCGGGTGTCGGGATAGGATGTGTTCTGATGCAGCATGGTAAGGTAATTGCTTACGTTTCGAGACAACTAAGGAAGAATGAAAAGAACTACACCGCTCATGACCTGGAATTAGTTGTGTTCATTCATGCCTTAAAAATATGAAGGCACTATCTACACGGCATTCATGTAGATATTTTCACTGACCACAAGAGCCTCCAGTATATCTTCACATAGAAAGAGTTGAATCTGCGGCAGCACCGCTGGTTAGAATTATTGAAAGACTGATGTAAATATTTTGTATCATTCAGGAAAAGCCAATGTTGTAGAAGATGCCCTCAGTCGCAAATCTATGGGGAGTTTAGCATACCTGAGGCTAGAACAGCGAGAACTAGCTCGAGAATTACATCAGTTAGCCAATCTGGCCATTCGTATAGTAGATTCAGGAGACAGTGATCCAGAATACTGCAGTGTCATCATTGGTTGTAGAAGTAAAAGAGTGGCAGTATGAAGACCCTAACCTAGTTTAACTCAGGAGTAAAGCTCAGCGAGGGGAATTAGCAGATTTCAGGGTAACTGGAGACGGAGTTTTGAGGTATATGGGCCAGCTTTGTGTGCCGTATGCGGCAGGGCTTCGCCAACAAATTATGGGCGAGGTACATTGTTCCTGCTATTCTCTTCATCTAGGTTCAACAAAGATGTACCATGATATAAAAGAAATTTATTGGTGGCCGGGGATGAAAAAGGAGATAGCAGAGTTTGTTGCTCAGTGTCCTAATTGCCAGAAGGTAAAAGCCGAGCATCAGAAACCCGACGGACTGACACAAGAAATAGAAGTTCCTATATGGAAATGGGAGACGATTAATATGGACTTTGTAACAGGGTTACCTCGTACCAGGCATAAATTTGATTCAATCTGGGTAATTGTCGACAGGTTTGACGAAATCAACTCATTTTCTGCCTGTGAAGGCTACCTTCTCAGCCTAGGACTATGTTGAATTATATATCATAGAAATAGTACGATTACATGGTGTTCCAGTATCAATTATTTCTGACGGAGGGGCACAGTTCACAGCTAAATTTTGGCAATCCTTCCAAAAAGGTCTGGGGACACAGGTTAATTTGAGTACCACCTTCCATCCTCAGACAGATGGGCAAGCAGAACGCACAATTCAAACGCTCGAAGACATGCTACGGGCGTGCGTGTTAGACTTAGGAGGCAACTGGGATGAGCACTTGCCACTTCTTGAATTCGCGTACAACAACAGTTACCCTTCAGCAATTCAGATGGCGCCTTATGAAGCATTATATGGAAGAAAATGCAGATCCCTAGTTGGTTGGTTTGAGGTAGGAGAATCGAGATTGATTGGGCCAGATATTATTCACCAGTCAGAAGAAAAGGTGAAACTTATCAGAGAACGCCTGTTAATAGCTCAAAGCCGCCAGAAGTCCTATGCTGATGTGTGTCGGAGGAACTTAGAGTTTGATGTGGGTGACTGGGTATTCCTGAAGGTTTCGCCGATGAAAGGCGTGATGAGATTTGGTAAGAAGGAAAAGCTTAGCCCAAGGTTTATTGGACCATATCAAATCCTTCAGAGGATAGTCCAGGTGGCATATGAGCTAGATCTACCTTCAGAATTAGAATCTGTCCACCCAGTCTTTCATGTGTCGATGCTATGAAAGTGCATTGGAGATCCCTCCTGAATTGTTCCAGTTGAGGATGTTCAAATCACTGAAGAGTTGGCTTATGAAGAGGTTCCAGTAGCTATATTGGATTGGCAAGTTCGCAGGCTGAGAACTAAAGATGTCACTTCTGTTAAAGTATTATGGAGGAACAAGAACAGAGAAGAAATGACTTGGGAAGCTGAAGATGATATGAGTACCAGATACCCTCATTTGTTTCAGGCTTAGTCCAGACTATGCAGTTAAGGTAAGTTATCGATTCAGTTGCTATTTCATGATTTATGTTATATATATTGCTCAGTTGACTCCAACCTTGTTGTGAAATAGTTGTTATGGCGTTATATAAAGCGCCTGTACTGGACTTTTCTGCATTTCAGGGTTTTCAAATAGTCCATGTTACAGGGGAGACTCTGCCAAATTTTTCCAGAATAATAGTCCTAAAAGAGATAAACCCCTGTAAACCGAGTTGACATTCGAGGATGAATGTTCTTAAGGCGGGGAGGATGTTACACCCCGTGAAAGTTAACGAATAGTAGGCGTACGCGTGAATCTGAAATAGACAAAGAGAGTACGACACGTGTAAAGAAGCCTCAGAAGTCGGGTCGATCGAGGTCAGGCCGCAAGGGCCAGCGTGACGCGCCATCCTACCTGTGCTATGGGCAGTGCGGCGCGCCAGGAGGATCAGCGCCCTGGGAGGCGCGGCACGGAAAGGCCTTGGCGCTATGGCCAGCGTGGGGTGCTGGCCTCTTGGCGCTTTGGCGAGGGCGGGGCACCGCCCAGGCCATCGCCCTAATATATATATATATATATATATAGTTCTTTGGTTCAATTTTACTTCATTTCAATAGTTCCTCGACCAGAAAAGAGAGTGAATGAAGGTTTCAAATAATTTTCATCCGATTACGCTACCAAACGCCGTTCAAACTCTGATTAACTTTGAGCATTGAAGTTTAAGGCCGTAGAGAGCATCTCTATGGAGTTATTTTCACGAAATTCGCAGTGAATCGTCGTCTCGCCGAGCCAAAGTCTTCAGAATTGTGCCAAACTAATTTCTATACGATCATAAGCTTCAAGTAAGCATTTCTCCCTTTTATACTTTCGAGAAATAATAAGTTTTCGACCGTGTTTCATTAAGTTGAAATATAGTTAATATTTATATATAAAGTTTTTCTTTTCGCCGAATTCAGTATTAAAACTAGTCCTATTCTCCCATTAACACGTTCTCAGTTGGGAAGAGTTGTTGAATACGGATCGGAACTTACCAGCTAATCAGAAACCGGCGATTGAGGTATGTTAAGGCCAACCCTTTCGGCAAGTTAGTTCCTATAGCATTGTAACCCAATCTAAATCCCCGGTAAGAGAATCAAAAGTACGTTAATCATGAATAGTGTTGTTATTAGCTGAGACCAGTACTCTATGCTTTATTTGGGGTTTGACCTGCCTATATAGCCCTCCATGACCAACCCCAGGGTTATTAGCTGTGTCAACGCCCCCTAGGGGTGAGATGACGTCGCTCTAGAAAAAGCGGCATGCCGTCCGTGAGGGACAAACATGGGGTCCCAGGTCCTCATAGAGTCCATTCCATGGCTGGACTATTATAAATACGCCGTATTGGCACCACACCCCCGACGAGCCTGGTGCCCGGGGTGTAGATATCAAGAGTCCACTGAACTCAGACACAACTACAATCAGGGCCAAGCAGGCTCAGTTGCAGATCCAGGGGACTGGTAGGACGGCTATATTTACCAGTTGACCCATTATGACCTTGTTAGGGGTATATAGATTGAAGTGTACTCGCTAGGGCTTATGGGAGCCCCAGGTGAGTTGTTCTGTGCTGGTTGTACCTTCCGACTTATGGGGGCCAAGTAAGGTTCTTGTTTGCTTTAGCTATTGATAGACTAGATAATAGAGAATCCAGCTACTCAGGTATGACTCTTATCCCTTTTCTTTCAGTCCTTTTTCAGTTCTTTCTTTTACATTCAGTTATTTACAGTTATGGTCTTACATACTCGGTACATGTTATACTGAAGCCCTTTTGGAGTGCTGCATTACTTATCTGCAGGTACGGATAGACGAGGAGCAGGTCCCTCTTAGCCTCCATTCAGGATTAGCAGAAGAGTCGGCTCCTTTCCTCTGGAGCTTATAAATAGAAGGTTTACTCTTTTGATTGTACAGTTTATGGGTAGGTTGGGGCCCTGTCCCGACCATCGTATTACTCTTAGAGGCTCGCAGATGGTTTCTATTTCCTTGTGGTTAGCTGTTGTTGGCCGTGTGGGGCGTATGTGTTTTATCTCGTGTATTGACCGCGTGGGGCCCTATTTAGCTGATACTTAGCGGCCTTGTCGGCTATAGCTTAGTTTAGCACCGGATTTAAGTTTCCGTCATAACTAGACATTATGGTGGCCTTGTCGGCCCGCATAGGACTCCCTATTGCTATGTGTTTCTGGTTAGCTATTTTCCTGTGACAGGTGGCTATAAGGCCTTGTCGGTCGGGGGCTGTGTTTACAGCCGAGATATAACCCGTTATTTTCTTGATCCCAGAATTAGTATTAGACTTGCAGCAGGAGTGCTTAGGCTCAGTCAGATCTCAGTAGGCAACCAGGTGTCAGTCATGCCTCCCACGGTGGGGCGTGACAAGATTTTCTTTAAGTGTTAAAATGTATCTCTTCATATCCCAAACGTTTATCTGCTTGGTTCTTTGAGTTTCTTCTGTTATAATATCATTTATACATACCTTTTAGTCTACACTTTTATATAAGTAGACACCAAAGTGTCAAATCACTTGATTCTTTTGCTCTTTCTTTGTCAGAAACTCCTTTTTCTCCATGAAACTACCCTGTTTGGTTGTTACATTTTTCTCGCCAATAATAATGCCCAGGTAAATTTATTTTTTGTGGTTAGAGAAGCTTGTTTTCCGCTAATTGCTACATTTAAGTGCTTATATTTATGGGGTAACTTATAACAAGTAATATAATATTTTTTTTTTATAAGAAAAATTCAGTGCATGTAATTTATATATGATGGGCTGTTTTATTAATTTCTAATTGGTTTGTTTGGATTTTGTTGTTAACCAGGTATATATATTTTCACCGTACTTGTGGCCAAAGGAGGTCCCTATGTATATGTCTAAAGAATTTAGGCCACTGGTGATCACTATACAGATATAACATAACAAGTATAGAATTTTTGACATCATACATAGAAGAGCAAGTATAAATTAAAGACAGAGAGTGGATAGAAAGTTTATATCAATAGCAGGCAATTGTACATGATTAGAGGGATGAAAAGATTAGATATCTTTCATAGTTGAAGTAGTCGAGAGTTGTCATTTTAGTATTTTCTTTGCTTGTTTTCGCTCATTTTGGGGTGTATAGTTTAATTTTGTGTAGTATAACTTAAATGTTTTTGTTCGATAAAGAAAAAGAAGATGTACATGTCTAACGAAGACTAATAACATGTATATGTGGAGAATGATTAATACATTTGTGATCCTAAAGCTAATGTACTATTTTTTTATTATCATATATGTTATTTGTATTATTTTCTTTGTTTCTTAATTTCTTCTTCTTTTAGATATAATTAACATTAAATTAAAAGGATTGGTTGCATTGCTGTAGAGCTGTAATATCGTTATTCCTCTTCTCCATTAAGCGATAAACACTCAAGAAATCCAACATCATTTAGTAATGTAATAAATGATAAAATCTATAATATTTCAAGTAAATTGATACTTATAAAAATGAGAACTACAAAAGTTAAAAGTTGAATTAAAAAAATATATGTCAAAAATTAAATAATATTTTTACCCTTTAAATTCAATTTAATTCTTACAAGGATTGCTAATGATGTGAGTAATTTCAATTTTAAAAAATACAAAATAGTAAATTATACTTTTAAACACAAGAAAGATAGATACATTGTATTAGGATCAAATAATAGCCCATTAATACATGAATTATGTCTCAAAAATAATAAAATATATATTAAGAAGTTGAAGAAATCTGTTTCTCCAACGTACTCTCTTGTAAAAACCATAAGAATGCAATGAAAAGGAAGTATCTAAAGAATAATCTGAATGGAAAAATAAAAAACAAAAGACTGATAAATTTTTACCAAATAATAATATGAAAGATCATGGTTATGGTGATGATAATAAGGAAAAAGGCACCAATTGTGACAAGGAAGAAGATGAAGTTTCAAATTGTGAAAGCAAAATGTAAATTTTAATTTGTTTGTTTGGTTTTGATTTGGTACGGAGTTTAAGAAAGTAAAGAAAACTTTTGAACCTTTAATCTTAAACTAAAGATATGTGTAATGTACCAAAATATCCTTTTAATCTTCTGGTCTTGAACATGACACGTAAAAAGTAGGAATTAAAGAGTTGTCAAAAAGGGAAAGACACATTAACTTTTAAACATACCAAAAAGAAAAGTAAAACAAACAAATTGAAAATGAAAGGAGTATATGTTTTTTTAAAATAGTATTAATATGGGAACACGGGCAACGCGCGTACCCAAGAACGTGTTATATATATATATATATAAAGGAGACTTAAAGACATGCTTATGTGACATGCCTCTAAGACCTCCATTCATATATTTTTTTGTGATTTTTTTGGCATTTTTCTCATTTTTTTGCATTTTCATGAATAGTTGTATAAATTTGATTTTTTATATGATCTTTTCATATTTCAGCCGTTATTAGTGTTCCTTTCAACTTCCACATTAATAATATACTTATGCGGCATTTTAACATTCTTAGTGCACTTTATAAAACAAACAAAGTGTGAAATTAAATCAGTTCATCACATTATAGTTTTATCTTTTCTGCCAGAAATTTTATTTTTCCCGTGAAACTTACTGCTCTTTTCATTTGGTATTTTTTTTCTCAGGTATAAGTTACAACAGAACAAACAGGTAAGTCAATATTTTTAATTATTGGGGAGAACTTAAAAATCACTACCATTTAGAATGTGTCGGATTATTTTATTATCTAATTTTATTTTATTTTATTTTTTTAAAAAAGCAAAAATTCTCTGTTTACTAAGTTTTGTTGTCATGCATTAGTATGACTCTTAGAGCTCGTAGCTCCTCTTTCTTTAATTTTTCATGACTTGTATAGTTGTACTTTTATTATCATCTTTTATTCTGTTTTCTTGATTAGCTCCTTTCACTTTATATGAAACTATTGTAATTAAGATATGGTCTTATTCGGTAAAGAATTTTGATTATTCTTTTTTGCCTTCATCAAAATCTCTTCTCTCAATCTTAAATTATTAAGTGTTAGACTATTTTATTGGCATAAATTAACTATTACTTTTCCTCCTAATTTACAGATGAAAGAACTCATGGGTTTGAGTCAGATAAAAATCATATATACGTCAAAAAAATATTTAAATTTATTAATTATTTTGATGTCAACATCTCTCTCACAATTAACTACTATTTCTTTGCAGATCTATATCATAAAATCGATAATGACCACTAGCCATTCTTAAGAAGACATATGTTGATAGAAATTATACAACTTTTAGCAAATTTCGTTCCCGTTCTTCATTTCCTTCTTCTCGAATCCAAGGGGGACTTCTCATATTTAGAATCTTTCTGCGGTGTGCTCTATTTACTATTCTTTCGTACTTTCTTCTTTTTACCACGCGATAGGTCAGCGAAGCCTGAGTGGGCGCGGAGAAGGAAAGGCCAAACACTTCGGCCTAACCGGAATGAGCAACGACGAAATGAGAAGATGAGGTGCCTCGGGCACCATTCGACAACTTCTTGATAGCAAAAATATAAATATATATTGTATACAGATTTTAAAAAATAAATTAACAAAGATTTAAAAATTCAAAGACAGAGAATGTTACACCCTGTAAGTTTCTAGCACGTAGTTGGCCTATTCGCATGTTGGTTGGAAGTTTTAGGATGCCTTACGTGCGAGGAAAGGGCCCGGGGAAAGGTCGAATGAGTGCCAAGTTGGGATTTCGCTAAGGGAGGCCGAACCGAGCTGCCAAAGGGGCAAAGTGGCATGGAGCCCCTACCTCCGCGTTAGCCAACGTGGCATGGAGCCAAAACGGCGCGTTGGCCAATGTGCCACATTGCTATGCATCCGGCTCCAAGTATAAATAGGCCTCACCCTTAAACTTTATGTCATTTTCCTTATATACTCACGACCAGAACAGAGATAAGGACGAAGGGTTCATATAATTTTCTTCCGATTATGCCGCCAAACACCGTCCAAATTCAAATCAACTTCGGGTATCAAAGTATAAGGCTGCAGGGAGCATTTCTACGGAGTTAGTTTCATGAAATTCGCCCGGCGAATCGTCGTTCCGCCGAGCCCGAGTGATTAGAATTGCTCCAAACTAGTGTTAATACAATCCCAAGCTTAAAGTAAGTATTTCTCCCTTCTAGATCCCCGAGAAATTACGAGTTTCCGATCATTCTTCGATAAGTTGAAGAATAGTCAGTATATATACATATAAAGTATTGTTTTCTTCTAGTATAGTAATGAAGTTAGTTCTATTCTTCCGTGAATGTGATTACAGTTGGGAAGAACAGCTGAATACTAGCCGAACCTCGCCAGTTAATCGGTAAATCGGTAGTCGAGGTATGTAAAGGCAGTTTCTGTTGGCAAGTTAGTTTCTCCAGTATAGTAAACCAATATGAATCCCAGTAAAGTATTTCAGGAATATTATATCATGTTCAATATGTTATTTTGTATAGTTGTTGTTATCAGTTGAGACCTGTATTTGTGTTGTTTTGGGCTGGATTACCTATATAACTTCCGTGATCGCTCCAGGGTTAATAGCTGTGTCGACTCGTCCGCCAGAAGGCGAGGACACGTCGCTCTACAGAGCGGCATGCCGTCCGAAAGGGACGAAGATGGGGAGCCAGCTCCTCATATTTTGCCATGGTTGGCCTATACACACCCCCGTCGAGTGCTTGCGCCCGTGGTGTAGATTTCAGGAGTCCTCCGGACTCAGGCACAACTATAGTCAGGGGTCCAGTGGGCCCAAGTTGCATACCCAGGGGACCGGCAAGATGCTTATAGCTACTAGGTGATGTGGTATGTGTTCGGGCTGTACGTGATTGGTATATAGCTACACGCAAGTACACGTCGTCGAACAAGTAGTAAAGTAGCTCAAGTAAGCCAAGTATCTATCCCACAGGGACTGGGCTAGGGTAACAATCTACTCAAGTGTTAATAAACTTAACTCTAAAAATGCAGACAACAGTGTTAAGAAAAGTTTGGTATTTTGGTTTCTAATTTTATACTAATTATAAAATGAATGTACAATTTGAGTCTGAACTATAAGTATGAGCATGCTGAGGTTAAACGAACATGTAGAGAAACGAATCATCAATACAATTTGGTTAATCTTTTCTCTGGTTGCTAGTCAAGAATTATTGCCAATGGGTTAAAACTCTCGTATTTAACCCAACTTAAGAAGCATGAACCGTCCACCTACATTTCTGTGATAAAACGAAATTCATGTTCTAGCCTTACAAAACCGATTCCTTAATTGACTAATACGACTTTCAGGTATATTTCTATCCTGAAGGTAAATCAATTCTCAATTTTCCCAAACTAAGAAAAGATCATATCCTATCAATTCACAACTTTCCAATTTCTTGCTCTCTCGAGTGAAACCGGACGTTTTAGATATACATTAACATTGGCCACACATTAATGCAGTAAGAACAAGAATCAATATAACAACCATGAAAAAAAAGATGAAAAACCAATTGATCAATAATTACATTTCAATACAATTATTCTTAACCTCATCAAGAAGAGGATTTAGCCACTCATTTGTGGATTAAACATCGTTAAATGAGTGTTAATCATATAAGCAATTGAAATAAAGAAGAAGGAGATAGAGAAAAACCCTGAGATTTTCGTCCCCTCAACTACCTGTAACCCACGTTCTTGCTCCACCAAGTCAGAAGAATTAAAAATGAACCTAAGTGTTCTATTTATACTTATGGGAATTTTTCCCGGAATAACAAGCAACGTGTCACGGAGTGCATCGCGGAGCACTGCCTCCGTGACACGCCACTGACGCGGACCCTTACTGGAATTTAGTCGTCCAGGTACTTAGGCCCAATGTGGCACGGCGTGCAACGCGGGGCTAGGCCAACGTGCCACGGCCCCAACGCGCACCTCCACTGGAAATAGGCATAATTTCACCATCCAGGCAGAATGCATCCGCGATGGTAGCGTGACACGGCTCCATCGCGGAGCCCCTTTAATTTGTGCCTTCAAGTGCTTTTTCCTTTGCTAGCATCCGAGTCCAATCCCGGTCTTTCCCAACATGCATCTTAGCTCCATCACTTTATATTTTTTTCTGCAAAACAAAGCTAATCATGTTGGTTAGTATAAATTCGCATTTTATTACAAATCACATGAGAATGTATAAACATAAATAGATAAACAAGGCAAAATTGACACATTTGAGTATCACTTGGGCATATAAATTTGCCCAAGATCAGTATGACCTGGATAGGGGTATATAGATTGAGATGCACTCTAGGGCTAATGGGGGCCCAAGTGAGTTGTGTTGTGCTGTGCTGATGATACCTTCCGGCTTATGGGGGCCAGGTAAGGTATGTACGTTGCTATAGTTACTGATAGTTAGACAGTAGGACGCCTCGTTGTCAGGTATGACTCCTACTCTTCTTTATAGTTATGTCTAGTTCTGATTCCATTATTCAGTCAGTTTCAGTCCGTTCTCTTTACTTCAGATATTGTTAGCTCTATTACTTACTTTCAGTCATTTACAGTTATTGCTTTACATACTCAGTACCTGTGGTACTGACGCCCTCTTTTTGGGCGCTGCATTACTTGCCTGCAGGTACTCACAGACAAGGAGCGGATCCCTCGTAGTTCCAGTCAGCGGTACAGAGCCTTCATCTCCTATCTTCTGGAGCTTGAGTGTTTGAGGTTTACTTTCTTTTTGTTGTACAATATGGGTAGGCCGGGGCCCTATCCCGACCATCTTACTACTCCTAGAGGCTTGCAGATCGTATTATTCCCTGTCGTTAGTTGATATCGGCCGTGTGGGGCCATATGTTCTTTAGATTATGTGTGTTGGCCGTATGGGGCCTTGTTAGTTGTTGGTTGACGACCTTGTCGGTCATGTTTCAGCTGTAACTAGAAATCATGGTGGCCTTGTTGGCCCGCATAGGACTCCCCATATTTGCTTGTCTCTGGTTAGCTATTTACTTTCCACAGGTGGCTATAGGCCTTGTCGACCGGGGGTTGTATTTACAGCCGCTATATAGCCCGTCATTTTCTTGATTCTAGAGTTAGAGTCAGCCCTGCACCAGAGGTGCTTGGGATCAGTCAGCTTAGTAGTTCAGATCCTAGTAGGGCACCAAGTGCTAGTCTTGCCTCCCAAGGCGGGGCGTGACAAACTTGGTATCAGAGCCAGGTTTCGATCTTGGGACCTGTGGGTTAGTGAATTATGGGGGACTTAGTGCCAGGAACTCTCGGACCCTTGAACTACCAGGCCCTCCTAAAGATTCTGCAGTTGTAGGTGGCGTTGACTGGCGCTGAGAAGCCATCATCTATGCTAGCATGACCACCGCGCTCCTGACCTCCTGGTCGGATGGTACGAGTATAGAAACTGCGGGAGGTGGTGCCTTCACACCGGCCATCCCCAGCGGCTCCTAACGTGGTGGAGACTGCTGGGAAGGTCGAGATGATGCTTCCATATCACCCTCAAATCGGGCTGAGGACCCTCAGGACTTCTTGGATCAGATGTAGAGGATTTTCAAGGTAATGCATGCTACAGCCATAGAGTCAATTGAGTTGGCGGTATTCCAGATAGGGGACATTAATGTACTGTGGTATGAGAATTGGGAGAGGTCCCGAGGGAGAGATGCTTCCCCTCTGACCTGGTCCATCTTTTCAGGGGCTTTTCTGTATCATTATCTACCGCGGGAAATTCGACAGGCCTGGGTTGATCAGTTCCTACACGTGGAGCAGGGGTCGATGAGTGTTCGAGAATATTCCATGCGGTTTGATTCCTTGGATACAATTCCATCCAGGGTACACCGTCTTATTATGGGGCTGAACCTAGAATATGTTGAGACCTGCATCACAACTACACTGCGAGAGGATATGGATATTGCTCGTGTACAGGCTTTTGCTCAGAATATTGAGGGTATCAGGCAGCGGCAACGGGAGATTAGGAGGACAAGTCAGGAGCAGCGCCGCAGGGACAGACCAGATGAGTTACAGGAGGAGTCTCGGGGAGGACCTAGGCCATGGTTATCAGATAGACCGCCTAGAACCCTGCCTCCACCGCAGCGACAGAGGAGCAGATCTAGTCGCCGAGGGCAGCCAGAGCCCGGTGAAGGCTCGCAAGCAGTAAGTTCACAGCGGCAGAGGAGGGTGGAGCAGAGTGGGTTTACAATACCACTTTTCCCTATTTGCAGTCGACACCACTCTGGATCATGCAGATATGGCTCCACAGGATGTTACATTTGTAGACATGAGGGTCATTAGATGAGGAGTTGTCCAGCTAGGGGTCAGGGTGACCGGGATCGACAGGGTAGGTCCTCAGCAGGATCACGAGCTCCAGCATCCCCTATAAGGCGTGGGCCCTCAATTTCAGCAGGTAGAGGCCGAGGCAGATTAGGGGCCTCCAGTTCAGGTACGGGCCCAGACCATACTTATGCATTATCGGAGTGACAGGACTCAGAGTCATCACCAGATGTGTTGACAAGTATGCTGACTATTTGCTCTCATCCTGCTTATGTGTTGATAGATCCGGGATCCACCTTGTCCTATGTTGCACCGCTAGTGGCTCGGAAGTTTGGTATTATGCTGGAATTGCTTCGGCGACCTTTCTCAGTGTCTACACCCGTTGGTGACTTTATTATAGCCAGAAGGGTCTATCGGAGGTGTACAGTAGAGGTTGCCAATCGTCAGACTACAGCAGACTTGATCGAACTAGAGATGGTTGATTTTGATGCCATTATGGGTATGGATTGGTTAGCTCCTTGTTACGCCAATGTCGAATGTTGGACCAAGACTATCCGATTTCACTTTCCAGGGGAGGCAGTACGGGAGTGGAAAGGTAGTACAACCACGCCAAAAGGTAGGTTTATTTCCTATCTTCAGGCGAGGAAATTGATAGCAAAAGGATGTATTTATCATATTGTTAGAGTTCAGGATGTTTGGGCAAAGCCTCCGACCCTTCAGTCTATTCCAGTGGTTAATGAATTTCCTGATGTATTACTAGATGAGCTTCCTGGTATTCCCCCAGAAAGGGAAATTGATTTTGAAATTAATCTCTTACCAGCCTATATCTATTCCCGCGTATCAGATGGCTCCTGCTGAACTCAGAGAGTTAAAGGAACAATTGAAGGATTTGCTAGATAAGGGCTTTATCAGGCTGAGTACCTCACCATGGGGTGCGCTAGTTTTGTTTGTGAGGAAGAAGGACGGCTCCCTCCGTATATGTATAGACTATCGGCAACTGAATAAAGTCACCATCAAGAATAAGTACCCGCTCCCAAGAATAGACGATTTGTTTGATCAGCTACAGGGAGCGAGGTATTTTTCAAAGATTGACTTAAGGTACGAATATCATCAGGTTCGGGTTCGTGAAATGGATATTCCAAAGATTGCCTTCAGGACCAGATATGGCCACTTTGAATTCCTAGTTATGTCCTTCGGACTGACAAATGCCCCAGTAGTGTTTATGGACCTGATGAACAATATTTTTAGACCATACCTGGACCTGTTCGTGATAGTATTTACTGATGATATTCTGGTGTATTCCCACTCAGAGGCAGACCACCAGGATCATCTATGGACAGTGCTCCAGATTCTCAGAGACCACCAACTATATGCGAAATTTTCTAAGGGTGAATTTTGGCTGAATTCAGTAGCCTTCTTGGGTCATATTGTGTCAGATGCTGGTATACAGGTGAATACGCAGAAAATAGAGGTAGTGAAAACATGGCCTATACCTACCACTCCGACCGAGGTATGTAGTTTCTGGGGTTAGCTGGGTATTACAGAAGGTTTGTGGAAGGATTTTCTACCTTAGCAGCACCTTTAACCAAACTAATGCAGAAGGAAGCAAAATTCCAGTGGATCGAGGCATGTGAGCAAAGCTTTCAGGAACTGAAAGACAGATTGACATCAGCACCAGTGCTAGCATTGCCAGAAGGAACAGAGGGCTATGCAGTTTATTGTGATGCTTCGGGTGTTGGGTTAGGATGTGTGTTGATGCAGCATAGTAAGGTGATTGCCTATGCTTCCAGGCAGCTGAGGAAGCATGAGAAGAACTACCCTACCCATGACCTGGAGTTAGCCGCGGTGATTCATGCCTTGAAAATATGGAGACACTACTTGTATGGCGTCCACGTGGATATTTTCACTGATCACAAAAGCCTGCAGTATATTTTCACCCAGAAAGAGTTGAATTTACGGCAGCATCGCTGGTTAGAACTGATAAAGGATTATGACGTGAATATTTTATATCACCCAGGAAGGGCCAATGTTGTAGCAGATGCCCTTAGCCGTAAATCTATGGGAAGTCTGGCATATCTACAGCCCGAGCAGCGGGAATTAGGCCGAGAATTGCATTAGCTATCCAGTTTAGCTGTTGGCATAGTAGAATCAGGAGACAATAGAGCGGTAATCCAGAATACCGCAGTGTCATCATTGGTTGTGGAAGTGAAGGAACGATAGTATGAAGATCCCAGTCTGGTTCAGCTCAGAAATAAGGTTCAGCAAGGGGAAGTGACAGATTTCTAGGTAACCGAGGATGGAGTTTTGAGATATAGAGATCACCTCTGTGTTTCAGATGTTGCAGGGCTTCGCCAGCAAATTATGGGCGAGGTACACTATTCCCGTTACTCTCTCCATCCAGGTTCGACAAAGATGTACCATGATGTAAAAGAGGTTTACTGGTGGCCGGGAATGAAAAAAGGGATAGCAGAATTCATAGCTCAGTGTCCTAATTGCCAACAGGTGAAAGTTGAACATCAGAAACCAGGTGGACTGACACAGGATATACTGTGCCTTTATGGAAATGGGAGGTAGTTAATATGGATTTTGTTGTAGGTTTACCTCATACCAGGCATAAATATGATTCGATCTGGATAATTGTCGACAGGTTGACAAAATCAACTCACTTTCTGCCAGTAAGGCTACCTTTTCAGCCGAAGATTATGCTGAGCTGTATATCAGAGAAATAGTCAGATTGCATGGTGTTCCCTTGTCAATTATCTCCGACATAGGGGCGTAGTTTACAGCTAAGTTTTGGCAATCTTTTTAGAGGGGCCTGGGGATGCAGGTTAACCTGAGCACAGCCTTCCATCCTCAGATAGACGGGCAGGCAGAACGTACCATCCAGACGCTCGAGGATATATTACGGGCGTGTGTGTTAGATTTTGGAGGTAGCTGGGATGAACATCTACCGCTTATTGAATTTGCCTATAATAACAGTTATCATTCAGCAATTCAGATGGCGCCTTATGAAGCGGTATATGGGCGAAAGTGCAGATCGCCAGCTGGTTAGTTTGAGGTAGGAGAATCAGCATTAATTGGGCTAGACATTATTTATCAGTCAGAAGAGAAAGTAAAGCTTATCAGGGAACGTCTGCTGACTGCTCAGAGCTGCCAGAAATCTTATGCTGATGTGCAACGAAGGAACTTAGAATTTAATGTGGGTGACTGGGTATTCTTGAAGGTTTCACCGATGAAAGGGGTGATGAGATTTGGTAAAAAAGGCAAGCTCAGCCCGAGGTTTACCGGGCTTTATCAGATCCGCCAAAGGATAGGCCAGGTGGCTTATGAGTTTGATTTACCTCAAGAATTAGAATCCGTTCACCCAGTTTTTCATGTATCAATGCTGAGGAAGTGTATAGGAGATCCCTCCCAAATTATTCCAGTCCAAGATGTCCAAGTCACTGAGGAGTTAGCTTATGAAGAAGCTCCAGTAGCCATACTAGACTGGCAGATCCGCAGACTGAGGACTAAAGATGTTTCTTCTGTCAAGGTATTATGGAGAAATAAGAACCGAGGGGAGATTACTTGGGAGGCAGAAGATGATATGAAAACCAGATATCCTCAGTTATTTCAGACATAATCAGATTCGAGGTATGTTGTTATTGTTGTTTCATATTGCATTATATACATGTATATGTGGAGTAGTTGACTTCAGTTTATTGTGAAATGAATGCCATATTATCGCGTGGAGTACCTATATTGGACTTTTCTGCGTTTCAGGATTTTTTGGATAGTCCATATTATAGGGGAGACTCTGCCGAAATTTCTCCAGAACAAGTAATTTGCAAGTTAAGGTTCTTGCAAGCATAAGTTAACATTAGAGGACGAATGTTCTTAAGGGGGGGAGGATTTCACACCCCATAAGTTTCTAGCATGTAGTTGGCCTATTCGCATGTTGGTTGGAAGTTTTAGGATGCCTTACGTGCAAGAAAAGGGCCCGGGGAAAGGCCGAACGAGTGCCAAGTTGGGATTTCGCGAAGGGAGGCCGAACCGAGCTGCCAAAAGGGCAAAGTGGCACGGAGCCCCTACCTCCGCATTAGACAATGTGGCACAGAGCCAAAACGGCACGTTGGCCAACGTGCCACGTTGCTATGCATCCGGCTCCAAGTATAAATAGACCTCACCCTTAAGCTTTATATCATTTTCCTTATATACTCACGACCAGAACAGAGATAAGGACGAAGGGTTCATATAATTTTCTTCTGATTACGCCGCCAATTGCCGTCCAAATTCAAATTAACTTCAGGTATCAAAGTATAAGGCTGCAGAGAGCATTTCTTACGGAGTTAGTTTCGTGAAATTCGCCCGGCGAATCGTCGTTCTACCGAGCCCAAGTGATTAGAATTGCTCCAAACTAGTGTTAATACAATCCAAGGCTTAAAGTAAGTATTTCTCCCTTCTAGATCCCCGAGAAATTACGAGTTTTCGATCGTTCTTCGATAAGTTGAAGAATAGTCAGTATATATGCAAATAAAGTATTGTTTTCTTCTAGCATAGTAATGAAGTTAGTTCTATTCTTCCGTGAATATGATTACAGTTGGGAAGAACAACTGAATACTAGCCGAACCTCGCCAGTTAATCGGTAAACCGGCAGTCCAAGTATGTAAAGGCAGTTTCTTTCGACAAGTTAGTTTCTCCAGTATAGTAAACCAATATGAATCCCAGTAAAGTATTTCAGGAATATTATATCATGTTCAGTATGTTATTTTTTATAGTTGTTGTTATCAGTTGAGACCTGTATTTGTGTTGTTTTGGGCTGGATTACCTGTATAGCTTCCGTGACCGCCCCAGGGTTAATAGCTGTGTCGACTCGTCCGCCAAAGGGCGAGGATACATCGCTCTACGGAGCGGCATGCCGTCCGCAAGGGATGAAGATGGGGAGCTAGCTTCTCATATTTTGCCGTGGTTGGCCTATACATACCCCCGCCGAGTGCTTGCGCCTGGGGTGTAGATTTTAGGAGTCCTCCGGACTCAGGCACAACTATAGTCAGGGGCCCAACAAGCCCAAGTTGCATACCCAGGGGACCGACAGGATGCTTAGAGCTACTAGGTGATGTGGTATGACCTAGATAGGGGTATATAGATTGAGATGCACTCACTAGGGCTAATGGGGGCCCAAGTGAGTTGTGTTGTGCTAATGATACCTTCCGGTTTATTGGGGCCAGGTAAGGTATGTACGTTTCTTTAGTTACTGATAGTTAGACAGTAGGACGCCTCGTTGTCAGGCATGACTCCTACTCTTCTTTATAGTTATGTCTAGTTCTAATTCCATTATTTCAGTCAGTTTCAGTCCATTCTCTTTACTTCAGATATTGCCAGCTCTATTACTTACTTTCAGTCATTTACAGTTATTGCTTTACATACTCAGTACCTGTGGTACTGACGCCCTCTTTTTGGGCGTTGCATTACTTGCCTGCAGGTACTCACAGACGAGGAGCGGATCCCTCGTAGTTCCAGTCACCGGTATAGAGCCTTCAGCTCCTATCTTTCGGAGCTTGAGTGTTTGAGGTTTACTTTCTTTTTGTTGTACAGTATGGGTAGGTCGGGGCCATGTCCCGACCATCTTACTTCTCCTAGAGGCTTGCAGATTGTATTATTCCCTGTGGTTAGTTGATATCGGCCGTGTAAGGCCATATGTGCTTTAGATTATGTGTGTTGGTCGTGTGGGGCCTTGTTAGTTGTTGGTTGACGACCTTGTCAGTCATTTTTCAGTTTAGTACTCGATTTCATTTTTCAACTGTAACTAGAAATTATGGTAGCCTTGTCGGCCCGCATAGGACTCCCCATATTTTCTTGTCTCTGGTTAGCTATTTACTTTTCACAGGTATCTATAGGTCTTGTCGGTCGGGGATTGTATTTACAGCTGCTATATAGCCCGCCGTTTTCTTGATTTCAGAGTTAGAGTCAGCTCTACACCAGAGGTGCTTGGGCTCAGTCAGCTCAGTAGTTCATATCCTAGTAGGGCACCAGGTGCCAGTCATGCCTCCCAAGGAGGGGCGTGACAGAGAAATTTAAGCTATTCAAGTGGCCACAAATAAAAACTTGTATTTAACAAGGTCATTATCCCATAAGGCCATTAATTTTCTTATTAAATGTATATCAAACCTCAATAACATCTGTGAAAAGTCAAAAAGATGTAATAATTATCCTTTCTAGTATTTTTAATAATAAATTGTAATTAATACAACAAAAAAATTATTTTAGCCGTTCAAAAAAATCATCAGACATTCACTTGAATTGTTAATAAATTATCTCAGTTATGAAAGAATATGATTAGCTTATATAAGTGAGTTTTAAATCAATATTATCTATTTGTATATCAATTCAAAGTTTATTTTCATCAAGTTTCATCCTATCTCACAAGCTTTATTTAGATTAGTAGAGAGAAAAACAATGGATGATAATATAGGAACTTTCTTGAAAAATCTAGCAGAAGATATACCATTAAAGTTACAATTTTAATAGGTAAATTCATTTTCTTCTTTGTTGCTTTCAATTAGTATTATCATATGTTGTGGTGGGATGACAACTATCTTCTCACTCTTAACTTTTCAGGTTTGAGCCTCGAAATGAAACGCCATTGATAGGGAACGCTTTACTTTTAAAGTTGAACTTTCTGGCACAAATTCGGATATCTCAAAACAAGTACAAAATATCGAGTGAAAGTAAAATAAAAAAACCTCCTACGAGTATTCATCAAATAGTATATTGTTATTTATGCAGATTTACGTTAATTAAGAGGCACCCCAATCATGATTATTTTTCTTCAGTAATTGTATGGGCTTTTGTAACAGTAATGAAACCTTTGTAATTTTTACTCCTCATAAACGAAAAATAATAATAATTGAAATCTTGAAGAATTATATAAATTCTTGAACAATTGCACATATTAAGAGGAGTAACTAGGAGTTGTTTAGTTTTTTTGTCTTTCATGTCTACCTAAGTATGTGCCTAATAAAAAGTATTATTAAAATAAATTAATAGAAAAAAATAATAATCAAGAAAATAACAAAAGAAAAGAAAGGTGATCTAAAAAATAATCAAAAGGCAATAAAAATTTATTTATTTTTGCTTTTTCCTAATTTAATTTTGAAATTTATGATACTATTTTAATTTAAAATATTTATCAGCAATATTAAGAAATAATTAAGACTAATAGGTTAAAATTACATGATTCTTAATTTGACATATGTAATTGGAAGATCAAAATTAAAGAGGATCATTTGTTCAATAATTGTTAAGTTAAATTTTCTTTAACTGTTTGATATCAATCTTACACATGAAAAATAGAGAAAACATAAATCAATTGATATGTAAAAATTAATATTTTTATTAAAATATTTAACAATAATTATTTTATATTTATTTATTTTTTTAATAATCGCACGAAGCGCGAACAATTTTTCTAATTAAGAAAAGAAAGGAGCCAAAATTGAGCATGGATCAAATTATGGTGAAAAAAAAGAATACTGATTTAAAAAAATAAATGAATAAAAATGTAAATTACTTTTTAGTTATTTTGATTTTAATAAATGAACTAGTGATTTTAGTACTTTTTGTAAATTACTTCTTGTTGTAGTCAAATTATTTAATTTTCTTATATTTTTATTAGTATAAAGATAGTTAGGTACTATGTTTATTTTTATATTTAAAAAGTAAAACAAAAAGTTAAAAAGAAAAGACCAAAATAATAGTAACAAAAACTTAAACTAACTTAAAAAGTAACAAAGTAATTAAAGAAAAAAGGACAAAAAGAAATAAGTAATATATGGGAAAATTTCATAAGTAGCATCCATATTGAAAACTAATTACTATTAGTAGCTATAATTTGCATAATTATAATTTATAGCAATAATTTTTAGGGTAAAAAGAAAAGCTCTCTCCCCTCTCACCAGAATCTCTCTCGCCGCCACTCCCCCCCCCCCCCCCCCCTTCTCTCTCTTTCTCTCTTGCTCTTGCTCTTTTTCTTTCTTCCTCTCTCACCCCTCCCTTTCTTTCTCTCTCTCTTTCTCTTTCTCTATTTCTCTCTCTCTCTCTCTCTTTGTATATTGTATTTTAATTACATCTTTCTCTCTTTATTTTTTATATTTTTTTGAAGAGTATCAAACAACTATATTCATAGGTGCATTAGCTGTATCAATGAGTACTGTCGTATCTAATTGAAATTGTATTCATTCATTCTTGTATCACTTGTATTTATTCACTCTTATATCACTTCTACTCATTCATTCTACTTATATTCATGTGCGCATTTAGATTGTATCAACGAATACAATCTACATATATACAAAGATACAAAAATTGATGAATACTTATTGTATCGATTAATATAGATTGCATCAACAAATACAGTTTACGTGTATACAAGAAAACAACCAAAAACTCTAATTGAGCTTGTATTCATTCACTCTTGTATCACTTGTATTCAATAAAGATTGTATCGACGAATATATTTTATGTGTATACAAAAAAACAAAAACAAAAGCTCTAATACAGTCTACATATATACAAAGATACAAAAATTGATGAATACTTATTGTATCAATTAATACAGATTATATCGATGAAAACAATTAACGTGTATACAAGAAAACAATCAAAAGCTCTAATTGAGCTTGTATTCATTCACTCTTGTATCACTTATATTCAATACAGATTGTATCAATGAATACAATTTACGTGTATAAAAGAAAATAACCAAAATCTCTAATTGAGCTTGTATTCTTTCACTCTTATATCACTTGTATTCGTTCACTCTTATATCACTTGTATACTTTCATTCTACTTGTACTATTTGAATGTGTATCTGTTTTTTATGCTTATCAGTATGTATCAATTTTATTATGTACCGATGTATCATGAAAGAGAGAGGCAGAGAGAGAGAGAAAGGAAAAAAAGAAAAAGATACAGAGAGAGAGAGAGAGAGAAGGAGAGAAAGATAGCAAGGAGGAAGGAGAGAGGCGAGAGAGATTTAGAGAGAAATAATACAAATTATAATTATTTTCTATAAAATATAATTTTTAAAATTTTTCCTACGAATGGTTAATACACAACGTATATTTTCTATACCATATAATTTCTAAGAGACAAAAAGGAAAAGCTACAATGTTGACACCAACCCAAAAAAGAAACAAAAAAAATGAGACATTTTGTGTAATTATTTTGAGGGACATCAAAGTAAAGGGGTAATCAAATATAAATACTGTGCTTTTTATGAGCATCTTTGTTATATTTTCTTAAAGTTGATCTTAAATATGAGCTAGAATTGAGATAGTATTTAGGCAAAATTGAAGATCACTTAAAAATGGGATGCGTTATGTTGGGCTAAAATTGGACCGCTATAAAATTATATTATGTCCAATCCATAAAATATTAGGTGAGTTGGGCAGGCCATCAATTCTTGAATCATATTTGACACATTTATTCTAGCATGATATGGATTGTGCTGAATAAGACTCTCATAGGATCATGTCAGTGCACGTCGTTAGTAATAAGCCTTGTCATAATAAGAGTAGGCAAAAAAGTACAGTAAAAGTAGATACGTGGAGATTTATATCACACCCCCGAAAGAGGTTCCTTTAAATGTTTCCCTAGCCTTTAGCCAGTTTATTTGTTTATCTAAAAGTTGATACAGTTGAATTTATCATGAGATCAGGGACATGCAGATCGATTTACTTGTGAATAAAAGATTAAGTAAATAGATACGTTGTCAAATTAGCTTATAAAACAACGATATAATTAAATGAATGAATGGAACAGTAAATTTTGATATCGTTGCTTCAACTTCGACTCTAATTATAGATTTAAGTTAGGTTTGGAATTAAATGTGTTTGTGTATGTGTTCTTAAGAGTATATCTTAGTCAATCATATGATGAAAGAGAAAACTTAGGATGCAAGAATCTCAGTATATTGCTTAGTATTGTCAAAAATCCAACAAACAACTATTTATAGGCAACAAATGAAATATCAACCAATAAAAATTCTCCACTGGTCCCAATAGTATGTTGTCGAATAGAACCGCTCCATTTGGAGATACCTTTTCGCATACCAATTGTAAACCCATTGTGATTTGAGGGATCTTGTACGGAATAATTGATGTGTATGTGTCATTCTCTCGCAACTTCAGGTCACGAGTTGCCACCTTTTATCTATTATAAAACCTCGAGCTAATCCAGTAGTATGATGGAAGTAACCAATCTGAATATGTAATGATCCCTGTTACTTCTTCGGAACTTCTCGAAGGAAGTTTTTACCCGTGACTTCATTCTAACTCATTCATTGGTTTTTATTCCAATGCCAGATGTCCCTTATCCTATGTGTCCATGTATTCATGATAATATTTTCCTATAGAGATAGTCCCCTTAATTTTCTGTATACTTCGCCAAATTGTAACTGGAGAGGAGAATATTATTCAAAATTACTTGGCGGAAAAGATGGTGAAACGTCTCCTGCCAGCCGAAAAGACGTGTTTCCCATCGCATTAAATATCTTTTTCATGCGTTGCCTAGTTATCATTTTGAAAGTGATGCGTTGATTGAGGTAATAATGGCCCCCTTCTTCTGGAGTCTATAAATATCACCTTTTGAACCATATCCCTATCCTTCCTAATCTTTCAATCATCCAAAGATTCTCTCACCTCTTCTGAATTCTTACTTCAAATCTTCAAACCTTCAAAGTTTTCAAATTTCTTCAACAATGTCTTCATCTACAAATCTTTAGAGATCTTCCCTAAATATTCTCTTCGACGATGGCCCAAAGAAAAATAAAGGTATAGAAATTAAGGTCACGCAATCGACTATCAACATGATAGTTTTGAAGAATCGGAACTTTCAAAATGATTTTAAAGCTCAATTGTGTTCGGGTAGTCAAACTGGCAATCGGGACAAACTAGCTAGTACATATATTTCTTTATTTTGTAAATACAACCTCCCCACTATTTGGGATAACTATAAATGGCTCAAAAATAAATTTCAGATATCTGCACCCAATACTATCGAGAGTGTGAACTTTACCAGACCGGGTTACTCATGTGTTTATTTTACCCATTCACACATAGTTTTGGTGACCCAAAAATTGAGAAAGTCATCATCTAGTTTAGGCAAACATATTAGGTATGTTTGGCTCAAGTTATCCCGATCGTTTGGGGGGTCGTGGCTTGTCTCCGAGTCCTGGCCTCTAACGCCAACCAACCTTTCTCCTTAGATCATCTAATCTTATTCTACTCCCATCGTTTCTTCCAAGGTGGAATCATTAATCTAACCAAACGGGGAAACAAAATCATCCTTATTAGCATAAAAATGACTTCGTCCAAGGTTAGATAGAAATATTCATGGTTGTCGTCACTAAAGTTATAGTTCCGGATACGGAGATTCCAAAATTATGGAATTATTCCCGTAAGTCCAAATATCCTAGAATTAATTTCCTTTTTTTTTCATTATTAATGCTCGATCTAACTTTGTATAGATGTTTATAACTTAGACTGTACCTGGTCGTCATCAAACGACATCCCTACCTGATAATGGATCAAAAGTATCCTCGACATCTCTACGTCTAGTGAGAAAACATGGAAGAATATTTTTGATACAAAACGGTGGAGAGCCGAGAATCACAGTACTTTTATTTACTTTTAGGTTATCCATATCAAAATATTCATTCATTTTTAACTTTTTTATCAATGAAGGTCATCCGAAGGGTTCGTTCGAACTGAAAGAGTTTTTGTTACTCCAAAGAAAGTTAAATAATAAGTTAAATGGATCCTCGGGGGAAACCATCTTTGAAACTGGCTACATAGCCAATGAAACTATTGTGTCCTCTGACTCTCCACTAAAAATTAAATAAATGCAATCATGCCTCACCTATCAATCAAGATAATGGATTGATTATTTCTGCCTCAGGGGTAGGAAATTCAATTGTCCTACTAATAGAGATTGATAGTGAAGAAAATGGCAATGATAAATTGTCCCTTTAAATGAGGCCCTCAACTGCTCAAGTCATGATACTTGGAAAACATCGTCGTCTATTTTAAGTTTCCAACTTAGTTGAATTGACCAAGTCTCCTTTCTGGACGCCTTTTTCTCCCACTAGTGCTACTTTGTGGTTGTAAGAGATTAATGCCCCACCATTGTCTTCTGCTGCCCCTCAGAGGCTAGTCTAATCCTTTTTGCCACAACAACTCGAGTTTCACCTGCGGGTGTGAAGATCTATCAACCCCCAAGTTCTCCGACTCCGGGTCTATATTGCTCGATGTTTTCCCAGCTCCAATGCAACACCCTAACAAAAATCGTATCGTCAAGCTATTAGTTCATGAAGAGGTCGACATGATTTCTAAACTAATTACGGTGGTCAACTAATTGAAGCCCTGGATCACCATAAAATATCAAGGAAAAATGAACAAAATCTCCTTGAGTGCTTGTTTAACAAAATTGCTCAAGCTTATGCTTGGGTAAGCATATTTTCCAACTACTTTTATTTTTCCTCTTTTCATTTTTCTTCTATCATACACTAACTCTTGAAATTTTTGTTTAGGGAAATTTCCTTCTCTCAAAAAGGCTTCAAAGAATGTTACAAGAAAAAGATGAGTGGACCTAGGAGAATAATAAACTGAACGAGCAGTTGAAGTCATGGGCTACTAAGGTTTTTGAGGTGGAAGCCTTAAAACTAAAGCTCTTTGAGACAAAGTCTATGAAGTCTAAACTTGTTCAAGTGGAGAAAGAAGGAGATTTATACAATCAAGAGGCTAATAGCGCCAGTTTAGAGGTGGCTGAACTCAAGAAAAAAGGGTTGCAAAAGAAGAAACACTCGATGTTAGTGTTTAGAGAGAGTATGAAATTGAAAAGGAGCACCAAGACTTGAATGATGTCTTTGTGGCAAAAATTAAATAGGAAGATAGTCTGGATTCAAGGGTCGAAAGAAAAGACTGCACGAGGAGCAAGATTTCATAACAAAAGTTACTGAAAAAATTAATGCGATGTACGAATATAATATGAAGCTGATGCACAAACTCGAGGACAAAATGGTTAAGTCTGCATCCCTCAAGGATTGGTTTAATCTTCAAATAAATCATGACACTTGGGTTCTGAGGATCAATACTTTGGAGGGAATCAAGGTCGAAACCATTAATGTTGATGAGCAGATTATTGCATGTTACACCCCGTAAAATTCCCAACACATAGATGGACTATTTGCATGTTGGTTAAGAGTATTTGAAAGCCATACATGCTAGAAAAAGGCCCGGGAAAAGACCGGACGAGAAACCTGTCGAACCATCACGGAAGGAGCAGGGGCAGAGCCCCTCTGCGATGGCAACGTGTCACGGATGTGGAGCCTTCGCGTTGGCTCCGTGACACGTTGGCCCTGTCCAGACCCAAGTATATAAGCCTCCAACTTCGGTTTTTAATTTCATTTTCATCATTTAATTTCCAGAACACGAAGAGAAACAGAGGGTGCGAAGGTTTCTTGATAATTTCTTTCCAATTACGCCGTCAAACGCGGTCCAAACTCAAATTAACTCCAGATATCGAGGTATTAAGCAGTAAGAAGCATTCCTACGGATTTAGTTTCGCAAAATTCGGCCAGCGAATCGTCGTGCTACCGAACTAAGGTAAGTGAAATTGCTCCAAATTAGTGTCAATATACTCTTAGCCTTAAAGTGAATATTTCTCCCTTCTGGACTTTCAAGAAATAGCGAGTTTTTGACCGTCTTTCGATAAGACAAAGTTTAGGCTATAAATATATCGAAAGTGACATTTTCTTTCAGAATATTGGTGTATTTAGTTTTAATTGGCATATATGTAAATGCAGTTGGGAGAAATAGCTGGAGTACTGACCGAGCTTCGTCCATTAGTCGGATAAACCGAGGTTAAGGTATGTAAAGCTATTCTTTCGGCAAGCCAGGAAGTATAGTCTAGAAAATAAATAGAATAAAGGCTATTAAAAGATACCCAGCGTACAGGAACGATTTCAGTACAATTTCCAGCAAGCATGCTAGTATATCATTACGTATCATGCAATAATTAGAATAATGGATAGTCAGATGATTTCAGATAATAATGTGGTATCCGCTAGTAGCTCAGCATATTCTTACGTAATACCCAAAATGGAAGTTGTAAAAGCAGTATAATGAATTAGCAAGATTATAGATAGTATGTATTACATTTGTTGAGACTGTATCCGGTAATAGATGGCACATTTTACATTATCGAGCTATATCCAGTTATAGATGGCATGTTCTATGTTATTGAGTTATATGCAGATATAATCAGATCAGTAATCAGATATAGAAATAGCTCCAGACACCGTTATAGCTCCAGATACGGATATAACCCCAGAAACAGATATGGCTCTAGAAACTAATATAGCTTCAGATTACGGATAACAATAATCAGATAAATAGATAAAAGCCAGGTAGCAGTTAGCCCAGCAATCAGAAAAAGTGTAAAACAGAATATAGCATCAGTTGTTTAATACGAACTGGCCTTGAAATAAAAGAAGAGAATATGATTAGTATTTTCCATTTGAGCATGCTTGTTGTGTATGTGTTTTGCATGTTGAGACTTGTTATGGCATGTGGATATCCTTTAGCATCCCCGCCACCCCTGGGTTATGGCTGTGTCGATACCAGATTCAGGTACCGCCCCTAGCCGGGCGATGCCGTCCGCCTAGAGGACGATGATGGCTGACCACCATAATAATATGGTCCAGATTACCCTGCTTGCAGGGGCAGTTCAGTTTACTCTGCACAAAGCCAGATTACCCTGTTTACAGGGGCAGACTACTCTGTGTGTGCTCGTGGCCGGGGGCAGTTTCAGATACAGATTTTTATAAAATTACCCTGTTGCGTGTTTGCACCCAGGGGCAGTTTCAGTCACAGATACAACAGCAGATTACCCCATTGAGCGCTTGCGCCCAGAGGTAGGAGTCTTCGGACTCAGACACAGTTCATTGTCAAAGGCCAAGGCCTGAGCTACGTACCCAAGGGGGCCGGTAGGAGGAGCTCACAGTTATCAGATGAGTGGAGTGACTTATTTTTGGTTGGTTTAGACCCGGGTAGGGGTAAATAGATTGTTCTGTTGGTTGGCACCTTCCGGCTTATGGGGGTCGGTCAGGTATTGTGTGTATTTATATGTATATCTATATGTGCTATTAGATACTGATAGACAGTAGGATGACACGTCATCAGGTACGCCCAGTTTAGTTACAAAATAGGTAACTCTCTCCAGTTATCCTCAGCCAGATAGACTCAGCTACTTCCTGCTTATATGTCATGTTATTGTTGTTACCCATTTCAGTTGTATATTTCAGTTTGCTTTACATGCTCGGTACCTGTGGTACTGATGCTCGTGGGGGCGCTGCATTGCTTGCCTGCAGGTACACATAGACGAGGAGTTGATCCCTCGTGATCCAGTCAGTAGAGTTATCAGCTCCTATCCTCCGGAGCTAGACAGTCAGAGGTTGTTCCTATTTCCTTTCGATTACAGTTGGGTAGGTCGGGGCCCTGTCCCGATCATTCTATTATTACTTCCTAGAGGCTTGCAGTCTGATGCTTCCCTGTGGTGGCGGAGCCGGTCGTGTGGGGCTGTGCATGTATATGTGTTTAGTTGTTGATGTTGGCCGCGTGGGGCCTTCTTATGGTTATAGTTAGTGACCTTGTCGGTCACAAATGTGAATAGTAGTTGCTTCGGATTATAGTGTCATCATTCTGGTTAGCTGTTGTGCTTTGCAGGTGGCTATAGGCCTAATCGGCCGGGGGCTGTATTTACAGCCGCTATATAGCCAGTTTGTTTCTTAAAATAGAGCCAGAGTCTAGCAGGCACCAGGTGCCCGTCATATCCCCCAAGGTGGGGTGTCACATTGCAGCTCAGTCTTTGGTGGAAATTATTGGGTTCAAAGTTCCCAAATTAACTCTGTAGAATGTTGATTCATCTTATGATAAGAAAATGAAGAGGTTCCTCATGAATCCCAGTCGCCAATTTCTACCTTTGTTCTCTCTCGATTGAAAAACCAGCATCTCCCAAGTGTTCCTCGTATGGGGCTTCTTGATAGATTTTTATTTCTTGTAAGGTTTTTGTTTGTTTTCTCCTTTTGTAAATGTAATTTTGAGTCTTGTGGTGCCCATTTGTTAATAAAGCATTTCTATTTCAAGATTAAATATTTCAATTTTTCGAAATATTAATTTGTTTATTTTTGTTGAATCTAAGTCTATAGTTCATATTTAACACCTTTGAACTTATAATTTTGTAATTGTTCCCAAATTTGTTTCAGCCAGAATATTTTCAACCAGGTTCATCTGACTTCGCATAACAATCGGGAGTAGTTTTTGGCCAATTTCTTTAGGCTGGGGAACTATATTTGTAATTTTCTTTTGATTTTACATTCATTTCTACTTTAAGACCGATAACTTTACTCGATTAGCTTGAAATTTTCTACTTCGTGATACTTTGTAAGTTAATACCTTTTGTAAAAATGGTGCTTATGCATTAGGGTGTCTCCTGTTCATTTTTGGCACATCTCATCGAGGAACTTGGGTCCTCAAATGTCTATTATGGGGCATGAACATCTTTGTGTGAGAATCTTCATAGTTTAATTATAATGAATTAAATTGGCTTTATTATAGGCCAAAACAGAATAAACAGAATACACCGATGGTTACTTTATTCCAATAAACATGACTTTTATTTTTTGTACATAGTCTTATAAGAAAAAAATAAATTCCTATTTGAGTTACACGTAGTGCTATTTTGGTGGTTAATGAGTAGATTTTACTAAATTTCAATAAAATAAAAACAAAGTTAATGGAGGTTGTATCGATATTGCCATCTCAAGTGGTCAATCAATAGCCCTTATAATTTATAACATTTAAAACAACTCTCTCGTTAGGGAGGTGGCTACAGTTGTTGTTAAACAAGTAACCCAAAAAAGAGTTAGGGTCGAATCCATAAGGATTGGAGGTTAGATTCACCAAACATCATAAATTAATTCACACAAGCATGCATCATATCTAAAAAATAAAATAAAAATTAGAGGAATAGGTTGAGTAACTTCAAATGCAAAATCAAAGCAAGGGGAGAAACGATTGTTGTTAGTAAGATGAGAGACTAGGGTGTGTATTTGATGGGGCATCAATTTGGTAGGAGTTGACTAGAAGCCTTAGATTCAATTAGTGTATGAATAGCAAGAGACTAGGAGTGTGTATTTGATGGGGTATCGATTTGGTAGGCATTGACTAGAATCCTTAGATTCAATTAGTGTATGGATAGCCTTGGCTTTGGGATACACAAAGTTTCTCAACCAAAAGAGTGTCTTTACTTTGAATTTTCTCAAACCCCAAAATCTGCAATCTACTGCACAGTCAAATAATGTTTGAGGAACGATTTAGACTATTCCTAACTCTAACTCTTTAATGGAGCTTGAATTTGGGTGTAGACTATTTCTAGCTCCAACCCATATATCAAAAACTCTAATTCCACACTATTGAAGTCTTACACAATTTTACTTCCCTTTTTCAAGCAAAAGCAAAGTTAGAGAGCTCAATTTAGTATTTGCAACCATTAATTATTAAATTAAAACTTGAAGAAATCAATAGATCCATGCTTACTACTCAAATCTAAGGTCAATTAATCAATACCCACTTGGATCTAAACATCCATCATCCACACACATCCCTAGAAGAAAATTTAGCTACTCATAATTAAGGAAAGAGAAATTATACCAAGGAAAAATATCTCAATTCCATTCATCATCAGCAATTAAAATCTATTCTCAGTTTTTGAGCTTTCAACAATGGTGTTTTTTCCAAGAGAATGAAGACGAAGATCAGAAAAATTATACTCTCTCTACAATATTCTTTCTATTGTACTCTATATCCAGTACAATGTCTATTCTCTGCTCCTCTCCAATTGGGGTAAAATATCAGCCTAAATTCTATGCACAACTATCCAAAGATGCTTTTGGAATCTTCTCAAGTACGTGTGTGCCTTTATGGATGATTTTGTCCTTCAATTGATGCAATCCATATTCCTTCAAGACCGTTCATAAGGAGCCAAGCAAGAGAGCTCCAAGATCTACAATGCCTCTTCATGAAAAGGAGGCACTTGAGTGCATATGGGAGACGTCTAAAGAATCCTATGTTTGGATCGTGGCTTGGGAAGAAGAAGAAATACAAGATAGCCAGAGGAGTGAAGAAAGTGGCTAGAAGTAAAATTGACTAATCTTGAATTTCAAGAAAAAAGAAGACCATCCAAACAAGGCCCTTACTCATTAAGGGCATATTTGTAATAGTCTTTCTTTTTCCTTACTTAGTATAAATAGGGGCTCTTTTATTTGTCATGGTAGAATTTTCATGACTTTGAACAAATCATATTTTGAGTGTAGTACATTTCTAAGCTTTTGTCTAGCCTTAGATTGTTAATTTTGTAGAGATGAGGGTTGCATGGGAATCATCTCCCTTGAGGTCTTCTTAAGAACTAGATGTTTCTTGATTTGAGAGTTGGAGGTCCTTGTACCTTTTCACAAAGGTTGCTAATTTCAATCACTTTATGTCTAGTTAGTTATCTTTTTTTAATTTCTTGTATCACCATCCATCGAGTCTGTAAGGCGAACCCCTAAATGAGTAAGCCTATGGACATCTTGCACCATATCCTTTCTCCCATCCTCGACATGAGACAGACTCTCCATGGACAACCTACTAAGAGCATCCACCACTATATTGGCCTTGCCCGGATGATAAAGGACACTCATGTCATAGTCCTTGAAAAGCTCTAGCCACCCCATTTGCCACAAATTTAGGTCCTTCTGAGCAAACATGTACTGAAGGCTCTTGTGATCCATGAATACATTCATATGCACCCCATACAAATAGTGCCTCCAAATATTCAAAGCAAACACCGTAGCTGCTAACTCTAAGTCATGTGTCGGATAATTCTTCTCATGAGTCTTAAGCTGCCTAGAGGCATATGCAATGACCTTACCATGCTGGATCAACATACAATTGAGACCAACCCTAGAAGCTTCATAGTACACAACAAAGCCATTCATGCCCTTCGGTAAGACCAATGATGGGGCTAACGTGAGTCGAGTTTTTAACTCTTGAAAACTCTTCTCACAGGCATCTAATCACTGAAATTTGACTTTTTTCTGGGTCAACTTAGTCAGTGGTGCTGCAATGGATGGAAATCCCACTACAAACCTCCTGTAGTAGCCAGCTAAACCCAAGAAGCTCCTACTATCTGTAGGACTGACAGGTCTAGGCCAATTCTTCACCATTTCTATCTTTTGGGAGTCCACCTATACACCCCCACTAGACACCACATGACCTAAGATAGTTATCGAGTTCAGCCAAAACTCATACTTGCTGAATTTAGCAAACAGTTGGCGATCCTTGAGAGTGTTCAACATAATCCTCAAATGAGCGACATGATCCTCCTTGCTCTGAGAGTATTTAAGGATATCTTCTATGAAGACAACCATGAACATATACAAATACTACTTGAACACCTATTCATTAAGTCCATAAAAACTAAAAGAGTATTCGTTAGTCTAAAAGACATAACTATGAACTCATAGTGATCATATCAAGTCCTGAAGGCTGTCTCCGGAATGTCACTCTCCCTAACCCTGAGCTAGCGATAGCCGAATCTAAGGTCTATCTTCCAAAAGTGCTTAGCACCCTGAAGCTGGTCAAATAGATCATCAATCCTGGGGAGTGAATACTTATTCTTGATTGTGACCTTGTTCAATTGTCGATAATCAATGCACATCCTAAGGGAACCATCCTTCTTTCGAACAAAGAGAACTGGAGCACCCCATGAAGACTTACTAGGCCTGATGAAACCCTTATCTAGGAGATCCTTCAACTTCTCTTTCAACTCCTTTAGCTCGGCTGGAGCCATTCTGTAAGGAGGAATGGATATGGGTTGCATGTCAGGGAGAAAGTCAATACCAAAGTCAATCTCCCGCTCGGGAGGGACTCCTGGTAGATCATTTGGGAACACCTCCGGATACTCACATACAACAGGAACTGACTGAAGAGTCGGGGTCTTGGATGTAGCATCCTAAACCCGAACTAAATGGTACATAAAATCTTTGGAGATCATTTTCCCAGCCTTAAGGTAGGAGACAAAGCAACCTACAGGAACAACTAAATAACCCTTCCACCCTAGGACTGATTCACCCGAAAACTGAAACTCTATCGTACGGGTTCTACAATCGACAGAAGAATAACAAGTATGTAACCAATCCATACCAAATATAACATCGAAAGTGGTCATATCTAACTCCACTAATTCGACTGATGTGAATTTCTAAAGAATCATGACAGGGCAATTTCGGTGTACCCATCTAGCTAAAATTGACTCACTAATAGGAGTAGAGACTGAAAAGGGTTCTAACAAATTTTGGGACTGACTTCAAAACTAATAACAACATAAGGAGTCAAGAAAGATAAGGTAGCACCTAGATATAACAATGCATACACATCAAGATGGAATTCTCTAACATACTAATGACCACATCGAAAGAGACCTCCTACTCCTGTCAAGATGATAGTGCATGGAACATGTTCTGGTGTTGTCTTCCCACTGCATTAGAAGAGGTGCCCTGCTAAGATGGGTGAGCTGCTGGAGCTGATGAACTGATGGATGGGCACGGCCTCTACTGTCACCCTGCCTAACCAAAGGAAAATCCCTGCATATGTGCCTGGGCTTTCCACACCTGAAGCAAACATTTGAGCTAACCAAGCACTCCCCTGGGTGGTTCCTACCATATTTACTACAAGCTAGGAAAGTGTGCTCTGTTGTCGTGCTCCTCTGGACCGTAGAATCTGGCACCCTACTCCTCTGATCACCCTGAGGTCTAGATGAAATGCTAGATGATGATGGGGTTGGGGCTAACAACCTCTAGTGGGACTGAGGGCGATGTCCACCACTGGATCTCTGATGGAAGTGCCCATTGCTCCCTGTCCTGGCCCTCTTAGCCTCTCTCTCCTTCCCCTTCATCTGCTCTACCTCTAGCTGATGGGCATATATGATCAGTCGGGAGATATCTATATCATTAATCAGGATCAGCATGGCGGTCCTGTACTCCTTGTCCAAGGAATCTGCCACCCCATTCACAAACCTGTTCAGACGAGCTTTTAGTTCAGCAACCATCTCCGGTGCATACTTGGACAATTTGGTAAACTCTAAGGCATACTCCTGGACAGTCATGTTGTTCTTCTTCAGATTGAAAAACTCAGTTACCTTTGCCTCCCCTAACTTTCGAGGAAAGAATTTGTCCAAGAAGGCGGTAACAAACTCATCCCAACCAACGGTAACTGCACCAACTCCCTTGCTCTCCTTCCATTATCGGTACCATATATGAGCAACCCCCTTCAGCTAGTAGGAGGCTAAATTTACACTCTCATCTCTAGTTACCCCGATAATCTGGGCGATTTTCTGAAACTTCTCTATGAACTAATATGGGTGCTCATCACCTTTGACCCAAGAAATGCAGGTGGGTTCAGCCTAAGGAAGTCTCACTCTCTCACCGCTGCCGCATTCCTATTCTGGTGTACATGGGCCACTGCCTACTGGTTGACCAGGGCTATCATAGATTGAGCCAACATATAGAAAGAAGCCATGAACTCGGCATGAGTAATCTACTCGAGTAAGGGATCCGCTAGAGCTGGTGGGGCTGGCTGATGCCCATCTCCATTACCATTATAATGGCTATTTTCGTTGCCATTTCTTCTTCCATTGAATCGGCATGGTGGCATATTTCTGCAAATGTGTATAGCACAAGTTAGAGGAATAGAGAGGTACTTCATCATACGACATATATCATGAAATAAGAGAAATTTCCTAAAACACATTGTAGCCTCTTCCCCATAAGTGTGGCGCACTTTACACCCATATAAAAGACTCTATTTAACGTGGTTTAAGACACCCTATGACACACCTAAACCTTGGCTCTAATACCATATTTGTCATGACTCGAGCTGAGACCCCATACTGAGACACGAAACCTAGAACCACGAATAACTCCAAGCTAACCCATGGCACATACATAACATGAATTAAAGCATTACTAAATAGAAAATAAAACATAAGCATGGATGAGCGGAATTCTACATAACGTAAAGCATAATGAAGAGTGACAAAATTCACATCGCTGAGTTATCTACTACATGTCTGTCTGAAAAGCCTCTAATCATTGGATGAGCTGATGGGACAACACCCCCAACTAGCTTGCTAAGTCTGGGACTAAAACAATACATGGCAATGTAAACTGATAGATGTCTAGGATGATGAGGACTCACCAAGACTGGGAACTGAGTTGGTCTGAGTGGAGTGAGCTAATGACAGGACTGAGAAGGATCACTCGAACCTATATCATGAAATGATATAGCATAGAGTATGCAGTCAGTACTTTGAATGTATTAAGTATGTAGAGAAAGTAAAATATGCTAGTAAAATGATAGTATGAAGTCATGAATATAAATCAAGATAGATCATGAGAGTTAGGGTAACATGCTGAAAGCCATATATTTGAGAGAAATACATAATCATAAGCTATTCATCATAAGCTGAACATAATGACCCAAGGTTTTGAAATAGAAAACACATAGCATGCTATACTTGAAAACATAAGTAAAAACTCATAAACTGATCAATGGGTCAAATATTATATAGGACAACATATCATAAAACATGAACATGTGTAACTGAAATATGAGGAACAATAGGAGGATTCGTCTTAACCATCATCATCATGATAGAGCTTACATGATGCCCCATCTATCTCGCTCAAGTGGGTAGAGTCGCCCCAAGCTTGCCAAGGCTAGGAATGATTAAGACGTGATATCACTCATGAGTCCTCATAGGGTTTAAATATGAATATATACCTATGGTGGCACATAGTTCTGAGACTCGGGGTTTGCCTGAACCCCTAGCCTACTCGGTACTAGACACTACTTTCAAAACATGCTCATGGATCATAGTGATAATCATGAAAGAATATTTGAAGTACATGGGCTATTTGAAATCATGAAGTATATAAACATGCTTGAAATACATGAACTATTCATGAACAAGGCCCGTGAGTCATCCATAAACATGAAATTGATATTCATGGAAACTATGCATAGTTGAGAAAATCCAACATATCTTGTAATTCATAAATTCATGAAGGGTTCTTGTTAAAGTTATGAAGTATGATCATAAAGCATAATCTAAAACTTGAGGGACGTGAATTCACAAGAGAATCATAGAGTCGAATCTCGACTTGAATATAACCATAACCATAACCACGCTTGAAACTTAGAATCACAATTCATGAGAGACTTGATAGGAACATGAAAGCCTAATCATAGAAACATGTATTGAATTAAGGAGCAGTAAATTTTATAGATGAACATGAAGGAATTTCAACAACATCACAACCCAACCTTAGAATTTTGAATTAGGGCATGGGGACTTTGGAAATCATATTTTCAATTACAAAAGCATGAGGATGGGAGGTGTTCGGTGCGTAGTATGGGTATTATAAAACCGACACGCAAGTGCACGTGGTCGAACAAGTAGTAAGTGGCTTTAGTAAGCCAAGTATCGATCCCTCAGAGACTTGGGATAAGTGCAATTTGCTCAAGTATACTATATTTTTACTTCTAAATATGCTGACAACTAAATAACCAAAAATTGAATAATTTGTTTTATAAATTTTATACTAAACTACAAACAATTATCTACTTTGAATTTGGACTATGGATAAAAGCATGCCGAGGTTAAAGAACATGCAATGAAACTGATTATCATCATAAATTGGTTAATCTTTTCTTTCAGTTGCTAGCCAAGAACAATTGCCAAGAGATTAAAACTCTCGTATTTAATCTCACTTAAGAATCATGAACCATCCATCTACATTTCTGTGATAAAATGCAATTCATGTTCTAGCCATACAATTCCGGTTTCTAAATTGACTAATACGGCTTTCAAGTATATTTCTATCAGGAAAGCACATCAAAACTCAATTTTCCCAAATCAAGTAAAGAACAATATCCTATTAATTCACAACTTTCCAATTTCGTGCTCTCTCGAGTGAAATCGGACTTTTTAGATGTACATTAATGTAGGCCACACACCAATGCAGTAAGAACAAGAATTAATAGAACAACATGGAAGAAAAAGATGAAAAACCATATAATCAATAATCAAAATTCATCACAAGTGTTCATAACCTCAGCAAGGAAGGGAATTAGCCACTCATTTGTGGATTAATCATCCTAAAACAAGTGTTAATCATACAAACAATTGAATTACAGAAGAAAGAAAGAGAGAAAAAAGCCTGAACTTTTCGTCCCTCAACTGCCTGTAACCCACGTCCTTGCTCCACCAAGTCTGAATTATGAAAAATACACTTAAGTGTTCTATTTATACTAGTGGGAATTTTTCCCGAAATAATGAGCAACGTGTCACGGAGTGCATCGCGGAGCACTGCCTCCGTGACACGCCGTGAACGCGGACCCTTACTGGAACTGGGGGTCCGGGAAATCAAACACCAACGTGGCACGACGTGCAACGCGGAGGCTAGCCACCGTGCCACGGAGCAGTCGCGAACCTCCACTGGAAATTGATGAATTTTCACCCTCCAGGCAGAATGCCTCCGCGATGGCAGCGTGACACGGCTCCATCGCGGAGCCCCTTTAATTTGTGCAGTCCAATGCCTTGTTCCTTGCTCGATTTCAAGTCCAACTCCGATATAATCCAACATGCATTTTAGCTCCTCGAAATCACATTTCACCTACAAAACAATGCTAATCATGTTGGTTAGTATAAATTCACATTTTATTACCAATTACATGAAAATGTATACGCATTGCTAGATAAACAAGGAGAAAATGGTACTTTTGAGTATCACTTGGGCATATAAGTCTGCCCAAGATCACTTACCCCACACTTAAATCCTTGTTCGTCCTCGAACAACAAACATACAATTCATGCAATTTACATCCCAACCTTAGCTACTATGGTGCGACAATTTAAGCTACGGTCATACCGATCATTCAATATTGCAAATCATCAAGAAAACATGCATGGTCTTAACAATGCAATGACCTTCAATACATTAAGACTTCCTAGACTTTAAGAATCGACTCTCGATATCGGAAAACTCATGCAAATCAGCTAATCAAGATATCCGACACGAAAATCAGTCTTTCCTCAAGCATGTGCCCTCACAACTCAAGAGAATCTTCCCCCTTTTTGCTCATGTGACACACAAACATTCAAATAGGGGCATGTAAAAACAATTTCACTCTCTCTCCCAAAAGAATTCACATGCATCATGTCATGACCCATAAGCTTGCCCTTAGTGTATTACTCCACTAATATAAAGAAATGCAATGTAAGATCACGTAGGACTTTAATGGGTTGTAATGGAAGCTATGGAACTAGTATATATTGAATTAGCCAATAATAGCCACTAGCATCCTTAAGCGCCTTTTCAACACATTCCCATCAACTCATGGACATTGTTTCTTTTTTTTTCTTTTTTCATCATCCCATTCGTGATGATTTACTTTAGTATGGCCCATTTCATTCAGCACACTTGACACAATAACAAAGGTTATTCATGCACCTTCATTATCGTCTATTTATAACCAGTGCACCTTCAACCTTTTTTTTTTCTTTCCTCACTCTGCTTTTCTTTTTCTTTTCACCATTCTCACTCTTTGACACTTTGGGAAAATTATTTTCTCTTCTTAAGCGCTTAAGAGTTTTGTATAGACTTTACAGCTAATGAAAAGAAAGAATTAAGCTCGGTTTATACTTTTTGGACAAAAGAAAGAAATAATCGGCTAAAGGCTCAACGGGCTGACTAGGGTATACAATCACAGAAAGGGGGAGTATGACAAGACAAAAAAATAGAAACTCTCTGGTAAAACAAAGAAATGCCTACATCCTTTCCTACAATACACCTCCTTTATTTCGTTTTGTACACACACCAGGAAAGTTCTAGACACTTCACAATAGCATGGAATAACAATACCTCACTTCACACTTTATGCACATGCTCGATTCAAGATGTATTCACAGACTCTTCAATCAGCTAATTACATGAATTCAAACATTAAGCCTCAATCACACCGAATCGAACTCTACAGCCTAGGTATCTCAACATATTTACAAGATTGCATGCTTTCATATGAATCACCTTTGCATTTTGAATATCAGGTACAACACGTAACCAATATTTCACAACCATATAGTAACTACAGGTTCCGGGATGCAATCCACCAAAGAAAAACGAAAAATAATTGGAGAAAAAAACTACTCCTACCGACTACATTTCCCTTAAGACGGTCGTCATCCATCCATCATAGAGAACGGTCACTAACTACGACGTCGGTTCAATGGGACCCTTCTCGGTAAAAGAACCGAAAACAAACGCCGAGAAACCCAAAATTAAAAAGTTGAAAAATTTTGCAAAACATCGATCATTTCGATAGAAAAATTATTTACAAAATATTTTAAATATGAACAAAATATTTTCAAAAAAAAAATTTTAAAAAAATATCGATCATTTCGATAAGCAAAAATATTTACAAAATTTTTTACAAAATCAGCTGGCAACATTCCACAACACACATCAATTCCACAAATATTTACAAATACAGAACAGAACAGATTGAACATTCACAAACACAGGGAAACATAACATACAAAATGGAAGAGGAGAACATACAAACAAACCAGCCCAGCCTAGCACCTATCTACTCCCACCCCACACTTAAATCGAACACTGTCCCCAGTGTTCACAAAAATTAAATAGCACAAAATCGGGCGGTGGAACTCCCTGATCAATCAAAGTATTCCACTTCTTCATCAGGTGCTGCTGCCTCGTCTCCCATGTCCGAGTCGCCTCTGTCGTCGTCATCGGACTCCACATCGGAGTCCTCCCAACGTGTCTCCTCGTCCGTGGGGACATCATGGTCAGTGGGCTCTACAAAGGCTGGCCCTACTCGGCATAGAGCCCTGGCGTTTTCGCCAACGGGTAATCTAGCTCGAGCTGCCATAGCTCCTCCTCCGTGGCTGGTCTCCCACCTATCCTGAGCTGAAGCATTTGCATCCCATACATCCGCGCCATGTACTGGTCATCACGAGCATGTCACTCGCCAAGTGTCAGCACTGGTCCGTGGGTGGTGTCGGGAGCCTTAGTTTTAGTCACATCCAATGCCCGCCGCTCCAACTGCGGGATATAATCGAGGGCCTCCTCCTCAACATCGAGGCCCCGAAGAAAGGTGGTGAGTAGTCCACCGAAATCATACCTGTGGCCCCGGTGCAATCGGGCTCTCTTCATGGCGGATATGATAACCGCCCCGACATTAATCTCCAGCCCTTTCATCAGGGCGTACACCAGGCAAACACGGTCCCGGGTTACATCAGTCATGTGTACCCCCGAGATTAGGCACGAGTAGACTATCTTCAGCCAGATTCGGGCTTCCCTGTTCATTTGAGAATATGGCAGAGTCTGGTGGTAGCCCCTTTCCTTGTGCCTGCTCCATCTAGCTGTAGATCAAGCCCCACACAGTGTGCATCTAATGTCGGCATATGGTGGGGTAATGTTCAACTGTCTAAGGACGTGGGCGTCTGTGTCCCGCGCTCCTATGATGGCATTGAGCTGGTGGGGTTCCAGAGTGACTATCTGCACTCTGATCTTGATGATGTGGCTTCTGATTGACGGGTTCCAATTAACATAGAACTCCCGAACTAGGTGCAGGTTGCATTCTTTGGGCTCCTGAAATATGAAATCGAGCCCAGCTGCCTCGATCCGGTGAACCATTCTGGGGAACTCCTGTGCTAATGGCTCCCGTGCTATATGCTCCTCGGGGAAATATTTATTCTCTTTGTGCTTGGCATACCACTTTTTCCCCTCGTCAGTCACCCATCTCGTTCCGTATTGGCGGCGCTGGCCGCGTGGAACTGCTGGTGCAGCTGGGACTGCTGTGCCCAGTCTGAGTCGCTTTCTTCCGGTGCCTGAAGTTGATGCACCCTTCCCTTTATCTTGCCTGCTTGCCATTTTGCCTGTCAACACAAGTAAACAAGCTCAATGTTAAGCTAAATAGATATTGACTTCGGCTAAGGTCGGGTTACGCTAAATTTACCCCACAGTTAGTCCTTAGCTACAGTTACGATACTACGGCAAGAATAACTTTATTTACACCAAACAACCAACTATACAATCATGCTTAGTGCGTTCAAACAAAAATTCGACGGTATACCTTCTGCGTACTACTCAGACTTCGTACAGCTAATCCCAATCACTACCATCGCTAGCATTTTAACCATCGCACTTAGCAAAGAAAAACAATGAAACAAAAACAACAACAAAAATTCTATACAAATGAACCTATACAACCAACCAAGTTTGAACAAATTTCAACATTTTCCTCAAACCCGAGAATTCTTCGTCAATTAACATTCAAACAATTTTTTTTACAACGACTCATCTCATTTCACAAGTACACCCCGGCATACAATTCATGATTTCAACACATTACCAACTTCAAATTCAACAACAAGCCCTAGAATTGATTTCTTCCATCAAATTCGAATAATTCATGCAATCGACAAGTTCAAACAATCAAAACGATATTCCAAACATTTATCAATCAACAAATAACTCGAATTCATGCTTAATTTTGACTTAGGGCGATTTATCTCACCTCCCATGCTTAATTTCGAATAAAATTGACAAAAATTTGAGAGAGAATCGGAAAACATACCTTGTAGTTGAATAAGCGAAGAAAACTTGGTAATTTGTTGTCTTAAGCCGTGGCACGTTGATGGGAGAGGGGTTTTGGGACGTTTGGTCGCGGAGGAAAATGAAAATGAGGGGAAAAGGGGAGTTTTCGGGGTTTAAAAAGTAGAAAAACACGCGGGTCAGCCGGCAACCCGGTGTGACCCGTCACAATTTACACGGCAACGTGTCACGGAGTGCATCGCGGTGCACTGCCTCCGTGACACGGAGCCATCGCGATAGCTTTCTGGAAATTTTAAAATTTCCGGGTTATACCTCAACGTGTCACGGAGGATAACGCGGAGGTCCTCCTCCGTGACACGGAGCTATCGCCCCAGCTCACTGTCTTCTACATTTTATTAATTTTTCATACCTCGCCTTTTCCTTCACGATTCCGTGCACATTTTTCTCCGTTTGACCTGAAAATCATCTCACTAAACAAAATTGGTTAGCATAATAGGTTTCACCTAACTAAAGATAAAAAATACTAACTAAAACGAAAAATTTTGTAATAAATCAAGAAAAAGAAAAAGAAAAATCTATTTACACTTTACAAGATGAAAGAAAAAAGAAAAAAAAAATTCACGGGTTGCCTCCCGTGCAGCGCCTGGTTTACCGTCTCGGCTCGACGTCATTTAAGCTCAATTGTCCGCTAGGGTGATGGATGATTTCTCTTGATCATTGTCCTCCCCCCAGTAGTGCTTACACCTATCCGGTGGTCTTCCCATTAACTCTCGGAAATGCTTCATCTGCTTAGCATTACCATGATCAATCACATTGATCACCGAGAGTTCTTCATTCACCATCGGGAGCTTGGGTGCTTTGTACACATTGAACACTTCTACCTTGTCGTGTGCTCGCATATTCAGTTGCCCCGTAGCTACGTCGATTAATGCTTTCCCGGTTGACAAGAAGGTTCGTCCCAAAATAAATGGGACTTCCGCGTCTGGTTCAAAATCCAGAACAATAAAATCTACCGGGAAAATTAGGGAGCCCACTTGCACTAGAACATCCTCAACAATGCCATCCGGCCTAGCTAAGGATCGATCCGCCAACTGCAAGATTACGGTTGTAGGTCTAGGACTCCCTAAACCCAACTTTCTGGATACCGAAGATGGCATCAGATTTATGCTCGCTCCCAGGTCACACAATCCACGAGCTCGGATGCTCTGCCCAATAGTAAGCTGGATAGTAAAACTCCCCGGGTCTTTTAGCTTTGTGGGCAGTTTGTTTTGGATCCGGGAAGTGCACTCCTCAGTTAAAGCCACCGTGGCATACTCAGTCAAACGACTTTTGTTTGCCACGATGTCCTTTATGTATTTGGCATATTTAGGCACTCCCTGCAAGACATCAACAAGAGGTAAGTTAACATGTACCTGTTTAAGCACCTCCATGAATTTCTTGAAACACGCCTCCTCTTTGTGTTTCTTGAGTCATTGAGGGAACAGGGGTGGAGGTCTTTCTGATTCAGCTTATTTGGTTTTCCCCCTTTTCGAACTTTTCTCCCCCTCAACTTCTGCTGCTCCCAAAATTTTGAGGTGGTCTTTCTGGTTCCACCTCCTTCAGCTGCAAACCACTCCTTGTGGTCACTGCATTTACCTGCTTCGGATTCGGATCCGTGTCGCTTGGCAGTCCTCCTCTAGGCCTTGTATTTTGGGCACTAGCAAATTGCCCAAATTGATACTCAAGAGCCTTGGTCGCTAACTGGTTATTTTTCACTTCGGCTGCCAATTTAACATAGTCAGCCTGCAATTGCGCTTGGTTAGCGATCATGGTCTTGAACATCTCCTCAATGCTGGGTGATGGTGGTGGAGGAGGTGCATTGTTATTTCTGAATTGATATTGGTAGTTCTGTTGCCCTCCTTGGTTCCTTTGCACACCCTGACCCGAACTTTGGCCTTGATGGTTGTTGCTACCCCATGAAAAATTTGGATGGTTCCTCCAATTTGAATTGTAGCTACTCCCATACTGCTGATGATTTCTTTGTGTATTCCCCACAAAGTTTACCGAATCGGGATTGGCTCCACAGCACTCAGCTGAGTGCTCACTGCTTCCACACACTTCACACCACAATTGCTGGACTACATTAACTGGAGCTGAAGACTAGTTCAATGCCATGTTCCTGAAGTGGTTGTTCAATTGATTTTGCAAGGCAGCTATCTGTGCAGCGATAGCTGTAAATCCATCCACTTCAAGCACTCCTGCTGCTTTCCTTGTTCCACCTCGTGATGAATCAGCATTCCATTCTGGATTGCCCTGTGAAATCCGATTTAGCAAGGTGTACAGCTCCTCATAAGTCTTTTCCAGCGCTTGCCCTCCAGCTGCTGAATCTAGCAATATTTTGGTATGGGATTCCAAACCCTCAATAAATGTGTGCACCAACACGTCATTGGACTGATGATGATGAGGACAGTCCCGCAACATGGATTTAAATCTCTCCCAGGCTTGATATAAATTTTCTCCCTCCCTCTATTTGAAACTTAGAATTTGACTTCTAAGTCTTGCTGTTTTACCAGAGGGAAAAAACCTTATCAAGAACTTCCGTGCAAGATCATCCCACGTTGAAATAGAATTTGGTGGCTCAGCTTTCAACCACCTATTGGCTTCTCCAAGTAATGAGAACGGAAATAATGTAAGCCGAACATAATCAGGTGACACTCCAGCGGGTATGTAAGTGTCACTTATCTCCAAAAAGTTTTGGAGATGCTGTTGTGGGTCTTCATGAGGGAGACCGGTAAATTGCCCGCTTGTGTGCAACAATTGCACCATATCTTGCTTGAGTTCAAATCTCCCTCCAGGCTCTGGTTTGCGGATACTGGATGTAACATTATTGGCATGTGGGATTGCCACCTCGCGAACCGGCCTTGCTGCTGCTTCTTCGGGCACTAACACTGCCCTCACAACCGGTGGATTTTGTTGCTCCATAATGGTTTGTCTGAGCAACTGCAGCTTCCTTTGTAGAGCTTCTCTCCGTTTACTGTGAAATATACGTTCAGGCTCTATATAAGTTCCACCAGCTCTTTGTCTCTTGCCAGTGTTCACAGCAATTAAGTCTGCAAAATACAGGCTAAGACCAAGTTGTCAACACTTAAGAAAAGAAAATAAAAATACAGTAAAATTAACACTTGATACAAATTCACCAATTGCCAAGTCCCCGGCAACGGCGCCAAAAACTTGTTCGGTGCGTAGTATGGGTATTATAAAACCGACACGCAAGTGCACGTGGTCGAACAAGTAGTAAGTGGCTTTAGTAAGCCAAGTATCGATCCCTCAGAGACTTGGGATAAGTGCAATTTGCTCAAGTATACTATATTTTTACTTCTAAATATGCTGACAACTAAATAACCAAAAATTGAATAATTTGTTTTATAAATTTTATACTAAACTACAAACAATTATCTACTTTGAATTTGGACTATGGATAAAAGCATGCCGAGGTTAAAGAACATGCAATGAAACTGATTATCATCATAAATTAATTAATCTTTTCTTTCAGTTGCTAGCCAAGAACAATTGCCAAGAGATTAAAACTCTCGTATTTAATCTCACTTAAGAATCATGAACCATCCGTCTACATTTCTGTGATAAAATGCAATTCATGTTCTAGCCATACAATTCCGGTTTCTAAATTGACTAATACGGCTTTCAAGTATATTTCTATCAGGAAAGCACATCAAAACTCAATTTTCCCAAATCAAGTAAAGAACAATATCCTATTAATTCACAACTTTCCAATTTCGTGCTCTCTCGAGTGAAATCGGACTTTTAGATGTACATTAATGTAGGCCACACACCAATGCAGTAATAACAAGAATTAATAGAACAACATGAAAGAAAAAGATGAAAAACCATATAATCAATAATCAAAATTCATCACAAGTGTTCATAACCTCAGCAAGGAAGGGAATTAGCCACTCATTTGTGGATTAATCATCCTAAAACAAGTGTTAATCATACAAACAATTGAATTACAGAAGAAAGAAAGAGAGAAAAAACTTTGAACTTTTCGTCCCTCAACTGCCTGTAGCCCACGTCCTTGCTCCACCAAGTCTGAATTATGAAAAATACACTTAAGTGTTCTATTTATACTAGTGGGAATTTTTCCTGGAATAATGAGCAACGTGTCACGGAGTGCATCGCGGAGCACTACCTCCGTGACATGCCATGAACGCGGACCCTTACTGGAACTGGGGGTCCGGGAAATCAAACACCAATGTGGCACGGCGTGCAACGCGGAGGCTAGCCACCGTGCCACGGAGCAGTCGCGAACCTCCACTGGAAATTGATGAATTTTCACCCTCCAGGCAGAATGCCTCCGCGATGGCAGCGTGACACGGCTCCATCGCGGAGCCCCTTTAATTTGTGCAGTCCAATGCCTTGTTCCTTGCTCGATTTCAAGTCCAACTCCGATATCATCCAACATGCATTTTAGCTCCTCGAAATCACATTTCACCTACAAAATAATGCTAATCATGTTGGTTAGTATAAATTCATATTTTATCACCAATTACATGAAAATGTATACGCATTGCTAGATAAACAAGGCGAAAATGGTACTTTTGAGTATCACTTGGGCATATAAATCTGCCCAAGATCAGGAGGAACCCCTCATTGATAACCCCACATACCTGGGCTTGTTAGAATTCTTACTAAGGTTTGGTACCCAAGAGAGATTGAATGATTTTGATGAAGAACCCTAATATTGACTTGAGGGGATTTAATCTTCCAATTGAAATGTTAGGAGAAGAATGAGGGTTTAGGCTTGGAAAACCCCTTAATACACCCCTTAAGAAATCCAAAATGACCTCAATTAGGAGTTAAAAGTTAGAAAGTTTCAAAAATGCCCCTGAGACTTTGCATTTAAATATTTTCCTATCCAATACTATGACTCGTCCTATAACTCATAGGACCTTACCACGAGTCGTAGTGTCCAATCGTAACTTACTAGCCTACTTTTTGGTTCTCTACTTCTCACCGTGGGTGCTAATTATGATTCTTACCTCCTTACCACGGGTCGTACCTTTACTCGTGGTTCCTCTCATCATTTTAGTACATTTCTTTGAACCTCTTCTATGACTCCCTAGTATGACTGGTACCATCTAGGTACGAACCATAAGTCCTTATCGTAGTTTCAATGCATCATTCTTAGACAACATGCTAAGACCAGTGTTACGACTCTTACCACCCAGCAATAAGTCATATTGTGGCCCGTATTTAGGTATTTTCTTAGATTTTTCTGCTAATCAAATTTCAAATCCCGAGCCTAGTCTTAGAAAATTTTGTAGTGTTACAAAAAGGCTCAGGGAGGGAGTTGCGTCGAGCTCATCATCCCAAAAGGCACTCCCTGCTAGGAGGTTTGGAGCCAAGGTCATGGAGGAGAATGGGATCAAGTGGTTTAATGCCCAAAAAGAGGCCAAGGATACCCCAAAGAATTGGATTGATGAGGGTCATTTGACACTTGAGTTCCCTACTATTTGGGACACCATCCAAGAGTTGGGGCTTGGGTGCGTGTTTCTTTAGCCAGAGGAGTGCAACCTCACCTTAGTGAGGGAATTTTATGTGAATTAGAATACCTCGTATGGAGAGAGTACAAAGATCAAGGTGCAGGGGTAAGTGGTCCATTTCACTATCAGGTCTTTCAATGCCTTCCTTGGCATGCCAATGGTGGACCCAGAGATGTACTTCATGATACTTGAGAAGCCCCCATACCATGACATTCGCCATACTTTGTATGTAGAGCATTCAGTTGCCCATTAGGCAAGAGGTAAAAATGACACTCATTAGTAACTCTTATTCTCCTACTTGACTAAGAAGGTTAGAGTTTGGTCAAGTTGGTCTATGCGATACTTCTCCCAGGGACACACACTACGGATATCACTTGGAATAGGGTGGTATTGATGTATATGCTAATGAAGAGGCTACCAATTAACTTTGGCGCAGTGCTGAGGGACAACATAAGGTGATCCAGAGATAATTGCCGATGGAAGTACTGTTATGGCAGCTTGTTGACTCAGTTCTTGCGGGAGCTTGTCATTGAGGAAGAGGAAGCAGACCTTCATCTACCCCTAGTAGGGCATTTGGTAGTAAAAAAAAATGATGTCACAAAAGGCAAGGAGCCAACCAACTCATCAACACCACTCCTTACTCCATCCAAGAACAATGCTCGGGATGACAGTTGGAGAGGTTGCATGTTTGGGATGTTTGAGCTGCAGCTAAAGATTAGAGGTAGATGATGCCCCTGCAAGTGTACGGGTCGTACAAGTTATATAGTGACCTTTTTTAAGAGTCGAGTGTCGAACCCACAGGGACTAGACCAATTCAGCTAACTATCGAGTTCAAGTATGATATTAAATACTACAAGTGTTGATGATAGAAGTTTTCGATAGAGTTTAATTAATTCTAATTGTGGTCAACGAAATACACTGAATTCATTCAAGGAGCAACATAGAGTTAAAGCCGGATAATTATGCGATAACACGATTTGCAATGGTTTAAGTATGAAACTATTAATTGTCGTCTCACATAGTTAGAATTGCATGTTCATGGTCTTCCGAACCTCTAAACATGACAAACTAGCCTTACTACTACATTGTGAGCGAGGATTCTAATTCTCGTTCGTGGGCAATTAACTACGTGGGTGTGGTTTATGGGGTTATGCCATTGATTAGGGTACTTTCATACCTCCAACCATTTAACCAAACTTAGCTTCACAACTACTTCTGCGAGTGGTGGAGTGACAAATCTAAGCCGGTGTCTTTCTGTCTTTCCATTGTATCAACCAAGCAAGGTATTAGGTATATTTCTATCCTAATCACAAAATCTTATCAAAAGACAAGAACTTGCTTCCTACATTCTTATGTTCTTCCCTAGGTTTGCTTTCTCAAGCATTTGCCTAAGTTTAACATGTGTGTTTTCATGGTGATCAATCATAAAAACAACCATAATTAAGAATGAAAGACAAAACAACAATCAATAACTTAATTCCAAAGCAAATTCGTAAAAACACACTCATAACTCATGGCTTCAACCCTAGAGGAAGGGTTCTAGCCATTCAAGTTTGTAAAATTACAAGAAAACATTATTAAAGTAACATACTTACAAGAATTAGTAGATGAGAAGATGAAATTGATGAACCCTAGGTGAGTTCTCCCACTTCTCCCTTCACTCCTAGGTGGTTTTTAAGAATAAAATCGTGACAAAATGATTTTACAAGCTAAGGGACCTATTTATAGTAAATGAGAATTGTACAAAATTATGCCTGTCGTGGAATGGCTCCGTGTCACGGAGTGTATCGTGGAGCACTGCCTCCGTGACACAGAGGTAACGCGAATGCACATTGGAAACTCACAAAACCGTCGCCAGGCAGCCCCTTGCCGCGTTGGCAGCGTGTCACGCTGCTTGTGTAGCGCACTAGGTGGCGTGTCACGGCCTTGGTCGTGCAGCCTTCCTGCCGTGGCATGTTGCCAATGCACAGGTGGGCTGTTTCGTGCATCCTCCTTGCCGGCGTTCGCGTTTTAATTCCGATTCCATGCCTCTACTTCACCAACTCATGGATTAGTCCCTCAAATTCATTTTGAACCTACAAAAACAAGAACTAATCATGTTGGTTAGTGTATATATTCACATTTACATAAAATTACATGAGAATTCATATAATTAAGTCGATGAACAAGACAAAACTAAGTTATAAAGCATCACTTGGGCATGCTTTTTTTTCCGAGATCACCTACCCCACACTTAAAGCTTTGTTCGTCCTCGAACAACCCTTTTACATCTCATGTAAATGAAGACTCACACATAATTAATTTAGCAAGACCATTCAAGCTACGACTATAATGATTATTTAAGATAGCAAGTTAAAAATAGAGCATGCACGATTTAATCAATGAACTTATATACAACTCCGTTAAGAATTCCCAACCTCAAGAATCGACTCTCAATCTTAGCAAACTCATGTAAATCAACCGATCAAGAAATCTGACATGCATGTTATCTCTCATTAAACATGTGCCCTCACAACAAGAGAGTTACCCATTTTTTACTCACAAATTTTCAAATCACACATGTATGGGTATATGAATAAGATTACGCTCGCTCTCTCCAAGAATTCACATGCATCATGTAGTGAACCATAAGCTTGCCCTTAGTGATTTACTCCACTAATTTAAGGATGTATGAACGTAAGATCAAGTAGGACTTAATGGGTTGTAATGTAAGCTAAGGGACGGGTAGGTACTATTCTGGCCAGTAATAGTGACAATCTTCCCCAAGCGCTTTTAATACATCCAACATTCATTAAGGATATCTCTTCTCTTACTTCACCCTCATTCTCTTCAATCCTAAATCTTTTTTTCTTCTTGTTCCCTTTTTTTTAAGCACACTCAGCTTAGTAGTAAGGAGTACTTAAGCAATTTTTTTTATGCATTTATTTTCTTACTCCCTACTAATAATCAACCATTTTCACACAAGTGCACCTTTGTCCTTTTCTCAACTTTTACAACTTGCTACTTTTCCTTCTTTTTCACGCTTTTCACTCCTTCACTCTTTGAAATTTTTCACGTAAGCGCTTCGGAGTTTTGGATCAAATTCAAAGCTAATGAAAGAAAAGGATTAAGCTTATGCTGTAGCTATCAAAGAATAGGCTCAAGGTTCAATGGGGCTAACTAGGATTAAATATTCAAGGTAGGTAAAGTGAGGTATAACATTTAGGTTCATTCAAAGAAATGCCTAAATCATCTCCTACAGTCCACATCCTTCATTTCACTTTATATACACACCAGGCAAGTTCTAGACATTCCACAATAGCACGGAATATTCGAAAAACTTACTCTCACAGCACATGCTCAATTCAAGACACATTCAGCAGACTCTTACTCAGCTAATCACAAGAATTCAGAATTAAGCTTCAATCACATCGAGTCAAATTCAAGAGCCTAAGTGTTTCACACAAAGTTATACACTTCTTACATGCTTCAACACTAAACATACTTGCATCTTACAATCATTTATAGCACATAACAAGAACATCAAGCCATCAATTAGCTACGGGTTCAAAAACCAAAACCTATTGACTAATCTTTCCTCAAGACGGTCGTCATCCATCCATCGTCGGAAATAGTCTCTAACTATGACTAAAAAAATTATATACAGACAAAGAAAATTTTTATTCTTCGGTTCAAAGAACCCCCATCGGAAAAGAACCGAAAAGAAAAACCAACGAGTGATGAAATCATGCTTCATTCAAAAATTTTGTTCCAATATTTCTCCCAAGAACTAATTCCCCAAAAATCGTTAAGCACAAAAATTTTGAAATTTTCCTCACCCCACACTTGAATCATGCTATGTCCTCATAGTATCAAATTAAAATTAAAAAGGATGAGAAATACTCCCTGAGCCTCTATGCCTAGCTAACCGCATGCTTTTCTTCAAGTTTTCATAAGTGGGTGTTTGACCCCACACTTCTTCTCTTCCATGCTTTTTAGCTTCCTCCTCCATGGGTACTCAGACTTCTCCTCCATCTGCGCTTAACTTTCCACCAAAAAACACAAACACGATGAAGATAAACAAAATCAACACAAACAAAAATCACAAATTGTACCTGTGGTACCCTTGGGTTGCCTCCTAAGCAGCGCCTTATTTTACGTCGCGGCACGACGTGGACTATCCTTTTCAGGACATCCTCATACCTGGGTTCCCGTTTGAGAACCATCTCCTTTTCTTTTTATTTTTAGAGGAAACAGCCTCCACTCTGTTCCTCTCTTCCTCCAACTTCTTCACACTCTGAAGCCCTTTATCAGACTCGGGCTGAACACTTGTCATTACCTTTGGCCATGGACCTGATGAATCCCCCACCCCACACTCATCCTGTGACACCACACTAACCTTACAAAGGTTTCTGTAGTATGTGGATGGGTTCATTTCTTGGTATACTCGGAAGAGTTCTTCTTCATCTTCGACCCTCATTTTCAGGGTCCCTGCTCTCACGTCAATTATCGCTCCTTCGGTGGCCAAAAATGGCCGTCCCAAGATTAAGGGTACCTGATCATCAACATGAAAATCTAAGATAATAAAATCAACAAGTATAATAAACTTACCCACTCTGATGAGAAGGTCCTCTATTATTCCATCAGGTGCCACTCGCGACTTATCTGCCAGCTGCAGCATCAACCTTGTTGGCCTCGATTTTTCCAATCCCAGGGTGTTAAATAAAGATAGGGGCATTAGATTAACTGCAGCCCCTAAATCACACAAAGCTCGTAGCACCTCATCTTTACCAATTTGTATGGGGAGGGTAAAACTCCCTGGGTCTTTGAGCTTCTTCGGAATCTTGCTCAATACCCTGTGACCGCACTCCTCAGTCAGTGCTACCGTCTGGAAATCCACCAATCTGACTTTGTTCTCTATCACGTCTTTCAAGTATTTAGCATACTTGGGCATTCCCTGCAAAACATCAATAAGAGGCAAATTTATGTGAAGTTCTTTGAAACTCTCAAAGAACTTTTTGAACCATTCCTCCTCCTTGCTCTTTCTGAATCTCTGAGGGAATGGTGGTGGTGGTCTTTGTGCTGGCTGAAATGAAGATTGTGCATTTTGTTGCCGAGCACTCTGATTATCTCCCTTGTCAGTGGATGGTCCTGGTCTAACCAACTCCGGCTGCACCTCCTCTCTTTTCTCTTTTAGCACTGCATCAGCTAATTGTCTGTCGCTTCTTAAACTGATGGAATTGACCTGTCGGGGGTTAGGATCTATGTCACATGGTAGTCCTCCCTGCGGTCTCATGTTTTGAGTAGCTGCTATCTGACCCATTTGTTTTTCTAGATTGCTGGTGGCCACTTGCTGATTCTTCAAGTCTGCTACCATCCTCGCCTGATTCTCTGCTAACTGAGTCTGGGTCTCCATGATTTTCTGCAATGTTTCCTCAATGTTACTGCTCAACTGGCCATCATTCTGCCTATTTTGCTGATGTTGCTGTTGTTGAGGTTGCTGATAACTTTGCTTTTGGTTTCCACCCCAAAAAAAATTCGGGTGGCCCTGCCAATTTCTGTTGTAGTTGTTTCCAAAATTCTGATTGTTCCGCTGCACATTCCCAACAAAATTGACTGATTCCGAATTGGCTCCACAAGATTCTGCATTGTGCCTATTATTTCCACAAATTTCACACCAACTTGGAGCTTGCTGAACTGCATTAACCTGGCCCTGTTGTTGGTTCATACTCAGTTTATTGAACTGAGTCATCATCTGATGCTGGAACGAAGCTAACTGTGCCGCCAAGGCATTCATACCATGTACCTCTATCAACCCTGATCTCTTTCCTGCCCCTCTCGATGACTCGCTGTGCCACTCTGTATTTCCATGAGCAATTCTATTCAACAAAGTGTATAGCTCATCATAAGTCTTCTCTAAGGCTTGCCCACCTGATGCAGAGTCTAGTAACATTTTAGTGTGTGGGTTTAGACTTTCTACAAAGGTATGAGCCAGCACCTCATTCTATTGCTGGTGATGGGGACAGTCTCTCAATAATGACTTGAATCTTTCCCAAGCCAAATACAAATTCTCATCAGGCCTCTGCTTGAAACTCAGTATTTCACTTCTCAACTTCGCAGTCTTGCCTGAAGGAAAAAATCTGATAAGGAACTTCTTTGCCGAATCATTCCACGAAGTTATGGAGTTCGGTGGCTCAGCTTTCAACCACTTCTTTGCCTCTCCCAACAATGAAAATGGGAAGAGGGTAAGTCGGACATAATCTGTGGACACGTCGGTGGGGACAAACGTGTCACTAATCTCAAGAAAGTTCTGTAAGTGTTGTTGCGGGTCCTCATGTGCCATCCCAGTGAATTGACCACTAGAATGTAACAGCTGCACCATGTTCTGCTTCAATTCAAAGTTCCCTCCAGGCTCCGATTTACGGATACTAGAGTTCACATTAGTCGCTTGTGGGATTGCCACTTCGCGAACTGGTCTGGCTGCCATTGCTTCTGGTGACAAATGTGCTTGTCCTGCGGGTGGTTGTTGTTGTACCTTCTCTTGAAGTCTTTTCAGCTTTGCTCAAGAGATACTCTCCTTTGCAAATGGATTTGACGTTCAGGTTCAAGCAACGGTTCCACAAGCTCTCTATTCCTAGCCAGCTCGGCAAGACAACCTGTCACCTGCAATAAGTCAGACTAAGACCAAGCTTCTCAACACTTAAGAAAATTTAAAAATCACACAAAAATAGACAAATTCACTAAACTTCGTCGAGTCCCCGGCAACGGCGCCAAAAACTTGATGCCCCCGCAAGTGTACGGGTCGTACAAGTAATATAGTGGCCCTTTTTAAGAGCCGGATGTCGAACCCACAGGGACTGGACCAATTCAGCTAACTATCGAGTTCAAGTGTGATATTAAATACTGCAAGTGTTGATTATAGAAGTTTTCGATAGAGTTTGATTAAGTCTAATTATGGTCAACGAAATACACTGAATTCATTCAAGGAGCAACATAGAGTTAAAGCCGGATAATTATGCGATACTACGATTTGCAATGGTTTAAGTATGAAAATATCAATTGTCATCTCACATATTTAGAATTGCATGTTCATGGTCTTCCGAACCTCTAAACACGACAAACTAGCCTCACTACTACATTGTGAGCGAGGATGCTATTTCTAGTTCGTGGGCAATTAACACGTGGGTGTGGTTTATGGGGTTATGCCATTGATTAGGGTACTTTCGTACCTCCAACTATTTAACCAAACTTAGCTTCACAACTACTTCTGAGAGTGATGGAGTGACAAATCTAAGCTGGTGTCTTTCTCTCTTCCCATTGTATCAACCAAGCAAGGTATTAGGTATATTTCTATTCTAACCACAAAATCTTATCAAAAGACAAGAACTTGCTTCCTACATTCTTATGTTCTTCCCTGGGTTTTCTTTCTCAAGCATTTACCTAAGTTTAACGTGTGTGTTTTCATGGTGATCAATCATAAAAACAACCATAATTAAGAATGAAAGACAAAACAACAACCACTAACTTAATTCCAAAGAAAATTCGTAAAAACACACTCATAACTCATGGCTTCAACCCTAGAGGAAGGGTTCTAGCCATTCAAGTTCGTAAAATTACAAGAAAACATTGGTAAAGTAACATACTTACAAGAATTGATAGATGAGAAGATGAAATTGATGAACCCTATGTGAGTTCTCCCACTTCTCCCTTCACTCCTAGGTGGTTTTTCAGAATAAAATCGTGACAAAATGATTTTAGGAGCTAAGGGACCTATTTATAGTAAATGAGAATTGTACAAAATTATGCCTGTCGTGGAATGGCTCCGTGTCACGGAGTGTATCGTGGAGCACTGCCTCCGTGACACGGAGGTAACTCGAATGCACACTGGAAACTCACAAAACCGTCGCCAGCAGCCCCTTGCCGCGTTGGCAGCGTGTCACGCTGCTTGTGCAGCACGCTAGGTGGCATGTCATGGCCTTGGTCGCGCAGCCTGCCTGCCGTGGCACGTTGCCAACGCGCAGGTGGGTTGTTTCGCACATCCTCCTTGCCAACGTTCGCGTTTTAATTCCGATTCCATGCCTCCACTTCACCAACTCATGGATTAGTCCCTCAAATTCATTTTGAACCTACAAAAACAAGAACTAATCATGTTGGTTAGTGTATATATTCACATTTACATAAAATTACATGAGAATGCATATAATTAAGTCGATGAACAAGACAAAATTAAGTTATAAAGCATCACTCGGGAATGCTATTTTGCCCGAGATCAGTAGACCCGCGACTATTGATAAGATGGCGGCACTAGAGGAGAGGTACCCACTCACAGAGAGTGCGATGATGATGTGCAAAGCGGGGCTGGGTTTTGAGGAGCCATTGGAGGATGATGAGCCTATAGTGTTGACCGATACCATTAATGATGATGATGACGAGGAGGAGGATGCCACTACTGGACTTATAAAGGTTGATGACGCAGAAGGAGATGATGATAATGATGATGATCAGGAGTACAATCCTGATGATGATGACTTTGCTTAGAAGCTCAGGAAGTTCTTTTTCTCTTCTTACTTGATATTATATGTTTGTGCACTAGGGACAGTGCACTGTTTAAGTGTGTGGTGGAGGAAATAGATTTTCGACTTATTCTATCTTTGCTAAAATTATAATAGACTGTAGCAATAGTTGTCAAACTTCTGTGTTAGTAGCTTGGTCTGTAATAGTTTGTATGTGGATGCCTGTTGAAAATTGATGTTTTGTTATGTGCTTATTTGTCTCTAGTTATTTTTGTTTTGTTAATTGAGAGTCAAATTTTTTTTTAGAAGTCGTCATAGGAGTAGTGACCCTTCCCGGTGATGGATGGATGATGGCCGTTTTAAGGAAAAAATAGTCATAACTTTTTTTATTTTTTAGAATGAATTCATAAATCACCACTAGTGTGCTCTTGATACTCCACTTAGAAGCTAATCTAGAAGCAATAAAGTGGTCATCGTGAATGCATAAGAAGTGAGAATTTCATGAGAGACACATAGATTCTTTAACTTGACTCAAGAAAAATCTTAGTCCTAAGAAACTGAGTCAGATCATGATGCCATGACAGGTGAGCTTGCATTGTTGTGTTTTGTTCATAATGTAACATCTAGAACTTTTCCGAGTGTGTATAGGATAGCTAGTTTCCATAGAGGTAAGATGTGATTAAGGCATTTCTATTTTAAAAAATCTCATTTTGTCCATTGTTATTGTACCTTCCTTAACATTATCTCTAGTTAACCCCGTTGAGCTATAAGCCTTAGTTTTCTTCTTAGCTACAAAAGAATCCTATTCCCCTTGTTGTGTGACCTCCAGAATTTTTGATCCAAAGATAGTCTGAGGCACTTTGAGATTTAAGAATAAAAAGTTTTTTAAGTAGAAAGAGTTAGGGAAAAGGAAAGAAAATAATATGTATGGCAAGATGAGAAAATAGGGAAGAGGGGTTCCCATACAAAATAACATGTCTACTTGCTACTAGAACATAAATGAAAGACTTTTAATGGTTGATTATTCTTGTTAACTTATAAGTAAAAACTAGCAGTCAAGTAGTATAAAGAGGGGTGATCTTGGGCAAATTTATATGCCCAAGTGATACTCAAAGGTGTCATTTTAGCCTTGTTTATCTATCAATGTTTATACGTTCTCATGTGATTGATAATAAAATGTGAATTTATACTAATCAACATGATTAGCATTGTTTTGCAGGTGAAATATAATTTTGGGAAGCTAAAATGCGTGTTGGGAGAGATTGGGGTTGGACTCAGATGTTAGCAAGGGAAAAAGCATTTGAAGGCAAAAATTAAAGGGGCTCCGCGATGGAGCCGTGTCACGCTGCCATCGCGGATGCCTTCTGCCTGGATAGGGATTTTTTGGCCAAAATCCAGTGAGAGTGCGGGTTGGGGCCCTGGCACGTTGGCCTAGCCCCGCGTTGCACGCCGTGCCACGTTGGGCCTTATTACCTGGACAATCAATTTCCAGTAAGGGTCCGCGTTAGTGGCGTGTCACGGAGGCAGTGCTCCACGATGCACTCCGTGACACGTTGCTTGTTATTCCTGGAAAAATTGCCACTAGTATAAATAGAACACTTAGGTTCATTTTTAATTATTCTGACTTAGTGGAGCAAGAACGTGGGTTACAGGCAGTTGAGGGGACGAAATTGTCAGGGTTTTTCTCTATCTCCTTTTTCTTTAATTCAATTGCTTGTATGTTTAACACTCATTTAATGATGTTTAATCCACAAATGAGTGGCTAATTCCTCTTCTTGCTGAGGTTATGAACAATTGTATTGAAATGTAGTTATTGATCAATTGGGTTTTTCATCTTTTCTTCCATGGTTGTTCTATTGATTCTTGTTCTTACTGCATTAATGTGTGGCAAATGTTAATGTATATCTAAAAAGTCCGGTTTCACTCGAGAGAGCAAGAAATTGGAAAGTTGTGAATCAATAGGATATGATCTTTTCTTAGTTTGGGAAAATTGAGAATTGATTTACCTTCAGGATAGAAATATACCTGAAAGTCGTATTAGTCAATTAAGGAATCGGTTTTGTATGGCTAGAACATGAATTTCGTTTAATCACAGAAATGTAGGTGGATTGTTCATGATTCTTAAGTTGGGTTAAATACGAGAGTTTTAATCCATTGGCAATAATTCTTGACTAGCAACCGGATGAAAGATTAACCAAAAATTATATCGATAATTAGTTTCTATACATGTTCATTTAGCCTCAGCATGCTCACATTCATAGTTCAGACTCACATTAGATATTCGTTTTAGACTTGGCATATAATTAGAAATCAAAATATCAAACTCTTCTTTGCACTATTGTCTTCATTTTTAGAGTAAGTATAGTAACACTTAAGTAGTTTGTTACCTTATCCCAGTCCCTGTGGGATCGAAACTTGGCTTACTTAAGCCACTTTACTACTTGTTCGACCACGTGCACTTGCGTGTAGTAAATACCCCAGAGCAGACGCGAACAAGTTTTTGGCGCCGTTGCCGGGGACTGGCAATTGGTGAATTTTTTTTAAGTGTAAATTTACTATATTTTTTTTCTTAGTGTTGACAACTTGGTCTTAGCCTGTATTTCGCAAATATAATCTCTGTTGAACACTGGCAAGAGACAAGGAGCTGGTGGACTCATATTTAGAGCCTGAAAGACAATTTCATCGTCAGCAGAGAGAAGCTCTAGAGAAAAAGCTACAGTTACTCAGACAAACAATCATGGAGCAACAACAGAATCCACCAATAGTAAGGGCAATGTTAGTGCCCGAGGAAATGGCAGCTAGGCCGGTTCGCGAGGTGGCAATCCCACATGCTAACAATGTCACATCTAGCATCCGCAAACCTGAGCCAGGAGGGAGGTTCGAGCTCAAACAAAACATGGTGCAATTACTGCACACCAGCAGGCAGTTCACAGGTCTCCCTCATGAGGATCCACAGCAGCATCTCCAAAATTTTTTGGAGATAAGTGACACTTACATCCTCGTTGGAATGTCATCAGATTATGTCAGGCTTACATTGCTCCCATTTTCACTATTGGGAGAAGCCAAGAGGTGGTTGAAAGCTGAGCCACCTAATTCTATTACTACGTGGGATGATCTTGCAAGGAAATTCTTGATACGATTTTTTCCATCCGGTAAAACAGCAAGACTTAGAAGTCAAATTCTAAGTTTCAAACAGAGAGAGGGGGAGAATCTATATCAGGCTTGGGAGAGATTCAAGTCCATGTTGCGGGATTGTCCACATCATCATCAATCCAATGATGTGCTGGTGCACACTTTTATAGAGGGCTTGGAACCCCACACAAAAATCTTGCTAGACTCAGCAGCTGGGGACAAGCATTGGAGAAAACTTATGAGGAGCTGTATACCTTGTTAAATCGTATTTCGCAGGGAAATCCGGAGTGGAATGCTGATTCGTCAAGAGGAGGAACAAGGAAAGCAGCAGGAGTTCTAGAAGTGGATGGTTTTATAGCTATTGCTGCACAGATAGCTGCTTTACAGAATCAACTCAACACCCACTTCAGTAATATGACAATGAACCAGACTCAAGCCCCAGTGAATGTAGTGCAGCAAATTTGGTGTGAAGTGTGCGGGAGTAGTGAGCACTCAGCTGAGTGTTGTGGAGAAAATCCTGACTAAGTGAACTTTGTGGGAAATGTACAGAGGAACAACCATCAACAGTATGGCAACAGCTACAATTCCAATTGGAGGAATCACCCGAATTTCTCTTGGGGTAGCAACAACCATCAAGGGCAAAGTTCGAGTCAGGGGGCGCAGAGGAATCAAGGAGGGCAGAAGAACTATCAAGCACAATATAGAAACAACAATGCACCTCCTCCCCCACCATCACCCAGCATTGAGGAGATGTTCAAGACAATGATAGCTAACCAAGCTCAATTGCATGCTGACTATGTGAAATTGGCAGCCGAGGTGAAGAACAACCAATTAGCTACTAAGGCACTTGAATATCAATTTCGGCAATTTACTGGAGCCCAAAACACCAGGCCTAGAGGAGGACTTTCGAGCGACACAGATCCCAACCCCAAGCAGATGAATACGGTGACCACAAGGATTGTTTGCAGCTTAAAGAGGTGGAACCAGAAAGACCACCTCAACAATCGGGAGCAGCAGAAGTTGAGAGGGAGCAAAGTGAAGAGAGGGGGAAGAAAAAGGAAGATGAATCAGAAAGACCACCACCCCCGTTCCCTCAAAGATTAAAGAAACACAAGGAGGAGGCGTGTTTCAAGAAATTCATGGAGGTGCTGAAACAGGTACATATTAACTTACCTCTTGTTGATGTTTTCCAGGGAGTGCCGAAGTATGCAAAGTACATTAAGGACATCGTGGCGAACAAAAGTAGGTTGACTGAGTATGCTACGGTAGCTCTCATGGAGGAGTGCACTTCCCGGATACAAAACCGATTGCCCACAAAGCTCAAAGATCCTGGGAGCTTTACTATACAAATTACAATTGGGCAGAGTATTCGAGTTCGCGGATTATGTGATTTGGGAGCGAGCATTAATTTGATGCCGTCATCAGTATTCAAGAAGTTGGGTCTAGGGAGTCCTAGACCAACGACAGTGATCTTGCAACTAGCGGATCGGTCCTTAGCCAGACCTGATGGCATTGTGGAGGATGTGCTGGTGCAAGTGGGCTCCCTTATCTTCCCGGTAGATTTCATCGTGCTGGATTTTGAGCCAGACACGGAAGTCCCATTTATTTTGTGACGTCCCTTCTTGGCGACTGGGAAAGCGCTGATTGATGTAGCTGCAGGGTAGCTAACCATGCGAGCACACGACAAGGTGGAAGTGTTTGATGTATACAAGGCCACCAAGCTCCCGATTGTGTACGAGGAACTCTCGGTGATCAACGTGATTGATCGAGTTGATGATGCTCAGATAGTTGAATCACGAGAGTTAATGGGAAAACCCCAGAGCGATGTAAGCACTACTGGGGTGAGGACGGTGGTCGAGAGAAAACGTCTGTCACCCTAGAAGATGACTGAGCTGAATGACGTTGAGCCGCGATGGTAAACTAGGCGCTGCACGGGAGGCAACCCGTGAAATTTTTCTTTGTAAAATGTGAATAGATTTCTTTTTCGTTCTCTTTTTTTTTTTATTAACAACAAAATTTTTAATTTTTATTTTTATTCTTATTTTTATTTTGAGTGACTCCTATAATTCTAACCAATTTCTTGTCGTAAGATGAATTTCAGGTTGAACGGAGGGTAAACATGCAAGGAATCACAAAGGAAAATCCGAGGTACGAAAAAAAATAAAAGTGGAAAAATAGTGAGCTAGGGCGATGGCTCCGTGTCATGGAGGAGGACCTCCGCGTTACCCTCCGTGACACGTTGAAGGTAATTCTGGAATTTTTACAAATTCCAGAACACCTACGTGATGGCTCCGTGTCACGGAGGGCATGCTCCGCGTTACCCTCCGTGACAAGTTGAGGTGTATATCGCGACGGGTCACACTGGATCACCGGGTGACCCGCGCGAAATTCCCACTTTTTAACCCCGATTCCCCCTCATTTTTCCTCATTTTTCATACCCTCCGCGACCAACATCCCAAAAACCCCTCCCCCCTTAACGTGACACGGACTTAGGCCCATAATTTCATCAAGTTTTCGTCATTTCTTCAAATTCAAGGTATGTTCTTCAACTCTATCTCAATTCTTGTTGAATTTTTTTCGATGTTGAACATGTGACATGAGAAAAACTTGCCCTAAGTAGAAATTAAGCTTAAATTCAAATGAATTATTGTTGCTTGATGTTCGGAGTAACGGTGTGATTGCTTGAACTCGATAATTACATAGCTTAATCGAATTTTTGATAAAATCATAGCTAGGGCTTGACTTTGAGTTTGAAATGGAAAAATTGAGTTGAACTAGTGAAATTCATGCTGGGTTGTACATGTTGGGTGAGATGAGTCGATTGTGCTAACTGTGACTATGCTAAAAGACCGACTGATTCTCGGGTTAAGAAAATATTGGAAATTGCAAGAAATGGGTGAATTGTATAGGAGCATGTAGTTAAAAATTTTCTTTTGTTTCTCCTTGCTAAGTGTTATGGGATAAAATGTTATCGATAGGTAAGGATTGTGGTTAGCTGTACGAAGTCTGAGTAGTACATGGAATATATACCGCCGAATTCTCCTAAGGCACTAAGCATATTTGTTATGTTTTGTTGTTTGTTTGTGTAAATAAGTACGATCTTGCCTCAATGTTGTAATTTTGGCTAAGTACTAAGTGTGGGGTAGCCTAGCTTAACCCAACCTTAGTCGAAGCTAATTTTAATTGGCTTAACACTGAACTTGTCTGTTTGGTTTGACAGGAACAATGGCAAGCAGGCAAGACAAGGGAAAAGGCGCATCAACATCTGGAGCCGGAAGAAAAAGAATCAGACTGGGCACAGCGGTCCCAGCAGCACCAGCGGTTCCACGCGGCCAACGCCGTCAATACAGAACCAGGTGGGTGACAAAGGAGGGGAAGAAATGGTACGCAAAGCACAAGGAGAGCAAGTACTTCCCCGAGGAACACATAGCAAGGGAACCGTTGGCACAGGAGTTCCCCAGGATCGTCCAGAGGATCGAGGCAGCTGGGCTGAACTTCATCTTTGAAGAGCCCAAGGAATGCAACTTGCACTTGATTCGGGAATTCTACGCCAACTGGAACCCGACTCTCAGACGTCACACCATCAAAATAAGGGGGCAAATAGTCACTTTTGAGCCCAACCACCTCAATGCTATCCTAGGGGCGCGGGGCACAGACGCCCATGTGCTTCGACAGTAAATATCACTCCACCATATTCGGACATCAGACGCACTTTGTGTGGAACCCGATCAACAGCTCGGTGGAGCAGACATAAGGAGAGGGGCTACCATCAGACCTTGCCTTACTCACAAATGAACAGGGAAGCCAGGATATGGCTGAAGATTGTTTATTCCTGCCTAATCCCGAGGGTGCATATGACGGATGTAACCCGGGATCGTGTATGCTTGGTGTACGCCCTGATGAAAGGGCTGGAGATCAATGTGGGGGCGGTGATTATCTCTGCCATGAAGAGAGCCCGATCGCATCAAGGGCACAGATACGAATTTGGTGGACTACTCACCACGTTCCTGAGGGGCCTGGATATTGAGGAAGAGGCCCTTGACTACATCCCGCAGATGGATCGGCGGGCCTTAGATGTCACTAAAACTAAGGCACCCGACACCACCCACGGGCCAGTTCTTACACTAGCCGAGCGACATGCTCGGGATGATCAGTACATGGCTCGCATGTACGGGATGCAGATGCTCCAGCTGCGAATAGGCGGAGGGGCCGGCAACAGAAGAGGAGCTGTGGCAGCTCGAGCTGGACTACCCTTTTGGCAAAAATGCCAGGGCTCTATGCCGAGTGGGGCCAGCTTTTGTAGAGCCCACGGATGATGATGTCCTCACAGATGAGGAGACACGTTATGAGGACTCCGATGTGGAGTCCGATGATGACGATGGGGGCGATTCAGACATGGGAGACGAGGCAACAGCACCTGATGAAGAAGTGGAGTATTTTGATTGATCAGGGAGTTTCACCACCCATTTTTTTGTGCTATGTTAATTTTTGTGAACACTGGGGACAGTGTTCGATATAATTGTGGGGTGGGAGTAGTTAGGTGCTGGTTGTGTTGTTGTTTATGTTTCTGTTCTGTTGTCGTGCTTGTGGAAAAATGTTGTGACCCTGTGATTGTGATGTTTCTGTTCTGTATTGGAATTAATGTGAAGCTATTGTGTGCCGTTGAATGTTGCTAGCTGATTTTGTACATACTTTTGTTTTATCGAAATGATCGATACTTTTTAAAAAAAAAATCAATTCTTGGGTTTCTCGGCGTTTGTTTTTGGTTCTTTTACCGAGATTGGTCCCATTGAACCAAAGTCTTAGTTAGTGATCGTTCCCTATGATGGATGGATGATGACCGTATTAAGGGATATGTAGTCGTTAGGAGTAGATTTTTTTTTCATTTATTTTTCAGTGTTTTCTTTTTTGGGTTGCATCCCAAAACCTGTAGTTACTTTATGGTTGCGGAATTCTGGTTGCGTGTTGTACATGATATTTGTAATGCAAAGGTGATTCATATGAAAGCATGCAACTCTGTAAATATGTTGAGATACCTAGGCCATAGAGTCGATTCAGTGTGATTGAGGCTTAATTTTGAATTCTTGTAATTAGCTGATTGAAGAGTCTGTGAATATGTCTTGAATTGAGCATGTGCAATAAGTGTGGGGTGAGGTTTTGTTTAATCCATGCTATTATGAAATGTCTAGAACTTTTCTGGTGTGTGTACGAAATGAAATGAAGGACGTGTATTGTAGGAAAGAATGTAGGCATTTCTTTGTTTTCAACTGAAAGTTTCTCTTTTTCATTATTGTACCCACCTTGATTGTACACCCTAGTTAGCCCGTTGAGCCTTTGGCCTATTATTTTTTTTCTTTTGTCAAAAATGTGTAAACCGAGCTTAACCCTTTCTTTTCATTAGCCGTAAATTTGATCCAAAACTCTTAAGCGCTTAAGAAGAGGTAATAATTTTCCCAAAGTGTCAAAGAGTGAGAATGGTGAAAAGAAAAGAAAAGCAGAGTGATGAAAGGAAAGAAAAGGTTGAGGGTGCACTTGTTATAAATAAAATATAATGAAGATGTATGAATACTCTTCGTGATTGAGTCAAGTGTGCTTAATGAGATGGGTCAAATTAAAGACAGACTTCAAGAATGGGAGGATGAAGGAAGAAACCATGCCCATGAGCTTTATGGGATGTATTGAAAAGCGCTTAAGGATGCTAGTGGCTATTATTGGCTAGCCCAGTATTTACTAGTTCCGTAGCTTACATTACAACCCGTTAAATTCCTACGTGATCTTACATCACACTTCCTTATATTAGTGGAGTAATACACTAAAGGCAAGCCTATGGTTCGTGGCATGATGCATGTGAATTCTTTTGGGAGAGAGAGCGAAATTGTTTCTATATGCCCCTGCATGTAATCGTTTGAGTTCATGTGATTAAAAAGGGAAAAATTCTCTTGTGTTGTGAGGGCACATGCTTGATGAGAGATTAAATTTCGTGTCGGATATCTTGATCAGCTGATTTGCAGGAGTTTTCCAATATCGAGAGTCGATTCTTAAGTCTAGGAGGTCTTGATGTGTTGAAGGTCATTGCATTGATAGGACCATGCATGTTTTCTTGATGATTTGCTGTCTTAAATAATCGGTATGACCGTAGCCTGAATTGTCGAACCAAAGTAGCCAGGATGGGGTGTAAAGTGCATGAGGTGTAAGATTGTTGTTCGGGGACGAACAAGGATTTAAGTGTGGGGTAAGTGATCTTGGGCAAATTTATATGCCCAAGTGATACTCAAAGGTGTCATTTTAGCCTTGTTTATCTATCAATGTTTATACGTTCTCATGTGATTGATAATAAAATGTGAATTTATACTAACCAACATGATTAGCATTGTTTTGCAGGTGAAATATAATTTTGGGAAGCTAAAATGCGTGTTGGGAGAGATTGGGGTTGGACTCGGATGTTAGCAAGGGAAAAAGCATTTGAAGGCACAAATTAAAGGGGCTCCGCGATGGAGCCGTGTCACGCTGCCATCGCGGATGCCTTCTGCCTGGATATGGATTTTTTGGCCAAAATCCAGTGAGGGTGCGCGTTGGGGCCGTGGCACGTTGGCCTAGCCCCGCGTTGCACGCCGTGCCACGTTGGGCCTTAATACCTGGACAACCAAATTCCAGTAAGGGTCCGCGTCAGTGGCGTGTCACGGAGGCAGTGCTCCGCGATGCACTCCGTGACACGCTGCTTGTTATTTCGGAAAAAATTCCTACTAGTATAAATAGAACACTTGGGTTCATTTTTTATTATTCTGACTTGGTGGAGCAAGAACGTGGGTTACAGGCAGTTGAGGGGACAAAAATCTCAGGGTTTTTCTCTATCTCCTTTTTCTTTAATTCAATTGCTTGTATGATTAACACTCATTTAACGATGTTTAATCCACAAATGAGTGGCTAAATCCTCTTCTTGCTGAGGTTAAGAACAATTGTATTGCAATGTAATTATTGATTATTTGGTTTTTCATCTTTTCTTCCATGGTTGTTCTATTGATTCTTGTTCTTACTACATTGATGTGTGGCCAATGTTAATGTATATCTAAAAAGTCCGGTTTCACTCGAGAGAGCAAGAAATTGGAAAGTTGTGAATCAATAGGATATGATCTTTTCTTAGTTTGGGAAAATTGAGAATTGATTTACCTTCAGAATAGAAATATACCTGAAAGTCGTATTAGTCAATTAAGGAATCGGTTTTGTATGGCTAGAACATGAATTTCGTTTAATCACAGAAATGTAGGTGGATTGTTCATGATTCTTAAGTTGGGTTAAATACGAGAGTTTTAATCCATTGGCAATAATTCTTGACTAGCAACCGGAGGAAAGATTAACCAAAAATTATATCGATAATTAGTTTCTATACATGTTCATTTAGCCTCAGCATGCTCACATTCATAGTTCAGACTTACATTAGATATTCGTTTTAGACTTGGCATATAATTAGAAATCAAAATATCAAACTCTTCTTTGCACTATTGTCTTCATTTTTAGAGTAAGTATAGTAACACTTAAGTAGTTTGTTACCTTATCCCAGTCCCTGTGGGATCGAAACTTGGCTTACTTAAGCCACTTTACTACTTGTTCGACCACGTGCACTTGCGTGTAGTAAATACCCCAGAGCAGACGCGAACAAGTTTTTGGCGCCGTTGTCGGGGACTGGCAATTGGTGAATTTTTTTTAAGTGTAAATTTACTATATTTTTTTTCTTAGTGTTGACAACTTGGTCTTAGCCTGTATTTCGCAAATATAATCTCTGTTGAACACTGGCAAGAGACAAGGAGCTGGTGGACTCATACTCGTCCCTTAGCTGACATTACAACCAGGAAAAGTCCTTATGATCTTACTCTTTTTGAAGCGATTAAGTAATCTGATTGTACATGAGAGACAAGCCTATGGTATGTTGAATGTGTATGAAACATCATTTGTGAAAGTGAGTATTCCTTGATTTCTATGTTCCAAGTTTGATTGATAACATAAGGGAAGGAACATCACTAAATAAGTGAGGGCATAAGTTGATCAAAATCGGTGCATTATGTGCTACATTTTTCATACTTAATCATGTTGGCCTTGTTTTGGAAAAGATGAGTCAGTTGTAGAAAGTGTGTAGTTCCGAATGTGAAGAGCTTCTTTGTGTATGTGTTATGGATTGGTTATGAATTGATAAACCACTTAGTCATGTGCTCTGTTCTAGTTGCTTGAGTGAGAGTTGATAGAGGTGACAAGTGATATGAAAAAGAAGTGTCTTTTGCATATAAGTAAGGATTGTTCGACGACGAATAATGGTTTAAATGTGGGGTGATGATGTTGGGAATATTCTTATGCCCATTTGCCATACTTTTACCCATCTTTTACCTTGTTTTGAGATGTCTATCCTTATAAAATGCATGATTTCATGAATGTATGTATTAAATAAGCTAACAAGTGTTTTTAGATGATTTTAGCAGGTAACATATGGAAAAAGACTAAAAAATGGTTCAATGTGTGAAAAAACGAAGAATTCAAGAAAAGTTAACCTGGTGAGATAGCTGGTGTGACGCGCCAGCCACCAAACTTCAGAGAAAATTATGCTCAAGTTGGTGTTATGGCTGGTGTGGCACGCCAGAGCTCAAACTTCAGAAGAATTTTGATCAATACCTTCGCGAATTGAGTGGCGCGACGCGCCAGAAGGGTTCCAGACTTGGAAAAATTTTCTAACACTCTGGTGCATTGACAGAAGTGGCACGCCAGGTCCCAAATTTGCAGAATCACTTTGGCAAGATGGATGGTGCGGTGCGCTAGAGACCACACTTCAGAGGAAATTGAAGCCGAGTGGTGGTGAGATGAGTGGTGCGGCGCGCCAGGGCATGTTCGGGGCGGATTTTCTATGTCTACAAGCTGAACTACTTAAGGGAAAAAGAGTCATTTGTTACCTAGCTTATAAATACCTAGTCTAGGGCATTTTTTAGGCATCTTTCAACAAATTGATCAAATTATACGCAGTCTTTTTGGGGGAGATAGAAGAATTTTATTTTCTTCTTCACTTTAATCTTTGTTAATTTGAATGATGAATTCTTGGGTTTTACACTTGAACATGAGTGACTAAACTCCTATTCTGGGATTTTGACTAGGATGATGGTTGTAGTTTGAATATTCATTTATGCTAGATTTTTATTTCTTCTTTTAAAGATTGTTTATGCTTACTTGTTTTCATTGTTTATTCGTTAGACTGATCATCTTCCGGATATTATATGTTGGCTCGTTGGTTGAACTCAGGAGAGGAAACTAATGAGGGTTAAAAGGAAGTATAGCGTACATTTCAATTATCTTGTTCAATAGTTCAAAATTTGATTTTGTTGTTGAAGATAAGGATATACCCTACAACCCTATTCAGTTGAGCCAAGTAGTTTCAATCGTCATCTCATATTTTTCCTGCAACTATAGATATATAAGTGTTAGGATTCGTGAGATAGTTTTTGACTATTCGGGAGAACAGTTGACAGGTGAGTTCATAACTTCCAACTAGCAATCTTAGAAGAATGTTTTCTAGCATATTAGAATTCTAAAACTCAACCTAAAAGCAAAAGTGCCAATTCCTTGGATTTCTTTCATAATTTGAATTACAAACATTTTGAATACGAATTTGGTTCTTAGTTTAATTTGCATTTCAGGTCTAGTAGAATAATCCCAAAATCATTTTTCCCATTTTATTGGTGTTTATTTGAATAGTGAAATAAAAGTTCAGACTTAAGCCATTAATCTATCAAGTCTTTGTGAGTACGATATTGGGATTTCACCGTCCTATATTACTTGATGACCACGTGTGCATGCATGCGCTTGGCGACATCACTCTTTTCTTTTCACTTTGAACTTATGAATTGCATCCCTAATTTCTTTTCTAATTTTCCACTCTGCTCGAGTGGTGGTGGTGTAAAAATAGAAGCACCAAGCAATATATATGTCATGACTCGAGTTTACACCCTAACCGTAACACTAGACAAGGAACCTCGAAAGGCTCCAAGTTGACCCATGGAATAATCAAAGCATATCACTTAACAATAGAAACAACCAATAACATAAATAAGCGAAAGCTAACTGCAAGAGTCCAATAAGGAACCATAAGAACAATTGTAACAACACTTTGATACAATGCAGAATCTATCTAGACAAGTCTGAAAGCCTTTTACTAAACTGATGAGTTGCTAGGACAAGCCCCCAGCTAACTCCTAAAATATGAAAACTAAAACATAAAGAAAGTATAAACATGAATCACGTCCTCGGGAGATGAGGACTCACCACTAGCAGCTGAGAGGCAATGAAGCGTATCTAACCACGAGGTTGAGTCTGGGTACCTGAATCTATATCATGAAATGATATAGTACAAAAGGCGTGCGGTCAGTACTTGGAATATACTGAGCATGCGGGATAACGTAAACAACTAAATATACAAATATATGATAAGAAAATAACAAAGTACATCGACATAACTGATTTAACCTGAAACAATCCTCTTATGAGTCACATACATATATATATATATATATGCACATGAAACTTTCATAGGGATCTCATATCCTGAAACATCATTGAACTTTCTGAACATTTAATAAGAGCCGAATCTGAGACTAACATCACACACTATACTGGATCACTGTTGGTAACTGAATCTGATTCTTATTATATTAAATCTGTTGTAATATGAAATCTGAATCATACGGAACTAAATCATGCTGATAAATAACTAAGGGAGTCACTCCCTACTATGGAGAGTCCCAGCTAAACTAATAGAGTAATTCTCTACTAGGGAGAAACCCACACTCTCTTCTATGGAGGATCTCGATTGAACTAGGGAGTCACTCTCTGCTATGGAGGATCCCTACTGAACTAGGGATTCATTCTCTGCAATGGAGGATCCTGACTAAACTAGGGAGTCACTCTTTGTTGTGGAGGAACCCGATTTGACCAAGGAAAACATTCTCGGCTATGGAGAGTCCCTGGCTGACTAGAACATGAGGAGTACTAATCTGACATTATACATCTGGTCTATGCTACTACAACTAGTCAGAAACTTGAACATTCACTGTTTTCATCATACAACATTCATTTCGAAAGGATTAGGGCTACTTTGTACTAACAACAAGCCCAATAGTCGGAAATATCATTCTCATGCTTTATCATCATAATTCATATCATCACGGTGCCAAATCAATATTTCTTCAAACGTCTTACTTTAGTGAGCATCTATAGATTCACATCATGTATTACACTTCAACAACATTTAAGTTCCGGATTCATACCATTCAACATGTATCATAGAGTCATTTATGGTTCATAGGTCCAAATTACAATTTAACATAGATACATTGTTTCATATGCTTAGATTTACGGAAGCCCATGCACTTAACTTCTACCTTGAGCATTTACAACGAACTCATGGAGAAACATAGATTTTCATTTCATAAGACCTTTTTCATAATTCACTTCAATTCATGAGAAAGATGCAATAATTAGGCCATTATTGTAGATTTACCTCATAGCCAATCAGTTCAATCGAAATCATAAGGAGAATACATATTTTACTTTCAATTGATCAATCCCATACACTATAATCTCATCTCAACATATTTAGAAAATAGTATATTATAATCATTAGGGAATTCTTACAATCTTCGCATATTTCATACATGGAAAAGAGTCATAGATTCAAGTGAGTGGACAATAATAAAACCCCAATCATTATTTGATCCCTCTCATGAAGAACATTCTAAAATCATACATTTTCACCATCTAACACATAATTCGAGATATTCAAATAGTTTTATAATCACAATTAGCTCATAATCATAGTGGGTTTTAGAATTCAAGAAGACATAGAAGAAATCACCCATCAATCAAAACCCTAGGTCATGCTTTTCTAGAATAATTAAAATTGGGTTTTTGATAAAATATTTTGGGGCACTTGGATGGAAGAATATCCTTGTTGAAAAACCCACATACCTGCTTCGAAGAATTTCCCACTTGAACTTGACCTTGAAGCCTTTGAAGAATCCTTGAACCTTGAGAGAGAGGAGGAAGAAGGGTTTGAGAGTTATTTGATGTAGAATGAGGGTTTAGGCTAGTTACCCCCTTAAAAACGTCCTATACCAAGCTCAAAACGTCGTAGTTTTAGGAGTTAGAAGCATAGGATTTTACGAAAACACCCCTAGAAAAACGTAGAAATATTCCACTTGACAGTCCCCAGGGGGCACTCCACGAGTCGTGCGGAGGACAATGACTCATGGGGCGCTGTCATGAAATGCATTGGATAACTTCTCAAAAATTCCCCCGACTCAACTGACGACTCACTTCACGAGTCGTGGTCTGCCACGGCGACTTGTGGCCTGCATCCATCATCCCCATTGCCTGGGACCCTATCCAGGAACTCTAGCCTCCACCCAACAACCGACTAAATGAGTCGTTACCTGGCACGACGACTCGTCAGGTCGTCCGTGATCACTGGGACTATCTACACCTCTGGACTACTCCCCGCGGGTCTGACCACGACTCGTGGGGTCACCTAACGAGTCGTCCCTCGACTCGTTCTGTGCAAAAATTTCCACCTTCTTTCTGAATTCTTTCTTTAAGCCTGGAATCTGATCTTAGAAATATTCAGGGTGTTACAATATATGGCATCTTGCACTTATTGGCCCTTAAATGAGGTATATGATGTTGCCCTTGTTGACCAGCCAAACTTTAAAATGAAGTTACTTTGATCTTCTTCTTCAAAATCCTCCATACACTTGATTGCCTTTTCATATTGTTAACCAAGTACAATATTGAAAAATAATTGGAGTGAGGTCCAAGTCACACCATTTCCAAGCATGCTTCCATCTTGACATTCTCCTCTCAAATGCACTAGACTCCTCAAAAATGATTTGATGGACTTGTCTTTGCAACTCTAGTGTCACTTTTTCACTTTTAGCATCTTGTATTAATGTTAGGTTGGTTGGTTGGCAAATAGCCCTTAACTCTCCAAAGTCTATCTTGACCTCATATTCATTGGGAGATGACTCAATACTACCACCCATGACCAGTTGATGTTGAACATTGCATGTATCCATCATAATATTGTTTAGGTTGGCCTCCACTTGTTGAATAGCAATTTCTAATAGCTCCACTTCTTGACTTTGCTCAGCCTGATCAAGTTTTGCTTTATAATGGAAATTTTGTAAGACTTGGAAACATCCTCCCATGGAAAAATACATGTTTTGGATAACTTTCTCATCATCATGTTGCACTTCCTCCCACCAGTTAGTCAGGACTCGTCCCCCTTGTTCATTCCCCCTTGTTATGCCTCTCGGTATCTCCTCAACTTCTTCTTTTAGAAAACTAGAGATTTCTTCTTCAGATTTCTGCTCTTCTCCAATTCCACAATTTTCATTGTGGTTATAAAGATATCTTGGCTCATCCTTTGAGCTGAAAATCTCTTCTTCAACCATTTCTTCTTGAGGAGTCGACAATTCCATGGGCTTTGAGGAGTCGGCATCCTTCTCCAGAAAATCTTATAGCATGGCCTCTATACGTTTAATTATAGCACTTCGTCCTTCACATGTCATGTCATCATTTCTGTTAACCTCAAAAGTACAACTAGCATTTTTGTTATAGCAATGGGGTCGATAAGTAAAGTAATTGGGACAATCATCCCAATGTCCACCATGATCACCACATAAAGTGCAATTATACCTATCATAGATGTGATAAGGTGCACATCTCTCTCTTCTAGGGGCATATCCACAATCATGCCAGAAATGGGATCCTCCACAATATGGACATGGGTTATCAAGATATGGCTTGCAACTACCAAACCCCTTTTCATTTCACAATGCCATAGTAAAAATATAAACTAGCGAAAATTTAAACTCTTATTCAAACTATTCTGAAGAAAAAAAAGAAATAATTCTTGGAGAATCGATTATACTACTAACTAAATAAATTAAAGACTAAGAAAATGCCTAAATGGTTGGTTGTTTCTTAGAAGATATGAAAGATCCAGGGCCTTGGCAATTTCTACAATCCAGTTGAAGTATCAAATTATTATATTTATTCACTTTACTGAGTTACTAGTTGCAGGTTGATATTTACTTAGTATAGCATCATTTCTGATAACTCTAAGACTATTTGACTACCCCTAATGCCTATATTTATATGGTCATCGGATCACAGTAAAGAACATGTAGGATTTTATCTGTATCAACCAAGCAAGGCTAATGGGTATATTTCTATCCATATTAGCAAATTATTCTCCTTCCCCTATAAGTTTCACAAACAATCCCTATTCCTTCTTATTGCCCTTGCAATTTCCTTTTTCAAGTTCAATTAATGAGTCGTATATAATGCTTAACTATTTCGGCAAATTATCAAACAATTCAAAGCAAGAGGAAATAAATAACTTAATACAGAAATATTTAATAAATATAAACAATAATCAACATTCAACCTTCATGTTTATTCCAAATCCCTATAACTACAATGTTTAGCTACTCATAATTCCCAAAAGCTTGAGGAAATTCAAAATTTTACAAGAGAAATATGATAGAAAGTTAGGAGAAGAAGTAATCGAATAGAAACTCTTCTTGCCCTGTTTCTCTATGATATATTTCCAACCAACACTGCCCAACCGCCTTTAAACTGTCTTAAGGTTCATATGTATAGTAAATGAAAATGACCCCCTTAGCCCTACTTAAGTTCGGAATAAAAATTCCTAAAATCTGGTTTAGGAATAGCCTAGGCGCGCTGCACATCTTGTTGAGTCTACCAGTTGAATTATTTTCCCTCTGAAGTTTGTAGTAGGCGCACTACGCTACCCAGTGCACCAGGCTGATAACCTTTGCTCCATTTGAAGTTTAGGCGTAGGCCTATTGCATCAGCTAGTGCACGAGGCTGATAGTTTTTTCAGCTGGTTTTGTGTCTTAGATGTGTTGCGCCTCTCACCTCACCAACCTGCTATCTTTTATTTTGTTGAAGTTTGGGCTCTGGTGCAGTGTGCCTCTCAACGTGCCCAACTTGATTTTGTTCAAAACCACCTCCAAAGTGTCTCTAAAGCTCCAAAGCTTCCTTTATAGCTCTTTCTGTATCAATTTCCACCATAGTTACCTATTAAGCACCTACAAAATCACAATATAGGAATACAAGCATAATCCATAAAACTGATACTCAAGAGATGACAAAACTACAAAAATGCAAGGAAAATAGTGGCTAAAAATATGTACTTTTGGCCTCTCATCACTAACCTCTCTCCTCCCCCCCTCCCCGCTCTATTTATCATATATATTTCTCACATGTCGACTAACCTCTCCCCCCCCCTTCCTCGCTCTATTTATCATATATATTTCTCACATGTCGAGGTGGGTTGAGTTTGGTCGGCTGTTTGTTTCCTTCCATTTCATTCTTATAATTGGTCTTGGGTCGATCACTCAAGAATTCTTTCAAGTGGCCATTCTTGAGTAGTATAGCCACTTCTTTTAGGGGGTGTATACAGTCTCTTGTTTTATGTCCATGTGTAATATGGAAATCACATAAGAGATTCGAGTCCCTAGAGCCTGGATCGGACCTTATGGGCTTTGAGAACCAGGCCTCTATGTTCCTTACGGTCAAGACCAACTGTACCGAATTCATGTTAAAGTCATACTTCGAAAGTCTGGGGACCTCTTCGATTGTGTAAACTGAGTTAGAGAGACTAACCACTTCTTTGTTTAGCAGCCCCTTTTGATGTTGATCCATGTCATGTCGTTTGTTAAACCGAGGTCACTCCATAGGTTGAAAACCCCAATCATGTCTAAATGAGCTCTGTCTTATGTTGGATAAATATGGATAGAAACGACTCTTGACAAGTTTTAAGTTTGATTCCTATGTCTTCAGCATCTTATCATGAGATCAACAAAATCATCTTCAACTCGATTTTTTCACTCGTACTGATTGCGTACATCGGTCTAAGTAGTAGCCTTAAATTCCGTTAAACTTTTCTTTAATTTTAGGAAGGCGCCTAACTATCAGGGTTCAAATGCTTTGTAAAAGATCCATAACCCAATCATACGAAACCATCAACAACAAAATCCTTTCCTTATGGAACCTTACCAGGATATCCTGGATTAACTTAGAGCCATATTGCTCAATTTTGAAGATGTCTGCTCTTTTGGGTTGCACCTTCCTAGATTTGGAATATGCCTTGGCAAAAGAATCTTCAAGCATATTAAATGAATCAATAAAATCTTCAGGCAATAAAGAGTACCATACAATATCTCCTCCTGATAGAGTTTCTCTAAACTTCTTGACTAAGATCGACTCAACCTCGTCCTTCTTGAAGACTTCCCCATGAAAGCTATCATAAAAGCCAAGATTTGCTCGTGAGGATCCATCATTCTGCCATACTTAGGAATATTCGATATCCTGGACCTTTTAAAAATAAACGTCAGTGGTGCATTGGTCTTGTTTGGCAGTTGGGCATAACTTTATGAATTTGATCCCTTTAAGAGTGGAGGTGCCCCAAGGATCTGATTTATGCAAGGGCGCAACTCCTTCATGCCCATCGTGATTATTCTCTAAAAGATTCTATCACTGGTATTCGAATCTTGAAATCCCTTCCTAACATGATAGCTCTATATTCTCCTAAATAGGTTTCGGCTATAAGATCGGTTCTTAAGTTTCTCTGTGGCGAGGTCATTTCGGTGGCATCTACTCACATGTTCCAGTGTTATTGAAATCCATCGTGTTTAATTCTTTCTACAACTCTATCACTCTTTAGTCTTATTGAATAAGTGATCCATCATGGACCTGTGTCGAGCAGTCAAAATTTCCAAAGTCTCTTTAGGGTTACCTATATTTGAATGGTCATTATTCTGGTGGTGATTTACTTCCCCATTGAATGGACCTTCAAGGATTTTTTCTCTTAGACCCAGGTGCATGTTCCCATATGACATATCTACATTCACCTGAACGATCCATACTGTAGTAGCAGCGATAAAGTGCTCTTCATAATGACCTACCTGGCCTGAGCACCATTAGGGAGTAATCCTTCTGCCACATTTTCAATGTTATTTTTCATGACTGTCATAAGTTATTTCATAGAAAAAGAAACAGACCTAAGTAAGTGAGTAAATAAAGCAGTAATTTAAATCAATATAACAACTGTCCTGGCCCCATGATTGGCGCCAAACTATTTATTAAAAAATTAGTATAGTTGAATTTATCACAAGTCAAGAACATGTCGATCGATTTAACTGATGAATGAGAGGTTAAGTGAATAGATATGTTATTAAACAAGCTTATAAATAAAAATGTTACTATTAAATAAATGAATGAAATAGTTGAATATCGATATGATTGTTTCAGTCAGTTTCAGTTGTAGCTTCAAGTTGTTAGTTCTGGAACTAAATGTGTGTGTATGTGTTCTTAAGAGTATAGCCTCAGTCAATAATATGATGAAAGAGAAAACTTAGGATGAAAGAATCTCAATATATTGCTTAATATTATAAAAATCCAACCCGTTACAAGTGAATGAAATAACTATTTATAGCCAACAAATAAAATATATTAACCAATGAAAATGCTCCACTCTCTATAGTACATTATCTAATAGAAATACTTCATTTGGAAGATACCGATACGCTCATCTGTTAACCCATCGCGATTTATAGGATCTTGTACAGAATTTTAACGTACCTGTCTCTTTCTCTAACAACTTTGGGCGACGGTTCTCACCTTTTATCTACTAGAAAATCTCTGGCTACTCTAGTATTATGATGGAAGTAAGCAATCAGGATATGTAATGATCCCAATAACTTCTTTGGTGACTTCTGGAAGGAAGATTTTCTCGATGACTTCATTCTAACTCATTCATTGATTTTATTTTAATGTCAGGTGTCCCTCATCCTATGCGGCCACATATTCATGATAATTCCCCCCTATACACTATTGTCACTTATGTGAAGGAGGCTCACACAAACACTTAGTATGTTTATATTTTCTCTAAAATAACTCTTTATTCCTGAATTTTCGGTCATTTTAAAAGATGTCAAAAGGGAAGAAAAAGACATCCATTTATAGTAGTCCATACTCCTTCCCTTGTCGGCATTTTCAAATAGTAGTCCATACTCCTTCCCTTGTTGGCATTTCTTCAAAGAGAGGGAGACCCGGTATGATAAGAAAATTAGAGCATCAAACTAATAATTTATCTCATTTTCTCTTGTTATTAGGTAATTCTACAATCGTAGCTGCAAACTCATACCCTCCCTCTTTATCTCTATCTTTTCATTCTTTCTATTGTCTCAATTTAAGTGCTATATATTGAAAATAAAGTAAAAATACATTTCACTTAATCGTGAATAAGTGACACGTGTGTATCAAAGAGAAATCAGCATCAACTTGAAGCAGCAATTGCCAACATTCCTATAATGGACACTTCTCAGGACTCGTACATCTCTACAAAAATCAGCATCAGGTTGATACCGAAGAAACTTTCGCTTTCTACAACCAATGACATCCCTTGAGTCCTATTTCTAACCTGATCTAACCCACCTCCTATCAGAAAGAAAACTTGTCATAATGAAAACTATTTAAACGTATATATAATCTAAATATGAAACTATGCATGTGTTGAGAAGATGAACAGAAAGGAGGGGCTGAGGTATCAGTGAAACTCGAGATAAGGATGTTAAGAGTCAATAAAGTACTCGTTTGTCAACAATAAAATTTGCAGTTTTTGGGGATTAAACATTCTGTCAACAATGTGTCTTTTACAAATCCAATGGGTTATCTTATGATCATATTCAGTTTGCTGGTGGACAGATGAAATCATCCAAGGGATTTCACATTTTTTATGGAAGAAACACAAAATATGCAACATATTTTAACATAAAGTTCAAGACTAGCACACTATGACCGAAGATCACAAATGTAGATAATAGTAGAAAATTTTAGAGCTTTAATCGTGCAATCACATGATGGTTGAGGATTAAAGTTGTTGCCTAGATAGTGTGAACTAAGAACAAAAATTAGGGCACTTCCCAAGGTTTCCTCAAAAATGTCATCAAAAATTTCTAATATAATGTTGCTCCCCGCTATCTTGATTGGTTACTGAATATTATCTCTCCCATTTTTTTGGTAAAAATATTTCCCTGAAAACAAACTGATCGCCATGGTATTATTATAAACTAGGAAGATAGTTACCAGTTACCACCCCCATCACAACCTTTTAAGATACAATTCAACTTCCATGTCACATGTTTTGCCAGCGGAAGTATATCTACCAGCATTCTATGGGAATAATTGTTAGCTAAAAGTGTGAGGAAATACAACATTTTTGTTTCTTGTGGGGCCACTTGTCAACATTTACTTACAGCAAATGATCCTTTTTGACTAGTGTTTGTGAAGAGCGAATTCGTTTTCACTGGCATTTAGATGCGGATTGAGGGCGATTGCGTGGGTTTCAACTGTACCTACCCACTGCTTGAACTATATCCGAATATGAAAAACAAAAATTCAGAGTGTAAACATATCACACTCATTTTGAGCCAACTGAATTTAGATCTTGAATTTGCCTCCAGTCATAGAAAACCATGACATTAAAATTCAGAGGATCATGACCTTGATGAAGCGTCTGAATCTGACAACGAAGTGTCCTTTTTCCTGTTGATTCTTGGAGCCAAAATATGGTAATGAAAAGGTTTGCAGGAAATATTAAACAGCTACTCAACTGAACAAGAATTACCAGAACCAGCAAAAGGGTCCAGTGTTGTTTTCTTCAGAGACATAACTCAAACCAACAAGAATGTGTCGAGAGTTTCAAAACTATATTTTCTTATCAAGCTTCTCTGTGATGGCTAAAAGAACACTTTGCAAGTTTACATGGTACCGTTGCTGAAATCGATTCAAGTCTCTCCTTCAGCTGATACCCCAGGATTCAAGATCAGAAATGTCCGTCTAACTTGATTTAACGAGATGATGATAAGAAATGGAAAGGAAATACAAATGCAAGAGCTCGAATAACTTTTGTTTTCTTATGAAAGGAACCAAAAATATGAAAACTACCATTGCTATGTTAATTTGCAGAAGGCCCAATAATACAAAAATATCATGACATGTACCCCTATAAACAAATGTATGAAGACCAAATGAGAATAATTTTGTATCCAAAAAACTACTAATCAACAAGTAAGATAGGAGTTGAAACCTCAGTGTTTCTTTACTGCTAGATTTCATTGACATTTTATCCAGATAGTAGAGCTTTCATATCTCTTAAGAGCGGCTGCTGAGGAGATTCCTGTCAACTAATATGAGGGCCTCTAAGATTATTTTCTTGAAGTATCTTATTCATCAGCACTTTTGCTTCTCAACAAATAACACACCCCCTAATTACTCTGCAACAGCTAGAGTACAACTTGTTGCTGATCAGCCAATCAAATATATAAAATGAACCTATACCTAATGAAATAAGTTTACAAGGTAACACTAACTCATAAAAAAATTAAAAGAATAAAAGATAAAAGAAAAGTTTGCAGCCTACACAACACGAACTTCGATGGCAATGGAGTTTGAGTCGCTTTTTGAGCGATCGAGTTGGAAGATGCAAACATCTCCTACTTTTAGCTTGTTGCTTGAAAAGAAATCATGCCAGCCTCTTGTAATACAAGCATATAAAGTCTTCCCACCATTGCAAATTCTAAGACTCACAGGACACGATTTACCTGATGGACCTGTTAACGTTATGGTTGTATTCTGGAAGAGTGCATTCGACTGACAAAATTCTGTGGGTATATGCTGTCATAAGAGCACATTAAAGAAATTTAGGAAAAGACCACAATGGATATGCTTAACCAATACAATGAAAATTCATTGTTTGTGCTATCAGAGGTTCAGATAAAAGAAAAGGAGAGTTGAAAGCTCACCATATAAGGAGAACGTTTTCTGACATTATATTCTTTAATTCTTGCCATAAATTCAGAACCTCCTTTCATGCATTGGTAGTGAGGTTGATCTCCCTCAAGTTTCCTTTTCTCTACAGAAGTAAGAAATAGAGCATCAAATTCAGATGAAATGTACATAGGACCACTCCTCTAGATTACCCTCCTTTTCATTTTTACTGAAATACTCATCATAGACACGGCTTTAACAGTTTACAAAAGATGAAACTTTTCATATTCCATATCAATTTATTGATTGCCATAATAGTACTAGAACAGTTATACCAAGCTAAAGTATACTTATAGTATTGCTGATAGATTAGTAAACGTTGCTAATAAAAACAAATCAGGAACTTAGTAGAAGTTGTCTCAACAGCATATTTCCTTCGGTACAACTACAAGCATGTTTTCCATAACAGATATGAGCCTAAATTAGATAACATATCTGTCTGTACACAACATTTACAAACTAAAATTGACAATTAAATCTTTGTCTATATCCAAATTCAGATTTGGAATATTAGATTCAACTGTAGGGAGGTGAAGCAAAAGAATCCGGCTTAGGCGTTAGGTTGGTGTCAGCTTGAGGTTAGGAAGGCTTATAATTGAGATCAGATTTATTAGTAGAAGTGAACCAGTATGACTAGTATTCTTTCTCTGTTTTATACACCAGTATAGGAAAATTAACAATCTAGGGAAGTTACCTATTCCGGACTGGGCAGATTTCACCTTTTTCTCCTGGGAAGGTACTTCTTTGCCATTTTCCAACATCAACTTTTTATCACAGCCAGTTGAATCAAGAAGGGTAACACTGAAATTCATGTTACCCAAGTGCTCAAACACAGCAAAATCTCCGACTCTTAGGTTATGATTTTGCACAAATTCTTCCCAACCCTTATCAAACCAGATAACGCCCATCTTGGATCGAACAATTTCAACATTCCATGTATCCTTGCCCTTTGTTATACTCCCCTTTTCTGATTTATCCCCTTTTAGCTTCAGACAAAAAGCTGGTGGAATTGTCTGCAATACCAGGTGAATTGAACCAAAAAGAGAGAGAAAAAAAATTGATACTACCAAAAACGCCATTACTTGGAAGACATGCAATTCTGGAAGTTCCTCTTCCGTTCATATACATACAAATTTGATACGACCCATAAAAAGTAAATTGTGCTAAAAAGGTCGTTATAATTTAGGGGAAAATAAAAAGAAATAGTACTAGTATCTTACAATTTTAGAGTGGAAACCAGGCACCATGACCTTGAAGAAACGTCTGCTAATCGGAAGTTCAGGAGAAGAAGATGGCATTGTTAAATTCGTCGGACAGGTTTCTGATCAAACACAGTAATCGATGAAGAGGTGCAGTACTACAATCAAAGCAGTTTGTTTCGTTTATCAACAAGTGTGCTTTAAATAGGGACCCGAATTTGGGTTGCACTTTTCACACAGTTTTATCATTACTTGTATAAGCCTAGCGTCAATAAGAATAAATTTATAAAAATAATATAAGTAATATTTAAAATATATATATATAATAATTTAAAAAATTTATAAATTTTAAATTAATAAATAATTATTTTTAATAATTTAATTTAATCTAATAGTTGTTTCATTAATATGTTTTAATATTTGTTTCAATGAAAAGGAGTCATAAATATAGCTTTTGATTGAAAGGTGAAAAAATTATTCATTTTTACATGAGCAGTATATATAAATATTAATATTTTCTATATATTTCAAATAAAAAAAATTTAATATATAAAATTTAGTTAATTTTAAATTTTTAAATATTTAAAAAATAATTAAATAACTATTTTTTCAAGTATTAACGCTATTTTTAAGAGAGTAAAAAGGTAAATGATATTTTACAACGAGACTTCTTATTTTAAATATTTAATAATAACTTAATTTTAAACTTTTCATTTTATCTTTATTAGATGATTTCAGCTAAATCTTTTTTTCTTTCTCTCAATCTATGTATTTAGTCAAACACTTCACAATAATCAAAACAAAAAAAATATAGTGTAGATTTAACTATAGAGAGTGAATAACAAGAGTACTCGATTAATTGAAACAACTTAAAGTATATTGTGTTTCTATATTATTTTGTCAATTATACAATTTTTTAAAAAGAAAGAGAAGAAGAAGAAGGAATTCACGTATTAATACATAATAAAATTACACTCTTTAATTTATTTCTTTTGATTGGAAATATTGTGATGAATAATTAGTTATTTTAATAAATAATGAATTGATATATAAGTTAACAGAATTGTATTAATCTTAAAGTTTTAAATGTTAGGATTTTTAATATAGGTCAAATAAGAAAAGATTAAAATTTTAATAAATTTTAAAATACTAAATATTAGGAGTTTTACCTTTTACAAATTAGTAAAGATATAGAATAATTAAATAACAACTAATTGAGACAATGTTTTAATAAAGGGCAAGAAGTTCAATCAACATTTCTAAGGATCTTCATGTATATATCTACATAGAATATATTATTAAGTAAATATGAGTAAAATATTATGCACATATTGAATGTTAGATTAGTTGAATTTCAAAATAATGACTAACTACTCAAATCATCTTGGAAAGCTTTAAGGATGCGTTCTTAGAAAGAGAGAGACCTAGAGTTCCTAGGCTTTTCGATTTCCGGTCAATAAGGTACAAGAGAAAGAAATGGTTATTTTTGGTAGTGGGAGATGGGATTTGCGATGAAAAATAGAAGAAGGCGGAAAATAAACAAGGGACATGGGTGAAACTCCAAGGGGAAGACAAGGACCGTTGCAGTAAATAGTCAATTGTAACGGTTAAAAGAAAATTGCTGCCACAAGATATCTATTGCAATGTTTGTATATCTATCGTAATGACACTGTTGCAATAGAATATCTATAGCAATGGATATGCAATCGTTGCAAGAAACCGTTGCCATATGGCATCTATTGCAACATTTATGAATTTGTTGCAAAGAGAACTGTTGCGATAGCCTCAATTCAGCTTTACCACAACAAATACGTTGAATCCGACAATTTTAGGTTCTAGAATACTGTCTCCGTTCAACAGCTAACAAGCTTTAAACTTTACACATGATTTTTAATAAGATCATAAATTATGAAAGATATATATAATCAGACATATACATATCATCGTATAGGTTATCTATTTAGATGCAAGTAGGCTCTTGATGGCTATTGTTGGAATACAGGCATACGCAGCGGAAGCAAATAATTCAGGATCAAACTTGCATGTAATAAAGATAACACAAAAGCACAGATTTTAATCAAACATAAAATCGATACTTATCTCTTGAAGCGTGACCACGAATCAATCCTCTTGAAGGAATTAATAATTACCTTATTTTCTTTAGGACAATAAAATAAACCTCCTTTCGTTTCACTTGGATATCCAATAAACACTCACACATTCGTTCTTAATTCCAACTTATTTATTTTCTCTTTCAACACATGTGGTGGACAACTCCATATATGAACATTTCACAAACTGAAATTACGTCAAATTCACAGTTCATAAATGTCAAAGATACCGACTTAGAAGGAATTAAATTAAGAATGTAACTTGAGTTTTTAAAAAGAATATCCTAAGACGAAAAAACAAAAATGAATAAGTCAATCATTAATCTTATCATCTCCATAAGAGTATTTTTCTTTCCTGTTCTACATCAATCTACTGTAGAGTACCTGATGTAGACATTTGATTGCAATCCCTCTATCTGATAAGTGATTAATGAACTCTCCATAGAGGTACTCGCCACTATGATCAGAATGCAGTGACTTAATATATTTTTCATGATGCTTTTTCATCCACCTTAAATATCTTGACTATTTCAAAGCATTCAGACTTATGGAGCATTAAATAAATATATTCATATCCTGAGTAATCTTCTGTGAGTGATCACACAGAATACTCAAAATCACCTCTTGCCTAGATGCTCATTTGACCACACTAATCAGGACAAATTAATTCAAACTTATCACTAGCTTTATATCCTTTTAAAAGCAATATACTTTTGTTCATTTTTTCCTTCTAAACAAGACTCAAAAGTTGGTAGTGTCTTCACTTTCAATGAACCTTCAAGTCCATCAGTTAACCAACCTCGAAGTTTTATCCACATAAGTTTCATTCAATATTAAAGAATATTTTCTCTTATGGGATAGATTAATATTACTCCGTTCAATCAAGATATTAATAATACAGAGGTCATGCATTTATGTACCACAAGAGATAAAAAGGTTTATCAAGTTTAATAACACAAAAGTTATAAGAAGAATAAACTCAATATCCATCTCTTAACTGTTAGAAACTGAAATTAAATTCATTCCAACAAAAGGTACATATACAATGCATTCTTTAAATTAATGTCATATCTTTGAAAAAAATATTTTTGAATAGTAGTAAGCGGACTGGATAAAGTCTGTTGGGGAATATGAGATATAACATATTAAATGGATCATAATAAGCCGATAACCTGAATAATTAAATTCAGACTGCATTCATCAATATATATGCATACATGCATCTGAATAATAATTTTCGATGGAAAAAATATAAATCATGCAATGTATATAGATTATGCAAGATAATACAATTTAAAAAGAAACAAAACCAACTCAGTTGGAGAGTAAATTGTTACTTTTAATCAGTTGTATATAATTATTGAACACTAGTTCCATTGATTTAACATGTAACTCAGTTGGAGAGTTAATACGTTATCAATAACTAGTGACGAAAAACACAGTAATTGACTATAATGATTCTATCCGATGGGGAAAGAAGACCAATGTCAACATGTAAATTCATTATTGTTATCAATAACTAGTGAGTTTATTCAGTGACAACCCACAATAAATTTATCCATTATGGAGTAAGACCTAAAGTCAACACGTAAATTTATTATCTAACTGCCACATGAATTAATATCGATCACCACTTTATATGTCCGTCTTAAAATTTCAAAACTGATCCAACATATAAACTCAAATGAAGAGTTAGTATATGCTATTAATTACTAGAAATTTTACCTAGTGAACTTGTAATAAATTTATCCGTTATGGAGGAAGACCTAAAGTCAACACGTAAATTTATTATCTCACTTGTAATTAATAGCGGAGATAATAGAAATTGATTCATATCACCACTTGAACACGAATAATTTATACATAGTACATTGAGAATATCAATGACTTAATTAAATAAACCGCTTAATGGAAGCTCTTTGTTAATCATATTTCTCAATCCATGCATAATCTAATTTCACATGAAAATAAAATAAGAATCTTCAATGACCCCAAATAAATAGACCACTTTAGCAGAAACTATTTATTAATCATGAATTCTTATTCAAATAATATAACATGCATGTGAAATAAATCAAAGTAATGTATCATCGAATATTAAAATTTTAAAACACACCACATATATATCCATGCATCTTGAATAGTAAATTTTGATGGGAAAAGAACTACTCATGCAACACACATATGTGATGTTAGATTATTCACTCTAAAAAATCAAAATTAAAGTTAACTCAGATGGAGAGTATATTATTAATTTAAGCCAAGTGAATATCATTATTATCATCCCTAGTTCCATTGATCCAACATTTAACTCAGTTGGAGAGTTAATACAAGTTATCAATAACTAGTGACGAAAAACACAGTAATTTACCGTAATGAGTCTATATGATGGGGAAAGAAGACCAATGTCAATATGTAAACTCATTACATTACTGTTATATGTCAATAGAGACCATAGAGATTGAACCCTACCACCACTGATTGAAAGAAAATAATTTTTTCTTAATTTTTAATTTTTCAGAAAATAAAAAAAATATCAAAAAACCCATCAAAACGACTCAGAATTATCAAAAACTGACGTTATTCACTGCAAAGCAGTGAGTATTATTCAGTGGGTTGTTTCCGATTAACATACCAAATTTCAAGTCAATCAGAGTTCGTAAAATTTTTGATCTTCAAATCTATGACCAAATTCAGAAAACAGCCAATTCAATCGATTTAAAAAAAAATCTGATCTATATTCTTATCATATATCAATTCACGTTAAATCATCATGTGTAAGAATATTCTAGATTTAACATAAATAAAATCGATATAAAGAATAGTGTTTTCATACTTCATCAAATTTTAATCCAACAAACTACCTAAAACCCATCTAAGCGTATGACCTCAGAATGACGAATACAAAATTGATACTACAAAGACGTGAGCATCATTCACCAGGTCATTTTTCATTGTCTCATCAAATTTCAGGTCAATCGGAGATTGTGAAAATCATGACCGCCAAACTATGACCAAATCTGAAATAATTATTTTAGAAAAAGTTAAGGATTAAAATAGCTTGATTTAAGTTTTTCATTCTCCTAATTATCCATGAGCACAAGGTATACAATGTGTGTTTTCTTCAAGCAAGACACACAACATCACCTTACAACAAATTGTCCTCTCGATTAATACATATGAGAATCCAAGATATTATGGTTCTCCCTTTTGAGTGAAAATACCAATATCTCTTCTCATGAATTAATCAAGTGTTACTACTATCCAAAGATAAATCTCTTTTCGGTAGATAAAACCCTATTACTAGCATACACTTACTCATGATAATTTACACATTGTACATTGAAAATATTCTAATGATTCAAATAAATATACCACCTTAATGAATCCTATTTATGAATCATAACTTTCAATTCATATATTAATATAATTTCACATGTATAAAGCTATCAAGAATTTTCAATGATTTCAATTAAATAAACCACTTCAATAATAATTATTTATTAATCATAAAAATTTTAATTTATACAATATTATATTCATACGAGGAGATATTAATATCCTTTGATATAGTATTTAATAGAAGATCATCAATCATTATTTAAGTACACAATCCAAATTTGATATTGCATTGGACTTAAACGCTTTCTAATAGTGTCGTATATATCTACATTCACAAAGGCAATTTTTTTTTACGTCAATCAAAATCATCCAACTAGCAATAGCCCTCTTTGAATGTAAAAAAAATGCTATATTGTCACAAACAAGGAATGCAAGAAAGAACTTTATAGAAAAGTAACCACCTACATATCATTATAAATGAGATGACAGGTATCCCCTTCTTTAGTGAACTACCATATCAAAACCCTAATCAATTCTTTCAGCCTTTAACCAATTAATAGTTGAACAATAATCAAATACAATTGATTCGATTGTTTGGCAGTAACTTAATAATTTTCGCCGTTAACAAAATGAATGTTATTAGCCGAAACAAAACTTTATCCTTCTCTTTAACAATGATTCCCCATAACCTCGTTTATTATTAATTGCATAACCGATAATAGTTACATTAGCGAGGAAACAGAACCAAAAGGTAAGCAAACAGGAATTCAGCTTTACCACAGCAAACACGTTTTTTTTTTTTTTTTTTTTTGGTAAATGCCCTTGTGGTGGGCAGGGGCTGAGCAACACCCCAGGCCTTAACATAAATAATCAAAACAACAACAAAGAAAGTACATGGAGGGGGACATAAACCTTACCTCCGATCCTATGGTGGTTCATAGGTCGGCCATCCTACTAAGGTTAGCCAACCCATCCCTGATACTAAAATGGAAACCTAGAAACTATGCACCTACAGGAGAGGACTCCTCTCCAATACATAAATTCTAGGAAAACAGTAAATGAGGGAGACTCTCCCTTTACAAAGAAAGACCTATTCTAGAAAAAGAAAAAGCCTATCTGAAAAGGAAGGGTTAACAGACAAAAGATGGTATAGAAACATCCATGCCGAGCTTGGATACACACCAAGCAATTCACAACATCCCATGGTGGTTCTTTGATCCTCCTAGTCTTCCTCCTTCTGAAGTTAGGCAAGCCCATTTTGCCCGTCGTGAGGTAACCCCTGATGTGTACCGGTAAGTCCTGTAGACAAGAGAAATGAACTGCGTTAGTAGTGGTGTGGCTATGTTTAGATAGTGCATCAGCAACGGTATTGCCCTCTCTGAGTATGTGACGACACGAGAAGGTGTGAAGCTGTCTGACAGTGTTCTGCAGTCTGAGTAAAGTGTGGTGTAGATGCCAAGGGGGGGCAAGAGTCCCCCTAATCCAACCGACTAGAAGCTCCGAATCAACCTCAAGGATGACGCCTGAGTGGCCGTTGTGAAGGCACCAAGTGAGACCTATATAGGATGATTCCAACTCCGCCTGGTTATTTGTCCCTTCCCCAAGGGGAGCAGCATAAGCATGAATCAGATCCCCATGACAATCCCTGATGATACCTCCTGCCCCAATCTTTCCCGGATTGCCAAGAGCACTACCATCGGTGTTGAGTTTGACCATTCCAGGAGCCGGTCTGGACCATTGGACTCTGGTGACTCTAATCTCGTGTGTACATGATTCCACTCTAGCACAAATTTCTCTCCAGTTCGAAGGCCAGTGTACGTATGGGAAAACCGTCGTCAAGAGTTTGTAGATATCACTAATAATACCATACTTCACCCTTAACAAGTTTGACTGTTTGGAACCATACTTCGCTGCACACCTGTTCTTCCAAAGGTTCCAGCAAATGAAGATAGGGAGGGATCTAAGTAGAGTGTTGTGGGGGTCACTACCGGGCTTCTGAGCCCACCAGTGCATTAGGAGGGCCCTGAGGGGCATATCGCGGTGTCTGAAACCCATAGCTGTAGAGAAGGGGGTCCAAACTGCAGTAGCAAAATTACCGGAGACCATGACATGTTGAACATCCTCATAGCCTCTGTCTCGACAACAAACACATTCTGTACTGGCCTCCGGATCAAACCTCAGGATTCTGGCTGCTGTAGGGAGCTTATTCCTAAGCGCCCTCCATAATGTAAAGGAGGATTTAAATGGTACATGCTTCTGCCAGGTTCTTCTGTCAATGATAGTGGTCTGTTTGGATCTCCTTATCATCGCCCAAGCCAAAGTAGAAGTGAAATTACCTGAGGTAGTGGCCTTCCAAAAAGGCTGATCAGGTCTGTCCGGGTGAAATAGAATCTGAGTGTTCATAATTTGTGTGACCAAGTGTTGAGGGAGCTGCTGCTGTAGCCTATTTATCCTCCACTGACCCTGGTTTAGGAATTCCGAAACTGCTGCCTTGCCCGGCCTGCCTGGCAATATCCTATGGGTAGCAAGAGGTCCAGTACCGGGCCAGTTATCCCACCAAAAACTAGAGCTTCCAGAGTAAACCTTCCACAAGAGGTTTTCCTCAGCCCTCTGCTTGTTAGTCATGAGTTTCTTCCAACTTTGAGAATCACCAGAGTCCCACTTTTTTGAGACCGGATGGGAACGCTGGCAATATTTGGCTAGAAGAAAGTCCCTCCAAAGAGATTCCTTAGTTCGGAAATTCCACCACTATTTAAGTTCAAAGGATTTACAAACTTCGTGAATCTTCCTGAATCCTACCCCACCTTCATCGTAGGGGTAGCATAAGGTGTCCCAAGAAGCCCAGTGATACCTCTTTCTACCATTTTTCATGCCCCAAAAGAAGTCAGCTGTTAACTTCTCAATCTCGTCCAGAACCGTTTTAGGAGGAGAGATGGAGCTGAGCAAATGGATAGGGAGTGACTGGAGAACGTATTTGATGAGAGTAGCTTTTCCCCCATAACTTAGCATTTTTGACTGCCACCCAGAAATCCTTCCTATCACTTTAGAAATAAGGTTTGAGAAGTAGACAATCCTCTGTGTCCCGATATATAGCGGGCAACCCAAATAGGTGATGGGGGACTCTTGCTGTGAAAAACCCGTAACCGCCTTAATAGTAGTGACTGTTGGAGGGTGGGCATTAGCGGGGACCATGAAGTGACTTTTATTTTTGTTAATGAGCTGTCCCGAGCAACCTTCATAGTCGGTAAGGGTCTGCATAATCAACTCTAGAGATCTCCTGCCCCCTGAGGTGAAGATGATGACATCATCTGTAAAGCTTAGGTGGTTCACTTGAGGACCTCTTCTTTCCATATAGAATCCATGGAAGAATTGATTATGGTTCAAGTTGTTCAACATTCTGGAGAGAACCTCTGCCCCTAAAATAAATAGGGCTGGAGAGAGTGGGTCCCCCTGTTTAAGACCTCTGGTGGAGTGAAAGAAGCCATGTCTAGAGCCATTGATGATGACTGAATACCAGTTATCCGCCATAATTCTCCAGATCATGTCAATAATCAGCTCACCAAATCCCATTTTTCGGAGGACAAGGCAGGTGTAGGCCCAGGAGACTCTGTCGTATGCCTTCGCCATATCAAGCTTGATAACCACATTACCCCCGGAATTCTTCTTCTTGATGCTTCGAACAACTTCCTGTGCCAACATAATGTTTTCCGATATGCTCCTCCCCTTAACAAATCCTGACTGATTGGTCGAGATTAGGCTCGGGAGAATAGGAGCCAACCGGAGACAAATAAGTTTTGAGATAATCTTATTGGTGAAGTTACTCAAACTTATCGGTCTAAATTCGGCTAAGTGGTTTGGGGACTCCACCTTCGGTATCAAAACTAGACACGCGTGTGAAAAATATTTGGGGAGAGAGGAACCACAAAAGAAAGACTGCACCACATCGAGTAAGTCCCTCTTAATAATTTCCCAGCATGTTTGGAAGAATTTCCCATTCATTCCATCCGGCCCTGCTGCAGAGTTAGGGTTCATGGAAAATACCACTCTCTTCAATTCCTCCAAGTCAGGTGTAGCAGTCAACTTTTCATTCTGATCATCTGTGACTAGTGACGGTATACAGGTGAGGAGATCTTCTCTAACATAGCATGCCTGTCCAGAAAATAGATTCTGGAAATGGGCACACGCAGCCTTCGCAATATTGGCATCCCCCTGAATCCATTCGCCTGTATCACTCTGAATTTTATGGATAAAGAGTCGCCTCCTTCTTCCTCTCATGAGGGCATGAAAGTAACTAGTGTTGGCATCTCCCTCTTTGAACCACTGCAGCTGGGTTTTCTGTTTTAGGATGGACTCTTCCAACTTAAGGAATCTGATGTATTTTGCATTCAAAGCATGTAGTGAAGATCTGTCAGCATCACTATTTGTCTGCATCCTCATATTCCTTAACTCGAGCAAAGATATCCCCGAACTCAGTTTTTGACCACTGGCTAAGTGTAGAGCTGAGTCTCTTCAACTTTTGGTGAAATACCCACATAGGATGCCCATGAATCTCCCTAGTCCAGCACTGCCACACCGTATCCATGAAAGTCGGATTATCAACCCAGCAGTGGAGAAACTTGAAATATTTGACATGAGCTTCCTGTCTGTCAGTCATCTCAAGAAGAAGCGGACAATGGTCTGAACCCACAAAAGGAAGATGAGTAACGGTAGTAAGAGGCATTTTATTGAGTCAGCTATCATTCACCATGGCTCTGTCAAGTCTCTTCCATACCACATCGTCCGGGCCTCTACCATTTGACCAAGTGAATCTAGAACCGTGATATCCCAGATCAATCAAGCCACACTGCTCTATCGTACGCAGAAATTCATAACTCTTCCGCATTCGATAAGGAGCACCCCCTTGTTTCTCTTCTGGGGTAGTAATGATATTAAAATCCCCAATGGAGCACCAAGGAGTAGTAGTCTGAGATCTGTATCTGAGATTGTCCCAAAGTGAGGCCCTGAGGATTTCCTGACACTTAGCATAAACAAATGTCATAGTGAAGGTCTCAGCACACTCAACATGTATGAACTCACAAGTCACTTGCTGATCATCACAACTGAGAACACAGTCTATGTCATTATTCCAAAAGACCCAAATCTTCCCATTGTTATTGCAGACGGAGTTGTGCATGGTCAGGTAATTAGTGAATAGGTGAATATGAGCATTGTCTGCAAATGGCTCCAATATGGTAATAATAGCTAATTTGTGAATCTGCTTGAGAACTTTTAGTCTCTCCAAGGCACCAAGAGTCCTGATGCCTCTCGCATTCCAGATGAGTGAACTAATCATGGGGCTGACGGGTTTTAACTTTCAGTCTGGTCCTGTTGGCTGGAGGGCCAGTCCCAGATCCAGGTGAAAATTGTGGTGCTCCCCGTGGTGATAGACCCTGTCTATCTGTAACTTGCTTCATCTGGGCCTCTGACATCTGAGAGGTAGTATCACCAAGGGTTTGTATCATTTGCATAGACTGTGTCTCCTCAGGGGTATTTGTGGGTTCTTCCTCCGAATCACAGTCTGTGTCTTCCTCTGACACCACCTGTCTGTACTCGTCTGCATCAAATTCTCTACTGCCCGAGGTATTGATAAAGCACACTGCAAACACCGGATCCGGAGGATCGCAATCAGTGGGGTTTGCAATAGGCGTCTCAGGGGCTGGAGTAGGGGTCTGCTGAGGTTGATCATAAATAAAATGATCCACCTCCTCAGGATCCTCCTCCCTCTCAATAATACTAACCAACTGGCTTGACTTCTTAGCACCCGGAGTCTGAGCATCTGAACCACTCGCACTACTAGTCATGTCGGTTCCAAAAATTTGTGGTGTATCCTTATCCTGATGACTAGCAATTATGGCGGCTTCAAGTTCGGCTTTTCTTTTTTGGGTTGCTTTTCTCTTTTGAGCATTTGGTTTTGCTTTCTTTGTAGTAGGAGCTCTAGAGTCGTTCCTATGGTCTGTGTATTGGTTCTCATGCAAAACATGAGACAAACACCCCCCTTTGGATACCCCTTCCTGCATGTTAGTGGGTTCCTCCTCCAAACCTTCCATACCTCCATCAACTACAGAATCATGGATAGCAATAACATCATTATCTTTGGGGGGAGCCATGGGGGAGGGGAGCATTAAGTCAATACCTGTGGTCTTCATTCCACTTCCTTGTTCTGTGCTTATGCCTGCGTTAAGACTACCGGGATTTTTGGGTTTTGGGAGCATTGAGTCAATACCTGATTTTTTGGACTTATTTCCATTTTGCTGGAGTTTTTGCTTATTGACTTCCTCAGACTTGTTATCATTTGGAGTCCCCTTGCTGGTGATCTGCTCCTGTTCATTATGGTTAGCTAAAATGTTAGATGAAATATTAAGTTCAGAAGTCGTACCTGTGTTTTGATTGCCTTGGCCCTCCCTTTGCTGAGGATGAATAGGTTTGTAAACCTTTGTTTGTTGAGTAGCCTCCGTCTTTTTGTCATTGTTTTGGTGGTGACCTCGAAAGTTTTTCTTCTTTTGGGTCTGCCATTGTTCCTGTGATTGGTTCTTTTCATCTTTTTGGATTTGTTGCTGGGTTTCTTTGGTGCTAGGATTACTAGCTTTGTCCTGTTGGTTTGCATTGGCTGCCACTCCCATTTGCTTTTTGTTTTTTGCTTCCATTTCCTGTTCTTTTTTCTTTCTATTTTCTTCATCTCTTTTCTTAATAGTGCATACCTGAATCATGTGACCTTGGTGTTTACAGTATGAGCAATAGTCTGGGAGGTCTTCATATTGGATAGCTTGCCATCTCCCCACAGTTAAATCATCTTGATCATAACCCATCCATATGTGTGGTGGCCTCTCTATGGTGAGGTCCATTTGAATTCTTACCTTTGCTACACTTCCTCTTGTTTTTTGAATAGAAGCTGCGTCCAGATATAGAGTTTTTCCAATAGGGGATAGCAAGACTGTCAGGAATTGTTTATTGTAACAGTGCCATGGGAGTTCGGGGAGTGTAACCCAAATAGGGACAATTGGAGTCTCTTCCTCGGGAGTGAAATTAGGAGTCCAGGCCTGTAACCTCATGAGTTGACCCTCAATGTACATTCTCTGTTTAGTCCAAACAGTAATATAGTCTGCCTCATTGTCTAGATCAATATATAAATGCCTAGAATTGAAATGAGCGATCTTGACTCCCCCTGTTAGCTGAGTCTGAAGTATAAAGCTTTTTCTAATCAATTCAACTTTAGGCATAGTATGATTAAACTTTCCCACTGGAGTGTACTTACACCGTTCAGCTAATTTAATCATAAAATCCTCTTATTTAAAATAACTGCTGGAAGGCCTTGTCTAGTGGTGAATTTGGGAGCGGCTAACTCAATATGAATATCATTCTTAGCTTGATTAGCCCTCAACTTAGTGGCATAGGATTGAACGACAGTAAAAGGAGCTGGTTCAGGAACAAGCTTGGTTTTGTTGCTAATGTTGTGATCTTGATTCGTATTTCTATTAGGATTGTCCATAGATAAAGTTTGACTACTAACTTGGGTTTTGGAATTAAACTTGTCAAAGTTTCCAGACACTTTGGGGTATTCCGACCTACTGTGATACTGCTTTTGAGATTGATCATTCTTTTTAACCAACTTACTATGTTTGGGATCTATAGAAACATCATTCTTAAGCTTCGGCAAATTTTCTAAAGCAACATTATCCTTAGGTATAGAATTAGAGGAGTTAGAAAACTTACCTGTCGCCTTCAATGCTTGAGGATTGGATGTAACTTTGTTCTGCCCATTTTCAACTTCACTATGAACAATGGTGGTTGTGAAAATCACCGTAATCCGGCGAGGCAGCGGCGCGATTGTCGGTTCCTCCAAATTCGGCCGGAATTTTCAAAATTCCATTGCCGGCGTTTGGCTGCTCCGTTTGGCCTGAAAATTTAGTGGTAGGCTGTTCTTGGGATGGCCTACAAACTCCAGTGGTTGATTCCCCCCGAAACTCACCGGAAATGGGAGAAAATTCATGAAGATCGCCGCCAGTGAATAGTGTTTCGGGTTGAGGATTGGAATTGTTTTTGCCGTCAATTCCTTTATCCAATCGGCCTGAAAATTCAGTGGTAGGCCGTTCTTGGGGTGGCCTACAAACCCCAGTGGTTGATTTCCCCCGAAAATCACCGGAAATAGGAGAAAATTCATCAAGATCGCCGCCTGTGAATAGTGTTTCGGGTTGAACATTGGAATTATTTTTGCCGTCAATTCCTTTATCCAATCGGCCTGAAAATTTAGTGGTAGGCCGTTCTTGGGATGGCCTACAAACCCCAGTGGTTGATTCCCCCCGAAACTCACCGGAAATGGGAGAAAATTCGTCAAGATCGCCGCCTGTGAATAGTATTTCGGGCTGAACATTGGAATTGTTTTTGCCGTCAATTTCTTTATCCAATCGGCCTGAAAATTTAGTGGTAGGCCATTCTTGGGGTGGCCTACAAACCCCAGTGGTTGATTCCCCCCGAAACTCACCGGAAATGGGAGAAAATTCATCAATATCGCCGCCAGTGAATAGTGTTTCGGGTTGAGCATTGGAATTGTTTTTGCCGTCAATTCCTTCATCCAATCGGCCTGAAATTTCATGGGTAGGCCGTTCTTGACTAGGCCTACAATCCCCAGGTGGTGCGCCGGTGTGAAAGTTGCCGGAATCCGGTGTTGTAGAGGTGCGGCAGTGAATAGTGCCGTGAAGCTTCAATTGCTTTTTTCCGACGATTTCTTCTTGTTTTTTTTCTGAAATTTGGTCAGCATGTGATCGTGATTAGATCTTTCATCTACTTCATTTGCATCTACTTGTAATTCAAAGGATGATTGTGCATGAATTTTTTGAATTTTGGTAGATTCATCCCAAGAAGTGGCAACATAGATCGCATACGTATTTTATGATTTCCGGGAGTTGTAGTTGGTCATTTTTGTTGAATCTTTTTGCGTTGTATTCGTAATGTCGAGAATTTTAGGTTCTAGAATACTGTTTCCGTTCAACAGCTAACAAGCTTTTAACTTTACAAATGATTTTTAATAAGATCATAAGTCATGAAAGATATATATATAATCAGAGATATACATATCATCGTATAGGTTATCTATTTAGATGCAAGTAGGCTCTTGATGCCAATTGTTGGAATACAGGTATATGCAGCGGAAACAAACAATTCAGGATCAAACTTGCATGTAATATAGATAACACAAAAGCACATTTTTCAATCAAACATAAAATCAATACTTATCTCTCACGTGACCGCGAATCAATCCTCTTGAAGCTATTACATAAATCGTCCAATGCATTCTCCAAGTCTATGATCTTCTGCTATAGCCTCAAAAATCTCTTAGTAGGAAATACTTGTGTGGGCAAGTATTACATCTCATAAACGTCAAAGTTCTTCCATCATTTTTCATGAACACTACTAGAAAATAGGCATATAGCAATGGTTTGAAAACCGTTGTCATAGGCATCAAAACCGTTGCAATAGACCTATTGCAACGACTTAGGACCCGTTACATCTGATCACGTTGCAATAGATCTATCGCAACGGTTGGCAACCGTTGTGATAGATACTCTATTGAAATGGTTATAGAAGTGTTGTTTTTTCGTATCTATGGAAATAATTATTTTGTCTACAGGTACAGTCCAAAACCGTTGCAATATCACTTTTATGCAATGGTTGCTGAGGCTATTGCAACATTTTTTATGTTATAGCAACGCTTTTCTGGAGCTATAGCAACGCCTATTAAGTCTATTGCAACAATTATTGGAGAACACATTGCAACATTATTTGTATGGTTTATTATAATAAATATTTACTTATAATATAATATAATACACTAAAATTTATATAAATCATGGATGGACACTACTCATCAACAAAATCATAACAAAAAAATTCTGACTCATTTTATTCATGTATAAAGAAATAATACAAGAGAGTAGGGCTACATAAAGTGACAAAATATTCAAAAAATAAAAGTTTCCAACAACATGTGAAGGCCTAGCATGACCAACCAATACTAAAAGTAAGGTCTGCACTCATTCAACACTTTCATCTGCCTTTTGTTCCTTAACCTACAAATGGTGATAAATATTATTCAACAAAATGTTTAATAAAAGTACAAAATAGTAGTATGAGGTTCTAACTTTTTTTTTTTGGGGGGGGGGGGGGGGAAGGGGTGGGAGGGGGGGGGGAATTAAAGATTTTAAGTTTGGGGAGATTACCAGAAGCATAAAGATTAAGAGGAGCTCAAGACCTTAAAGAATTAAGTTTTTCTTAGAAACTCTTTTCATTTAATAAGTCACTTCAAATGAAGAAAATTGGCATTTACATAACAATATCCTGAGAGGCACCACTTGTTATCACCCTCCAACAATCATCGAAGTATCAACTTTTCACATACTAAATTCTTTGCATCGACTATTTAAGAAGATCACTGTATTTATTGCAAGAAAATAGGATAAAATCATTATTTGGTGGACAAAATTAAATAATTAAAAGGTGAAAAAATAAAAGTGTATTAGGACATATGTATATATCCCTCTCTATCTGAAAAATCATGTTAAATTAGAAATAGTACCTCAAAAGCATTGAAAGTTTAAGCGAAATGGAGTAATAGAAAATGAGGAACTAGACAACTAATATAATAAGGTTAATCACAAGCCACAACTAATTTGACAATAGGCTTTATGTTTTCTTTTTAATTTAATATCACTTATTGTAACCATTAGACCATTAAATTAAAGAGATTTATGGTTTATCTCTATCACTTCCTCCTCATGTCATATTTTTATGCTTGTTCATGCATAAATCATGGTAAAATGATAAAAATGAGTCCCTTTGGTACATGTTTATGTCATAAGTCATTAACATAATTCAAATAAAAAGAAGAGTAAGTAAATTAGATCAAGAATGATAGAAAAGGTCATTTAAAAGCCAAAAAAAGAAGATGCTTCTGCAAAAGAGATGAAATTACACTTGGTACAATAGGTCCCATCCGTCGTTTTATTTGCTCACAAGCATCCAATACTGCAACTCCGTACATGTTAAAACTTCCTAAAATAGTTGTTGGTATGTTATTGGGAACCTGGATTCGCAAAAAAGAAGATGAGGCAAGCTATGATTTTCATAAACTACAACAAAATTGACATTCAACGCATGAGATTTAAATAAAAGAATTATATCTACTACAATAAATTCCTACCCCTCTCACAATCTGAGGAAAAAATCATCGCTCGGCCAAGGAAGATTAATTTTTCCTTCTGTAAAGATAGTTATTATATGCTTTACAATTTTTAGGTAATAAGTGAAGGTAGAGCAAAAACTCAACATTATAGATTTTAAATAAAATGTAGAATATATTCAAGTCTTTAATATTGGTATTCAACTTCTAATATAATTAATTTCCTCCCATCGTTGTCTAATATATGCCTATGTCTTTCTCTTGTCACAATCTAAATTTAGAAATAAAAAGAGAGTTATATCACAAGATTCTCATGTATTATTAAATTTATTAACAAAATAGAAAATTAGAACCTTCGAACAATGATATATTATTATCTGTCTCGCACTCAATACCTTATCAGTACTTATGTACGAAATGAACACTGCACTTAAAGGGATACTAAAAAAAAAAAGTAGCAATCTGGGCATCTTTTATATGCAGACCTTGGAGAATGCCATCATATTGAGGTGATAAAATCAGAAGCTATGGGAGCACCCTATTGTTCTTTAACAGTGAAAAACAAAAGAGTCTTGAGCATTAGCTTTCATACATTCAAATAATTACAACAATCTAAAACTATTTTTTAACACCAAGATAACATATCCTATAACAGATGTAAGAAGTTGTTACTTCAATCTTTTCAGTGAAATCAAAAGGTATCATTTATAAATCAAATCAAAAGCAAAGAATATTAGAAGCTTTAATGCAAACAAGGAGGGCTCAAACTCTAAATATTTATGCATAACAAACTTTCTATAATATTGCTTGTAGTGAATGTTAGCTCATTATTGAAAGTCAGACACGAAAAAATGGATAATATCTTCACTTGATCTAACACATTATTCAAATTTACTTATAATGGTACTATTTACTTCTTTAAGAAGTCTCTAAGTATGTCATTGCATAAATAATTAGTAACATTTAAAACCTACCGTTGTAAACAATATTTCATGTCCAGCAGACTTTAAAAACAAGATGTTTATTAGAAATTTTGCCATATATCACTATGTAAATCTTATCACGTATGGAAGAAAAAGGCATATGAGCAAAGCTTCATGACTATTTCTATTAATTTTTATACAAGTGTACACAATCAAAATTTATAAATATATAACTTTCTTTTGATCGTGTAAAAAAGTGATGGAGCTATTGATTTTTTTGGCAGGCCTTCATGGGCATAGTTGACATATTGATACCATATTTCTTATAATCACATTAGGACACAAAAATCACACTTTGGAAGGTTTTGTAAAAGTAATCACAATCAAAAATTAAAAGTGAAGTGTCGCTTTGGATAGTAGAGAAATAATCAACTTCATGATTCCATGCTTTTAATTTAGACATAATTCCATAAAGAAAATAATCTAAACACAAGAGCTCATAAAAATAACATATATTGCACCTTTCTGGCTTCTTCAACGTTAGAACTACTTCCAAACATCGTATGATTTTTTTCATCCAACTCAAGTACTTTGCCCCACCAACAATTCAAACTAACAAGCAAGAACTTTTGTATGAATCCTTTAAATTAAGGGCTTTAATGCCAAAAAACAGAGAAATGATAACAAGAAATATCAAGTGAAAGCATAAGAGAAGATATAACAGTAGAGGCAAGAGCGAATAACAATAGTATATTTTTACTTTCCTTACAATCTTGAAGCAGATGACATTACATTACACCTTCTAAAATAAAAGTTACAATTATAAATTTCAATGAATCATAAGCTCAAATACCTTATAGACATATAAAATTTTATGATCTTCCAACAAATGGGAACAAGTTATTTTCCAAAACTAGTTAAGATCACATCAGTAAACTAAGCCCAGTCCATTCACTCACAAGCCAAAAATCATTTACCAATTGAAATTTAAATCATTGACGCCAAGTTTAAAACTAATACAGAGATTCTCATATCTCATCGGTCAATTGATAATTCAAACCACAACGTTGTCAATAAAGAACCCAACTAGAGGTTGGGGTCGAACCCACAGGGAATATGGAAGATCTAGATTATAGTTGGTAGATGAACTTGCATGGTAATTACTTCACAATGAGGGAATTCTAATAAAAAAATAATAAAAATAAACAGCAATCAAGATTATATTTGTGAATCAATAATTAAAAGATAACTAGGGTTTATGTTCCCCATGGGTTCATAACAGCTTTGGGTATACACTCGTGATCTTTACCAATACTTACTTAAATAACTAATAACTTAGGTTCATTCAACAGTCGACCAATCCCTATTGAATGACTATCCTCAATTACTCGACCAAGTCTCATGAGTTTTGCAAACTAACCGTTATTACTAAATTCCAAATATTACTATCTTGCGATCACAACTCAAGTTAATACAATGATCATCAAGATCAAGGCTTCGTTGTAAATTCTCTTTTCCTAATCTCTACCTCTTCGACCAAAGCAAGTAAAGAATTCAGACACTTCCTAACGTTGTACAACGCTAAGAATCATTAAATATGAATAGAATACAATATAAGTAATTAATATTGGTTTTAGAATCACTTTGTGCAACCCTAGCTAGTTAATCCATCATGGTTCCCACAACCCAAGCTATGGAGGTTTTAGCCTCTCATAGTTGCAAGGTTGTGATTTGTATTCATTATTGAAAACATCTAACAATACTTACAAAGATGATTGAGAAAAATAATTCCTTCAATAAAACCACGAAATATTGAATAACAAGTAGCAAGAACAAGATGAATAAAAGAAAAGGTTGATCACAAGGTTGAACCAACTCAATTCTCTCTCTCTCAATGATGTTGAATCGCTTACTACAATATTTTTCTACTAGAATTAAGTCTATTCGTCATCCTCATATAAAAAATAAACATAAAAAGTATTTATAGAGACACAAGAATCCTTTTCCTAAACTAATAGGATTGCTTTCCATAACTGGTGCCGACCTCGTCAGGGGTCCACCTACGACTCGTAGGGGCTTCTCACGGGTCATGACATCAACTACTGGCTTGGGGTATTGGCTAAATTTTGGCTAAGTGTTGGGCAAAGATACAATTCGTACCAATACGCTACGACTCATTCATTGACACCAGTGGCTTGATCCTGATCTGTTGAACTTTTTTTGAACTTCGCTACAACCGGTATGGTACGACTTGTACCTTCATCTCACGGGTCGTAGGTGCTCCCATACTGAGAATCAGCCTTTTGTGCAATTCTTCTGGATTTCGTCACAACTGGCTTACCACGACTCGTACCACCATGGTACGATCCATGACAAGTCTCATAAGTTCAGTCTTCCAGGTTATCTTTCAGCTTCTCATCAGGGCCCTCAGTACGACTCGTAGGTCCATCCTATGGATCGTACTGTGGTCTGCACTTTTTACCCCTTTTTGCACACTTTTAGCTTTCTTTTTCAATTTATTGTTCCAACACCCATTTATCCTAAAATCAAAGGAAAAGTGCCTCATATCCACATAAATACACCTAAATCCATGCTATTTTCTTAGTTTTGAGTGTCAATAGTGCTGTAAATTCACAGCACATCAACACCCTCAACTTAAGAGTTTTGCGTGTCCTTAGGCAAAGAAAAAGATAAACTAAACACGACCCTCAACTAGAAAATAAAATTAAGAGACTACAGTCAAAACTTAAACAAATTTGTGCACTCTATATACAAACTCTATTGACCCCTTCCTCTTGAAACATCATCAGCTAATGTATTGCAAGCAACCTCAAAATATTAAATTCAGGGATCAAGACATGTCATCTAGCTATTAACAAGAAATCAAGTCATCACCTATGTGTTTCACACAGACCAATGGTAAAAGCAAACATAATCCATGTACCCTCACCAAAAATGAAGTCCCCTCTCTAGTATGAAGTATCATCTGAAACATGGGAATGGAACTAGGCAAATGAAGCACTCACTCTCTCAAAGAACTGCCAGTATTATGCATCAGATACCATAAGCTTGCCCTTATTTTCTCTGCTTTGGTTTGTTAGATGGTCAAACTAAGATCACTATAGGACTTTATATGGCTTGTAATGTAGGCTTAGGGCTGGACATGATAAAGATGAAAGATTTTATTAGTGACTATCCCTTTTTTGGCACTACATTTATTAGCTACACCATTCTCCTATTTCACCCTTCATTCTTTTTGTCTCCTTTTCTTCCCTTTTTCCCATTTTATGAACATTCGCGTGGGTGAGATGATTTGTCACATTTTTCAACACTTTCAAGCTATTTTCAATTTCTCTTTTTTTTTTCAATATTCTCAAATTTTCAGTTTTTTATTTTTTCACCTCACTACACCTTATTTTTCACCATTTTTCTTTCCTTTCCTCCCTTTTTCTTTTCTTTCCTTTTCTCCCTCTCCCACCATTTATGCACCCCTACTTTAGTCATCCTCAACTTAAGCATTTTGCTTATGTTGAGGTTCACAATATCCAAGGAAGGACCAAGGCCAAACATGTTCATTATAAACAAATGAGTACGGTTAGCAGGTAAATCAAAGAAATATGGTCAATTAAAGCTCAAACTTGGGATCAAGGGATTCATGACACTTTCGTAGGTCAATATAGGCAAAAAAGTGAGCTAACACAAAAATGACCTATCATCATCTCCTAACCAACCATCCTCAACCTATGCGGAGACCAACCAGACAAGTTCTAGATCTTCAACAACATACCGCAACAAATACTAAGACCTCACTCACACATGGTACATGAACTATTTTCACTTTACCTATCTAGTTCATACATGGATTAACAAGACTAGCACTATCAATAACTAAATGACATAAAACGATCCACAGAAATCATGCATTGTTGTACAAATACATAGCAAAATTTTTTAAACAGGGTCAAATTTTTCAAAAAAAAACAAAAGTAGTGCATATTCATTAGATGAGTATTCCTAAGTTACTTTCTAATCAAACAAAAATCACAACTAAAAAAAATCCTAACACATGTCGGTTCTACTAGCTCGCATGTCTGAGGGAAAAGAAACACGGCAAGAAAAACCCTCAGGCGAACAAAAATATCCCAAAAATATAAGTACACCCCTCCCCCCCCTTTTTAAAGAATGATCTTTGTCCCCGAAGCACAAAATATAAGCTTGAAAGGAAAAAGGACATACCTGTGGCTATTCAGACTTCGCCTTCCATGGGTTGCCTCCCATGCAATACCTGATTTAACGCCGCGGCACGACATTACTCTTGTGACTCCTCAGGTATCATCAAGGTATATTTCCTCCACTCTTCTCAACTCATCTTTATCTCTCAGGTACACCTTTATTCTTTGCCCATTTACTTTAAACCCTTTCCCCTATTTGTTCTCAAGTTCCACTGTACCATATGGAGACACTTGCACTACCTTGTAAGGTCCTATCCATCTAGATTTCAACTTCCCAGGGTGCAGCCAGAGTCTTAAGTTAAACAACAATACCAAGTCACCTGGGCTAAACTCCCTTCTTGTGATCTTTTTGTCATGATAGATATTCATTCATTCCTTATAAATGGTTGCACTCTCATACGCCTTGAGTCGAAATTCATCCAACTCATTGATCTGATTCAATCTTAGCTTGACAACATCATTCCAATTCATATTTATCTCTTCAGTGCCCATAATGCCTTATGCTCTAATTCAACTGGTAAGTGTCATGCTTTACCATAAATTAGTTGGTAAGGTGATGAGCCAATGGGAGTTTTATATGCTGTCTAGTAGGCTCACAATGCATCATCAAGCTTCCTGGCCCAATCTGTTCGACTCGTATTTACTGTCTTGGCCAGAATGGTCTTAATTTCCCTATTAGAAACTTCTACCTGCCCACTTGACTGAGGATGGTAAGGTGTGGCTACCTTGTGCTTGACACCGTATTTCTCCAGTAAGGTTTTGAAGAGACGATTGCAGAAATGTGATCTACCATCACTGATGATAGCTCTGGGAGTGCCAAACCTGGAAAAAATATGCTTTCGAAGAAATGCTATAACACTTTTGCCTTCATTGTTTGGCAATGCAACATCCTCCACCCATTTTGATACATAATCTACTGCCACCAGAATGTACTTCATCCCATATGAGCTAATGAATGGGCCCATGAAGCCAATGCCCCACACATCAAATAGTTCTACCTCCAAAATTGGGGTTAATGGCAACTCATGTTTTTAATATTGCCTTGCCTTTGACACTGATCACATGACTTGGCAAGGTCATATACGTCTTGATGAATAGTTGGCCAATAATATCCACATTACAATTTTATGTGCCGTTCTGGAGCCACTATGATGTCCCCCTACAGGAGATGAATGGCATGCCTCCATAATGCTTAGCATCTCTACTTCTGGGACACACCTACGAATGATACCATCTGCACAAATGCGGAATAAATATGGCTCATCCCAGTAATACCGTCTAACATCAAATAAAAACTTCTTTATTCTGGTGAGGAGTCATGTCTGCTGGCATTATCGCTAACCAAATAGTTAGCTATCTCAGCAAACCAAGGGATCAAGTCCCGTGATGCAGCTAATACCTGCTCGTTTGGGAATGCATCATTGATCTCAACCTCCATCTGCTCTTTTGCTTCAGCCTCAAGTCTGGATAGATGATCTGTCACCTGGTTCTCTGTTCCCTTTCTATCTTTTACTTCAAATTCAAATTCTTGGAGCAAGAGCACCCACCGAATTGATCTGGGTTTGGCATCTTTTTTAGTCATCAGGTACCTCAATGCAGCGTGGTCTGTGTGAACGATCACCTTGGTTCCTAGCAAGTATGCTCAAAAGTTTTCAAATGCAAATACCACTGCCAATAGTTCCTGCTCTGTGACTATATAATTTTTCTGGGCTGTATTAAATGTCTTGCTAGCGTAATAAATTGGATGAAAGATTTTTGCTCTCCTTTGACCTAAAATAGCGCCAAGGGCAACACCACTAGCGACACACATTACCTCAAAAGGGAGAGACCAATCTGGAGCTATGATGATGGGAGCAGTGGTGAGCTTTTCTTTTTAGGTTCTCAAAAGCCTTTAGACATGCCTCATCGAATATGAACTTTACCTCTTTCTCCAATAGTTCGCACAATGGCTATGCTATTTTGGAAAAATCCTTGATAAAGCCCGGTAGAACTCTGCATGCCCTAAAAATCTTCTGACCCCTTTTATGGAAATAGGGGGTGGCAATCCTGAGATAACTTCAATTTTCACCTTGTCCACCTCGATCCCTTTTCCCGAGATTTTATGGCCCAGCACTATGCCTTCTTAACCATGAAATGGCATTTTTTCCAGTTTAGGACCAGCTTGGTTTCCTCACATCTTCTCAGAACTTTACCCAGATGTTCAAGGCAGGACTCGAATGACTCACCCACAATCGAGAAATCATCCATAAACACTTTGATAGTGTCTTCTACCATGTCTGAAAATATAGACATTATACAACACTGAAAAATGGCTGGAGAGTTACACAATCCGAATGGCATTCTCTTGAAAGCAAAGGTCCCATATAGACAAGTAAAGATGGTTTTCTCCTAGTCTTCTGGAGCTATAGTGATCTGATTGTAACCGGAATATCCGTCAAGGAAGTAATACCATCCTCTACCTACCAGTCTATCAAGCATCTGATCCAAGAATGACATTGAAAAATGATCCTTCTGAGTGCAGTGGTTGAGTTTCCTGTAGTCCATGCATATACGCCATTATGTGACCAGTCGTGTTGGTATCAACTCATTCTTTGTATTGGGAACCACCGTGATCCTCCCTTCTTTGGTACGCATTGAACAGGGCTTACCCATTGACTGTCAGCTATGGGATATATTACCCCAACGTCCAGCCACTTGATAATCTCCTTTATTACCACTTCTTGCATGGGCGGATTCAAGCGACGCTAATGCTCTATGCTTGGCTTAGAAATCTGGTTCCAGCTGGATTTTATGGGTGCATATGCTTGGTGGAATTCTAATGATATCAGCTATGGTCCATCCGATTGCCTTCTTGTATCTTTTCAATATGTTGACCACAGCTTCCACCTGCTCATCAAATAAGGTTGCTGCAACTATAACCGGTAAGGTGTTTTTCTCTCCAAGGAGTGCATATTTGAGATGTAGAGGTAGTGCCTTCAGATCAAGGACAAGTGGTTCCTCCACAGATGGTTTGGTCGGTGGTGTTGAACGATTCTTTAAATCCAGGTCTAGCTTCTTTGGGCTGAAGCTATATGACCCTATCCCATTTAAGGCATTAACCGTATCTGTATATTCTGGGCTCCCGTTATCTCCATGATTCATTATCACAGCTGCCAAAGTATCAGTAGTCAAAATTCCTTCCACCAAGGTTGGCAGCTGATTGTGTTCCATCTTTAGGTGTTTGAGTGGAGAGTTTATCCCTAGATGAAAACCTGAGGATATCACAAAAGAAAAACAAAAGAAAAAGAAAATGTCAAAAGTAAAGTAACTACCAACAAGTCAAATACAAGCTAGTAACCTAGTCTTAGCCGTATTCCCCGGCAACGGCATCACTTTTTTATAATGCTCAAACCACACCTCTAACTGAAGTATGAAGTGGACGTTGTCAATAAAGAACCCAACTAGAGGTTGGGGTCGAACCCACAGGGAATATGAAAGATCTAGATTACAGCTGGTAGATGAACTTGCATGGTAATTACTTCACAATAGGGGAATTCTAATAAAAAGAAATAATAAAAATAAGTAGTAGTCATGATTATATTTTTTTATGTTCCCTATGGGTTCATAACAGTTTTGGGTATACACTCGTGATCTTTAACAATACTTACTTACAGAATTGATAACTTAGGTTCATTCAAACGATCGGTCAATCCATATTGAATGACTATCCTCAATTACTCGACCAAGTCTCATGATTTTGCAAACTAACCATTATTACTAAGTTCCAGATATAATGATCCTGCGACCACAACTCAAGTTAATACAATGATCATCAAGATCAAGGCTCCATTGTAAATTCTCTTTTCCTAATCTCTACCTCTTCGACCAAAGCAAGTAAAGAATTCAGGCACTTCCTAATGTTGTACATTGCTAAGAATCATTAAAGATGAAGAGAATACAATGTAAGTAATTAATATTGGTTTTAGAATCACTTTGTGCAACCCTAGCTAGTTAATCTACCATGGTTCCCACAACCCTAGCTATGGAGGTTTTAGCCTCTCATAGTTGCAAGGTTGTGATTTGTGTTCATTATTGAAAACATCTAACAATACTTACAAAGATGATTGAGAAAAACAATTCCTTCAATTAAACCACGAAATCTTGAATAACAAGTAGCAAGAACAAGATGAATTCAAGAAAAGGTTGATCATAAGGTTGAACCAACTCAATTACTCTCTCAATGATGTTGAATCGCTTACTACAATATTTTTCTACTAGAATTAAGTCTATTCGTCATCCTCCTATACAAAAATAAACATAAAAAGTATTTATAGAGACACAAGAATCTTTTTCCTAAACTAACAGGATTGCTTTCCATAACTGGTACCGACCTCACCACGGGTCCACCTGCGACTCGTAGGGGCTTCTCACGGGTCGTGACATCAACTCGTGGCTTGGAGTGTTGGTTGGATTTTGGCTAAGTGTTGGGAAAAGATACGATTCGTACCAACATGCTACGACTCGTACATTGACACCCGTGCCTTGATCCTGATCTGTTGAACTTTTTTTGAACTTCACTACAACTGGTATGGTAGGACTCGTACCTTCATCTCACCGGTTGTAGGTTCTCTCGTACTGAGAATTAGCCTTTTCTGTAATTCTTCTGAATTTCCTCACGACTGGCTTACCACGTTGTACCACCATGGTACGATCCATGACAAGTCTCATAAGTTCAGCCTTCCAGATTATGTTTCAGCTTCTCATCAGGGCCCTCAGTACGACTCGCAGGTCCATCCTACAGATCGTACTGTGGTCTGCACTTTTTACCCCTTATCGTTCCAACACCCATTTATCCTGGAATCAAAGGAAAAGTGCCTCATATCCACATAAATACACCTAAGTCCATGCTATTTTCTTAGTTTTGAGCGTCAATAGTGCTTTAAATTGACAACACATCATCAATTAAAATTGATTCTTTGCAGATGTACATTAAAACACTAGTGCTAAAAAAATTACGTGTGCTTGTTGGAGTGCATAGAAGGTGGAAAAAATGGTTAAAAAAATGAGAAAAAACATAAAAATATATATATAAAGGATATCAAAGAGACTTACTACAGTGATGCATATGTTGAAATCTAGGAGTTCTTCTATTTTTCCATCAAGATATCGTGTTATTTTTAGGTTTTGACCAAGGGAAGAGAAAGGAGGATCTGATGAGTTGAATTTCGAAATAATGACTAACTACTCAAATCATCTTAGAAAGATTTAAGGATGCATTCTTAGAAAGAGAGAGACCTAGAGTTCCTAGGCTTTTCGATTTCCAGTCAATAAGGTACAAGAGAAAGAAATGGTTATTTTTGGTAGTGGGTGACGAGATTTGCGATCAAAAATAGAAGAAGGCGGAAAATAAATAAGGGGCATGGGTGAAACTCCAAGGGGAAGTGAAGGACCGTTGCAGTAAATAGTCAATTACTGTTAAAAGAAAACTGTTGCCACAAGATATCTATTGCAATGTTTATATATCTGTCGTAATGACACTGTTGCAATAGAATATCTATAGCAATGGATATGCAACCTTTGCAAGAAACTGTTGCCATATGGAATCTATTGCAATATTTATGAATTCGTGGCAAAGAGAACTGTTGCGATAGCCTCAATTAAGCTTTACCACAACAAACACGTTGAATCCGACAATTTTAGGTTCTAGAATACTGTCTCCGTTCAACAGCTAACAAGCTTTAAACTTTACACATGATTTTTAATAAGATTACAAATCATGAAAGATATATATAATCAGACATATACCTATCATCGTATAGGTTATCTATTTAGATGCAAGCAGGCTCTTGATGCCAATTGTTGGAATACAGGCATACGCAGCGGAAGCAAACAATTCAGAATCAAACTTGCATGTAATAAAGATAACACAAAAACACAGATTTTAATCAAACATAAAATCGATACTTATCTCTTGAAGCGTGACCGCGAATCAATCCTCTGGAAGCTATTGCATAAATCGTCCAATGCGTTCTCCAGGTTTGCGATCTTCTGCTATAGCCTCAAAAATCTCTGAGTAGGGAATATTTGTGTGGGCAAGTACTGCATCTCATAAAGGTCAAAGTTCTTCCATCATCTTTCATGAAGGAAGAGGATCCTATTTATAACCACGTTTTTAGGGTATAAAATCCTAGTCCCAAAACGAATAGAAATCTTTCTCTCCAAGTAATAGTCAAACTTTCCTTCTAGAAGATCAGTTTATTTTTAACCAAAATCTTGTAAGTTTTTACTTCTTCTAGAAAAGTAGTTTCTTCCTTTCCAAATTCATTAATTAATTAGGCATAGCAGAGACCACATATTTAATTATGAGACTTTTAATTATGATATTAATTCACAAAATGAATAAATTAACCTACCATAATAAATTACAAATTATTCCACTAAAAATATGTAATTGCACTCCTCGGTATAATTTCAAAATCATTCATTAAATCTTATTTAACTCCCCATGTTAAGATTACAAATACCAATCAATCGAATTAAATTTCTGACTATTTAATTCAGTGATTAATTTAATCCTTTATTCAAACGCTTTTAACTTATTTCATGTGACGGATACTAAATTCACCCGCAAGGTTTTCACATGAAAACTTATAAGCAATCATAAAGGGGTATCATCAATCTCAAAACCAAGACATGGATTCCATCAACTAATTATTATTTCACAAATGTCATTTGTCATCATCCAACCCATCGGAAACATTTTAACTCACTAAAGATCGAGTTTCACCCTTTGATAGATCAAAACAACAAACAAATTATATTGATCATAATAATTATATCAAGATTAAGAGTATAAGTACATTTAATGATCTAGAGAATTTATTTTATTAAGTCAGATAAAATACTTATTTCTACTTGGTCCGTTCAATACATACAAAATGTACTAGCACAAAAAGTTAAAATTATACTATTTTCATAATCAAGATAAATTATATTTAATCTTGGACTACAATCGTACCGATGAATTTGTCCAATTTTTATCTTAGATTGTGAACATATATAAAATTTATATTTATAAGAACCGATGATTTAATCTTTCGTGTATAAGCTAAAATCTATACACTAAATCATCTACTATATAAGTAAAAGATACATCGACAAATTTATGATCTATTTAAATCTTTATTAAAATTGAATAAACAATTGTTCCATAATAAATACTATATATATCTAAACACATGGTTAGTATATAACTCATGGTTAAATAATATATATTCCAATATATATATATATAGTAGTTTCGGACACGTGCGTGTCCCATGCAAATTGTATATATGGTATTATCATATCAAGACTATAATAGAATGGATAACATAAAATTTAAAGTGAAAAAGTATAAATTGAAATAGATGAATAATCAACATGTTCGAATAACTTTTTTATTGAACCACAAATGATAAAATATTATCTGAACTTGTAAAATTGAACAACTAAATTTAGTTAGATTGATAAAATGTATAATTAGTTACATTTTAATGTTATTAGGTGCAAACATGTAATATATTGATATGTAACCTGATACATTTTTATAAACGTCCTTGTTGTATGTTCACTTTGATGTTTGATTATATCTTCAACTGTTTGTTTTATATATCCACTACTTGATAATTCTATAATCAGGAAAACATCAACACAAGTCACTAAAATATAATATATGAATACTTATATTTTTTTTCATTTATTTATTGCTCTTACTAAGTTCAGCAAATTTAAGACATCAAACATTAATATTTTGAACAATTTCAAGCAAAGAATCAAGCAAAATGACGAGGCGTGACATATAAGAGGATTAAAAGTAATATCCATACTTCTTTATAAATACATCAGTTTTATTTGAACTTTGAACTATGTGCTTGTGTTAATAATTATTACAAAAATAATTTAGGTGTTGCCAAATCTCATTGTCTCTATTGTAGATGGACAGTAAGAGTTTTTAAATTTTGTGTGCATTTGATTTGGCAAAATTATTATCGTGGTGCTTGATATACCTGGTGCTCGTTGGAATAATTTTTACATCTTCACATTATCATTACTTGTTGGAATATGTCTTATTTTAAGATTCCAAATCTAAAATTTTAAAAAATTTATTTATAGGTATTCTTGATCACCCGGTAATGAAAAAAATAATGTATAAAATTTAAATTCATAAAAAATAATACTAAAAAAAATATATTTTTATGAGTATTTTTTAAAAAATCAAGCTTTTCAGTAAAATCTAACTTTATAAAAAATTACATTTTTATGAATATTCATATATAAAAAGTAGTTTAAAAAAAGTGAACTTACCTGATAATTTTGCAGTTTTCCTTTAGTGTTTCTTCTAATAGTAAGTGATAAACATTTTCTAGATTTATAAATCATATCTATATAACATATTGAACAAAATTTAATAGAATAGATAAGATAATTCATTATCAATTAAATAAGGTAGGTGAAAAATATCAAAAGTTCTTTAACTTTGCAAGAAAAAATAACAGGATGTGATATTATATTCATTAGTAATATGAGAAATTTGAATAGATAGAATGAATATGATAATATGAATTAAATTTATTTTTTAAAGTATAAATTATACTGTCCTTTATTCACATATTTAATGCATAAAAAAATATCAAGATGAAAATATGGATATGGTGTGGAAGTTGAAACTGTGCAACAATTAAAGTTTAGAACCTCTTAATTATGTGCATATGATTTAGTATGGTAAAATTACTTTTTTAATAAAAAGATATTCTGAGCGAAGGACATTTTCGTAATCTAACTTCTAACTTAGTGTCTTCCCATTTATAATATAGTATGACATATATATATATAATAATAATAATAATAATAATAATAATAATAATAATAATAATAATAATAATAATAATAATAATAATAATAATAAAATAATAGATAAGAACTCAAACATATATATAAAAATATAAAATATAAATATAAAACATAATACGAAAAAGAATTATTACCTATTTGTCAACTAACATTATAGTCATTTATGTGCCTTCCTTTATTCCCTTTTTATATTCTATTACTAATCCAACTCCAACTATCAAGACTTTTATTATCCAATGAGAATTATAATGTCTTAAGTTGTTAATTGACACAATTTCGTTCATGAAATCCTTTTTAGATTTCATGCAAGATTATCTAAAATAAATTGTGCACAAAAGTTATAATTATAATAATTTATAATTTTATAAAAAAAATTATTTATAAGATGAAGAGATTACTTTACCTGAATAGATGAAACTTATGTATGTATGTGTAGATAAAGAATATCAGTTACAAACAATACAAAATTCAAATAACATAATATCAATATAAGCCTCAATTAAAGGAGCTAACATAGTATCATATTAGATTCATCTAAAAGAGACAATCTGAATTAAATAATTTTGAATATGAACAACTTGAGTTGACATAAAATCCACAACAATAAAAAAATTCATAACATGAAGAAGAAGAAGAAGAAGAAGAAGAAGAAGAAGATAGATTAATACAAAAACATATCTTTAGCATAAGCAGGTGATGCATCTAATTGTCACGTCTTAGCTTAAATAAGTCAAGCAAGCACCTCAATTATTTTATTCCATTTTTCAAATTTTCTCACTAAGCTTCAACTTAATATTTATATACATTTGGTCATTTCAAACTCTAGGCCAATATTACCTCATCATCCCGAGTTTAAGTACCTTCATCGATATTAATTTAGTTGTATATGTGTTGATAAGTACGGAATATTGTACACCACTCTGTAAAACTTACCTTTATATTTGGTGACACCTTCTTGTAACACTAATGGCTAATTTTAAAAAAAAAATTATCATTTATATCAATTGACTCTACCGTATAATTAAAGGACTTGTCGAATGATACTTTATAATTCACCTTCAATTAGCTGTGAAGCGTGTCAATTGCTCAAATTCAAATACTACAACTGCACAGAAGCATTTCTAGGTCCCCCATCTTGCAATAATTATGCACACGCCAGTAAAAGCTTTGATACTGTGTTTTAAGCATACTGTCACATTGTCTATCCAACTTACTTGTGTCATTTGATTGTCTATCAAATCCTACTATTATTTCTTGTTGGACTACTCTCTTTGAAAAATCGATATTCAAACTAGACAACTATGTAATACCTTTAAGATCAAACTTATTGTTGATAAGTTTTTGAGCGGCAGTACAATATTTAATTGATGCATACATGTCAAATATGATTATAATAATGCTATTACTAAAAGTTTCAGAACTACGAAAAAATAAAGATAAAGAATCGTTATCAAAAATACAAGTTTCACTATAAATTGAAAATTCATTTGACCGTAAAGGACATTAGAATCGTCCAATGATAACTATTACATCTTTATGATCAATTATAGATATTAATCCTAAAAAAAAATTTGTAGATGCTCATATTTGAGGGACAGTGAAATACTTGACCATTATAGCCTGTTGACTATATCTCACAGAATCGGCTACATGTACAACTTCGCCCCCCAAATATGAATTAACTCTTACAAAAGTTTCAGCCATTTTGATTTAGAAGAACACACATACAAAAAAACAAAAACAAAAGAGTACTCAAAACAGATATCTCAACGTATATATTTTGCTTCAGCAACCCCCCAAAAAAGTTTGACTTTAATAGTTAACTTTTTTATAACTTTAAGGGGTCGTTTGATGCGGGGATAAGGAAAAATAATTCCACGATAATTTTATTCAGTGTTTGGTTAGATGTATTAATTAGTTTTGAGATTATTTATTCCACTATTTATACCATAATAATTGAATAAGTTATCCCATATATATGATGTGATAACTAATCCCATGAGATATCCAATCCCATAGGAATAATTTTATTTATCCCATCCTTCCTACCAAACGGACCCTAAACATATTACTGGCGTGTTTAATCACTAATCAAAAAACTATCAGGTCAACTGCCTGCAGAAAAATATTTTCAGGAATCTAATTTCAAAATACAATCAGTCAACTAATTATTGCAAATCATGTGAGTAACTAGAATTAAAATAAATCAAACGTCCCTGGTCGTCTTCAAGCCAACGAATTACAATTTTAAGAAAATGCAAGTGGCTGCAATGTACGACTCAAATTAAAAATTAAAAAATAAAAAATTGGTTGTTGATCACTTGTCACAAAAGAAAAAGAAAATTTCATTAGTCATTGATTGCTACACGACTTGCAACTAAAAAAAATAAACAGCCGTTTAACGTGGCGTTGGGCAAAAATGTATGTCATTGATCAGATAGCACTTTACCCCCTTTGGTTAATTCCACAGATCCTTGTCGTTTTGAAATTTTGTCTACCAAAAGTGATCATTTAACACTCCGAACTCCTAAAGAAATTGGGTGGTTTCAACCTGCCTCATCCAGTCGGGGCACTTAATTTTGCTACGTGTTTAAATTATTTTAGTGTCCTATCTATGGGACGATGTCAACTAAATTTAGAATAAGGGCTTCACTTGGTCCTAACACATGTAAAGGCCTGGCTGCATAGTAATATAAGTGCCAGCAGCACTTAAAGTCGCACAGGAGGATAAACTGCCGGGTCGTTTGGTGCGAAGACAAGTAATGCAGGAATTGTTTAGTAATGCAGGAATTATTTGTCAAGTATTCGGTTCATTATGTTAAAAACTAAATATACCATGTATGTGTTGATTTAAAACTCTATAAAAATCTTCTTTACAATTATACCTTTAAGTTTTCATATGAAGAAATTTAGAAAAAGAGATTGAGGGGCAATCTAGTCATTTATGAATCTTATCCAGGGATTAGTTATTCCTTTGTTTCCTTGGTATAAAATAATGCACCCTATCACATATAAATAATCCATGTTTAGGTTGAATTGAGTAACCAAACAATGTATTAGTTGGACTAAATTTTAATCCAAAAACTATTCTAGTTAATACAGCCTACCTAACGACCCCTAAGGATTGCGGATAGAATGCTGTTCTTGTATTTGAAAATAATACGAGTTCGGAAGAAAATTCATGTATATCATGTACCTTAATTTTACTTTACTTCCTAAATTTCAAACTAAGCCTAAAAGACCCTAAAAAGGACAAACCTCGAGCACGAGGTAGTTCTTGAGGAGTTTGAGCTTTCCAAAGAAACCCATATTAAAATTAAAAAGGGACGAGTTCAGTTGAAAAGCCAATTCGAACATAGCTTAACAATCAGAGCTAGGAACATTTGGGGTATCGGGCAAGGCACGCTCTTTGTCAACAAAGACGAAGTAGCACGTTCACACTGTTACACTGATTTTTGCGAAAAAGAATACCTGATACCTTCATTTTTACACTTCACAAATGCCAAGTTCCTGTACATCCAATATCATTCACTGGGACGATCATCCATCCTAATCGGATATGTGCTTTCTTTACGATCAATTTTGAAACTGGAGTGACATATGTTAGCAGTGTCATAGTTCAGGGCTTTCTATCTTTCAAAACACCTTAACCAATTGATGTTAGCATCTAAGTCCAGTCTATATGCTACCTGTGCTTGATAATATGATGAATGCACAAACCACAGAGAGTGAGAACACGGAGATCCAAGTATTCTCAGTATACATCTCCATGGCATCTGTGAATGAAAAACGTGTCCGGCTTTCAGCCCAGTTACGGAGTCGATCCGCCTCTGCAGCATACAGTGCTCTTCCCTGAACATGTATGACAACTAAAATTAGGAACTTACTGAAAACCATAACCGTGATTTACATATCAACAAACTAATAATTATTTGAAACATGACACTTGTACAAGGATTTGAAGACTCGAACATAGTGGCAGATGAGTTGAGTAATATTTTCCAATTTTTTTCTACGGTAATACTTGCTTTTATCAATTGGTAATACTGAGGACAAACATAACACAAACAAATAATTACAGATGTACCTCTCCATGAGATATTAGTACACGAGCTTAATTATACCGTATTGACAGATGAAACCATAAAGCATCAAAGTGTGGCAACACAGAATGCCCCACATGCATTCATTACATGTAGTAGGTTACCTGATCATCAAACCATCGACCTCGTCTCAGCCATGCGGTTACTAAGGCAATTAAGATCCTTGGTGGAGTCAAATAATTTATGGCTCTTCCACTTCCTTTTACAACCCGCATCCTTGGTACTAGTGTTCTAGCAACTGTCTCTGGATGTTCGCAAATGATGTTAAACATCTGTCTATTTTGGATAGTTGATCCACTGCAGGAGAGTCTCATTCTTAGTAAACCGAGCTATAAAATAATTTGATATGGTACTAATGAAAATCAAAAAGAAAAATTTCTCAAAGTTCTGACAGGTTTAAATAGTTGCCTGAAAAAGCAGGGAGAGAAAAGCCCAACGCTTTCTGTTCTGAAACAAAGAAAAACTAATCATGTGTATGAGTACACCATTATTAACCTTCCATGCCTCCCTTTTGCCTCCATTTTGCAGTTTGCTAGATCAGCTTTGCATTTTCCATCTTAAGCTTCTCTTTTAGTTGTTGAGGGAGGACAGAAGGGGAGAGCCCTTTTAAAAGAATGTTAATAAATTCAAAAATCCATTTCCCAGGATAGGTAGGAGGCTGGGGAAGGGCAATGAAGAGGTATGAGGACTCTACTTGTAGGTAGATGAGGAAAAATTAGCACATGAAGACATAACCCACCCAAGTTTGGGCAGGTTATTGACATGCCAATTTATTAGCTCATCCCATAAAATTGGTTGATATGTAGCTCAAATTGACCCATGACAAATCTTGTCAAGATATTTTCAAAAGACATTTTTTATTTGATATGTTATATATAGCCATAATAAAAAAGAAAACAATTTTATTAGGTACTAAAAAATTATAAAAGAACAAATAAAGCGATTAAAACATAGTAAGAATTGGGGGGGGGGGGTTGGGTTATGACCCGCATTTTAGCTCATTTCAGGTCAATAACCCACTCATTTATTAACTCAGCCCATTTTGACCGCTCAAATTTAGCCCAACCTACCTATTTGACACCTCTACTTATAGGATTGGGAGATTGAATATAAAAGGGAGGCCACTAAATTAGGTTCCAATTTCACAAATGTGCTTGGGCGTCAAGCCAAGCCCGAACCGAGCTCAATTGAGCTTTTTATAGTACTGAGTTGCGCCGAACTGAGCCGAATCGGCTCTTTATTATTAATTTATGTGAAGTGCTACATCATTAGAAAATTAAATTTATGATAAATTGGTTTGAAAAATATAAGCATTACTAGTTTAAATTGGTCATAGAATTAAACAATGACTGAATTATATCCAATATTAGTTTGAATTAGAACTCAAATCAAATGATGTTAACTTAATATTAAACATAGAATAGAACTTTCAAGCAAAAAAATAAAAAATAAAATAAAACAATGCTAAATTCAAAAAAATTATACAATGTTAAATTTCTTTGATTTTTTAATTTTTAAAATTTAAATATTAATTACATTTCGTAACGTGCCTATAGTTTCTTGAGTAATGATGTCAATAAAAATTTAATTGCATAGAATTAATTAATTAAAAAGGTATAAAACTATAAATAACTATTATTTGCCCACACTTCGCGCAGTTATATAAAATAATCAAAATATGATTAATATCATAACATGATATACAAATTATTTAACAAAAAATTTATGTGAAATATTCTAGGATAGATATGAAAAAAATAATTTAAATTGACATATATTAAATTTAAGCACCAGAAAGAGATTCTCAAAGGTAAGATCTATTTAATATTTCAGTAGTCGCAATGTACCACCGAATGGTGCGGATAACTAGTCCTGCTTGGTGGCACTACCAGATTAGGACACCAAACAGGACAGAGTTATTATTCTCCAGTAATACATTGTTCATGAAAGCAATTCAAAAGACATTTAAGTGCAAAGATCTGATGATCCTCTTCACATACCTCAGCAGCAGGTCGGTTAGGACCATGCCTGGAGACGCCGTATGCACACCAACTTTTGACCGCTTGCACTCCTTCAGTAGGGATGATTGAAGCTGCCTGAGACCACATTTTGTTGCCCCATAGCTGCAGAACAGTGAAGATGATGGCGCCGATATCAATATCCAACAGAAAAGTATTAGATGAATACATGGTAAAGATCTTCTATTCCCAATAGATAACCTTGTATTCCAACCACAACAATCAACTTACACAGCTGTTAGAGGGGTGCTAGATCCTCCAGAACCTGCACCATCCATGTTAAAAACATGTCCACCTTTGCTTTGGGTTTTCATGATTTGGATGGCTTCTTTAGTGCATAGTATAGAACCAATCAGGTTTGTGGAGACAATCTGTATAAAAAGATTTTGGTGAGCAAAGGGCCACAAATAATTACTAAGACATTAGGTGACCCGGCATGCAAGTATAGAGCACATAGTTGATTACATGCACATAAAGTTCAACTTGAAGACTCAACAAGTATGAATTTTGCCATGCAAAGGGGATGGGGGAAATTATTTAGAAGTAGTTATCAGAAAAAACAAGACATGGGGATATATTGATGGAAAACTACAAGAAACGAATAGTAAAAATTGAGTGATCTATGTTTTTATTAAAAAGTATATAAAACTATATATGTTGTGGGGAAGGGGGAAGATAATTTGTTATCAAAGTCCTACTAGTGAATTGCAAACACCACCCACCCTTCCACAAGAGAGAGAGAGATAGAGAAGAGAGTAAATAGCAAAAGAAGCTTCAACTTGTCAATTTAATATGCCCCCTGTACTAACGATCCATCTGCTATGACATATACATCCTTGAAGACAATTTTTTTTGATAGAGTTTAGAAATGGAAGAAGTGTAGAGCATAAACATGAATATATGAAGATTGTCAACAACATGAATACCTCTTGAATATCATTGTCTGTAAACTGCAGCAAGGGTCGAAAACCTTTGTTTGTCCCAGCGTTGTTTACCTATATAAAAGTCAAACTTTAGAAGCATGAAATGGAACAACAAACCAGGAAAGGTTTTTCTTTCCTCCAAGTCCTCTAAGATGAGGATGATCCTATATATGAACATTTGCTATCGAGAAAAAAAAAATGTAAACAAACGAAAATTACTCACCCAAATGTCAATGTAACCAAGTTCATCCGCAGCAAACTTGCCCAGCTTTCTAACATCAACAGGTTCAGAGACGTCACAAGCCATGCCAACCACTTTTGCATGTGTCAATTTTTTTCTAGCCGACCCAGTGGCAGCATTCACAGCTTGCTTCAGATTTTCCTCAAGCTCCTTGATAGTAAAACCGACAGATTCAGAGCTGTCTTCAGGAAACATGCATTAACAAGAGATCCTTTAAAAAAAAAAGACAGGCCAAATAAGTGGATTCCATAATCTAAGGAATTACCTGCGAGAGGTAACAATGACACGGTCTCCAGAAAGTAAAAATTCGCGCGCAAGAGCTTTCCCTAGTCCCCTTGTACTGCAGCAAACAATAATTATAGGTAACTACACTAAACACCATCTTCAGAGTCCACATTGAAAAACGTAAAATCAATCTCTAAATCTCTAAATCTCTCTCTCTCTCCCCTTCCCTCCCTCTCCCTCCCTCTCTCTTTTTGTCATAAAATTGATGAGGAGAAAAGAAAAACCCTTATCCGGGAGAGAGAATTCCCTTGATGAAAGAAGAAACCAGTTGAATGAAACTTAAATTTGAAAGTTAAGCAGCAGCATTTTCAAATATGAAAATGCATTTTCAACAAACAAATTGTTAAAGATGAGGGAGATGATTTGCTATTTGCTATTTCTACAGTCCAGGAATGGTCTAGCAAGGCCATATAGTGCCCTTTGTAATTCAACACAATTTTGAAATGCAGATGATTAAACATGCATGCATAAAATATTTAGCAACTGCGCAATATAATCAAGTTATCCTTAGTGCAAAATGAAGCTATGACTTTGTATAATAGTGAAGTGTTATACCTCCCGGTTATAACAACATTACGGGGGCCAGCTCTAGCAACTTCATCCAAAACCAAATTGGATCCTATCATAGTCCCAATTATAATTCCTCCAAGCCAGCTATACCATATCAACTCATTCATCTGGCTGTCTCCACCTGTAACATTTACAATTAGAGTATGCTCTTATACAGTTACATTTATGTTGGATGTCATCAATGCCTAAAACTTTCACAAGTTCAAAACTTCAATTTGGTCCGATGAAAAAGCATGAATTTGTTAACCTGACAACTGAAATCCAACGAACATGACAACACCTGAGCTCATCATCGTGATGATATATCTTCCAACATATAACGCCAACTGCAAAAATCAGACAGAATCGACATCAAGACATAATAAGAACATAAGACTCCATTACAACAAACCTTAAAAGATTATCTTCCTTCATCAATCAAGTCCTCCTCATTTAATGCGCATGATGTTGGAATACAAACTTGTCCCATTATTATGAATCATGATTCATGATGTTGCCATTATGAATTGGCGAAAGGAAAAAGAAAAAGCATGTAGAAGTGTCACATTTGTCTAACGTATATCCAAAATCAGATTAATAACCGTCAAAGATAAAGCTCAAGTTTCTTCATCAACTAAATGCACATTTGTGTGCATAGTAAATATGAAGAAATAATTATAATAGAACTGAGATCGCTTTAGAGGCAACATAAATCATCATATAAGGCTGGAGTCCAACTCTAATTAGACAGGTGAAACAATCAGAAGTATTAAAATGTCCATTTTGCGACTCTTACTACGTTTTTAAAGTGAGATTTCACGGGAAGGGGAAAAGCCTACAAACAAGATGCCTAAAGGTACACATGAACAAACCATATCGAATTGATGTATAACATACCAAAAATAATATCTCCTCCAACTTCTCCATAGCTTCTCTAAGCTTATTTTCAGTTCTCAAACTTGGCTTTGAACAACTCCACACAGCAGACCTAATAGCTCCAACCAATTTGTTCACGGGTTCCTTGGATTTACTTCCCTTCACATATTCACCCACATCCTCAGACTTAAAGCTTCTACAAGGTTGTACAAGAATTCTACGTCGACGACCATTTACAATCAAAGGGTCCCACGTAGTCACAACTCGCCGGAGAACATTCCCGGTCGGCGGTGGGTGGCTGCTACTGCGTTGGTAGTAGTGGTGGCACTCTAGCGTTGACACGTGTACCTTCGCCACCATGTCCATTTATGTTAATCAGATAAAAAATTGTTGCACTTTTTCTCTTTCTTTTTGGTCACAAAGGTTTGTATGATTTCATGAAATATGTATCCAATTTTTTCGGGGTTCGGTTTTGGGTTTGAATTTGGATTTGATTGTGTGACGTGAATTTTTCTGTGATCTGCTACAAATATCTGAAAAATTGGAATTTGATTTTAAAGATCAAAAGCCAAAACAAAACAACCTACCGAAAAAGAAGTGTGATGACCACACGTTAAAGCTACTCTTTATCTACACGTTTGAACTGCTACATGGCCATCACGTTACGTGTCTCCTTTACGATCCAGTTCTTTATTTTATTTTATTTATTTTTTAAATCTAAATGGCAAAACATCAAAAATCCAAAACAAAAAGAGGCCCAATCCAACTGGATCCGGCCCAAAATAACGAAGTGACAAGAACAAAAGGACCAAAGTGGTCTGATTTAGGAAAGTAACATGTGGAAGCTATTGAGCTCAGTCTGTGTCTCTGCGCAGGCGCTTCTCCGATCATCTTCATTGGCTATGTAAATGCTTCAGCTTGAGGCATTGGAAAGTTCTCTTCATCCCTGTAATGCTGAGAAGCTTCGATCTCACATGCATGTATGTAGACTAACTTTGTAAGCTTATACTTTTATCTTCTATTAACTCAGCTGTGACCTTTCAAATATCAAGATTGTGATCGATTTCATTATATATCATCTCAAAGATCTCATCAGATGACATGAAATTGGGTACCAATGAAGACGTCTTCAATCTTAGTCTTAAGGAGTTCATAAATATTCAGTCATATCGGGTAATTTACAACTCAAAATTCTCTGCATAAACTCTAATTGAAGTGACTATTGACCAAATCGTCTATCAAATCTCTTCCAGCAAGTAGAACTTTCAGAGGATGTTAATGTAAAAATATAACACCTAGGCCTAACTCAACCTCAAAAGCTAGCTCATGAGGGGAGGATTGCCCAGTCCATATAAACAAACCATCAGTCCATTCCCCAACCAATGTGGGACTTTAACCTACTAACACCCCCTTCACACCCAGGCCCGACTGGAGTGTGGACTGGGAGCCCAAACGGGGATGGACCTGGCTCTGATACCATGTAAAGATATGACACCTGGGTCTAACTCAACCTCAAAAGCTAGCTCATGAGGGGAGAATTGCCCAAGTCGATATAAACAAACCATCAATCCCTTCCCCAACCAATGTAGGACTTTAACCTACTAACAGTTAATACCACAAGTTAAATAAAGAATCAATAGAAAACTCTTCAAGAAGTTATACATAGAGCCTATGTGAAAATCATGATGTATTCAGTCGATTGTTTCTAATTGCTGACATGTAGGGGGTGTAAGGTCTGGTTTGTTTGATTTTTAATTAAAAAATACTAAATCAATTATGTGGGTTTATTAAATTTATAAATCAAATCACACCAACATAAAATTGGTTCTTTCAATTTTCTCGGTCGGTTTTTTCAATTTTTTGTTTGCTTCAATAAGATCACCAGCTCAGTCGTTAACTATGAAACAAAACCAATTGATATATTTCATTAACAGAGGATATGTAGTACTGACACGTGAGTACAAAATATTTTCATTGAGATATCTACATTCAACATGCTAAGGCTCTAGGCCAATAATTACTCTATACAAAAACATAGAGTTGACACCATTTTCTTCATTCAAGTGGTTCCAACAAAAATAGAGTTAATCAAAAGAGGCCATGAAATGTTAGAAGTAATCTTCAAGCACCATGATACAACTGCCATATTTTCTTCATCCAAACTAATCGATACTCAAAGGGGCACCTGGGCATTCTGAAGGAAAAAATTATTAGCATGCAAATGTGTAGTTAGATATTGAATCACTTCTTAACTTGTTATTTAGCAATTAGCAACAAACGTAACAAAAAATTATATAAAACTGGCTGGAATTAGTAACCGAATGCACATCTTCATTTGTTTGTAATAGGCAAAATACCCAAGCTAAGAAAAGTGAAAAATATAAAAATAAAGACCCTTAAAAAGCGGATCAGAAGCTGGATTATATCTTCTCATCAGTAGCAACAACTCACCAACCAACATGCCTCCGACCAACTTGTAAGAAAAAGTAATATTTGATTGATAAAACTTAACAAAGCCAGACACTATTACATGTTGGTAAAGTCAGTTTCTTGAAAATCATTAGGTCACTGATGTTGATTTTGAACTAAAAATTGAGAAATATATAATTAGGACGCCTCCGATATCCACCCCACTTAGCTAGTTTACTACACACCATTTTTATGCACAATAATTCTTGAAAATTAGAATGAAAGCTTCAAGAATTCCGATTCCGTAGTGAGAATATACTATTGAGCAAGAAACAGAAAACTAAGAGCAGCCACAAGAAAATACAGACTCATAATACCACAACATTCACTCCCATTAAGAAAAGAATTACAAAAAGTGCAGACTCATTACACAATATTCATGAAAAACTCAGCTCATTTTAAGATTTAGAGTGATTAAAAAAGGAAAGGCAAAAAGAAAATGCCAAATTAAGAATTAAATTTGTAAACTACCTTTTTCAACTTGCTCAATTTTCTAAATTTCCTCCAAATAATCTTGAACCTTCCTTTCTTTAGAAGGTGCCGTATCTATTGTTGAGTGCAAATAAGAGCTTCTACTGTCTTTGGTGATAAAGAACTCCGATAAGAATTAAGAATACGGCCACCAGTACTGAAAGCTGACTCGGATGCAACGATAGATACATGAATAGAAAGAACACCCCTTGCAATTTTGAAACAACTGGATATCTACCCGATGAAGCTTTCCACTAAGCCAGGATATTAAAATCCTTTGGATTTTCTACATTATCCATCAAATACTGATCAAGCTCAGATCTTTTTTTAATATTTTCCTCTTCTTCCAAATATTTCTCCCATTGAGATTGCAATAAATCATCATTTTCATCCACTATGTTAGTGTCACCTCCAATATTGCTAGTAGAAGTTCCAGCTGAAGAATCAGTATAGTGATTATACAAATGATTCAAAATACTTTTCATCTGATCTGCTTTTAATTTTTTCAAAAAAAAAATCATATGTCTTGCAAAAAATAAAGCTCACATATCTCATCTTATACCTGGGATCCAACACAACAACAATGAACAATAACATGTTCAAATTCTCAGGGTGCTCAAAATTCTCCCTATATTTATCAAACTTAAGATTCATTCTTCCAGCCATGTCAATCAAAATAAGATCATCACTATAAGAATACTTAATAATAGAACTTCGGATGTTAAAAAATTCATGAAAGAATAAGTTCGAAGTAACATATAAGCTCCCTGAAAATTTAAAAGTAGATTGATAGAAGATGTTGAGAAACTTTATAAAAGTTCTCACAACCTGCCAATCTCTGCAGTTGGATGTCCTTTCAATCTACTTTGAAGACAATACCTTCAGTAGTTATGATCATCCACGTACATTCTTGAAACGGTCTTTTCATAATTCACGGCAGTATCTAATATTGTATATATAGAATTCCACCTAGTTTCAACATCAAGACTTAAAATACCATGAGTGTCTATCTTAACCTTCTCAACATATGACTTGAAAGAGGCAAACCTTGAGGTAGAAGACTTAATATATTTCACCGTTGTGATCCGGTGTTTGAAAAAAATTAAGAATCTTCTTCTGTAAGTTCCATTCATCATCAATCCAATGAGTAGTTACAACCATATAAGTTAAATTCTGAAATGATGTCCATGTATCACTTGTAATACATATATGCTGGTTCTTCACAAGTTTTTTTAAGTTTTTCTTTCTCTTCTTGATAAATATTCAAACAATGTCTAGCCGCAGTTACACGTGAAGGTAATTCAAAGTTAGGCAAAGCTTTGGCCATCAATTTCTTAAAACCTTCTCCTTCTACAACTTTAAATGGTCTCTCATCAATAATAACAAATTTGGCAATGACCTTCTTAATATTCTCCACATTATACACCACCTTTTCAATATAACTTGTTCCATTTCTTGTCCCCTTACTTTGATAGGTACAGGTTTCAAGTTGATTGCCTTCTATCAACAACTCTAAAGGGTGATTTGAGACATTTCTTATTTAAATATTTCCACAATGAAGAAGTTCCATTTGTTTTGGTCTCAGCAGCAAAGTGTTTCACACAATATTTGTATTGTGCTCTACATTTACCTCCTTCGGCAATAAATTTATCAAAGTGATCCCAAATCTGTGATGTTTCTCTTCCAGTATTACCATCTGTAGGATTGGAATCTATAGAAGTTGTTCTTCTTTTATTTTTAGGAGGAGTTCGGAGATGAGGAGTGTTTTTACCTCTCTTTTAAGGTACTGGTATAGACGGAGGATTGTCGATAGTCATTTCTTCATCTACTCCAGTCGTATTCGACATCTAAAAAAGCGATGAAACATTGAAAATTGAGACTTGCTGTAGGTAGCTATGAATCTTTAAGAAGATCTGTTCAACACAATACAGAAAAAGAACATTAAGTGCGAAACATCAATTAGAAAATTAAAAACGAAGTCAACACAAGCAAATAATAAAGGTGATTGTTGACAGCCTTACCTTCTTGTTGAACTATATCCTTTAATATTATTTTAATGATGACTAATTAATTTTATTTAATGCAGGACAAAAAAGGGACCTCAAGAAACTAGCAAAGGACTCGAAGTCAACTAGCTGCGAAGAAGGACTAGAGAGCAAAGTATCAAAAGTTCTTCAAACGACTAAAAGAGGTTAAGACATCCTGTCTGGATATGGATCAATGACTACAAGAAAACCTAATCGTCAAAAGAAGGAAAGAGAATAAAATCAATCAGCCATCGTCAAAAGAAGAAAAGAGGAGCAAAATCCATCAGCTAAAAAGGAGCGAAATCAATCAGCTTAGGAGCAAATCATCAATGAAGAAAATCAATTTTACCACCTATTGAAGGAAGAATTGGAAGGCTAGAAGAACAAATCAAGAGGACAAGATTCACGAGTTCTACAAAAGGAAGAAAACACCATCAGTGGAAAAAGATATGCACGACATCTCATCAATTGACAATCATCAAGATCTCAATCACGTATCCATCTAGCGTGATTGAGATAACAAATCCCTTGGGTTACCTTAGATCAAATCAATCAAGATCAAAAGGATTGATCTTCTACCTTTCTCCAAACAAACACGCACTACAAAAAGGCACTGAAGACTCCATGAAGAATATGCAACTTCACTTGATCAACCTGACAACTTGTTGTCTTACTCATTCATTGTATTTTTAAAAAAATATTAGTGATTATAAAAGAGAGAAAGTTAAGTAGCTATACAGGTAGAGACTGTATCAATCAACAGTTGGTGAAACAGTTTGTAATCCAACCTCTTACAAGCTCTAAGGAAACCCTTGTAACCCAAGGGGACTAGACTAGGCACCACCCTGGTGATCCGAACCAGTATAAAACTACTGTGACATTTAAATTCCTGCATTTTACTACATCTCTATTATTATTGCACTAACATATTTTATAGGAACTCAGTCGACTGAATGATTTTGAGAGTCGAATGGTCTATATTTAGATTATTTTATTTAAATTCAGCCCCCTCTTTATTTATAGATTGGTATCAGAGTAGGCCTCACTCATATTGCTTAATCGCAATGTGAGAAAAAGATCGTATGGCTTCATACCAAATTTCAGGAGCAATTCTGCAGGATGGACACTCATCATCCCGACCACCTTACTTCAATGGACAACATTACTCTTACTGGAAAGAACAATTCAAAATATTTATTTCGGCAAATAATTTTCAAGCATGAGTAGTAATCAAGAAAGGTCCGAAACCTATTCCTGGAGTAACAAATACTACTAGGACTGATCTGGAAACTTTTGAAGTTACCAAAGAACAACAAGAGGTGATTCAAACTAATGCCAGAGCTATTAGCTTGCTTTACTGTGCAGTTAGCAGAACTGAATACGATAAGATCTCCACTTGTGACACTGCTAAGGAGATGTGGGATAAGCTTGATGTGACTTATGAAGGCACCACAAAAGTGAAGGAAGCTAAAATAAATGCCTTAGGTTAATGAATATGAACTATTTAAGATGACAGATGAAGAGAATGTTGAATCCATGTTCTCATGATTCAGAAAGATAGTTAGAGAGGTAAAATCACTTAGAATGGTATACCCTAATAGTATGCAAGTCAGAAAACTTCTCAAGAGTCTTCACAAAGCCTGGAAAACAAAAGCAACAATCCTTGAAGATGGAGATCTGGAAAAACTCACTTATAATGAACTTCGAGAAAACCTGATGGCCTACAAGAAGAATCATCTCAACAGATATACTAAGGAAGAAAAGAAGAAATCAGTAGCTTTCAATGCTGTGAAAAATGATGAAAAGGAGGAAGAAGAAGAGGATAGTGAAGGATTGGCTCTAATCTATAGAGGAGTCTGACACATTCTCAGACAAAGACGATAAAGGCCTTAAACTGGACCAAAACAATAAAAAGAGTGAAGATCGCTGCTATCACTGTGGAAAACTAGGACACATTAAGCAAAATTGCCCTGAGTTAAAGAAAAAAACTTTAGAAGAAACAACAAATCAAAATCTATGGGAGCATGGAGTGATGAAGAAGCTACAGATGAAGAAATTGAGGAAGCCGTAAATATCTATTTCATGGCCCTTGAAGGATCAAGTGAGGTAATATCTAACTCTTATTCGAAGTTGTCAAGATCTTCAGGACTATTTGGATCTTGTCATAGATGAACTTCAAAAATTATTGATAAATATAATAAACTTGCTAAAGAAAAGAAAGACTAGCAAACACTTCTTGAAGCAACTCAAATTGAAGTAGATTTGCTTGAGGAAAAACTAGGTGACTTAAAGATGCAATCAAATAGCATCAAGAAATCACCCAGTCACAACACAGTCAACTCAAACAGAAGAACTTCTGAATACTCTTCTATCTCTTCTACCAGTTTTTACTCTTCAAAGTCTTCCTTCTCTCCTGTATGTTACTCTTGTGGTAGATTTGGTCATAAATATTGTCATGACCCAAGCGTAGATCCGGATCGTAGAAACGGGATCAGGAACCCCGAAAGACCCCAAGTCAACTCATGGATTAAGCATTCATCTAACTCATTTAATAAACATGAAGAAAGCATAATTATAAGCTCAGTAGAAGTCTCATACAATGGCACACCAGAATAATATCTGAAGCTACACATACATAAGTCTGAAAGTCTCTAGTCTAGATGAGTTGATGAGACAAAACCCCAACTAACTCCACAAAACCTGAAATTGAAATATGACATGAAGCTGAAAGTCTAGTCCTCGAAAGATGAGGACTCACCAATCACGCAGGTGCTAACTCGGATAAGCGACTATAAACGGGGCTGAACCTAGGAACTGGATCCTGCATCATGAAATGATGCAACATAGAAAGTATGCGGTCAGTACGTGGAACATACTGAGTATGCAAGGTAAGTAAAACCGCTTAAGTAAAATAAATCATTTAAAACATTTCATATATATCACAAGCTTTAAGTATAATTAGAAGGGATACATGCACTCATTTTTGAAATCATAATCTTATCATGACATGACCATGCTTAGCGTTACAACATCATGACTGACTCAAAGCTGAACATAACATTTATATCAAAAGCTGAACAATGAGTCAAACCTTACTTTTAGAACATACATGCATAAGGTAATCATCATGAATAATGAATATGCAAATCTGAATGATATAGATCGTGGGAGACTCGTCACTTAACTGACATACCACGGTAGAGCTTACGTGGTCCCAACTATGACACTCAAGTGGGTAGAGACATCCATAACCTTGCCAGGGCAATAAACGATATCATGATATCGATATCAAGTTGAAGGACTAATCAGGCCGAGGATAACTCACAAGGGAGGTCCCAATAATATAATAATATCAACCTACGTTGGTGCGTAGTTCTGGAGTGTAGGGTAATCGACCCTTAACCCGCCCGGTGCTATACTCTCCTCCCAAAAACATGCAATGCTCTACATCGTATATAACGAAGCTCAACATCGTCTATTAACGAAGCTCAGCATCTTCTAATGACGAAACTCAATAAGAAATCATGCATAACTCAACATCGTATGAAATGAAGCTCAACATTGTCTATTGACAAAGCTCATTAATGACATACATCTCGATTATGAATTCATGCATATGAGAAACTTTATTTTGAAACATACCACAAGCTCAAGTATAAATGAGAGCATCTACTCCAAATGATGTGGTAAGCTATATGAGGGAATATCTAACTCAACATACCACAAGCTAGAATTTATGAAAAATTGAGAAACTTCACTTCAAACAATATGGTAAGCTTATTCCGGAAAAATCATCACTTTAAGTCAACATGTGGGCATCGCCCAAAGCTTCATCATACTTCGATCTACTCAATTCATTTTGAAAACAACCTCATAGTCATGGGTAACTTTGGAAATATGCTTTTCATCATCAAATCTCAACATCATCATGCATTCATCATCATTCACTACTTTTATGAACATCTCATCCATGAGCATTTTAGATTCAAGATTTTTGGAAAACAATTTTGTATTTAAAACAATTTAGAATCTGCCCAAGCTTTACAATTCATCAATATAAACACAATCTAATCATACCCATATATAAAGATGTTACACCCCGTAAAATTCCCAACACATAGATGGCCTATTCGTGTGTTGGTTAAGAGTATTTGAAAGCCATACATGCTAGAAAAAGGCCCGGAAAAAGACCGGACGAGAAACCTGTCGAACCATCGTGGAAGGAGCCGGGGCAGAGCCCCTCCGCGATGGCAACGTGTCATGGAGGTGGAGCCTCCGCGTTGGCTCCGTGACATGTTGGCCCTGTCCAGGCCCAAGTATATAAAGCCTCCACTTCGGTTCATTTCATTATTATATCAAATAATTTGCAGAAGCTCGTGAGAAAACAGAGAGGGTGCGAAAGTATTGTTAAATTATCGCTCGATTACGCCATCAAACGTAGTCCAAATCCAAATTAACCTTAGATACCGAGGTATTTAGCATCAAGGAGAATCCCTACGGATTTAGTTTCATGAAATTCGGCCGACAAATCTTTGTGCTACCTGGATAAGGTAAGTGGAATTGCTCCAGATTAGTGTCTATGTGCTCCTAGCCTTAAAGTGAATATTTCTCCCTTCTGGACTTTCGTTAAATAACAAGTTTTTGACCGTCTTTCGATAAGACAAAGTTTAGGCTATAAATATATCGAAAGTGATGTTTTCTTTCAGAATATTGGTGTATTTAGTTCTAATTGACATATATGTAAATGCAGTTGGGAGAAATAGCTGGAGTACTGGCCGAGCTTCGTCCGTTAGTCGGATAAACCGAGGTTAAGGTATGTAAAGCCAATTTCTTCGGCAAGTTAGTAGTTTTAGCCTTGTATAGCACAGTAAACTCTGTAGTAGAATTCCCGGAGTTGAATACTGAGTATTGTGCAAGTTCAGTAAATCTGGTTTGCGTTGTTATATCGTACTCAGTCCGAAAGTTAGTAAAGCATGCGCCAAAATGACAAGTTAGCATTCCAGACTCAGTATAGCCCAGTATGTGATTAGCAAGCATGTTTCTAGAATAATATGACAGATATTCAGAATAAGAGTTAGTAAAGTAAAATCAGACAGTCAGGTAGTATCTTGGCTACAGATTAGCCATACAGATAGATGATATCTTGGCTACAGTATAGCCATACAGTTAGATAGTATCTTGACTACAGATTAGCCATACAGTTAGATAAAGATCCCAGATTCAGTATAAAGCAGTATGAGAATTAGTATAATACAGAAAGAGATCAGAATAAGAAATCAGAACTCAGATAGTATTTTTCAGTTTAAACATGCTTGCTATATATGTGCTTATTGTTTGTTGAGACTTGGTTGTGTCGTGAGGGCACCCTTTTGAGCGTCCTCGCCGCCCCTGGGTTGGTAACTGTGTCGCCCACTGAGCGGGTGGGTTTACGTCACTCCAAGGAGTGGCATGCCGTCCCCAGTTTGGATGAAGATGGGATGAAGCTTTCCCCATATCAGGCTGATCAGCATTACAGGGCTGATAGCCCTGTTGTGCGCAAGCGCCTAGGGAACAGATTCAGATACAGTTACAGTTACAGATACAGTATAGGAGTCCTCCGGACTCAGACATGGTTATTTATATCGGAGGCTATGGCCCGAGCCGGAGACCCAGGGGGCCGGCAGAGGTGCTCGTAGTTAGTAGATGAGTGGAGTGACTTATTTTTGGCTGGTTTTGACCCGGGTAGGGGTATATAGATTGTTTGCTTTCTTGGCGCCATCTGGCTTAAGGGGGTTGGTATTGGCTCTTGTTTGCTATATATATATATATATATGTATTTATGTGCTATATATTAGTTAATAGACAGCAGGCCGCCGCGTCTACAGGTACGCTCCTGCCCTATCACAGCACAGAAAGTCTGATTCAGTTCATATCAGTTCTTACAGATTCAGTTACCTCCTGCTATTCAGAATTGCTAGTTATGTTATTTGTATTAAGTTATGTTCAGTTGCTTTGCATACTCGGTACCTGTGGTACTGACACCCGTGGGGGCGCTGCATTGCTTGCCTGCAGGTACACATAGACGAGGAGTCGATCCTTCGTGATCCAGTTAGCAGAGTTATCAGCTCCTATCCTCCGGAGCTAGACAGTCGGTGGTTGTTCCTATTTCCTTTTGATTACAGTTTGGGTAGGTCGGGGCACTGTCCCGACCATCTCATCATATTCCTAGAGGCTTGCAGTCTGTATATATATTTCCCTGTGGTTAGTTGTGCCGGTCATGTGGGGCCCTGCGTATGTTTAGTTGTTTATGTTGGCCGTGTGAGGCCTTATCCCGTCAGTAGTGGTGACCTTGCCGGTCACGTAGCTGTTCATCAATTGTTATATTGATTTAGAGTTAACTAGACAGCATGGTGGCCTTGTCGGCCCGCATAGGTTTCCCTATATTATGATTCTGGTTAGCTGATGTTACAGTACAGGTGGCTATAGGCCCAGTCGGTCGGAGACTGTATTTACAGCCGTTATATAGCCCGTTGATTCCATGAATCTTAGTTAGAGCCAACCAGGCACCAGATGTGCTTAGGCACAGTAGTCTAGTAGTCCAGGTCCTAATAGGGCACCAGGTGCTAGTCATACCCCCCAAGGTGGGGCGTGACAAACTTGGTATCAGAGCAGGTCGTGTCCCAGGGAGTCTGCAAGCCGTGATAAGTAGAGTCTTGTCTTTGGATGTGTTGTGCACCACATACTATAGGCAGGAGGCTGCGAGGCATGATAGGATGGTTACTCTTCTTTCTCATTCAGTCGTGCTATAGAGCGGTACAGTATAGGGTTGGGTGCCTAAAACTTATCATATTCTTTCTCTATAGATTAGAATGGCAGACCAGCGTCACCCTGCCACCGGCAGAAGAATAGACACAGCAGCAGGAGAAGGCACCAGCAGGATGCCTCAGTTCCATTCATAGTCAGCCCGATCTGAGGGCGATATAGAGGCTTCATCACAGCCCTCTCAGCAGTCCCCTTCACATCAGGAGCTGTTGGGCACGACACCGCCTCCGATAGCTCTTGTACCTTCGCCATCAGACCAAGAAGTTCCGAGCACAGTGGTTATGTTGGCACAAATGATGGCCACACAGTGCCAGTTAGTGCCAGTAGCAGCAGAGCCTTCAGGTGGGTTAGGTAGTTCCAGGGTCAGGGAGTTTTTGGCACTAGGTCCCCCACAATTCACTGGGTCAGATCAAGCAGAGGACCCCCAGGATTTCCTAGATCAAATGTAGAGAATTTTTCGGGTTATGCATGTGACCCCTACAGAATCAGTTGAGCTAGCAGTGTTTTGGTTGCGGGACATAGCTGTATTATGGTACGAGAGTTGGGAAAGATCTCGAGGGAGAGATGTTTCCCCTCCGACCTGGTCCAGCTTCTCGGAGGCCTTCCTGGACCGTTACTTGCCACGGGAGACCCGACAGGCCCGGATGGATCAGTTTTTGCATTTGGAACAGGGGGCGAGGAGCATACGAGAATATGCTTTACAGTTTGACTCCTTATCCCTCTATGCTCCAGCCTTTGTGGACACTATGCCGTCCAGAGTTCACTGGTTTATTATGGGTCTAAACCCAGAATACATTGAAGCATGCATGACGGCTACGTTATGAGAAGATATGGATATTGCCCGTGTACAGGCCTTTGCCCAGACCATTGAGGGCCTTAGACAGCGGTAACAGGGCAGTAGACAGACAAATCAGGAACAACGCCGCAGAGACAGATCAGATGGAATGTAGAGGGAGGTTCAGAGAGGACCCAGGCCCCGATTGTCAGACAGACCCCCTAGACCCCCACCTCCACCACAGCAGCAGCAGCGAGGTAGATTTGCTCATCGAGGGCAGTCAGAGTCTGGTGGCAGTTCTCGAACAGTAGATTCCCCACATCAAAGAAGGGGAGAGCAGAGCAGATTTACACCCCCATCCTACCCTAATTGCGGCCGAACTCACATCGGAGCTTGTACATATGGCTCCTCGGGGTGTTATATTTGCGGGCAGGAGGGGCACCGCATGAGAGATTGTCCGGCTAGGGGACAAGAGAGCAGAGATAGTCAGGACAGGGGATCCGCAGGGCCACGAGCTCCAGCAGCCTCGGCAGGGCGTAGGCCCTCAAGTACAGCAGGTAGAGGCCGAGGTAGATTAGGAGCCTCCAGTTCAGGTACGGGCTCAAGCCGTACCTATGCATTACCAGGGAGACAGGACTCAGAGGCGTCTTCAGATGTAGTGATAGGTATAATGACTATCTGTTCATGCCCTGCTTATGTACTGATTGATCCAGGGTCCATTCTATCATATATTACCCCATTTGTGGCTCGAAAGTTTAATATCGCACCAGAGTTATTACAGCAGCCCTTTTCAATATCTACACCCGTCGGTGACTCCATTATAGCTAGTAGAATTTATCGAGGGTATACAGTAGAGGTTGTTGATCGCCAGACTATAGTAGATCTGGTAGAGTTAGAAATGATTGATTTTGATGCCATTATGGGTATGGATTGGTTGGTGCCATGCTATGCTAATGTAGAATGTTGGACCAAGACGGTCTGATTCCACTTTCAGGAGAGGCATTGCGAGAGTGGAAAGGCAGCACAGCTACTCCAAAAGGTAGGTTTATTTCCTACCTTCAGGCGAGGAAATTGATAACTAAGGGATGTATCTACCACCTAGTCAGGGTTCAGGATATTCGGGTAGGATCTCCGACACTTCAGTCTGTTCCGGTGGTGAATGAATTCCCTGATGTATTTCCAGACGAGTTACCTGGTATTCCCCCAAAAAGGGAGATAGATTTTGCAATTGACTTGCTACCAGACACTCAGCCTATATCAATTCCTCCGTATCGCATGGCTCCTGCTGAACTCAGAGAATTAAAGGAGCAGCTGAAGGACCTGCTGGAGGTTTTTATCAGGCCGAGTACTTCACCTTGGGGTGCGCCAGTTCTATTTGTGAGAAAGAAGGATGGCTCGCTTCGCATGTGTATAGATTACCGGCAGCTGAATAAAGTTACAGTAAAGAATAAGTATCCACTTCCCAGAATAGATGATTTGTTTGATCAGTTACAAGGGGCCAGATATTTCTCTAATATTGACTTGCGGTCCGGATATCATCAGGTTCGAGTTTGTGAAAGGGATATTCCCAAAACGGCTTTCAGGACCCGATATGGACACTTTGAATTCCTAGTTATGTCCTTTGGGTTGACGAATGCCCCAAAAATATTCATGCACCCAATGAATAGCATTTTTAGACCATACCTGGACCTGTTCGTGATAGTGTTTATTGATGATATTCTGGTGTATTCTCGCTCTAAAGCAGATCACCAGGCTCATTTACGGACAGTGCTCCAGATTCTCAGGGACCGTTAATTATATGCTAAGTTCTCCAAGTGTGAATTCTGGCTGAACTCAGTAGCCTTCTTGGGGCATATTGTGTCGGATGCTGGTATACAGGTTGACACGCAGAAGATAGCAGCAGTTAAAACCTGGCCTAGGCCTACCACTCCGACCGAAGTCCGCAGTTTTTTGGGGTTAGCGGGATATGACAAGAGATTTGTTGAGGGATTCTCTACTATAGCGGCACCTCTAACCAAACTGACGTAGAAAGCAACAAAGTTTCAGTGGACAGAGGCATGTGAGTAGAGCTTCTAGGAGTTAAAAGACAGATTTACCTCCGCCCCAGTGTTAGCATTGCCGGAAGGTACAGAAGGTTATTCAGTGTATTGCGACGCATCAGGCGTTGGGTTGGGTTGTGTGTTGATACAGCACGGTAAGGTGATTGCGTATGCTTCCAGACAGCTGAGGAAACACGAAAAGAATTACCCTACCCACGATCTGGAGTTAGCCTCAGTGATCCACGCTCTGAAAATCTGGAGGCATTATCTGTATGGCATTCATGTAGATATTTTTACAGATCATAAAAGCCTGCAGTACATTTTCACACAGAGGGAGTTAAATCTGCGGCAGCGTCGCTGGTTAGAATTGCTGAAAGATTATGACGTAAATATTCTCTACCACCCAAGGAGAGCTAATATAGTAGCAGATGCCCTCAGCCGTAAGTCAATGGGGAGTTTAGCGTATTTGCGACCCGAGAAGCGGGAGTTAGCCAAGGAAATTCATCAGCTAACTGGTTTAGCCGTTCGAGTAGTAGAAACAGAAAATAACAGAGCGGTGATTCAGAACTCTGCTGTGTCATCATTAGTTACAAAGGTAAAAGAACGGCAGTACGAGGACCCTGACTTAGTCCAGCTCAGAGATAGAGTTCAGAAAGGTAAGGAGCCAGATTTCCAAGTGACTGAGGGTGAAGTGCTGCATTATAAGGGACGCTTATGTGTCCCGAATATTTCAGGGCTTCGCCAGTAGATCATGCATGAGGTACATTACGCTCGCTATTCCCTCCATCCAGGAGCAACGAAAATGTACCACGACATCAGAGACATCTACTGGTGGCCAGGTATGAAAGCTGAAATAGCTGAATTTGTATCTAGATGTCCTAACTGCCAGTAGGTGAAAGCAGAACACCAGAAACCGGGCGGTCTGACGCAGGATATAGCCGTGTCTTTGTGGAAATGGGAAGCGATAAATATGGATTTTGTAACAGGGTTACCCCGTACCAGACGCAGAAATGATTCTATTTGGGTAATCATTGACATATTAACAAAATCAGCCCATTTCCTGCCAGTACGAACTACATTCTCTACTGAGGATTATGCTAAACTGTATATCAGAGAGATAGTCAGATTGCACGGTGTTCCGGTGTCTATTATCTCAGATAGAGGAGCACAATTTATAGCGAGATTCTGGCAGTCGTTCCAGAGAGGCCTGGCGACACAGATTAACTTAAGTACATCCTTTCATCCTCAGACAGACGGACAAGCAGAACGAACTATCCAGACGCTCGAAGATATGCTACGAGCATGTGTACTAGATTTTGGGAGTAGCTGGGATGAGCATCTGCCGTTGATTGAATTTGCCTATAATAACACTTATCATTCAACTATCCAGATGGCACCCTTTGCAGCATTATACGAGCGGAAATGTAGATCACTCGTTGGCTGGTTTGAAGCGAGGGAGACAGCGCTGATTGGGCCGGATATTATTCGTCAGTCAGAAGAGGCGGTGAAGCTTATCAAAGAACGCCTACTGACTGCTCAGAGCTGCCAGAAGTCTTATGCAGATATGCGGCGCAGAAATTTAGAATTTGCAGTGGATGACTGGGTATATTTGAAAGTGTCTCCGATGAAAAGGGTGATGAGATTTGGCAAGAAAGGCAAGCTTAGCCCGAGGTTCATTGGGCCATATCAGATTCAACGAAGAATAGGTCGAGTAGCATACGAATTGAACTTGCCCCCAGAATTAGAGTTTGTTCACCCAGTATTCCATGTATCTATGTTGAGGAAGTTCGTAGGAGACCCTTCCACAGTTGCTCCAGTTGAGGATGTCCAGGTCACAGAAGAGTTAGCATATGAAGAGGTTCCAGTAGCTATCTTAGACAGACAGATTCGTAGATTGAGAACTAAAGATATTGTGTCTACCAAGGTATTGTGGAGTAACAGGAACCGAGAGGAGATGACTTGGGAGGCAGAGGAAGATATGAAGATCAGATACCCTCATTTATTTCAAGCATAGTCAGGCGACAGGTATGTTAGTATTATTATCTTATGCAGTGCCTTATAGTATACATATAAATGAGAAAGTCTATTTTAATCTGTCATTTAAATACTATAGTATTGTGTGGAGTACCTATATGGGACTTTTCTGCATTTCAGGTTTTTGGGATAGTCCATATTGCAGGGAAAACTCTGCCAAAATTTTTCTAGAAACAAGTTGAGTAAGTTGAGAAGTCCTCTAGATAGAAGTTTACATTCGAGGACAAATGTTCTTAAGGGGGGGGGGGAGAATGTTACACCCCGTAAAATTTCCAACACATAGATGGCCTATTTGCGTGTTGGTTAAGAGTATTTGAAAGCCATACATGCTAGAAAAAGGCCCAGGAAAAGACCGGACGAGAAACCTGTCGAACCATCGTGGAAGGAGCTGGGGTAGAGCCCCTCCGTGATGGCAACGTGTCACGGAGGTGGAGCCTCCGCGTTGGCTCCGTGACACGTTGGCCCTGTCCAGGCCCAAGTATATAAAGCCTCCACTTTGGTTCATTTCATTATTATATCAAATAATTTGCAGAAGCTCGTGAGAAAACAGAGAGGGTGCGAAAGTATTGTTAAATTATCGCTCGATTACGCCGTCAAACGTAGTCCAAATTCAAATTAACCTTAGATACCGAGGTATTTAGCATAAAGGAGCATCCCTACGGATTTAGTTTCGCGAAATTCGGCTGACAAATCATTGTGCTACCGGGCTAAGGTAAGTGGAATTGCTCCAGGTTAGTGTCTATGTGCTCCTAGCCTTAAAGTGAATATTTCTCCCTTCTGGACTTTGGAGAAATAACAAGTTTTTGACCGTCTTTCGATAAGCCAAAGTTTAGGCTATAAATATATCGAAAGTGACGTTTTCTTTCAGAATATTGGTGTATTTAGTTCTAATTGACATATATGTAAATGCAGTTGGGAGAAATAGCTGGAGTACTGGCCGAGCTTCGTCCGTCGGATAAACCGAGGTTAAGGTATGTAAAGCCAGTTTCTTTGGCAAGTTAGTAGTTTTAACCTTGTATAGCACAGTAAACTACATAGTATAATTCCCGGAGTTGAATACTGAGTATTGTGCAAGTTCAGTAAATCTGGTTTGCGTTGTTATATCGTACTCAGTCCGAAAGTTAGTAAAGCATGCGCCAAAATGGCAAGTTAGCATTCCAGACTCAGTATAGCCCAATATGTGATTAGCAAGCATGTTTCTAGAATAATATGACAGATATTCAGAATAAGAGTTAGTAAAGTAAAATCAGACAGTCAGGTAGTATCTTGGCTACAGATTAGCCATATAGATAGATGATATCTTGGCTACAGTATATCCATACAAATAGATAGTATCTTGACTACAGATTAGCCATACAGTTAGATAAAGATCCCAGATTCAGTATAAAGCAGTATGAGAATCAGTATAATACAGAAAGAGGTCAGAATAAGAAATCAGAACTCAGATAGTATTTTTCAGTTTAAACATGCTTGCTATATATGTGCTTATTGTTTGTTGAGACTTGGTTGTGTCGTGAGGGCACCCTTTTGAGCGTCCTCGCCGCCCCTGGGTTGGTAACTGTGTCGCCCACTGAGCGGGTGGGTTTACATCACTCCAAGGAGTGGCATGCCGTCCCTAGTTTGGATGAAGATGGGATGAAGCTTTCCCCATATCAGGCTGATCAACATTACAGTACAGATAGCCCTGTTGTGCGCAAGCGCCCAGGGAACAGATTCAGATACAGTTACAGTTACAGATACAGTATAGGAGTCCTCCGGACTCAGACATGGTTATTTATATCGGAGGCTATGGCCCGAGCCGGAGACCCAGGGGGCCGGCAAAGGTGCTCGTAGTTAGTAGATGAGTGGAGTGACTTATTTTTGGCTGGTTTTGACCCGGGTAGGGGTATATAGATTGTTTGCTTTCTTGGCGCCATCTGGCTTATGGGGGTTGGTATTGGCTCTTGTTTGCTATATATATGTATTTATGTGCTATATATTAGTTAATAGACAGTAGGCCGCCGCGTCTAAAGTTACGCTCCTGCCCTATCACAACACAGAAAGTCTGATTCAGTTCATATCACTTCTTACAGATTTAGTTACCTCCTGCTATTCAGAATTGCTAGTTATGTTATTTGTATTAAGTTATGTTCAGTTGCTTTGCATACTCAGTACCTGTGGTACTGACACCCGTGGGGGTGCTGCATTGCTTGCCTGCAGGTACACATAGACGAGGAGTCGATCCCTCGTGATCCAGTCAGCAGAGTTATCAGCTCCTATGCTCCGGAGCTAGACAGTCAGAGGTTGTTCCTATTTCCTTTTGATTACAGTTTGGGTAGGTCGGGGCACTGTCCCGACCATCTCATCAGTATTCCTAGAGGCTTGCAGTCTGTATATATATTTTCCTGTGGTTGGTTGTGCCTGTCATATGGGGCCGTGCGTATGTTTAGTTGTTTATGTTGGCCGTGTGAGGCCTTATCCAGTCCTTAGTGGTGACCTTGCCAGTCACGTAGCTGTTCAGCAATTGTTATATTGATTTAGAGTTAACTAGACAGCATGGTGGCCTTGTCGGCCCGCATAGGTTTCCCTATATGAGTATGATTCTGGTTAGCTGATGTTACAGTACAGGTGGCTATAGGCCCAGTCGGCCGGAGGCTGTATTTACAACAATTATATAGCCCGTTGATTCCATATATCTGAGTTAGAGCCAGTTAGGTACCAGATGTGCTTAGGTAGAGTAGTCTAGCAGTCCAGGTCCTAATAGGGCACCTGGTATTAGTCATACCCCCCAAGGCGAGGCGTTACAAAAGATTGAAGAGTCATGCATTTTGGGTAAAACCCCATACTTGATCATAGATAATTTTATCATGATTTGATAGAAATTGAGCATGTGTGTGGAAGGAGACACCCACTCATAGTCTTACATACCTGGGATTAGTGGATTCTAACACTCTCCAATTGACCAAGGTAAGATCCTAATGGAAACCTTGAAATTTGGCCTTGAATCACCTCTTCAATCCTTCAAACTTGCATGCATGGGGAGAATAACTTAGAGTAGTCTTTTCCCCTCTCAAAACCCCTCAAAAAGAGCCTTAAATGACGTAGTATAGGGCCTTAGGACTAGAAAATGATAGAAATGCCCTTACTGAATTTGTTGAAAACTGGTCACTAGACCAAACAACGGGTGAACCAATGGGCCATTGGAAGATACCACGACCGGTGGTATCTGTCCGTTCTAAGCACTGCCCCAACCATATCTCAGATTCAAACAACGGACGTACAAGATGAGTCGTCCTAGGGTCCAATGGGTCGTTGAACCAGTCGTTGTTTCCCTCTTCTGAAAATATGAACTCCTATTCAACGAACCTAACCACGACTCGGGGTAAGCTACAATGGGCCATGGTTTCCATCCGTCGTCTCCGTCATCTCCAGCGTAAAGGTCCATTGCCTTACCACAACTTCAGAAAATGGGCTGTTCTTACGAGCAACGAGTCGTTATGACGCTCGTTGTTTATACTGCCACCAGGCCTAAACCCTTCCCACGACTGCTCACAACAGCTCGTGGTTAGCTACCATGAGTCATTGTACCTCTTGTTCTGCAACCTTTCCCCAACTTTCAGCAGTTTTGAATTTTAAATTCCCAGTCTACTCTTAGGCACTCCCAGGCTATTACAAATATTTTAACTGCAAGTTTCATAGACCTTCTCATGGCAGATGGATTTGAAAGAAAAGAATCTTTCACATGAACTTCCTCCCACTAACTCGTCAGGACCCAAGAAAACTTGGGTACCTAAAAGAAATTAATTTTCTTGTTTTGCAGGAGCAACCAAAAGTAAGATATAAAAGGGGAATGTGGGTAATTAACAGTGGATGCTCCAGACACATGACAGGAACAAAATAAAATTTCAGATCCGTTAAAAGAATCGATGGAGTATATGTCAAATTCAAAGACAATGCTAAAGGAAAAGTGGTTGGAGTTGGATCTATTTCCATAAGCCCCTCATGTGACTTGATTGAAGTATACCCGGTGAATAGTTTAAAACACAATCTTCTAAGCATTAGTTAACTGTGTGATGCGGGCTTTGACGTATTATTCAATGCTATCAAGTGCACCATCAACAATATCTCTAGAAATATTATTCTTATCGGTGACTGTGTGGAAAATATCTATGTTTTAAATAATCTTAACTTACCGACTCTAATCTTTCTTGCAGCAGTCTCAAATGATCCAGGTATCTGGCATAGGAAACTAGGTCATGCAAACATACATACTATTTAACAACTTTCTAAACTTGATTTAGTCCTTCTGCCTAAAATAAATTTTTCAAACAAATCTCTCTGTGATATATGTCAATTAGGTAAGCAGACCAGATCTTCTTTTAAATCCAAAGACATTTTGAGTACTTCAAAACCCCTTTAATTTCTTCATATGGACTTATTTGGTCGTACAAGAACTGCTAGCATTGATGATAAGAAATTTGCATTTGTTATTGTTGATGATTTCTCACGTTTCACTTGGGTCATGTTTTTAGCACACAAAGATGAAGCCTTCGCAAACTCTGAAATCTTCTGCAAAAATGTTCAATGTGAAAAGAGGTACTTCATCACTTCCATAGTGATCATGGGTGAAAATTTGAGAATCAATCTTACGAAGAATTTTGTAACCAATAGGGATATACTCAAACTTTCTCCTCACCCCGTACACCTCAATAGAATAGGGTGATTGAAAGGAAATATCGCTCACTACAGGAAATGGCTGGAACCATGCTTATCAATCTTCTAGATCAATTCTAGGCTGAAGCTATAAGTACTATGTGTCATATTCTTAATAGATGTCTCATTTAGCCTGTGTTGAAAAAGATTCCTTATGAACTATGTAAAGGTAAAAATCCGAATATTAGATATTTTCATCCATTTGGGTATAAATATTTTATACATAACAATTGTAAAGACAATCTTGGTAAGTTTGATCTGAGAAGTGATGAAAGAATATTTCTTGGATATGTTCCTCTAAGTAGATCTTTTAGAGTTTTTAACAAACATAATTTATCTATGGAGGAATCCATTCCTGTTGTCTTTAATTATTCTAATCCTTCTCTGAGTACTATTGAGAATGATGCAGGGGAAGATGGTGAAACCAGTTCTCACCCTGTTGAGACATCAATTGAGCAAAAGTCATTAAGCTCTGAAGAAAGACATGCCGGTGAAGCGTCAAATTTGACCCCATCCATGACACTGGATCAAAGTGAAACAGAAGCTACTGAGTCGATTATGGTCTCAAATTCCATGAGAATGGAGAAATGAAGCAAGCCATCCAAATTGAATTTATCATTAGTCATCCAAATACTCAACGACAAACAAGATCCTCTCTTAAAAATCAATCTTCATTGGCTCTAGTATCTCAACTTGAACCTAAAAGAATTGAAGAAACTCTTGTAGATGAATCTTGGTTGAAGGCTATGCAAGATGAACTGGAACAGTTTGAAAGAAATCAAGTATAGACTCTCATACCTAGGCCTAACAATGCATCTATAATTGGGACAAAATGGATTTTCAGAAACAAACTGAACTAAGAAGGTAAAGTAGTTAGAAACAAAGCAAGGTTAGTTGCTCAAGGATACTCTCAACAAGAAGGTATTGATTACGATGAAACCTTTGCTCCCATAGCCATGTTGGAATCTATATGTATTTTATTAGCCTATGCTGCCTCCAAACGCTTTAAGCTTTTTCAAATGGATGTCAACAATGCTTTCTTAAATGAGTTTATTAAAGAAGAAGTGTTTTTCAAACAACCTCCTAGTTTTGAAAATTCATCTTGCCTTGACCATGTTTACAAACTCTCTAAAGCACTTTATGGTCTGAAGCAAGCCCCAAAAGCTTTGTACGAGCGTCTAAGTTCTTTTCTCATTGAAAATGATTTTCGTCGAGAAAAAATCGATGATACTCTTTTTATTTAGCATTCCTCCTCTAACATTTTAATTATACAGATCTATGTAGAAGATATCATTTTTGGCAGCTCTGACGCCTCTCTTTGCAAGAATTTCATAGACCTTATGGAACGAGAATTTGCGATGAACATGATGGGAGAACTAACACTTTTTCTAGGACTGCAAATTCGTCAGTCAACTAAAGGAACTTTCATTAGCCAAATTAAATATACCAAGGTGTTGATCAAAAAGTTTGGTATGGAAAATGGAAAGGCTGTCGGAACACCCATGAGCCCCTCAACGTGTCTAGATGCTAACCCTTCAGGGAAAAATATTGATGAAAAACTCTATCGAGGAATGATTGGTTCATTGCTCTACCTCACAGCCAATCGACCAGATATCATGTTTAGCGTGTGCAAATGTGCCAGAGATTAGTCGACTCCCAAGGAATCTCATCTAACTGCTGTAAAATAAATCATCCGTTATCTCATTGGAACCCATGAATTCGGTCTATGGTACCCTTACTCAACGAATTTTGATCTAATTAGTTATCCAGATGTAGATTTTGCAGGTGATAAATCCGATAGAAAATGTACAAGCGGATCGTGTCAAATTCTTGGAGAAGCTCTTACATCTTGGCAAAACAAGAAACAAAATTCAGTTGCTCTATCAACTACTAAAGTCGAATACTTGGCCCTTGAAAGCTGTGGTGCTTAGTTATTATGGATGAAGCATCAATTGTTAGACTATGATCTTAATTATGAAAATATCCTTATCTTATGTGACAACACTAGCGCTATTAGTCTGTCTATATACACTGTGCATCATTCTAGAGCTAAGCATATTGATGTAAAACATCATTTTATTCGTGATCATGTTGAAAATGGAGATTTTTTGTTAGAATTTATTGATACTGAAAATCAATTAGGTGATATTTTTACAAAACCACTTTTGGAAGATAGATTTTGTTTTAGAAAAAGTCTCAGCATGATTCCTTTTTCCTAAAATTAAAATTATTTTCCTTATTTTTTAAATTGTGTTCCATTTATTTACCGTAATTAATAGCATCATTTTCCTTCCCCTAGGTCATTATTACCCATCTTTTTGCTTGTGTCCCTTCAGTCTGTCACAGCTCTTCACATCCCTCTGTACCAACGGTTCCCTTTTTTTCTTTTAAACCCTCTTCTCCGTAGTTCCTCTCCGCTCATCTCTCTCTTCTCAACTCTCTCATGGAAAAAACCCTCCTAAAGGTTCTCGCAGTTCCAGCAAAAGGCTTAAAAGTTCATCTCCTTCTCCTACTTATGTTGAGATTTCTGACTCGTCCTCCGATGAGTGTCCTGAATCCGCCTCCTCTCTTCTTAAGAAGCCCTCTTCCTTTGTTCCCAAGAAGGGTAAAACCGACTTATCTATTTTGTTTGATTTGGATGACATGCAAAAGTTCTTGAGCATTTCCAAGAAAGAAAAAATCACTGCCTTCAAAGATCGACCTTTTGCTCACGACCAAGTCATTTGTCTTGAACAACTTGAGGAATCTAATTGCTCTGTAAGTCACCTCTTCACCTTTTTAAGGATTGGATGGTCTGTTTTTCCTGTGTGCTAATGAAGTAGTAGAAGAACCCATCAGAATGTTTTATGCAAATCTCAAAATGTGTAATGGCAGTGGTGATCTGAAAATTCTAGTGTTGGGAAAAAGAATCGTCCTAAGTCACAGTTTGTTTGAAAAAGTGTTTGATGCTCACCTCTATGGATACATACCCTTCTTTTCTGGTTCCTGGCTAGACAACTTTGAGGTCTCCCTTGATGAAGCTAAATCCTTCATAGTCGATGATGGTACCCTGTTTGCTGATTTCGGCCCTGCTACTATCTGTTTTGAGAATCACAAAATTTCTCATATCGTGGCCATAACACTTCTCCCATGGAAAGGCTCATTGAGCACTCTGTCTATAAGAGATGTGTTCATCGTCTACTGTCTTTTGAGGACACTGAAGATAAATTAGCCGGAGTGGATTTTAGGTTTCATGCTTGAAAGCTGCCACTACCTTGACGATAACACCAGCCTTCCCTATGGGATGATTGTGACTTGGATAATAAAAGCCATGGGTGTTGATGTATCAAGTTTTCCAGTGAAGGAAATCTCCTCCACCTACAATGATCGAGCTTTCTCCAGTATGAGTTATGTTCTACATGAAGGAGTCTGTGTAAAAAAGACTAGTTACAAACCTAAAGTCAAACTTGCATCTGCTGAAGGTTCGAGCAGTGTCAGATTAGATGATGCTCAAGGTGTTGTCCTCAACTCTCTCTTATCTGAAGCCCAGGAAATCAAAAAGTCCCTTGATGCAGTGGTGGGTGACCTGCACAAGTGCACTAAACTTCTGGGGAAGCTGTCCACTGATATGACAAGTCTGCAAGCTCAACTTTCTCTCATTCAACGGGAAGGGGTGAAACCCTTCAACCTAGTGCTTATGCAAGTCGACTCTGTTGCTGCCTGAGTCAAAGTCTCTGATAATTAATTGGCTATTGCTGTTCTGAACTCCTACTCTTTTCTCTCTACTCGTGTTAAAAAGTCCTATCATTCCTTCTCTAAGCGTATTATAAATACGCTGAAGTATTTTCTTGGTCGTTGTTAACTCTTGGGGTACTCTCTATTTTGAAAATCCTTTTCAAACTCTATGCCCCTGCGTGGGCTATGTCTATGTGTCCCTTTTTGTGATGAAGGGGGAGAAACTTTGTCTGGTTCTGTCTATGATTTTGGTTCTGGATGTTTTTGATTGATGTTTGGTTCTGTCAATGATATATGCTTATGACAATTTCAGTTCGTTAAGTTAAATGCCTCATCTATTTTATTTAGCCTGTTAAGCTTTGCCTCATTTATTACTCATGAATTTCAATTGTTACTTCATGTGGCACAAAGAGAATTGTTTCAAATATACTCTATCATGCTTTTCTTAGACAGCATACGCAAAATAAGGGAAAACAATTGCCTTAGAACAACATGTATCAAGTGAGGGATAGAAAACTCAGAAAACATGCATCAAGTGAGGGGGAGAAACTCCAGAAGATCCCACCTTCAGGGAAGTGTCTCTAAATCATATCTCCAGAATTGTCATTATGAAAAAGGGAGAGATTGTTGAACTAAATCCTTTCGTATTATTTTAATGATGACTAATCAACTTTATTTAGTGCAGGACAAAAAGGGACCTCAAGAAACTAGCAAAGGACTCGAAGTCAACTAGTTGCGAAGAAGGAATAGGGAGCAAAGTATCAAAAGTTCTCTAAATGACTAAAAGAAATCAAGACATTCTGTCTGGATATGAATCAATGCCTACAAGAAAACCTAATTGTCAAAAGAAGAAAAGTGAAGAAAATCAATAAGCCATCGTCAAAAGAAGGAAAGAGGAGCAAAATCAATCAGCTAAAAAGGAGTGAAATCAATCAGCTTAGGAGCAAACCAAATCATCAAAGAAAAAAATCAGTTTGCCACCTATTGAAGGAAGAATTGGAAGGCCAGAAGAATAAATCAAGAAGACAAGATTCACAGGTTTTACAAAAGAAAGAAAATACCATTAGTGGGAAAAGATATGCATGACATATCATCAATTGGTAATCATCAAGATCTCAATCATGTATCCGTCTAGCGTGATTGAGATAAAAAATCCTTTGGGTTACCTTAGAGCAAATCAATCAATATCAAAAGGATTGATCTTGTACCTTTCTCCAGACGAAAATACGTACTAGAAAAAGGCACTGAAGACTCCATGAAGAATATGCAACTTCACTTGATCAACCTGACAACTTGTTGTCTTACTGATTCATTGTATTTTGAAAAGAAATATTAGTGATCATAAAAGAGAGAGAGTTAGGTAGATATACAGGTAGAGGCTGTATTAATCAACAGTTAGTGAAACACTTTGTAATCCAACCTCTTACAAGCTCTAAGGAAACCCTTCTAACCCAAGGGAACTAGACTAGACACTACCCTGGTGATCTGGACCAGTATAAAATTACTGTGTCATTTAAATTCCTACAATTTACTGCATCTTGATTATTATTGCACTAATATCTTTTGCAGGAACTCAGTGGACTGAACAATTCTGAGAGTCGACTGCTTTATAATTAGACTTTTTTTAAATTCACCCCCCTCTTTATTTATAAATTAGTTGCTCAAGGATACTCTCAACAAGAAGGTATTGATTATGATGAAACCTTTGCTCTCATAGCCAGGTTGGGATCTATAAGTATTTTATTAGCCTATGCTACCTCCAAGCACTTTAAGCTTTTTCAAATGAATGTCAAAAGTGCTTTCTTAAATGGGTTTATTAAAGAAGAAATGTTTGTCAAACAACCTACTGATTTTAAAAATTCATCTTACCCTGATATGTTTACAAACTCTCTAAAGCTCTTTATGGTCTGAAGCAAGCCTCAAAAGCTTGGTATGAGCGACTAAGTTCTTTTGTGATCGAAAATGATTTTGTCAAGGAAAAATCAACAAAATTCTTTTTATTCACCCCCTCTTTATTTATAAATTGGATGGAGAATAATAAAATCTTAATAGTTTTTTGTAAACTATTTAACTGCTAAGATATTAATACTAAACCTTAAAAGTTACAGCTAAAGTGAAGACAAGGACTAAAAGTTTATTTTATTTTGCTAGGTTTTGAGGTTAATATTGGACCTTTACACATACATGCATCAATTCTAAGCATTAGAAAATAGAAAAGGAACATATTGTGTATCTTAATTCTTAAACACCGTGAAATAATAAATAACAGTGAAGACTTAGGAAGAAATAGGAGGAGGCGCAGGTCATAAAACTTGAGTAGCAACAAACAGATCTGAAACAAAAAACTTACAAATCAAAGAAAAATAG